>CM049861.1:22272835-22948011 GCA_027422415.1 Schizothorax lantsangensis | reverse complement strand
CATAAATATAAAAATTCACTGAATACTTATCAGCTAAGAAATAAATGTTATCACAACCGTGCAATCCATCTTTTTCAATTCCATGACATTTTAAACAAGACATATCTGTCAAAAACTAACATGCACAGTAGTATTTACGAGAAGCAGAGGTCCAGGGAGTACACACACAATTCCTGAAAAAAACCCCGCATTACCCGATGTATTGACTACCTCATCTCTTTTCTGAGAGGAAAAAATAAATTAGAGGCATGAGAGGTTTCAACATCCTGTCTGTCAGAGACGATAACATACATAACACATGCGAGTATAAAGTTGTTCTTCACTTGCTGAAATTAAATTGGAATTACCAGGAAACTAAGTGAAATACTTCACATTACATCCAAAGAAATAAACGCCATCCAAACTGCAAATCCTCACCTGGTTATGAACATCATTGAACATGTGGTTCCTGATGGAAACAGGAAGTTGTATGTTGTGATTTGACTGTTAAATGAGTGGTCTTGAGATGAGTCTCGGTAATCATCCAGTTTGACTCTTATATGCTGATGTAATCTAAATATATTACTGAACTTGAAAGGTGATTAAAAAAAAAAAAGTTTAATTACTATCGTCTCGGCTGTTTAAACAATTAGAACATTTATCAGAGTTTGATAAAATATTCTATACTTTTCCACTGAAATAAGACTTTTTTTGTTGTTGTGAATATACTGTATGTGAATCCTTTGGTTTACATCAATGGTCTGCATAAATATGTTTGCATCAATAAGCAATATATTTTATCTGCTTAAACAAATAGTGCTAAGACAATGCCTTCCTTGAAAACACTTTGCAAACATTCACAGCACAGTTAGGAAAAAAAAAAATAATCTGAAGCTCTAGGCTAATGCATTCTCCAAAAGTTAATTGAAGTCAGATATCAGCTGAGCCTCTCTGACTAAAAAAAACAATGAGTTTGCTATTCACACAAAAGAGCAATAAATCTAAAAAGATGTCCAAAAAAAAAAAAAAACTAATTAATTCCTAAGTTTATCAGGACATTCTGCAGGAGAATTTAAGACCATCTCTCTGGCCAGTTGAAGCAAAAGTTGGGTCATGCCACAGTTCAGTGATTCAAAGCACAGAGTGAATCAACAACAAAAGAAATGTGTCTTCTGATGAGGTCCAGTCAGAGTCCTGCTTTCAACTCGATAAAGATGTTTTGCCATGATCTCAGGAGAGTGATTCAGAGCAGACAACCCAATAATATTGCTGGAGTGCAACAGTTTTTTGGCAAGAGGAAAGGTGTAAAATTCCTCCTGACACTAGACTACATTTGGAACAGGTTATTGCTCGCAATGTCAATCAGTCATTAAAATGCAGGCTTACATTTTCTGCCTTGCACTGTGACTGTTTTTTGTGCTTCTATAAAGACTTTTTATGCATGAATTCTATGACAGATTTGTGCAGGAATACATGGTATATCCATACTTTTTTTTGCCTCCAAATGAATCATCTATTTATTATTATTATTATTAATATTAAGCACAGTGAACAAACAAATTAGATAAACTTCAGTTCTGTTATGGCAAATGCAAGAAAGATTGTGCCATATTACAATAAACTGACCAAACAACAACAAATAATAATAATACTTATTGTTGTTGCTGTTGTTATATGAATCACAATGAACAAACAATTGAACTAAACTTTAATTATCTTGTGACAACATTTTTTGGCAAATTGTCATTGTGATTGATCAAATTTTAACACCGAACCATGATTTAAACATTTACTATAAAGGACTCAAGAAGGGTGAAAAGCCTATGTAATTCAGTGATTCAGCTAAATACATAATGCATTTGGTTGAAACAAATGGTCCATACATCAATAAAAGTAAAAGTGACCCGGGATACTCCTCCTAAGTGATCTTTTAAATTTAAATGTGTGGGGCTTGTTTATTCTCAGACGTGCATGTAAATGGATGAACTCTCTGCATTTTATGTCTTCCTTTGGTAATGGATGAAAGCTCTGGCAGACCTGAAAAGCTCTGGCACACTGAGCTGGATCAGGGCCAGCAGCCCCTTAAGATTTTCAAAGTCTGCAGTACTTTGAAAAAAAGAGAAACTTTTGCTCCCTGCATAAGATCACCATCATCCAGGTGTGCTGTCCTTCAATACATCTGAATGCATAAACAGGTTCGATAAGTGCTATGTAATGATGGTAAAGGCTGTGTGATGAGATCGCCTTGCATTTGTGCTGCATTAAAAATGTTGCTGCTGCCAAATTTACCAAAAAGGATTTTAATGTCAGTAATGGCTCATAATCTGATTCCTAGACTTTTTTCAGTCAAGTTCTATAGAATTCCAGAATGCAGATTTTTTTACAGAATGCAAAATCCATTCAGATATGTTTTGAAATATACACTAAATGAATAGTTCACCAATCCAAGATGTAGATAAGGTTGTTTCTTCATGGGAAAAGATTGGGAGAAATTTAGCATTTCATCACTTGCTCAGTAATGGATCATCTGCAGTGAATGGGTGCCGTCAGAATGAGTCCAAACAGCTGATAAAAAAAAAACATCACAACAATCCACAAGCAATCCACAACACTCCAGTCCATCAGTTAACGTCTTGTGAAGCAAAAAGTAAGACAAAACTGTGTTTTTAAGAAACAAGTCCATCATTAAGGTGTTTTAACTTTAAACCATCACTCCTGGCCAAAATATGAGACTATAATCCATAGCACTTCAGTAAAAAGTCCATCCCTGTTATATTTTACATGAAAATAAACCAACATATTGGTTTAGAACTGCTTTGGACTGGTGCTTGATCTGTTCATATGTCTCTCCTGATTCACACAAGGTGACATTTTCACTGGAGAAAGCAATATTATGGATATAGGACTCATATTTTAGATGAAGGCTACAATTTGAAGTTAAAAATGCATTTATATTACATTTGTTTCTTACAAACACACAGCTTTTACTTAATGAGAAGTTTTTCAGCAAATGTAATTGTTTAGGTGATTTACTCCTTTTAGTATTTTAGAATATTAAAATTTTATACATTTTGTATTTCCGTATATTTATTTATTTAATTATTTATTCATTCATTCATTCATTCATTCATTTAATGTCTGTATGTATGTGCTTTTAATTGTGAAAAAATTTAAAACGTAAAAAAAAAAAAAAAAATATTGTAGGACTTTATCACTTGTCTGTTGTGAATTGACTCCACCTGGCATCCAGTATAAGAAAGGGCAGCGAGTCCCACTGGATCTAATCCTTATCAGTATTTTTACCGGTACATCATTTATTCCCCTGGCCTAGAGAAATGTGTATATTTTTCCTGTTTATTAAATCAAACCAGAAGCTTGACACATACTGCCAGGTTGCCAAGGGGCTCCAGTGGCTGTGTGCTGGATGGCAGGCTGAGCAGAGTTGACTCTGTCTATATATCATAATACAAACTCCCAAACACAACTAAACCTGCAGACCTCTTCAGTCTCCCCCAAACCCGAGAGACCCTGTTGCCCTACAACTTCTACATCTGATAGCCTATGCACTTTGTCTTACTTTTTAAAAACAACAACAAAAAAGCAATAATAAAATATAAATAATTAAAAGCATTGTTCACCCAGCAATGTAAATTCTATCACTATTGACTGTTTTTATAAACAAATTTTATGCTATTGTTTGTCTTTAGAGAACTGGGTATATAACAAACAAATCATAAAGACTTTTATGATGCTATTCTAGTGCTTTTTGTTCATTTTGGATTTCCTCCAACTGTGTTGTTTGCAATCACATTTTGTTTTAGTTAAAGAAAGAAAGAAAGAAAGAAAGAAAGAAAGAAAGAAAGAAAGAAAGAAAGAAAGAGAAAGAAATATTCACTTGAATGGTAAAAGTATAGAAAGAGGTACATATACAGAGAGAGAAAGTTAGTTGAAGTAAAATTACTGAAATAATAAATCTTAACACATTTTTCACATAATAGAATAAGAGAAAATGGAAGCAGAGACAAGAAGAAAGTCATTGGCACTGAAAATGTAATTATTTCTGAATGGAGAGCTCAAATAAATTTACACAGAGCTGAGTCAGCGTATGTCAATAGTGGCAGTGATACAACAGTTCACTGTATAATGATCATTGGCCACAACATTTCACCCTGCTTGACTCTTCTGAAAGGAATCCTTGAAGACAGTGTGACATTCTTAGAAGAGGTACAAAATCACTCTATTATCCTCGTAGACACCTTTGGAACAAAACATTTCTGTCAAACTGGCAATCAAATACTGCATATTTAAAAACAGTTACAATGCTTCAATCTTTTTATTTTATTTTTATTATTATTATTGGTATTATTATTATTATTATATATTTTTTTCAATAACTTGCTTAAGCAAGTATATAAATGCAAAAGAGAGTGAAGAGGAGAGTAAAAGACTTGGATGAGGAAAAGTTGCAGGCCAGACTCAAACCTTCACCACATCTCCCGAAAATAAATTCTATTCTATTCTATTCTATTCTATTCTATTCTATTTATTTTTCCATTTAACAATTCATAAGACACTTGATATTACTCGGCTGTCGTACAATCAAATATAATTAATTAGGTTCAGGTTCAGGTTCACTTTATTTGTACCCATAGGTAGACTATGTTTGCAGTGTTATGAGTTCTCACATCTTTCACATTTTATGTACACCACAGACATTAAATATCATATATGATATTCATCACTAAAAAAACACCTGGACTACAAACAATAAGTAAACTAATGTACAAAGTATGTAAAAAATTACAACAAATAAATAAATGTATTAAAAAATAATAATGATAGATACCCAATATTAAATCACCCCCCATAGTAGTATTTAATACTGAAATATTATTGCTTGTGTTTAGATCAAGTATCACGCCATGTTGCATATACCATTTGTGTGCAGCAAATACTAAATGAGGCAGCACATAGTGAGAAAGTCATAACAATGAAGGACCAATTGCACCACTGCCAACTCCATTCCTCTAAGCACAATGTGTGACAGTCAGTGGAGTAGGTTTCATTTGTACATCAGTTGCATTTATGCTAGAGAGGTGTTTATGTGGGTGGATAGTTGTGCTTTACTTTTGCACTGTTGCTAGAACATTTTACAGCTCTGGATTTTGCCTGTAAAATGAGCATGTTGTTAATATACAAAGTGATATATATATATATATATATATATATATATATATATATTCACTTTGTATATTAACAATATACAATATATATATATATATATATATATATATATATATATATATATATACATACATACAGTATATACATACAGTAATATTCAGTTACATATAAGGATTTATGTTTATTCATATTATACAATATCATTCAGCTACTCATTTCATGTATATTCTGTTAATTAATTTCAGAAATATTGCACTTTTCCACTAACTGTTTGATGAGCAGTCATTAAAGGTTTAACATCTCCTGCATGCCTTGTGAAATTTTAAGAAACCCTGCATTATTTAACAGCTTCTTATACTAAATTCCTTGCAATTTTGAATAAAAAAGAGGTTACACTGGGAGAGGACAGCTGTCTCCTTCAAAATCAATGGTGACAGGGAACAAGAGAGAGTGACAGGTGAGCCCTGAGACGTGTAAATACTGGGTAATATTCGTGCAGTAGAATCAGGGAAAATGAAGTTGGCGTCCTCACGGTGCAGGTGGAGTAGAACAGTTGGAACTGGACTACTGGCACAGAAGTGCAGGCTAAGGATCCAATTGAGTTCAGTCCTCATCCTCCATGACTGAAGAGAGCATTTCCTCGACTCACTCACCCAACACGGATGCTGGCATCTCCTGTGTATCCCGCACTGATGATTTTAAAGAAAAAGTTCAACCAAAAATAATAAATATATTAAAATCTTGTAATTTGTAATGACCATCATGTTTGTTTTATTTATTTATTTATTTTATTTTATTTCCTCTGACACAAAGGAAACATTTTTTCAAGAATCTTCCTGCAGCTTTTTTCCATACACAAAATTAATGTCTGTTAAGTAAAAGGACATACAACCATCATACAACTATAAATGATCTGTATGACTATAATTCAAGTCTGTAAACTGCAGTTTTTAGATTTTATCCATAGTGACATACACTACCATTCATTGGTTTTGGTAAGATTTTTATTCTTTTAAAAAGTAGTCTCTTATCCTCACCAAGACCACATTTATTACAATACAGTAATGTTGTTATATAAGTAAAATCACAATATTGTGAAACAAATAAATAAAATATAATGTAATTTATTCAAAGCTGAATTTTCAGCATTATTACTCCAGTCTTCAGTGTCACATGATCCTTCAGAAATAATTCCAATATACTGATTTGTTAGAACAGCATTTATTTTTTTGTGTTATATTATTTCTTTACTCTCACTTTTAATCAATTTCATGAGGATTTTATAAGTATAAATTTCTTTCGGACTACCGACCAAAAATATATTGACCCCACGCTTTTAGTAGAGTGAAAGAGCAGTAGAGTACTTTGCATTACATTTTTTTTTTTTTTTTATCAGTTTGTTCGTTTAAATCAAACCCATGAACTTGGTGTTGTTAACATCATGCACTACTATTCCTGCAAATCTGATTCAGTGTTGAATTGCGCAGTCATGTGGTTTTGTTTGTCCCTCTCCATGGTTCTGAATCCTGCACAGTTCGAGGGCACGAGCACAAACCAGTTTAGGGAATGAAAAAGCCCTTTTCCGTTCCAGAGCACTTGCTCGCATCCTCCCTCAAATTGTTCCTATTGATGGTATTTGTTTCACAAGACATTCCAAATAAAACCACTTTATTGCAAATATCAAGGAACAATGTCTTCAAGCACAATGTCTTCAGAAGCACAGGCTTAAGAATAAAATGTCTGACAGGTTCGGCATATCAAAGGTAAATAATAAATGTGGTCAATAACAGCTGATGTTTACTCACAAAGTTGTCTGAACCCATTTAATTCACAAAAAAGGTCCAAGTAAAAATGATGTCAATGCATCAAACTGACATATGTGTCACGCTGGGTGGAGATAACAAAATCAGATAGATTCAGTTGTATATCATAAGTCCTCATGTTTAAAACATACATTGTGGAAGTATTGGAAATCAGTGTTCGCTTTAATTGCCTGCTATTTATTATCAGGCACCTAAGTGTCTTATGCTGTTCGATATGCTGCAGTGTTCTGCTTTAGGGGATGTGCTGTCATAAAACATGTGAGGCAATTTCCTTTCGTAGAAGAGTGTTCCTGTGCACGTCAAAACGGGTATATCCTAGCTCCATACAAAACCCAGCGGACCGCCAGATTTGATTTATGACACGTTAGATACACGGGTGTCGCATAAGCATATGGTTCCGTCAGCAGGCCCGTCGAGCGCAAGACAAAAGTGGATATCGGGATGGTGACTTCAGTGCCATGCGGACGGCTTTTTGGCAGAGCTGCAGGAGTCCGTCCCTCAATGACACTGGCAGAGGTCCACCGGGCTTCAATAATTCACATCGCACTCCAGATATTGCCATTTCATTTCGGAAGATGAAATTAATTACATTTAAAAGCAGGAGGGGCTTGGAGTAGTCAAGAGCAGAGCTTAAATGATCCCTGAAATTAATGAGGGAAACTTAGAGAAGTGTAAAAGCTCTGGATGTGACGTAAAGGCCTACAGATGTGAAGCACTTCAGAGGAAAGAAGGAGAACGATTTGGATCACCGTACAATCACAACATCACAAGCATCTTCTGAATGTCATGAAAAGGTTAGGAAGGATTACTTAGTGACTCTTAATGCACTTTGATCCATCTTAAATGTGATCTTTTCAAGCCCTGATACTCAGTTTAGATGATATAAATGAATATGTTCTAAGCCTGCAAAGGTATCATAATCGTTATTGCAAATCAGGCCGGCCTTTGCTTGGAATTCACATTTAATAAATTATATTACTCATTAAAACTCATAAAAATCCCCGGGCGCTGTAACATGGCTTCCCACTGCTCCGGGTGTGTGTTCACTTAGAATGGGTTAAATGCAGAGAATACATTTCACTACTGGTTATATACTCCCTATATAATTGTGTATGTGACAAATAAAAATAATCTTAATCTTAATCTTAAAACACTTGCATTATTTCTATTAGGTGGTGAAGTGAAGCTATCATCATATGAACATGATCTGTTGCAATGACAAAGTTATCCGTTTTTTGTATCTGTATTCAGAAAAAAAAGGACATTGGGATGGACTCTGTTCCAGTTATAGTTTCCATACATTATTCTGTTCAAATTAGCCATTGAATAATTTGCTTAAAAAAAAAAAAAAACATGTTTGTGTTTTATTATTGAGGAAAATTTTAACCCTCGTGTTACCCTAAAATCTGGCAACACATTTTCCCCTTTGGGGTCAATTTGACCCCAGCAATTTAAACCTCCAGGATATGATTTTTGTTTTGTTTTTATTTTTTATTTAAAAGTTTGTGTCAGGTCATTTATGTCTTTGTTGACTACTTAAATAGGCCTTTAATTGACCCCAAAAAACACCGATGCTACAAAATGTGTAGAGGACATCGGAAAAATATCATCATGTTAATTTTATGTTTACTGAGTTGTCCCCGTTAAATTAGGAATATTAATTAAATTTGAAGCAAAAGTCAAAAACAAATTGACCCTAGGATAATAGGAGGGTTAACAAAAAAAAAAAAAAAAAAAAAAAAATTAAATAAAATAATAATTTGACATGTTGATTTTATGTCTTTTTTTAGCATTTTAATTAAGATTAGAGTTAGATTTGAATATATTAATAAAACTTAATTTCAATACTTTTAACTCATCCCGTGGCCCCCTTGGAAGTTTAATGAAGCCCCCTAGTGGGCTCTGGACCCCTGGTTGAGAACCACTGCTTAAAAACATTACAAGACATTTTACAAAGTAAAAAAAAAGCAAAAAACATGTATGATACAGCATCTTAGTTTTATATATATATATATATATATATATATATATATATATATATATATATGTGTCCTTGTTACACATGTTGCATGTACTTACTGTTACAATTACAATAAATTATGAATATGTGCATAATTACATGCAAGTAACCCTAAGACAAACCCTAATCCTTACCCTATAGTATAGCAAGTACATGCAGTTAATTAATGTTACTCAGTACTTAAATGTGTAATTGCACTGTAACAAGGACACTTTAAAATATAGTGTAACCCAAAATTGTAATTCTAAACCATTAATTAATCATAGTCAATGTTCATTTCAGCATTTTTTTAAATCAAAACTTTATTTAATGAGCTTGAGCTAACATGAACTAACAATTAACTAGCTCATGTTAATTAATGCTAGTTAATGCAATAACTAAGGGTACCTAATAAAGGTTATGGTAACGTATTACCAATCATAACAATACATATTAAAGTTGGCATTACATTTTCTTAATGCTTGTTATAGATTTTATAGTGAACAATTCAACCATACATCAAGATGTCATAACTGGACCTTCCAGTGAAAACGACAGACTTCTCTCTGGTAAATTCTCCAATGATTTAGACTGTTACGTTGTGACTTTAAATATTAGTTTTATATTATATTTTATGTTACTTGTCACAAGTTTCACAGATGCACACAATAAAAAAGACTGTCTAGAGCTCATAGGGTGAACTTGAAATCACACTGTGCACATTGTCATTCATTTCTGTGCACATTTATGGCCTCCCTTATAGCAGACACAAGCCGCCTGACCTTCCCGAGGCCTCACTCTGCCAGATCTCCTTCAATTTGACCAAAATAAACAGTATAAGCAATGTTCCTCCGCTGAGATAAATCATCCTGGGTTAAGCTATTGGAGTGATTTAGTGGTCACCATGATGATATAAGACAGCGTAGGATAGGGCCACGAGAAGCCGGGGATTCAAGAGCCGGTGAAAGTGGGTGCACGTGGCTGATAGCGCTTAGCGGGAGCACATGGAAAATGCTAAAGGCTTGGGCATCAATCATGCATGGATTAGTTAATCAATCTTGCAGCCTCCCGTATGGGCGGAGATGCAATTCTGAAAAGAGTCCCAGCCAAGATCTGACAACACAAGATACATCTTAAGGAGAAATAGAGGAGGTTTAGGTTGTTGACGAATACCGCTTGCACCAGAGAAAAACTCCACTTATTTTCCAACAGCACATGGCATCTAAACATGTGCAACAGACTGGAAATTCGAACTAATGAGCAGTTCATGCAGTCGAGAAAACTTTTCCGGCGAAAATATATGGTGTTTTATTGTAGAGTTTCTGAATCATGAATGTTCCAGGCTGCATGATAAGGAACCCTTGGTCATCTGTCTTGAACAGACGGGGCATATATGGATTACTGGTTTGGCCGGCACTTGGACCTGCTTGATATTTGGCAGAATTATCTTCACAGTTCTTCACACACCTTACACAGACAAATCTGAAGTCAGCTGTGATTTATGTGGAATAATTCTGCACTGAACATTTGATTAATGTTAACGACCACTACCAACTCAGTTGAGCTTAATTTTCTCAGCAGAACCAAAGTTGGAAAATAAAGTTTTCTTCAGCCGAGACCAATTTGGATGAAAATGAGGGATGCTTAATGCGGCCGAGAAGGATCCGTATAATTATGGAGCTAATCGCACATCTGGTGACCATACAGGTTCCTGCAAATTACTGATGAATGATCAGACAATCTCCCCAAATGAGCCATCCATCAAAACCGACAGCTAAGATATCATCTAAATTATGAGTAGATTTGGGGTAATGACATTGGATGGGGAACCACAAGTAAAACTCATCATGTGCTTCCGCGGCCGAGGAGTTTATACAAGAACAATCATGCTGCAACTGACAGTCCATTAAGAAGTTAAAGGCCACTATTTTCTGGTCAGTAGTTTCTGTATAAGCTTTGTGATCGAGAGCCGGAAAACGTGAGGAAATGTTACTTGCCTAACGGACTGTAGCCTCCTAAGCTTTTTATAGTCTTTTTGTAGAGTGACTCACAGCCCAAGAACCAGTTAGTCACCGAGTTCTACGTCTAATCTCGACGCGTGCAAGGAGCAAACCGTGTTCTTATCAAAACAGTAATTATAAATCTAACAGTGCTAAGTGATCTTGACTCCTACTGCTTTGGTGATCTAATGTGGCTCAGCTTTTGACACTCAGTAAAAAGAGCACTTCTAAAGAGGGTTGCCTAAGTGCATTATAGGACAAGCTCTAAATAGAGACATGTTGAAAGTGCAACAGAGCCCTCAGCTATCCTAGTTTTTACAGGGTGCCGGACAATAACTTTAAGGTCACTTCATGATGATGAATGGACAGTACTTGAGTTGAATAATTAGATGCTGTGGTCCAGTCATGAGGATGTGTACCTTTTTTTTTTTTTTTTGCTTGAAAATGCTGATTCGTTGAGTTTTATTATCATTTTGTGAATCTGGATCTACTCACATTGAGAGTACAATGGTTAGGTCAGGATGGGTAAATAAAGGACAAAATGAACTCTTCAGGAAAGAAAATGGAAAAGAACAGATGATAATAGATCAGTGGTTCTCAACTGCAAGGTCACAGATCTGGTCTGATGGGGTTGAAGCAACAAGGGAAAAATGATAAATGCAAAGAATAAAAATGTAAAATCAGTAACATGCATTTGTCTCATTCAGCTCTCATTGAGCCTCTTTCTTCTACAGAACATAAAATATGTTAATAACCAAACAGTTGAAGTTAGCCACTGACTTCGATATTTTGGAGTTGACAGTAGCCATTCATTTCCACTGTATAGTCAAAAAACAAACAAACAATTACATACATACATACCAGTGGTGTGCGGTGGTATTTTTTATTATTGAAATGTAAATTCATGTCCCAGTTACATTTACAGAAGAAAAAACAATATTTTATATTTTTACATTAACAATGTAATAAATATATTTTATTAATAAATATTCTATTTATTAAAGCCATCTATGAATCTCATCAAGTTAGTTTTTTTAAGCATTTTACTTTTATTTATTGTTTATTTATTTTTTCAAAATTATAACTCAGAGCAGTAACAATTTAAACAATATATTTCATTTATGAACTCATGTTCAGCTATTTTTTAACAGTTAACTTTTAACTTTTAACTATTTTTGATTTTTTTTTCAGATCATCAGTCATCAAAACTCAGTAAATATTGGTCACAGACACACACAGATTTACTTAAACTTCACCAAGCTGATTACTTACTAAAAACTCCCACATATAACTTTTAAGTCTTATTTTGACATAACAAAGTGGTTATATCTAAGTGTGTGTGTGTGTGTTTTTTTTTTTCTTACTTTATTTTTTAAATTAGTCTTCCCATAACCAGTCATATCCAATCATATCGTGATAGTGGCATTGCCTCCTATCACGTGACTTTCCCTCATCCATTCTCACTTACCCACCAGGCAAACTCACGGCATGCTTTAGAGGGTCTGTTAAAACTCAATGGGCTCTGGGGAGGCAAGAGAGACACCGACTCCCGCTGTAACTTTACCTGCTGGTGACACTGTTGATACGATGTTTCTTTAGAAAAACGAGTGAATTATAAACTTTTTAATGTTACGATTTATTTGTATTTGTATTTTTTTTCCCCTCATCCAATATTTTGAGGAGCCACTGCCTCCCTTGCCTCCTTGGAGGATATGCTCCTGATACATACATACATACATACATACATACATTCTGTGAAAGTCAATGGCTACCGTCAACTCTTTGGTTACTAACATTCTTCAGATATCTTCTATGCTATGCAGAGGACTATTTTTTATATTTGATTACAAACAATTATAGTACTGTATAAACCACTGATATTAAAAAAACAAAACAATCATGATACAGCAAAAACCAGTGAGCTAGAATTTTTTTTTTGCAAAGATGACATACAAAATACCACTCATACTAAAGAAAAGAATAGCGTGAAATCATAAAATAGAACAAAAGTAAAGAAAAAAAAAAGTGTTTCCGGGATTTGAAAATCATATGTGCGTGTAGATGCAGAAATAGACTTTATGAGGAGGAGCGTTTGGGAGTTCTGCTCTGAGCTGTAGAGGAGCTATAAATAAACAGAGCTGAGCAAGCGCACACACACTTGCGCGCGCACACACAGATCTAGAGCAAGGGATTCAGATTCATCACAGCAGTGATGTCTCCCACATGTCTAGAACCCACAGTTCTCAATATCTCACTGAGTGCCTGCCTAGGACTGCCAGGACTGATAGAGAAGAGGAGTAAAAATAAATACCAGCACACATATCAAAGCTCTCAGCGCAGCAAACAATCCTATCCGTTCACCTCACCAATATTTAACAGGAAAATCCGCTGGGAGTCTTGATATGCAGACAATCACGGGTCGCTAAGCATGCTGCACCTGCGTCTGCCAAGCCGTGATATAGTGAACTCCTGCAACAGTTTACTGCAGGCTGTACAGAGCAAGACAAAGTCATGTTAACCTGTGTGATGATTAAAAAAAAAAAAAAAAGGCATGATTTGCTCTTATGCCTGTATATGTGTGACTATTTCAGTATTTTAGCTGCTTGCACATCTTGTTTTTGAACTGCTTTAACTTGATACGAATTGAATTAAGGCCACCCACATAATCTGCTTAATCAGATTTTAATTTTAGAGTTAAATTGGCTGACAGATGGTGCAGCTTTGATTTTGCTTCTAGTTTTACACTTGTGTTGTTTTTCTGTGAGTGATACTACAACCGGCTGTTGAGGCTGCTAAGCCCAATAGCGACTACAATTAACAAACTGATCTAAATTCATGCCGTTCAGAGCTATATTTGGTGATAGCTGCAATATTAATTGTGCATCTCTCATGTTAATATTGAATGATTTTTTTTTCAAGTACCTGACAAGGCGATGCTTAAAATCTGTTTACTGAATTATACACCAGCATGTTAAAGTTTCATTAAATATTTTTTTATATTTCTCAGTTATATTACTATAAAATGTTGACATAAATGTATATTTTGCATTGGGTCAAATGAAACATATATATTTTAAGGTGATCATAGAGCAAATCAACTTGTATGCATTTGGAAACATCAAACAGATTGAACTGTTTTCTGTAGAGTCTCTTGATCTAATCATAAAATAAGCAGATATGTCTAACTAGGAAGAGAGTAGAACTGATCTGTGACTGTGCAAATTGTACACTGTAATAGAGCCTAAACTGTTTTTATTAGAGGTCTGAAAGAACAGGGTTGCAAATGTAGTTGCAAAGTTTGAGCAAATTAAATTAAGTTAATAAAAAATAAATAAAATAAAATAAAATAAAATAAAATAAAATAAAATAAAAAATAAATTAAATTAAATTAAACTAAACTAAATTAAATTAAATTAAATTAAATTAAATTAAATTAAATTAAATTAAATTGCATTTTAAATCATTCTACTACTCTTTTAGATTAGAAACTTCTTGTTATGCATTACATTTTTAAGTTTGGTGGGTAGATTTTGAACTGTGTAAGTAGTAATTGTCAAGCATGTTAAGTTGCTTTATGGTATCCTTAAGTGTACAGTACTGTGCAAAAGTAACTGTGTTTACAGTTATGACAGGAGTAGAACGATTGCAATATATACACTAGACTCATGTAAACATGCATTATGTGCAATTATTGGGGATATGCTTCCCCAACTAATGCAATTTTATATGTTTATTCTGGTGTAATGCCTTGCCCCACATAGATGAATTACTGTAAACGTTATTTTTGTTTGTTGTGTTACAAACTGAGGGTCGAAGTTGTTTTCTGTGTTAATCGACACATGCTGTCAATAGAGCTTAGCTTGTATTGAACCCTGAGCATTCCTTTTTGGTTTTTGTTTTGAGTTGTTTGAGGTTTATTGCTCAGTGTACCACTTTCCGTGTGGTATCCCCATCCCTCTATAGTGTCTCACTCTGGAATATGTGCAGTGGTCTCGACAAGCAAGATACATGGCAGTTCTCATCATGTGAATAATGGTCCTTGCTAATTTAAGCAATTACAGTGACCTTTAAGTAAAGGCATATCCAACTTTACAATAAGACGTCAATTAGTATAATAGGCAATTATTCTAAATCAAATATGACAACGGGAATGTGAAATTTTACCTCATTTAAAAAATAAAATGTCAAGACCGCTACACTGAAATCATTTATTGTATTGCTGAAACTATAGGCATTAATGGGTGAAATGGAACAATGACGTGTTTTAACTTGTCATAAGATGTGATGAGAAATAACGTGATTTAGGTTGCTGTGGATTTCATGTAACGAGAGAGAGAGAGAGAGAGAGAATATAAATGTAGTATAGTGCAATTGACAAGAAGTCAACAACAAATTAAAATCAATGGTGCATGACTCATCAACTCAGAAAAAAAATCATACTTCTTTTGAGCTATAAATTTGCTATAAAACATTGGATAAACATCTGCTAAATGAAAACACTTTCCTTTTTTATTTTGTTTTGTTTTGTTCAATGCCACCAATGCCTCTTTTTTTTCAACCTCTGTCCTCCAATCATCGGGCTCCATTTAACAAGGTTGGAGACCACAGTTTCTCCCATGAGTTTCCAGTCGTTCATTATTACTTAGAATTTTTAAACTCATTTCATAAAGATTGCACTAGAGCAATTTCTAGCCAATAAAATAATTTAGAGCAAAGCATAATTGCAAAGATACATATTTGCTAGATGTTTCCATAACTTTTTTTCCAGGCTTGGGAATTTCAGATTCCTCTAAATGTGTTCCTTGTTGAATATCATGTTTCACTCAGAAATGCATAACATCAAAGAAATAGTTGAACTAACGTGAAATTTGCTGAAAATGTTGATGAGTCTGCTTCTTCATCAAAACAGATTTGGTGATATTTAACATTTCATCACTTGTTCACCAATGGATCCTCTGCAGTGAATGGGTGCCATCAGAATGTGAGTCCAAACAGCTGATAAAAACATCACAATAATCCATAAGTAATCCACATGAATCCAATCCATCAATTAACAGCACATGAAGCGAAAAGCTGTGTCTTATTAAGAAACAAATTCATCATTAACCAACACTTCTGGTCAAAATACCATTCTATTATCCTTGGAAAACAAACAAACAAACAAAAAAAATGAATAAAGGACTCACATTTTATCTGGAAGCAACCATTAGAAGATAAAAAAAATCTTAATTATGGATTTGCTTATTACAAATATGCATATTTTCATTTTACAAGGCATCAGTTGATGGACTGGAGTTGTGTGAATTACATATGGATTATTGTGATGTTTTTTATCAGCTGTTTCAACTCTCATTCTGACGGCACCCATTCACTGTAGATGATCCATTGATGAACAAGTAATTTAATACTAGATTTCTCCAAATCTGTTCTAATGAAGAAACAAATTCATCTACATCTTGGATGGTCTGAGGGTGAGTACATTTTTAGCAAATTTTTACTTTTGAATGAACTATTCCTTTAATACAGAAGTGCAATTTTGGGTTGCAGATTTTTTTTTCATGTTGGCTTATGTGTAAAATCCATTATCCTTTTCCATGAAATCATCTCTTAGGAGGCCACTGAACAGATGATGATGGATGAGGAAGGTCTTCTGCACCAGATAGAAGACAGTAGCTCATTCTCTACACATCTGAGCTGCACAGGAAGGAAGGTCCTGCTCCTGTGACTTCATTAGCACTGCTTACATGTGAGAGTTCTGGATGTGTGGGTCCGTACTGGATGTGTCAAAGGAAGAATATGTATGATCTCTGATAGTTGTATTTATATGTAAATTGCATGATGCATTGTGTTTATGCTCAGAGCATAAACAAGTCTGCAAATATACATTTTAATATTGTCAGCCTTCATACCTCCACAGTGAATGTGAAGTGCCATTTGCAAACCATTTAACTTTCATAATGTGGTGCATTGCTGAGTGAAACAGGATATTCAATTGAACAGGATATCCAAAATTGAATAAAGTTGGCTAAAACATAGCTGTGTTTACATCCAAAGTTGTGAATTGAACTTATGCTCAAAATTAGAATATTGCATAAAACATTTGTGAATAAGGCACTGTTTCCGTCCCATGTGTTCAAGAGAATAAAATCATTTCCTGCAACTGGCACATAGTATCAATAATAAAAATGAAATTCTGCAACCTGTGGCACTTTTTGCTTCCATAATAAATGACTTGCGCCTCAGAGCGTGCAGGTGAAACGCAATACAAAAGCTGTCGTGTTATCTTGCGTTCTATTGCCTGATGTTTGGGAACGCAGTCGTGTGAAACAGTTATGGGAGAGGATTCTACCAAATCCTTTTGATGACAGACTTTAGCTCAGGTATTTCAAAATGATTAAAATAACATTTAAGATGGTGTGCAATGAGATCAGTAAGCTGGTTAGTTCAGTTATCTAATCGCATTATATGTTCAGGTAAAGTCACATGACTTTTTTTGACGCACATCAAGAAATTTATTCAGTAAATGTGTTTCCATCATAGTTTATTTGATGCTTTTTATTGGATAAAAAAAAATAAAAACACTGACAATGCACTGACAGACAAGATTACTTCTGGAATGAAAACAAAGTCTCAGCTTTTAAATTTTGTGATTTTTAAGGAATTCTAACAATAAATACCATTTTGTGACTCTTTAAGTGTGTGTGACAGATTGTTTTTGTGTCTCAAGCGGTAGTGTGTCAAACAGCACATGAACCGATTGTCTCTCCCTCTTTACTACTAGTTATAGCATGAAATAAACATGGTTTTTCAATTGTCCACTAACACTTGTCTTTTTTTTTTTTGATTGGTCGGAACACCTGTCAGTCAAAGATTGATTACAGTGGTCAGAATAGAGAAGGATGTCAAATTTGCGGTCACTCTCTCACAGTCACAGATTTTTTCTTGTAATTTAATAATACAAAACATTAGTGTTATAAATGTAAATATAAATGTAAATGTAAATAATAATAATAATAAATATTATTATTAGTATCTATTGAGAATATACAAAACTTTGCTAGATTTACAACATTAATAACTGGAAACGTGATCATAATCTGTGAAAAGCGTTACATTTCAATTAATGATTACAAAAGCGAACCTTTCTTTTTTTTTTTTTTTTTTGGAATAACTTGAACAAATTAATTGGTCACAATGAGCCCAAGAAAATGCATTAAGGAATTAAAAAGAGTCAATTTTGATTTGATTTAAACCTCCTCTTCCAGGGCCTCAAAAACAATGTGTTACATCTAGTATTGTTAGTGGACAATCTCAAAGCATTTCCTCACCAGTAACAGCACGCACTGAGGCTTCAAAGGCCATTTTGGGGAAAATTACAAGTGTATTCCATCGCTAGTCTCTGAACCCCGGGCTTTTGTGGAGAGGAGACAGCGACTTTTTCATCTTGGGCACATAATGACTTTCAGCCAGGCGAAAGCAAATGAGCAAGGAACAAAAAGAGAGAGGAAGGCAAGCGAGAGAGGAGATATAATGCGTAAGGTTGAGGAGGACTGCCACGGGGATATGACGGGTCATTGATCATAGGCTGAGCTCTGAGAGAGGAAGCGGCTCTCGGGAGACAGAGCTAAATAAACATTTTCCGGGAAGAGAGTGGTTAAAATCTGCAGTTCCTCACCAGCCGGGTCCAGTGAGTGGCACTGGAGGGAGATAGAGTTGCCACATCGGTGATGAGAGACAGAGCAGAGAGGTTGGGAGGTGTCTGATATCACAGAGATGGCGGTAGATTGTAGTGAGGAGAGACTGAGAGTGTTTCCAGCTAAATACCTTTGTGGTTTCCTGAGGGATACACTTTCGTGTGCAATGCTTTTGTGAAGACACCCAATGAGTGATGGCAGTCTCTTTTCAGCCTTTACACGTGCATGTGCTGTACAGTAGAGGCTTTGAATTTGTGAATTGGGAATTGTCCAGGTGCAGAACCTGTGGCCACAGAAAAATTGGTAGATTTCTGCAGAATAAGATTGTGCATCATTCACAGAGTTCGATGTTATGGGGCACAGAGTGTAACTGGACTAATTTGGTGGACTGAACAAATTACAGTTTGACACGAAATGCAGTACTGCATGACAATATGCTCTCATGCATTTTGTGCACATACATGCTGTACAAAAGCCAGTTGAATTTTGTTAAAGGAAACTAAGCAAAAAAAAAAAAAAAAAAAAAAAAAGAGGAAAGCAATTAATTTCATGCATGAAATTCTTAACATGAAACTCCTGTAAGTTCCTTTTATTGCATATAAGTTTAAATATACTTTTCATTTTGTGGATAGCACTTCTTATTCTCTTCTTACTGCTTGATTAAAATGCATTAAAACAGTAATATTTTGAAATAATATTACAGTTTAATATAACTGTTTTCTATTTTATTTATTTATTTATTATGTAATTTATTTCTGTGATGCAAAGCTGAGTTTTCAGCAACATAACTCCAGTCTTCAATGTCAGATGACCCTTCAGAAATCATTCTAATATGTTGATTTGCTGCTCAAGAAACATGCATTATCATCCATGGTGAAAACACAATAGAATTTTGTATGACTCTTTTGTGAACACATATCTCAAGTAAATGAAATTGCTCAGGTTACATTCCAGATTACGTAATCAGATTTTAAATAAATACATACTTGTAATTAGTTTATATTACATTTTCAAATACTTGTAATCTGACTACAGTTACTTTTTACATTTACACAATAGCAATAAATTATTCATAATTTATTGATTCTCCCTAATTCTTTTTCATTAAACTCACAAAGTCCCTGCAGTTTCTTCACAAAACCCAGTTTGAGAAATCATGATATAATGTAATGTTTAATGCACTTTATGTTTTTAATAAAAACAAATGGAATATATTTTCTTTCTCTTTGCATTTTTATATCAATATGGTAAAAGTTTATCCTATTTACATCAATGTGATGAACGTGTTAAGTCAAAGGTAATCCAAAAGTAATCTAAAAAAAGTCTAATTGCATTACTTGCAATGTTTAATATAATGGATTGCATTACTGACTACACTTTCTGTTATGGAATTTGGAATCAGTAACAGAATACAACTTGTAGTTAATCTACCCAGCTCTGCGTGTTCATTTGTTAAATATTTTGATAATTTGATCATTATTTTAGCTACTAGAGTGTAGCAGTACAGCTCACATTTTCATGTTTAAATCCATTCCACTGAGTTCTGCAGATTTTCCCATTAAAAAAAATCAGTCCTGAAAACGTCCGCAGAGCCTGATGACTAGGGGTTACACTGACAAATTGACTAGTGGAGATCAGTTGCGTTTGATCCATATGCTGTCAGCAAGACTATGTCCTATTTAATTTGTGTGTCATTTGATTTGCAAGTCAAATCTGCAACAAAGTTGGAATTATGTTTTTGTACGTCGATCGAGAGCACAGCACTAACAACACTAAGGTCACTGCTTTAACTCCCAGAGAATGCACATACTTATTTATATTTACATGTAGCTATTTAGCAGAGCTTTTATCCAAAGCGACTTACAAATAAAGCACAGCACAAGCAATTTATGATAAGAGCCAGCAATGTGTATAATACAATGGCTTGCACAATGCTGCAGTACTGATAAAAAGTGTAGCTTGAATGCTCTGCTTTGGATAAAAGCAAAATGCACAAATGTGAATTAATTATGACAATAAACAAATAAAGTGGAAATGAAGCGCTTTGCATCCACAAAACATTGGATCGGTCTACAAACAAGCCAGCTGTGATGTCTGAGACCCTTGAAAAAAAAAAAAAAAAAATCAGATGTCATGCAGAGGCTAAATGGAAATATAAGTGATAAGGACAATTGTGTTGTCAAAGCATCAAAGCAGATATGCAAGCTTTTGTTTCTCACTGGCATCTTCTCTTCTGCAGCATGGTGTGTTCATTACATAAGGTAAACACTGACTAGTTGGTACTTCTCTGGATGACTAATCGGCTAGTAAAAGAGTAGTCATGCAATCTCTTTTTACAACAAGGGTTTTATGACAGGGTTCTTTTGCTATGAAAATTATTCTACATAAGTTCCAATTATCTTTTGAATTAAAACATCAAAAAGCACATTGTTCACAGCATGTAAGATCCTTAAGGACGAGTGGATTAGCCGACTCAGAGATTCACATCTATGAGCAATGTTGCTGTCAGCGTATCAAATTTGCATTTCGAACCACTCATGGAACATCATGAAATTAATAGGTAAAATACACCTCCAGGGCAGTTTTTAGGTTCTGCAGAGGCGGTAATTCTTGGCATGCAGGGCAACCAAATTATGCAAACTATTAAAAGGCTGCTGCCCTTGAGATTTTTTTAACTGAGCTGTACAATTTTAACTGAGGCAAACACTTTGGTCATCTTCATTTTGCTCACGTTAGATCCCTTGTGCTAAATGAATACCAATTTATGAATGTTTTTTTTAGTTACACAGATAACAATGTGACTTTGTCTCTGTCCTCAACCATTATTAAAAATTATATTTTTCCTTTCAGTCTAGGGAATTATCTTATAATTTGAAATTATATTTCCAGCAGCTCTACTGGTCTACATAGCCACCACTCATTATTGTATAAAATAAAATATAACAGGCACACTTTAACTAGCCCATTAGGGCTTTATATTACATTTTAGACTGTTTTATTTTCCCCTGAAGGCCACGTATGATGTTAGACAATGTTTTTATGCACCAAAAACAGTTTTAAATTACCATATTCCCAATCTCCTTGAAATTTTAAGACATTGTTTGTTGTTTGCTATACTGTACTGTATCTTTAAGTCATCTCTATGTATGTACAGCCTGGTCTCATGTTCATACGTAGGTATTAATACGTGACATTTACAAGCACAAAACGTACATTTATGTACGTATTTATTGATGCTAAAACGTACAATTTAGACGTATTTCAACGTTTAAAACGTACAAATCGATACGTATTTTTAGCTAAAAAACGTACAAATATTTACGTATCTTTTATATCATTAAGATATTCGTATCAATGCATTTTTATCATTTTATCAATAAGCGATTTAGACTTTTAGACCCCTTAACCTACCCCCAAACCTAAACCTACCCATTTTACAGCGAATATGCATTTTTATCATTTTATTAATAAGCAATTTAGATTTTAGACCCCTTAACCTACCCCCAAACCTAAACCTACCCATTTTATAGCGAATATAAAACGCAACTGACCAAAGCATGCAGGAAAATAACAATTTTAGTAAGAATAATAGCATTAAAAATGTTTTTATTGTCGCTAATCCCACTCCTACCTCTAAACCTAAACATAGCTATTTCTGTACAGTATAATAAAAACATGGCAGACAGATAAATGCAATTACAATCATTTATTTATTGCAAACATTTCAAAAGCACTACCAAAAGTAATCCAAATGACGATGCGTTGCAGCCGCAGTCCTCTCTGGCGGAATACAGTAGGTTTGTGTGAGGTGCAGAGCAGAATTTATGTTATTAATCGCTGAAAATATTATCCAGATTATTATCCTGATCCTCTCGTCTCCTGAAGGCGCGCGCATGCTCGCATCTTTCAAACACACACCTCACCAGAAACACGGCATGTCGCAATCTGTGACGAATGCAGGCGAGAGCCAATGAGCGTTCGATTATTCTGCCGTAAAACCTGTCGTTTGAAGCGGCAAAATTTGAATTCGTAAGGAGCGCGTCGTCAGTCAGCGCGGGCTTTACTGTTTACGGTCGCTGGATTTGCTGCTCAGGATGAAGATAGCCGAATAAAGGCTTGGATTTGGGTCTGTTCCTCGCAGTCGTATGGATTCTGAAGATCTGAATTACAGCGCATGAATACAATTGTTTCATTTCGTAATTATGTTGCGGTTTTGGTGTTTTATATAGTTCTATTGTCAGTCACAGCATGTCCGAGAAAACGCTTTTTGTGGCCCATGGCAAACAAAGTAAACATTACATGACAAGTAAAGGTTAAACGATTGCAGAAATGTTATTTATTTTGAGGGTTTAAAGTGAAGTCTTGTTTAACATTATGTAGGCATATTCTTGGAAACGAGCTGGCAGAAATCACACAGAACAGAACGAAATGTTATCATTTCATATTAGGTAAACAACTGAAAACAAGGTAATTGATATGACAACTAAAAACAACTAAGAATAAAAGTAATGCAGTAATTTCAATATTCATAAGGATTCATTTTTAGATGTAGTCAATACGTCAGTTTTCAACGTTTAAATGCAGAAAATACGTAAGTATTTATACGTTTAGATGCTGAAAATACGTCAGTATTGTACGTTTTAGTGCCTGTAAAAACGTAAGTAAATGTACGTTTTATAGAACCACATTTTACGTAAAATACATACGAATTACCATGGGATCACGTTGGTATGTAATATCTACGACAGTAACATTTGCTCAATCAAAGTTTGAGGTGAGACTGTCTGTTTATTCCAACCAATGGAGGGAATGTGTGGGGAACCCAACCCATGCTCACATTTTTGTGGCGACATTTCTGCAAAAAAAAAAAAAAAAAAAATATATATATATATATTGCACATTTCGAAATCGATTAACGTGAATCTGGTGATATTTCATTACATTTGTTGTTGTATTGCTGCAGTTTGGAAATAAAATGTTGTGCGAGTAATGATAACTGATAACTAATGCACCATCTGCTCTAAACCCAAAAGACAATGTTAACAAAAGCAATCGTGAAATAAAAACACCTTTTCTTAAGCATCTATGTAATTTTATTTAGCTTCTACAAGTCTTTGAGCTCTTTTGTTTCACAGGACTCATACCTCAGCACTTTGCATCACAAGTGCAACGCTGTACCAGGTGAGCTACAGAGCAAGTTTACTATTTCAGAAAAGCCATACACATGAAGCTGGTTATGTGATTGAAATGTATTAGTTAACAAGTCAAGCACTATGGTAAAGGTCTTTTGAGGTCATAACCTAGTATTGTGAAAGAAACTGCAGTTTTCTTTTTTTATCATGTGTTTAACAAATAAATTACATAGTTTGTCTTTAAATATGAGTTCATATAATTAATCTTGTAGAGTATGGTACAAGCAAAACATTTAATGTATCATCAATTTGGATAAAACTGCTAAATAAATCAATGACTTTCAGTTACGCTAAAAATAATTTATGTTGAAACTATAATGATATGCAACAAAAAAATAATGATTAAAATGAGAGAATACAGTAGAGCATGGATAGTTCTTCAGATCTAGTGTTTTTCATTCCACCTTCCACGTACATTCTTATCCTACTCAATCTATCATATCCTTTGTGAAATAAGCCTGTGAAAAGATAGTGCTTTGGATGTAGAGGAATAAGGAGAGAATGGCCCCACTGTCAGAGCACCTGTCACTCCAATGATATCTCTTGCCAGCTGGCGCTGAAACGGCCCGTTGAGTCTGTATGCCTAGAAGCTGAGCTGATATGGCTTGCATCTGGAAATTAACTGCATTTAACAGAACTGAAACATCAGAACTTTTTTGACATAAGGCTTTTTCATTATGTTCCTCATGGTACGCTTCAGGATAAGTTCATAGGCTTCTAGGTAATAGCCAAACGTTGTCTGTTAATCCATTTATGAGTTCATTTAAAACATACAATGTTCTGATCCTGATGTGAGTTTGATGACATAATTGAAATTCATAACTCCAATTTCGTGTGACCTAACCTGTCAGATTCATTTATTAGTCTTATCAAATTTCAAGTGCTCTGCGATGACGGCCCAGTTACACGTCTTGCTTTATGAAATTACCGTTCAGTGCAGTGATGACATTGTTAAATCAAAACCCAATCAACATGTCCAATTCCCACCAAAGGAGCATATGAAGGAAACATTTGGTCCTCACCCTGAAAGTGCTGTTCACCAGCTGGTCTGAGATATTAAAGGAAAGGTTGCCAGGTCCTTTACCACTTTTACTTCATTATAAGTAGGGGAGTGGGATAACCTGTGCCAAATGTCCTATTGTTATGAAGAAATGTAACGTATGCTACATTTTATTGATTTTTTTAAATTATATTGAATTATATTTAATGATATTCCATAGTTATTATATATAGACTGGACTGAAATTGAAAATAAATCAACATAGGGATATGACTTGGTCAGTGGCACATTACGCAATGCTCAGGATAAACTACGTAATAGCAGATGGTAAAATTAATTATTGGGAGATAAATTAATTACATTTTGCTGCACATTTAATGTATTTTCTAAAAAAAAAAAATATTGAGAATATTTCTTGTGGTTCATTTCAGTTGACAAATATTATTCTTCATTCCAACCATAAATGTTTATGATTACAATTTTTAGACTTGGAATCAATTTTGTTTGAAGGCAAAATTAATTTGATCTGTTATATAAAATTGACAAAAATGTGCAGTTCCTTTATACATCTTTCATATTAATGAGTTTTAATTTAAAAGTTAATAAAATAAATAAATCCCTCCATGTTGCTCGAGTAGGATCTCAATTATAATATCATAACATCTCTGACAAGTAATTACTGTCACTCCACATTGAGTTAATATTAATTTCTCCGCACATTTCATAGGCTAATAAGGTTGCCCCCAACCAATTAGCAATGACCTTATTACAATCTCTACAACATAGCCAAAATGGCAAAAGTCATTAGTATGTGCAGCACGGCTTGATATAAAAAAAAATAAAAAAAGTATTCCTTGTTCAACCACCCAAGTATATTAAATACATGTTTGACACACTTATGTGCATGATGAACCAGAATAGATTGGAATTACTGTTCCCTGACACATCCACACAGTATGATTTGGAATGCCAAACCAATTTCATAATACACTTTGGAATGCCTCTGGAGTATTTCTGCAAAGCGATCTTTTCAAAAATATTAAATGACTGGCAATTTATGAATGATACATATTATGGAGGAACTAGAACAACATGAACCCATTATTTGTATGTCAACATCCCACTCAAGATGCTTGACTAAATGTCAAACAAACAAATGCTCCCCTCTCTTGTTTTGCTCTTCCATTTATTACGAATACATGCATTACTAATTTCAGAGAGACAATCAAAAGAGTAAAAAAAAAGAGAGTATGTTTGTACAGCCATCACTCAACATAATATATACCCAAAAGGCTTAAAATCACTGAAGCCTGGAGAAACTGCCCCTACAAAACGGCCACAATTATAGAATGAACTTTGATAATTGTAATTGTTTAACCAACAGGAGCTCTCAACCATGAAAACATATTGCTGGCCTGATATTGATTTGCATATTGATGCTTTGCAATATCATACACTGCAAAATACATGCCTCGGGGAGCGCCCAAAGGTCAATATTTGCATCAGACAATGTATCTGCGTTGAATAAAAACCAGGGCACAGGTGGGACTGCGCTGTGTGGCTTATATTGATGCCTGAATTATTGAACTGTACAGGGGAATGTGAAGATGTTTGCACATATATTGTAGCAATTCCCTGACAAAGCCATGTGTCGTCATTAAAATACATATTTAATTATCCCGTACGTTGGATTTCATTTCATTTTGTGATTTCACTGGAACACATGCAGAGCAGTTCACAGCACACCTACATAACTTCCTCTAATATTACAAGCACATAATCTGTTATGTACAGCTGTGTCAATTCCATCTAGAGACTGAGAGACTGTAATTCTGCGTTGTCATATCTCCGTTGTAATTTCTTTCCGGCGTGGCTCAGAGCATGAGTTGTGCTTTATGGCCTCCTATTTGCCCTTTTCATTACTTTAAGATCTCTAGACGTGGTGTGATCATAACAGATGAGATATGGCTTGACCGGAGTGAGACATGCTTCATCTAAACAATGACTACGCTGTGTAATCACTGTTTGATCAGTTGTGATCTCTGCACCCAGAGCATTTGACACTCCAGGTAATTATGTTGACTTGACAAAGCCAACAAACTGTTACTGTGCAAACTTAGATTATTTTGAGGGAGAGGGAGTGAACTTAACCCTTTTTCTGACTGGAAACCCTCCTAGAGATCTCTCATTTTAAGATATGAAGACCAGATTACTTTAGTTGGTCCTTTAGCTTGTTCTGACTTAGCATATATATTTTACTGACTATTTTCTTGTAGCAGATAAAAAATAAAAAAAGTTGTTTGTAGTTTCCAAGTTAAGTCCACCACACTTTGTACTTGCTTAGTAGGTTTCATGCTTTGTCCAGGTTTTCTTGTAGCAGACAATCAAAAGTCTAAAAATCATGGAATTATGTAAACAGAATGTTGAGAGTCTTATACTGTATGTAATTATTTGTTGTTTGTAATATATTATTTTAAATATCTTTATTGTAGAGCACTGCAGTGGTGTCATGTTTTTGTTGGACAAAACCAGGAAGTTAGTGCCAAAAAAGGTAATTATTTGTTGTTTGTAATATATTCTTTTACATATCGTTACTGTAGAGCACTGCAGTGGTGTCATGATTTAGTTGCACAAAACCAGGAAGTGAGCGCCAAAAAATCCCCCTATATATATATATATATATATATATATATATATATACTGTATATATAGATAGATAGATAGATAGATAGATAGATAGATAGATAGATAGATGGTTAGATCTACATCATTGTCTTTTTCATGCCAGATACATTACACTGAGAAAAAAAAATAATCCCTGCAGCACTCTGAACATATAGACACCCACAAAAACACTACATAGGACCTGAATTGTTAAAAACAAACAAAAAAAAAACACTCCAGACAAAACATCAAACCCACATTCACAGTTTGACTGCAGTCACAATGATGGAAATCAATTGGGTTTGTTCGCGCTTTATTAGTAATTTTTAAACTGACTATTACTGCACTGACAACTATTATTTTATGCCATTTAAAGGTCTGTTATGCAGATGTAATTGTTTATTGATTTAAACAGAACACATACTCTGGCCAACTTATAATTGGCCAAAATGCCGAGAGCTGTGAATTGTAAATTAAAAGGCTTGCAAGATGATAAAACAATCTGCTTGAATGGCTCTCTTCTGCTGAGAGAAACATCCTTACGCAGCTCAATAATTGTAAAAGTGATCAGTCGGAAAATTATAATCTCAAGTTCAGTTTAAAGTGGAAAAAGCTAAGCAGATGTAGATATTTCCTCTTGGCAACCAGCTGAATTTATTTTTTTCTAATTGTAGGTGGTCAGGGTTACATGTGTTCTATCGATTTCATGGCAGCAAGCAATTAAACTGTTCACAACCCTGTATGAAACGTGTATTTGATCACAGTTTCTTTTACAGATGGGTCAGTAGTCATGTATGTATTTCTAAACAAAAAATAAATGTGAATGTGCAGTACAGTAAGCAAATAGCATTTGCGGGGGACGGGAAATGATTATTCCTTGTCTAACATATTTTCAATTAGTTGCTGCACAGGCATTAGACAACAGATAATTATATACAATTATTCCTGGCGCATTGTTCTAAAGTATGATAATCAAGATTAATACGGGCCGGTTGACTCCGTTTATTTCTAAAGCACCGGGGGTGCTCCCTTCTTCTGCGTAAATATATAATTAATTACACATTGGCAGGAATAGTGTAATTGCAATATATCACAATTAACAAAATTCCTGTTTCTCATGACAGAACTATTCATTACTGAGTGTGTGTGTGTGTGTGTGTGTGTGTGTAGTGGAATAATAATAAAAAAAACACTCATAAACACTATTAAGCAATGACTACAATCTACCTTAAAAATATGCATATAATTAACAAAACAACTGATTTATTTATTTATTTAATTTCCAAGCTCCAGTGTAAGACAAGTTGTTGACAGTCTAATACAATACTGTTCTCATTTTTCATTTGTATTTATTCATATGAAAGATTATCACAAAAAGCGGTAAGCATTAAAATCACATTGAAGAATCATGTATGGAAGGCATGCTAATATTTACTGTAACCAATTTTTAAACTAGCAAGAGCAGCTGAGTAAACTGAGTAAGCTAGATGACACCTATCGCAAAAAGTCAGCAACTTCTCTTATAAAACAGCATTTTTTTTTTTTTGTGGTAAACTAAAAATAGTTAAATCCAAAAGTATTGTTTAAGTGTAAAACATGTTGAAGATTAGCAGATAGGCTGTCGATTCATTAAATGATTAGCCATTTCCCTTAAAAAGCTGTTTATTCAGCGTAGTGAAGCCTCTCCTCCTTTGACATCCATTCAAAAAAAGTGTTAGCATTAGCCATTACGCTTTTTTTGGCTAAAGGTTACACTATCAAACAGTGCACAAAAACGCTAAATGTGCCACGTATTGTTACCATGTACCGGATATTATGCAATTCTGGGAAACTTTTATATATGCTTTGTAGACCATAGTTAATGCTGTACTCAATTATTCAAGGAAATGTTAAAATGCTTTTAAACTTACCAGAACGCTTTGTTGTTTCAGTACTGATAAAAAAGGCTATGAACGCTTTATATGAGGGTCTTTATAAAAAGTTATTTCCCTATACAAAGTGTCTTTGTGGTTCAGCACTGAAGTCTTTACTGCTATGTAAAGAAAAATAATGGGTTTGCATGATAGTCAGAGCATATTTTTCCTGTCCTGTTTGCAAGCAATTTTGCTTGGATTGACACGCTTGGATTGCTAGTTTCCTTTAAAGCAGGCAGCCTTTGAATCTCAGTATGTGGCCGGGACACTTCTTATGGATGGGCTGTTATTTTTAAACACAGCAAGAGAAATCAAAAACCGCATTGTGAGGTAATGGGAAAGAGATTAGCGAGCCAACTTGGTTCAATGAAATCGACATGATTTGTAAAGCTTGGTGGTTTTCCGTTGATTTCAGATGCAGAGATGCAGAAAACACTAAGTGCTTGTGGGCCCTATCAATAAAACGCTGCAGTGTTGAATGATAAGATCAGATCATTAGGACCAGCACAAGAAACCTCATTAGATTTGTAAATTTACAGTGAATCATTAAAGCTTGTTTTCATATTAATGTGCATCTGTGTGTGTCATGTACTGCTTTGGTTGATTCGCTGGTGTGAATTTCAATACAAGCTCATAATGCACAGTTGGCTTGTGACAGAAGACAATAAGGAAAGACTGCAAGCGTTGTGCGCTGTAGTCTCTTGTCTTACTGAATAGAGTTAAATGAGCTGTCTAAAGCAACTGTACATTGGATGCGGTGACAAAAACGTATCCGCCTAGCCGGTTGTCATAATTACTGTCTCTCTTACTGTGAGTTCTGTGCAGCCCATCTGACAGCATTACGTAACCCATATTAATCTTCCTGGAAAGGGCCCATACAGGTGGGCCCCAGGGGCCAGCGTTTACTCCAGTTCTTAAGCTCTCCATGCCGTCTCAATGGAGGTGCGACACTGATGTGTAAAATATTATTTTCCTCATACTTGTGCCACAACGCACGCCTTAGAGGATGACAACACTGTCATTCGGATTATGTGTTGATTATGTGTTGATGAATGCTGTACTTTAAGCTACACCTTTTGTTCACTGAGAGCTTTTTTCAGCCCCTATATGTGCCATAATGAGCACTCAGGAAAATGTCGGAGACAGCCATGAAGTAATTTGTTTTGATACGGAAGATTTCTCTCTCTCTCTCGTCACTTACTTCTTCGCCAGTGGCATCTTAATAACAAAATCCAAATTGTGTATTTCCAAGTGACAGCTGATAGATTGAAGAGAAAAAGCAGCCTGAATAATTGTTGCATTTTATTCCAATGAACGTCCACTGTAAAATAAGTGAATAAACAGGTCTTGGAGGAGTTCTGGTGAACGATAAACTGTTTATTATAACAATAAAGCTGCATGGTAAAGCAGTTTTATCTTATTTGTAGACGTATTTATTTATTTATGTATGAGTAGACATTGAAACATACAAAATAAAATGAAAAAGTTTATGATAGAAACTTTATTGCCACACTATGAAAATATACCAAAAATTCTCAAGAAATATCACATGCACAAGAGTGGTGTTGTTCTGTATAGCAGCATAGCTATGTTTTGGCTGTAAGCACAAGACTGCTGATAATCATGTAATACTATAATATAATTATATAATCAGGATAATCATATGGTGTTTTACTCTATAATATTGTACTCCCTCCAGGCCGTCTAATTTAAAATATTCTGCAAATAGCTGTGCTGTGTGGCAAGTACTATTAACACCTGATTGTAAATAGTCCCTCTGAAACAAATAAGTACTAGGTAAAATAGTTTTTACATGCACATTTGTTAATACCAGGGACAATAAAGCTTATTTTCACATTTGAAATGTTAAATGTCTTGCTTAATCAGGGCTTGTGGTATCTGTAACCCCCAACGTTTCATAGGGCCCTATGAACATACATTGAATATTAATCATCAAAAAGCATACCTAATCAATTGAATTCATACAAGTTTAACAATTAAATAATTAATTACAGTTTTAACAACAACAACAACAATAACAATGACAATAATAATAATAATAGCAACAACAACAACAACAACAATAGGGTTTACCCCTAATAATAGGCCTAATATTAATCATAATAATCATAATGTTAAGAAGAAATCTGTTTAATTTACCCAAATTCATTTTTAATGTATGTATTTATTTATTTATATCTGTCTGTCTCTCTGTCTGTCTGTCTGTCTGTCTGTTTATGCAGTTTAATAATTGCATATGCAAGTCCACCATGTGATTTTGATTAATTGTTCTGCCGTACTTTTGATCTGTTCATCCAAAACATGCCAAAATGTGTGCTATTCTGTGTTATATTGTATGCTCCATTTTAATGACAGGATTTCCGATTCCATCAACTTGTTTCTGTAATGCGTAAATCATAAGACCCTTGGTTCTGGGCCAGCCTTTTGGGATTGCACCTCTGCCAGAGTATCCCCATGAAGGAATAAACATGGAGCTAGTTGGAAAACAAAAATTAAATGATCATTAGAGGTTTGGGGATGGGGGATGTTGCTGGAGCTGTCAGCTGAAATCTTCAAGGACATTGCTTCTAGACTCATTTTAAAATTTCTCATTTTATAAATGCTAGTGGCGTAATAAATACTATTATTTGAATTGAGGCAAAAACGTGCAATCCATCACCAATATAACCAGTGTTCTGTTTGTCTGCCCACCCCTCTATGCAGTAAATTAGTTTCTCACAGCATCAATGTGTATGGAAGGAGCAATCTCTTTACCTCACGCTGTGTGTGTTCTCAGGTTCATTCTCACCTAGCACACACCCCGGAGGCTTATCGAATGTGAGGACTGCATGGTTGAGCAGCAGTAACAAGTGCAGACTTCCCATTCTAGCACACTACACAGAGCGGCTGAATAGAAGCAGATGTGATTGACCACTGCGCATCCAATTAGTTTACGGTTGGATCTCTGTCACCTGTTAGGATGAGATACTGAGTAAATCTGCTTCAGTATAATGGAGAATGCGCTGATTTGACATCAGAGAAATTAATTTAATATTTCGCATCAGCGGAATGGAAAGATATTTTGATGTGGGCCGAGGTGAATGAATAATTTATGATTCACACTGGTAATGCGTTAAAATGTTTGGTAAAATCTTTCTAGGTATAATATTCAGATAAAATAAATGTGTGGATGTACATACTGTAAGACATGAGAAGTGTATCAAAAGGCTTTCTGTCTTTAAACATGCCTGAACAAGAGCTTGGGAGCCAATCAAATGTAAAATGAAACAAAATGAAGGGACAACTTTTGTGCTTCAATTGAAAAAAATAAAAAAATAAAACACTTCCAGACTACCAGTGAAGTCATGTGGATTAGGGCCAAAGTCAAAGTGATGCGTGAAATTTATTCTGACAATTGTGTAAACGAATTAAAACAGTATTTCTTTAACCATAAACAAACATGTAATTTAAATATGCTGAAATATGGATAAATAGTAAAAGGAGTCAATGAACTAATCATAATTTGAACTGTAAATATAATTACTGTGCAGTAAGCTGTACAGTAGATATGTTGCAGGCGTTTGAATAGATGTCTAGCTTTAGTGTCAGGATAAGACATTTTAAAGCAATGCACTGATTAAAAATACAATAAAAGCTGCTCCCGCTGTCTCATACAAATGGAGAGGTATAAAGCACAGAGTGCAAGCATAAAGACAAATGTGATTTTAATAACTCGCATTGCAAATATGTGCAGTAACATTATCAAGTATATGACATGAGGAGGATTTCAAGTTTTCTGCAATGTGCTGACACAAGCACTGATGTGTAATTAAACTTTGAAGCAGCTAATGAAGACAGATGTGTCCAGCAGAAGCTTGCGGTGGGTTTTATTTAGGGCTTGGTTGTAACCCAAGCTTCATATTAAGCAGATATTAAGGCTGGTAAGACCATTTTTATTCATTTCAGAACATTTCACAAAAAGATGTAAACATATTGTATATTCCCTGCCTGCTTATTTAATTAACTGATATAATGTTAACATATCAGCCTACTTGATACTACTAAAATCTGCTTTGTAACCAACACAATAATGCAGGTGTCAAAGTTAATCTAAACTGCTAATGAACCATTGCTAGCAAGCGCGTAGACAAAGTGCAAAATGTAACCTCACTACAAAATAAATAAATGTGACCTAAGCAATGCTATAAAATGGGGCTGCATGGTTAATCGAAATCACAATATGGATTAGTGTGATTATCAAATTGCGAAGGCTGCAGTTTAATCAAATAAATATTTTATTTACTTGTTTTCAGTGCTTCGGAGTGGCTCCATTCACATTAAATGCTTTTCCAAAAGCTCAGCATGTGCTCTGTGTTTGAGGCGCGTGTGACGTGCATGTGGGACCACAATGTGCAATAACCATTCTCACAAACTTGTAATGATAAGTGCTTAGAAATTGTCTGTTGTCAACAAAAGAGAAACTTTAAGGGCTCCCTGCAGTTTCCTGCCAAAATAACAGCTTGACTGTTTAATGTTTGAAAATTAAGAAAGTAAGACAGCTGCCAATACTAATATTGGAATTTTACTTACAGGATTTTTTTTGTTGTTGTTGTTGTTTCGTAAATGCAGTATTCCAATTTGCACTGTAAAATTGGCAGAACAGATCTGCCACGATGCGAGTACTGAGACTACAGACATGCTGCTGTGAGCATGTAAGAAATACTGCTTCCTCACATAAAACAGTTAACCCCTGTATATAACATACATGAAATCACCCGGTAGCAGATCTATACAGGTGGAGCTGGGGAAGGTGGAGGATTTCAGAAGCGTATTTGAATGTTGAGCATCAGCTCATTGGCTGCTGATGTGAAAAGAAACAATCATCTGCACCATGTGAATAATGATCATTATGTCAGACTAAGCTATAGCCCTGAATGTATAAATATGTATATAGATAGATAGATAGATAAGACAGACAGACAGACAGATAGAAAGAAAGACAGACAGACAGATAGATAGAAATCAGTACAAATGTAAGAAAATTATCTTAACAAAATCCTACTTAGACTAATCAGTAATGGAAAGACTAAAATGCTCTTCATGGAAACAGTATGTCACGAATCCTGTCCATGCACTTCCGTTCACTCACCACCAGAGGTCACCCGCTCACCACATTTACTCTTGCACTACACAAACTGTTGCACATCACCTTAAAATACAATTCCCATCATCCATTGCACTGACGACACACACACAGCTGATTACACTAATCACGCTCACACCTGAGAACTATCACACAATCACTATCACCCAATCACACACTCTTTATAAGCCTTGGACTTTCTCTCTGTGAGCGCCGAGTATTGTATTGCGTTTATCCTAGTGATAGCTACTCTACGGAGCCCATCCAGTGGTCTTAGTCTTAGTCTTAGTCTTAGTCTTAGTCTTAGTCTTAGTCTTGCCTTGCCTTGCCTTTTGTGTTTTCCTGTGTTTTGATTCTTGCCCGTGTTTTCCTGGATTTACCCTTAGCCTAGCCCTTTGGACTCTGTTTGCATCTCGTTTGGATTATTGCTGTTTACCTGGATTATCTCTCTTTGCCTTGCCCCTGTTGGATATTGTTTGCCGATCGTCGACCCACGCTAGCCCTAAGGATTACTCTGTGTCTTGCCCCTGCCATACCTGTTTTCTGTTTATTGACCCTGCCTGTATTAAGACCATGTTTTGGAATAAAGCCTCGCAAATGGATCCGCACGTCTCACATCTTGTTCACCCCGTTACACAGTACTAGTAACAACAAGAAGGGAGGAGGGGAAGCTGTTCAATGAAAAGAGCAAGTTTAATAGGTGTGCACAAAGCATAATCCTCAATTATGAATGTGTAGACATGACTGATGACTATACTGTGAGTCTATTGGAAATGCACTGCTTTTGTGCAAGGTGTAAAATTGAAATCGTTAACAATGCAATTGTTTCCCAACATAGTTCAAAGATGTTACTAAAACATGAGTCATTTATTTAGGCTACTGTTTTATGGTTTGATAGAAATCACACCCTTCAAAGAACAAACAAATAAATACAAACAAACACAAACAAAATAAAAATCTTAATTTTCATTTGTAGACAAAAGGTTAATAATGCTTAATGGCTGCTTCTGAAATCACATTCCTTACTTTATAGTAGAAGAATAACAGTATGTGAACAGAGTACTACTTTTACGTTCTGAAATGCACATCTGATGGACACTTTACTGTCCCATGAGACTACGGGAGAAGATTTGTGACTGACTGCTACTGATCTGCTACTGACCCTCAACATCTATATGATTTTCATTCCTTTCTTGACCATCAATTTTGGTCTGTTCCTCACACAAACTAATTTCTGGCTCTGTACAACTTTTATTATTTTTTCTTTCTCTCTCTCTCTCTCTTTAGTGCTTGTCAGCTAGGGCTACAGCGAACAATTATTTTGATACTCTAATCAATTAATCTAATGATTACTGCAGCGATTAATCAACTAATCATCAGTTATTTGTTTAATACAGATTAATATGTAGGCTTTGTTCTAATATTTAGCTATCACGATTAGCTAAAATGTTGAGTTATAAATATCATTGTCTAAAAAGTGTTAAATACTGTAAAGCTGCCTGCTTTACATCAGTCTATTGTATAAAGCGCTATATAAATAAACGTGACGTCACTGGAGTGCTGATTGCAGAGTTGGTGCAAACTTATCCACATTGCTATGATCAGATGCTTTCTTTGCTGCCATTTTATGGTGTGTGTTTATTTCATTAGTAAGAGGAAAGTGCACAGCTCATATTTACATATTCCTCTAAACTCCGCTCTCAGCAGTGTCTGGTTTGGCTGCATTTACGCTCAAACTGTGAGTGCTGTGTGTGTTGTCTTCTTTTGAATTGCATCTGGGAAGGCTGAATTCCACACTGGTCAAACTGCATTATTGCACGTTCTTACATTAGGTCGTATGAGATCAATTTCTATTCAACAACAAAAAAATATTTGTCGACATAATAAAGGTATAATTTACAAGTGGGTAGGTATAATTAAATTTCTTTATATAACGTATCCATTTAATTTTTAAAGCATACATCCAATCCATTGCCCATTTGTGAATTGTGTGTGATTCTGTATTTGTCCATAGCAGTCATTCCACCACTCCTGACTGAGCAGATGTTTTTATTAACAGCATATGTCACCCCAAACAGACTCACTGTGTTTTGTTATGTCGCAATATGCCCCTTGGCGATCACACAACAACCATTCATGTTATGACCAGAAGCCAGTCCATGTCCAAAAGTGCCATTGCCCAAAGTAAGCAGATGTCAAGACCTTTGGGCACCATGTTGCACATAAACCTTCCCACCAGGCCGCTCTCATCACTTGTAATTGTTCCTCTGGCCACATGGCACCTCATTAGTCAAATACAACCTCTATGAGGTATGAATATTAATGACAGACTCCACAGAAACCTGGCTCCCCATCCAGCGTTAATGTTTCACATCTGTTTCAGTAGAAAAAAAATATACATCGCTTTGCAGTAGGAGAAAGATCTCAATGAGCGCTAACTTGTTCTGTGAGGAAAAATGGTTATTCCCTTGTCATGATTTAGAATGTCATGATTTAGAAATAGTTTTAATGGGATCACACAAGCATTTGTAAGATCCCACAGGATAAAATGAAATTGATACAGCATTGTTTGATTTGTTTTGGATGTTATATAATCTTTATCAAAACTATATATGTGTTGCGTATGACTTACAGTACACTTCAGTTCCTCAAGGAGCTATAGTTTTAAAAGATTTCCATAGAACTTTTGATATCCTACAGCGACGCTTATCCTACTGGGAATCACAGCAGTCCTGATGGGAACTGGGTGCTCTAAAAGATTTTTTTTTTTTTTTTTTTGCTGGAATCCTAATAGAAAATTCCCATAGGCTCCACTCGCTTCAGATTATAATAGACATTCCAGCGGGAATCCTTCAGCATTTTTGACTGGGATTTAAAACATTTGAAGGATCCTTTAGGGATGATCTGTGGTTGAAGAACATAAAATGGTGGTGTCAAAAATTATTTGTTTAAAGCTCTGTGCAGTTAAATGCTGTTTTTGCCCCAGGTCTAGTTGGAATCTGCTGACGTTTTTTTGCATTTTCCGAGCCGCTTTTGGGGGAAAGTCTGTGGAATTCTGCTGAATGGATTTAAATGTTAAAGCGTGTTAAACGGAGCTGAAAGAATTGCATGATGATCGGTAGCTGAAAGCAAAATGAAATTAGCCAAACTATTTCATAAACAAACTTGCAAAGTAATGAACAATATTGGGTAGAACTTTGTAAGCAGTGGGCGTTTTACTTCTATGGAAACCTGCAGAGCTTTATGCAGACACATCACCTTTGCATTTCCACAGCAGATGTGCTTAGTCTATTTACTGGTAAGCAATACTATTTACAGAAAACTAGGTAGCACTTTATTTTACAGTCCTGTCCCTCATGTACATGCTATGTATTTATTTTAGTAATTATAATAACTAGGTACTAACCCTGAACCTACCCCTAAACCTAATCCTACCCCATGCAACTTTATATTACCAGTACTTTCTTGTGTAAGTACATGCAAGTATATGTACTGTAAAATAAAGTGCAACCGGAAACTATCTATTAGACTATTAAAATAAAGGTATTTTATTGGCATCAATATTTGCGTGAAGAACCTTTGGAAACATCCATGGAAGCTTTACATTACACTAAATATTTTTAGTCGATTGAGGTTCTTCAGAATTTGTGAATATTAAAATATTCACACTAGGGAAAATGGTTATTTTAAGAACTGAAAGGTTCTTTGGGGAATCCAGAATGGTTCTTCTAATTTTTTACAAATAAAAGTTTCAACAAAGCTTTTCAAAGCAATGCCATAGAAAAAAAAAAAGTTCCCATGGATGTTAAAGGATCTTCATGGAATCATCGATTCCAAAAAGGGATTTAAGACTCGCTCTATATAACATTTTGGAACTTAAAATAATTTGAATTGGGTGGCTGTTTTAATATAAACATTAACCTAATATGCAGGGACAGCGAGCAGCCAGTGGCCCATTGGTTTGTCTCCTGTATTTACAGCGTAAGGGCCGGCCCGTGGCATAGGCGACATAGGCAGTTGCCTAGGGCGCAAAATCACTGGGGGGGCGCCGCACGAAAGTTTTTTTTTTCTCGGAAGAGTGACCATCGTGATCATCCTGTGACCATCGTGCGCTCCTACACCCATATATTAAGCAAAATTATTACTGACAGTTAACAATTTTAGTACTGATCGAAATGATTGAAATAATGTTAGAATAAAATTTAATTGACAAACGAAAAATCATAAGATTTGACAACATGTCATATTGGACTAATTTAAACACTTTTTGCTCATGACAATTATAATACATCATCATAATGCATTAATTATGCATGGCACACGCAGTTAAAATAGTTTTGCCATTTATGTGCTCTGAAAGTATCATTTCTAAAAAGTGAGTGAAAAAATAAAATTATCAGGGGCACAAGGCAGGAAGCGACGATATAGAGGTAAGAATCACAAGTCAATCACTGTGTATTAGCCCACGATGTTTATGCAGTATTTAGAAATAGCCTTTTTAGAACATCTTAACTAGCAACACTGACACTGTGGAACGTTTTTGCTTGAGTTAACTGCTTATTTAATTTAACTTTATCTTCTTTAAAATAAATTTAAGCTTCTGTAACGTTTTAATTTCAGTTACATTACTGCTTGCTTTTAAATTCACCAAAAAGTGCACTAAATGTCTTTTGAAACTTTTGAGCTGCAGAGAGGAGCTTTTCAAAGTTCAAGCTGATTAAAACCTACTTGAGGTCTACCATGGCTCGTCATCAGCATCACTAATGATGTTTCTCAGAATTTGTCATTTGATGCAGTCATGGATTTTTTAAATTCATGGAATTTAAAATCTGGCCTAGGGCACCAACAGAGCCTGGGCAGGCCCTGGCGTAAACCACCCAATCACAATGCGCTATAGACGGAGCGATGAAGTATTTTGCTCCGCCTATATAAAGATCGCTTCACCCCAACTTCTTCCTCGTCGGCTTTTCCCACGTTTCACAGCAGCTTTATCAAGAACAGGCTTGCTCTGCGGTGAGTGATGCGGTCCAAAGAGCCAGGCAGGAGGAGGAGAGGAGAGCAGTTGAATCTGTAAAGTGCTTGATAGGGACTCGGGACGGAGGCAGTCATCTAACCTATCCTAATGTGTGCGCTCGCCACGAGTGTAGAATAAGCAAACACTTTTTAATAAATGTAAATTCGTCCCCCGTGATTTTTGGTCAAGTCAAGTGTGTTCGTAGAGGTTTCAATGTGCCAATGCGAATAAATCTAGATTTAAATTAAAAAAGACACGATAATGTTGGACCTGACGTTTTAATCTTATCCAAAACTAGATGCAATGAATACATATCTACACTACAGTCAAACGTCTTTGAACAGTAATATTTTGAATGTTTTTTAAAGAATTCTCTTCTGCTCACCAAGCCTGCATTTATTTGATTCAAAATACAGCAAAAGCAGTAATATTGTGAAATATTTTTGCTATTTAAAATAACTGCTTTCTATTTGAATATATTTTAGAATGTAATTTATTCCTGTGATCAAAGCTGAATTTCCAGAATCATTACTCCAGTCTTCAGTGTCACATTCAGAAATTATTCTAATATGCTGATTTGCTGTTCAAGAAACAATTTTACATATTTACATATTATTATTATCAATATTTAAAACAGTTGAGTACATTTTTTTTCTGGATTCTTTGATGAATAGAAAGATCCAAAGATCAGCGTTCATCTGAAATAAAAAGCTTTTGTAACATTATACACTATACCTGTTACGGGAACGACGAGACATGAGACGTGCGGATCCATTTGCGAGGCTTTATTATAAAACATGGTCATAATACGGGCAGGGTCAATAAACAGCAAACAGGTATGGCAGGGGCAAGACACAGTAATCCTAGGGCAAGCGTGGGTTGACGATCAGCAAACAATATCCAGCAAGGTCTAGGCAGAGAGATAATCCAGGTATACGAGCAATAATCCAAACGAGATGCAAACAGAGTCCAAAGGGCAAGGCTATGAGGGTAAATCCAGAAAACACGGGCAGGAATCAAACACGGGAAAACTAACAAGGCACACTGACAACTAGGAACGCTCTGTAGAGTAGCTATGGCTAAACAATACTCGGCTGAGAGCAAGAGGAACTCCCAGGTTTAAGTAAACTGTGTAATTGTGAGATGATTCTCAGGTGTGAGCGTGATCAGTGCGAACAGCTGTGTGTGTGTGAGACGTCAGTGCAGTGTATTATGGGAAATGTAGTCTTAGTTGACGTTCAACAGTTAGTGTAGTGCAAGAGTCCATGTGGTGAGTGAGTGACCTCTGGTGGCGATCGGGCGGAAGGCCACAGACCGGATTCGTGACAGAGCCCCCCCCCCCAAAGAGCGGCTTCCAGACGCTCCAATGCGATCCAGGAGGGAGGTGGAGCGGAGGTGGAACAGGGGGAGGGACAGAGGGCCAGGTCCATGTGCAAATGGAGAGACTGGAGACTGAGGCAGAGCAGGAAGCCAGGGCATAGATGATGGAACTGGAGCCCACCTGGGTGGAGCGAACGGGACCGGAGCCCACCAGGGCGGAGCAGACGGGGCCGGAGCCCACCAGGGCAAAGTAGACGGGACCGGAGCCCACCAGGGCGGAGCAGACGGGACTGGAGCCCACCAGGGCGGAGCAGGAAACCACCAGACTGGAGTAGAAGACCACCACGGCAGAGCGGAAGACCACCAGACCCGAGCAGAAGACCACCACGGCAGGGCAGAAGACCACCAGACCTGAGCAGTAGACCTCCAGACTGAAGCAGAAGACCACCGCAGGAAAGCAGACCAGGCAGGAAACCATGGCAGAGTCTGAGATCTGGGGGGAACAGAGACAGACAACACAGAGAGAGCAGAGACAGACAACACTGGCTGTGCATTCACAGTTTCTGAGTTCATGGTAGGCAGTTCAGGTGTATATTCCTTGACAGAGACAGGCAGTTCGGAATCGGACACATTGGCTGGTTCAGAGCAGAGCATATGTTCAAAGGCGACCTCTGTGGCCATGACAGGGCAGGACAAGGGTTCGCAGACGGCCTCCATAGCCGTGACAGGGCAGGACAGGGATTCACAGACGGCCTCCATAGCCGTGACAGGGCAGGACAAGGATTCGCAGACGGCCTCCATAGCCGTGACTGGGCAGGACAAGGAATCACAGATGGCCTCCATAGCCGTGACAGGGCAGAGCAAGGATACACAGGAGGGCACCTCTGACACCTCTGGAGGTTCTGCAGCAGATGCCGCCACCTCTGGAGGTTCTACAGTGGTAACACCAGGAGATAGGTAGTGTTCAGTAATGGTCTCCTTGACCGCAACATGACAGGTTGAGAGTACGTTCTTGGGCGCCACCACCATACAAGGAGATGAAACGAGCACCTCCGCTTCAGGAGGTTCTGCAGCATATGCCACCACCTCTGAAGAAACTGCAGCGAGTGCCATTGCTTCAGCGGGCACAGCAGCGAGTGTCACTACCCCCTGAGGTTCTGCAGCATCAGCCGCTACCTCTGGAGACATCACAGTGGACGTCGCCACCTCGGGCAGTTCTGTGGTGGTGTACGCAGCCCAAATGCAACAAAGCGATCCCTATCATGGGAAGCGCTTCAGACAGAGGAATAAGTTCAGGGACAGGAGGGTTAACGTGAGTGGATTTGGGGATACCAGCTGCGCGTGCAGACACCAGCGGTGCATCCCTCACGCTGGACACCAGACAGGGAGTACGAAGGACTGACCTTAAATCTCTGGGTGTGATAGACTCTGGCAGTTCAGCGGAGACGTGAAGAGGCTGTGGCTGAAGAGCTGAGACGTGAAGAGGCTGTGGCTGAAGAGCTGAGACGTGAAGAGACTCTGGCTGAAGAGCTGAGACGTGAAGAGACTCTGGCTGAAGAGCTGAGACGTGAAGAGACTCTGGCTGAAGAGCTGAGACGTGAAGAGACTCTGGCTGAAGAGCTGAGACGTGAAGAGACTCTGGCTGAAGAGCTGAGACGTGAAGAGACTCTGGCTGAAGAGCTGAGACGTGAAGAGACTCTGGCTGAAGAGCTGAGACGTGAAGAGACTCTGGCTGAAGAGCTGAGACGTGAAGAGACTCTGGCTGGAGCTGAGACGTGAAGAGAGCTGTGACGTGAAGCTGTGACGTGGCGTGACTCTGGCTGGTCAGCTGTGACGTGGCGTGACTCTGGCTGGTCAGCTGTGACGTGGCGTGACTCTGGCTGGTCAGCTGTGACGTGGCGTGACTCTGGCTGGTCAGCTGTGACGTGGCGTGACTCTGGCTGGTCAGCTGTGACGTGGCGTGACTCTGGCTGGTCAGCTGTGACGTGGCGTGACTCTGGCTGGTCAGCTGTGACGTGGCGTGACTCTGGCTGGTCAGCTGTGACGTGGCGTGACTCTGGCTGGTCAGCTGTGACGTGGCGTGACTCTGGCTGGTCAGCTGTGACGTGGCGTGACTCTGGCTGGTCAGCTGTGACGTGGCGTGACTCTGGCTGGTCAGCTGTGACGTGGCGTGACTCTGGCTGGTCAGCTGTGACGTGGCGTGACTCTGGCTGAGCTGTGACGTGGCGTGACTCTGGCTGGTCAGCTGTGACGTGGCGTGACTCTGGCTGGTCAGCTGTGACGTGGCGTGACTCTGGCAGATGAGCTGTGACGTGGCGTGACTCTGGCAGATGAGCTGTGACGTGGCGTGACTCTGGCAGATGAGCTGTGACGTGGCGTGACTCTGGCAGATGAGCTGAGACGTAGTGTGACTCTGGCAGATGAGCTGAGACGTGGTGTGACTCTGGCAGATGAGCTGAGACGTGGTGTGACTCTGGCAGATGAGCTGAGACGTGGTGTGACTCTGGCAGATGAGCTGAGACGTGGTGTGACTCTGGCAGATGAGCTGAGACGTGGTGTGACTCTGGCTGATGAGCTGAGACGTGGTGTGACTCTGGCTGATGAGCTGAGACGTGGTGTGACTCTGGCTGATGAGCTGAGACGTGGTGTGACTCTGGCTGATGAGTTGTGGGATGGGTTGATTCATGACGATCAACGGTGACTTGGTCTGATTCACGACGATCAACTGTGGCTTGGCTGGACTCACGAGGATCACTTGTGACTTGGCTTGACTCATGAAGATCAACTGTGGTTTGGCTTGACTCGTGACGATCAACTGTGGCTTGGCTTGACTCGTTAACATCAGTTGTGACTTGACTTGGTCCTTTAACAACGGCTGTGACTTGACTTGGTTCTTTAACAACGGCTGTGACTTGACTTGGCTCTTTAACATCAGCTGGGACTTGACTTGGCTCCTTAACATCAGCTGTGACTTCACTTGGCTCTTTAACATCGGCTGTGATTTGACTTGGTTCTTTAACAACGGTTGTGACTTGACTTGGCTCTTTAACATCAACTGTGACTTGACTTGGCTCTTTAACATCGGCTGTGATTTGACTTGGCTCTTTAACATCGGCTGTGATTTGACTTGGCTCTTTAACATCAGCTGGGACTTGACTTGGCTCCTTAACATAAACTGAGAAGTGACGGTGCGTTGTTATGTCCGCCATTTTGTGAGTACATTCTAGTGCATCCGCCATCTCAGTCACCGGCGCGGTGTTGCGTTCCTCGTCGACACCCACAGTGAACGCTGAACCAACCGTCAACAAAGCATAGTCCATAAACTGACTGAGAGATGAACGGGGACCCTCACGGATTAAACGTGATTTGAGCGGCTGATTAATGCCCTCACAAAAGAAGTCTATGAGCATACAGTCCGGCAGATCGGAAAAATGGGTGAGATCTAAATGCTCTTGTATATAATCTTCAAGCGATCGCAAGCCCTGCTTGAGGGTTAATAACATTCGTGCAGTGTCCATACCTGGCCAATATCCACATGAAAAGCCGCTGGATCCTTGTTTGGCCGAGTATTCTGCTACGGGAACGACGAGACATGAGACGTGCGGATCCATTTGTGAGGCTTTATTATAAAATATGGTCATAATACGGGCAGGGTCAATAAACAGCAAACAGGTATGGCAGGGGCAAGACACAGAGTAATCCTAGGGCAAGCGTGGGTCGACGATCAGCAAACAATATCCAACAAGGGCTAGGCAGAGAGATAATCCAGGTATACGAGCAATAATCCAAACGAGATGCAAACAGAGTCCAAAGGGCAAGGCTATGAGGGTAAATCCAGAAAACACGGGCAGGAATCAAACACGGGAAAACTAACAAGGCACACTGACAACTAGGAACGCTCTGTAGAGTAGCTATGGCTAAACAATACTCGGCCAAGAGCAAGAGGAAGTCCCAGGTTTAAGTAAGCTGTGTAATTGTGAGATGATTCTCAGGTGTGAGCGTGATCAGTGCGAACAGCTGTGTGTGTGACGTCAGTGCAGTGTATTATGGGAAATGTAGTCTTAGGTGACGTTCAACAGTTAGTGTAGTGCAAGAGTCCATGTGGTGAGTGAGTGACCTCTGGTGGCGATCGGGCGGAAGGCCACAGACCGGATTCGTGACAATACCATTCAAAAGCTTGGAGAGAGTATAATTTTTTTGGGGAAAATAAATTATAGAAATTAATACTTTTATTTAGCAAGGATGCTTTAAATTGATAAAAAATGATGATAAAGACATTTATAATGTTACAAAAGATTTATATTTCAGAGAAATGCTGTTCTTCTTTCTATTCATCAAAGAAACCTGAAAAAAAAATTACTCCGCTTTTTTCAACATAATAATAATAATAAATGTTTTTTTTTTTAGCAGAAAATCAGAATATTTGAACGATCATGTTCAGAACGATTCTGAAGGATCATGTGACAGGAGTAATGATCCTGAAAATTCAGCTTTGAAATCACAGGAATAAATTACATTTTATAGAAAACAGTTTTATTTTAAATAAATAAATAGTAATTTTTTTTCACAATGTTACTGATTTTGCTGTAGGATCAAATAAATGCAGGCTTGGTGAGCAGAAGAGACTTCTTTAAAAAAAAACATAAAAAATCTTACTGTTCAAAAACCTTTGACTGGTAGTGTATATCATATACTGTATATATATATATATATATAGAGAGAGAGAGAGAGAGAGAGAGAGAGAGAGAGAGAGAGAGAGAGAGAGAGAGAGAGAGAGAGAGAAAGTGGTGGTGGGCCACCTGGACCAAAAAATGCCAGGGCCAATTTTTTGTCCCAGTCCAGCCCTGTGTATAAGTATATAGTACAATGAAAAGGGGACAAAAATGTTGAAAGAATATTCACTCAGAAACTGCAAGTTCCACAATTACAAAGAAATGGCAAATAACACATTAAACATTAAATTTTGGATGTACAAAAACTGAAATAGATGTTTCTTGAAAATTGTCATCGTTATTAAAACTGTAGCAGCATAGGCCTCTTCAAGCTTATTGTTGCTTTAAATACCATGTTTTGTTTGATTGCTTGATTTAAGTCTGTGTATGGATCATTAGTCTCAAAATGGCTCTCAAACTGTTTGTATGTCAGCGACATGTGTGTGTTTACAATTACTAAGGCAACTGAATGATTTACAAGTGTAGCGGTACGGCAAATCTATAGTGCAATGCAAACCAGCGTTCCTTGATCTAAGATGCCATTGAACTTCAAATAGATGCCAGAGGTTGTGTGATGTTTTTGAACATTGTGTAGCGAGGGTAATTTCCAGAATGCAGAGATGATCTCTTGGTCCTCTCATCAGGGACTTTTCTCTAGTTCTCCTCTCTCTCTTTATCTGCCTCATGCTAACACACACATGCAGAATCACTCATGAACACACCACTACCATCTGCTGTTCTACTGCTAAAATGGTTACTTAGCAACTGCCATTTTTCCTCTAAATCTTTCCATTCTTGCACAGTGTGACAAAACACAATGGATGTGTTTACTCTGCTCTACAGTAAAGAACCGCATTGTTTTGAATCAATAGAAAACACCTTAACACCTTTCGTGGGCTTTGCTGTGTAATGCTGAGAAGAATGAGAAGATGCGTGTGACTGGTTGACTAATGTTCCTGTGGGAATGAGGGTGTCTATTCTTAACTCAGTGGGACGTTAAAGAACAGTAACGTGTCCAGACAGTTATCCTTAAAAAAACTATACTGAAAACCCTTAATAAACAAAAGCATTGATATTGGGAATGCCTAATTAAATAACAATTCTGTAACTTTCAGTGTCTGTGTTCCATGCATTATAAAATAATTGACATCAGACCATTGAATTATTGAAAATTTAATGTGCGCCTGAGGTGATATTGTACCTCAGCTGAGATATTGAAGTTAAAATTCAACCGTCTAGGCTATAGTATTCTGCTTACACAGTTACCACATATAGTGTACAACTGAGCTAAAGGTCCCCTGGGCAGGAAGCATTTATTTAATTTTTTCACACAGCGTTAAATAGCAACAAACAACATCACAGCACTTTTCTGAACACCTGTTTGGCGCCATGCAATGCAGAAAGTGTCCGATTTTGTGAGCTCTTCTAGTAGTTTTTAAAATGTTGCTGATTTATGTAATGAGAAACCCTGCGACTATGAGACATATACAAAAGATGATACGGAGTTTTGTTGAAGGTGATTAACTCAGAAGATTTTCAGCAACTGTGGGAAAAGTGAAAATATAGTATTTTGAATAAATTAATAAATAAATACATTTTTTGTTTGTTTGTTTTTATGTGTGCAAAGAAATTATGCTACCTTTGTATGTGCATTTAATTATTACAGTTTTTTTTCAATTGTTTACACACAATTTTGAAAAACATTTTTTTTTTTTCAAAAATATAATTACAATTATCCAAACACCACACTCAATTTGCATAATTCCTAGATTGTTTGCAAAATGACACACTTCAGTCAAAACATATACACATATTTGTGAAAATGCTATTAGTTTTCATTTAACCAACACAGTCCTCAATGATCAGACACTATTGCAGCCAGTTTCACACTGCTGTGATAAATAAAAAATACATTTGTAAAAAAAACTAATTTTACGAAATAGCATGTGCTAGATTTTTGGCCAGACATTGTTATGTAAGGGATAATTTAATATATATATATATATATATATATATATATATAGTGACAAACCCACAACATTCTTCATGATTAGTTTGAGATATAGGGAGAATGTACACAAATAGGCCTACTATAAACTTACCAAGCACTGCACAACACTGATGCTGCAGACTGAATATTTCAAGTATTTATTTCAATACTTACAGTATTTCTTACCATAATCAGTTACAGTAATCAACCAACAATGAAATCAATGAAATCTGTAGACAAATAAAAATGACTGCATGAAGTACATACACTTTGACTCTGAAGATAAACTACTGTAAAAGCAACAAGAATACTGTAACTATTCATCATCTCTCCGTCTGGCTGGATCAGGCCATAAGATTTCATCTACATCACAGGCTATGTCTTCATGGGCAAGGCACCGTTGGAAGAATCGCCTCATGTGACGAATCCACCCCTGCACAGAAGCTGCTTCGATATGATCACAGGCCTGCTCCATGGCCTGAATGAGGGGCAAATGGTCATAGGGCCACAGGTCGTATACCTTCCACCGCCATGTTGAAAAAACCTCTTCTATTGGATTCAGGAAGGGGGAGTATGGGGGAAGGTATAAGACTTCAAATTCAGGGTGCTCATGGAACCAATTCTGGACCGGAGCAGCCCGATGGAATGAGACACTGTCCCAAACGACAATGTACCGCATCTGGTCCACTTGGTTTAATGCTGTGACAATCTCGTGCAATCTGTGAAGAAATGCAAGTATTAGATTTGCATTATAGGGTCCCAGATTTGCATGGTGGTGGAGGACCCCGTTTTGTGTAATAGCAGCGCAAAGGGTGATGTTACCCCCTTGCTGCCCTGGCACATTGGTGATTGCCCTGTGTCCAATTACACTTCTCCCTCTTCTTGTTTTCGCAAGGTTAAATCCAGCCTCATCCACATATATAAATTCATGTTGAATTTCTGCAGCATCCATTTGCAAGACTCTCTGAAACACAGTAAAAGACAATAGGATGCTATTCAATATCTATTGCACAGTATTTTTTTGTGCCAGAACATTATGAGCAGTGCACAATACCACACCATAGTAAGATGAACAATACATACCTCCACATACTCATTGCGAAGATGTTTCGCTCTCTCTGAATTTCTGTCAAATGGTACCCGATACAGTTGCTTCATGTATATTTGATTTTTCTTGAGGATTCGACCTAATGTTGACAGAGACACGATGAAAATATGGTCATTATTGATGATATTGGCTTGGATTTCTCGCAGCCTGATACAATTATTGGTCAAAACCATGTTCACAATGGCGGCCTCTTGTGCACGAGTGAACATAGGGCCCCTTCCACCTTGGTGTCCTCGACCCTCAATCCTATGTAAAAAAAAATATATTAAAAAAATACACACGAAGCCTACTGTCAAATGTCACAGTAAACAATATTGATAAGTACAGCAAGCTTCAGTTTCAATGTACTGTGTGGTTAGCTTACCTGTTTTCTCGATGAAATGTCCGAATTACTGACGCAACAGTATTTCTGCTGAGATTTGGTTGAACTCTTTGTCCAGCTTCCATCAGTGTCAGTCCATGGTTGATAACATGGTCAATAAGTGTTGCACGGATTTCTTGAGTCAAATTTGGTCTTCGTCTTCCTTGTTCAGGTTCTATCAACTCTTCAAGTCCTTCTCTACCTATTCCTCTATCTAGGCCTCTTCCTCTATCTCCTTCTCCTCTTCCTCGGCCTCTTCCTCTATCTTCTTCTCCTCTTCATCTCCTCTTTGAGCTCCCCCTCTCATTCTCACTACTCCTTCCTCCTCCTCTCCTCCTTCTTCCTCTTCTTCTTCTTCTTCTTCTTCTTCTTCTTCTTCTTCTTCTTCTTCTTCTTCTTCTTCTTCCATTTTTGTTGAAGACAGGTGAACTCACCTGCTGCCTTTTATAGCACACCTGAGTGCTGCGTTTTCAAATTAGCACATGTGTGCTTCCACACCTGGTGGATGTGATTATCCAATTCGTTCATTAGTGTGGTCATTGGCAATCCGGGGCTTTGTAATGACAAGGAAGTAACCTCACAATCCTTATCTGTGTCTAAGGTGTGAAAATGTGTGTAGAGTTTTACAAATCACTGTGTGTAATGTTTTGCAAAAAGGGTGAAGCAGACATTGTGTGTAATGTTGTGCAAATCTGTGGAGGTGTTTTGCTCATTGGAGTAGAATTTTGCAAATTGTGTGGACATTTTTATTTTAGTGTGTAAACAATTGAAAAAAACTGTAATGTTAAATGTATTTGTCATCACATAGTTTAAAACTTAGTTTAAGCTTTAAGCCCTGATGTACCCTGTTGACCAGAAATGTTTAAACTATAGAGAAATTATTCTAGTATAAAAATATATATCACCTGTGTTTTCATACAGTGGTGAATATGTGTAAGCTATGAACTGTCAAAAAAAACCTTACGATTAGTGTCATAATACCACCCAAAATAGTAAGGTCTATCAGTGTCTATTTTAGTTATGCTGTTCATGCATAATCAAGGGCTTTGCCAAAACCCTCAGCAATCCCTCATGGTGACAAGTGCTAAAGCATAGTAAGAGAAAGAGAGCTCAGTGTGCAGAGAGTGACTATGTGTGAATGTGTGCGTGTGAATGTGTGTGCTTGTGCGTGTGTGTGTGTGTGTAAATGTGTGAGAAAGAACTGCTCATAGTGCTCACATTCACTAAAAGTATTCATCCATAAATGCCCTGTACATTATTTTAAAAGTTTAAAAGAAGAGGATTTATTTGAAATACAAATATTTTGCAACGTCTTTACTGATACTTCTGATCAATTTAATTTGTAAAAAAAAAAAAAAAATCATCTTGATGATCCCAAACTTAACTGTATATCTGTAAATCGGACTATAGACTGTAAGCATGTGGTAAACTGACTACATGATGGCAGGTTTAAAGGTGCAGTACTGTATTGACTTAGCAGGGGGTTGCTCGGTTGTGATTTGATGCTTCTGAAACAAGTCTTTTGAATATCATGTTTCAAAGAAGTTGTGAGAGACTGCCAATGATCCTGACTGCCCACATGTTGGACCTTCACTCGTAGAGGTCATGAAAGAAGAGCAGGCTAATGACTCTAATGACTCTCTTTGCTGAGCAGGTGATACATAACAGGCTAACGTGTTCTTGTGCCCTAGCTGACCCATTGTGAACACAGACTCAGGAAGAATTAGACTATCAAAGAAGGCCTGCAATAAGATGGAATTTCTTCATATGTTGCAGAAATAGTTTCTGGAGCTTTGAAACTGATGGGTAAGATATCAAGCCGATCTCATTCATATTTATATGTAAAGCGCACATATTTGTATATAGACAGCATATATTGACAAAAATTCTATGATGATTCTTCTAAAATTTAAACTTTTTCAAATAATTCACAGCTTACATTTAAAAACATAAAAATCTTTACCAGGCCTGTAAAGATGGGTCAGAACTGCTGGAAACTTTGTGAAGGTGCCGCTGCAAGTGATCGAGATCAATATTCATACAAAAACAATGAGTTCCATTCAATATTCTGCTAATCTTGAAGGACGCACAATATATGGGTAACATATGAGTCAATATTGGAGATTTTGAGCAACGAATGAAGATACATTTTTTCTCATGTTATTTGTATGTTAAGTTTTTTTTTATTTTGTTTTTTCTACATTTTTGCTATGTCACACCATAGGACATTTTTATTTGTCAATGTAATATTAATTCTTAAAATGTATTTGTTTAGCCGTAATGGCTAAATTCCCTGTACAATAGCATTTGATGCAATTGGTTTTAGTTTATAATTTGTTTAAATATTTAGCATTTATACAGTAACTATAGAAATAATCATTGGCTTATCTGTATCAAATTTTAATATTGTGAGTCCCTAATTAATGAACATATGCACGTCTCTGGAGTTGTTCATATGCAAAGTGGTTTATGCATTAAAAGAAATCCGTTCATTGGCATTGTATGTTTTAGTGACTATCCAAATGTCAAAAACGTGTGCTGGAACCACAGTACATGAATGCTAATCAGATCACGTTCAAGATATTTATTAAAGTAGAGCAGGTGTTTGAGTCTGCTCCACAAGTTCACAATCATCTCTGTTTTCTTGAAAAATATTCAGCAACAGGCTCTCTGTGGTTTCACTCTAACACCAGCCATTAAACCTCCCATCTGTAGGCAGATTCATGGCTCCTGATTATGAAGCTAATTAGAGTTGTGTCATCTGTGAGCGTGAGGCGGATTGAAGAGGGATCCATGAAGATGCAGTTACACCAGTGCAATTCATCTGAACCTACAAAACAATCAATACTATCACTGACTGGAGTTAGCTTGTTATAAGTTGACTGTCTCTATAATTTTTAGAAATATATCACTGATTGATAATCTGGATGGATAGCTATTGTGGAGAAATAGATACTGTGGATTAGGGGTGGGCAATATGACCAGAATCTTACTTCATGATATGACAAATTGTGTTTCATAATGTCTCACAATGTTTTGATATATTATTATATTTTCTATTAAAAAAATATTAGATGTATAGATATAGATAGACAGACAGACAGACAGATAGATAGATAGATAGATAGATAGATAGATAGATAGATAGACAGACAGACAGACAGACAGACAGATAGATATATAGATATATAGATTGGGGGTTGGTGAGGTGAGGCATGCTATTACTTTTGTAAGAGATCTGACTGGTATGCTATAAACAGGTGAACAATTGTGCAGGCTTCCACAGGGCAGCAGCTTAAATTCACATTGTTCGGGCAGGAAAAGAGAAGTATAAAACAATTATTGTATGATGGGATTCACTGTCCTTTCTATTGTATCATTGCATTCAGTCAGCACCTCAGCTTATGTGAGGAATCACCCAGCTGAGCTGTATCTCCTCTCCTTTCCGGCAGGCTCCTCCATCTAAAAGATGATTCAGTCTGCAAGAATGAGAAATCCTGTCTTATTCAAGACCCTTAGCTATGGGGATTTGGAGACGCGAGGGTTAGAGAGGATGAGGTGAGAGAGAGACAACATCCTGCTCAGTGTCAGCTTGGTAGTGTGTACCAGTGTTGACGTATACTCAGTGGACCGGAGTGTTTCACTTCTGATAGCATATCAAACAGCACATGACAAACATTCACAAGGGACAACAGAACTCTGAACGGTATGTTACAGAGTTCAACAATGACTGCCCATTTCTTCAGTGACCTGGGTCCCAGAAGCACTTGTCTCCATAGGCATTTCAGAAAAAAATCTTAAGTATTAAGATCTAGCCGTAGGCCAATTAATTTTACACTATTACAGTCTATTGTGATTTGTACATTGTGTAAAGTTTATGTCGGTTAGCAATCATCCCTGTTGAAAAAAACAGCATATGTTGATTAGGTATGTTTTGAAGCATGGCTGCTGGTTTGAACTACTTTAAGCTGGTCATTAGCTGGTCATGAGCTGGTTAAGCTGGTCAAGTACTGGTCATGTGCTGGTCCTGAGCAGGAGCTAGTTGCTTAGGACCAGCTTATAGGACCATCACTTGACCAGCTTAAACCAGCACACGACCAGCTAAGAACCAACTTAAACCAGTTCAAACCAGCAGCCATGCTTCAAAACATACCTAACCAGTATATGATGTTTGTTTCAACAGGGATGGCAGCAGTACTTCATAAAATTTAAATGTCACAGGCCTACTAGGTACTCTCAATTCCACAGTTAATGAACATACAAGTGCATGCTCTGGCAGAATTCAAACAGTCATCAGCAGCCATTATTTCTGTAAAATTAGGGATCAAAATTATTAGGGAATATTAGGAAATGAGGAAAGTGCCAATCAAGGAACACATGCAAACAAAAAAAGTTGAAGTACCAGCAGTGCCAGTGAAGGTATAGGAGATTGTGGAAGAATCAATTTGCTGTCACCGAGCAAGATGGGCAGCCAGTAACGCCGCTCCCTATATGCAGAGTACGCAGTTTGCATAGGGCACCAACTCCCAGGGGGGCACCATTCCAGTTCCATTCCAGGGGGGCACCATTCCATTCCAGGGAGAATGGCACCATTCCATTCCATGGGGGCACCATTCCAGTTTTAATGGATTTTTTATCCATTAAAAAAATAATGGTTCTTGTAGCCATGGTAACTGCAAATTAACCATGGTTTTGTTACTTCAAATAATAATATACAAAGAAGTATTAATTTTTATTTTTTGTGGTTATAAAAACAAACCTAGGCCAACAGCAGCCTTTACAATGACTTAAAATGCATTATAAAAAAAAAACAATGAGGCAACCCTGTTAAAAAAATAGAAACATCACATAAAATCCTAATACCATCACAAATGAATCACAAATACCATTACAAACAGGGGCGGATTTAGTGAATTGGGGGCCCCAGGCAAATATAGGAATGGGGCCCTATACATTTGCAAAAATTTACCTAGATCAACCTTGAAGTTTCTTTTTTGTTGTGATGCTTGCTGCTGCACAATGGTGCCCCATTGTGTCCAATGTTTCTACATTTTGCATGTTATAATGGGATTCTTTCATTTACATTTACATTTATTCATTTAACAGACACTTTTATTCTTTCATGTTGTAGACCACGATATAGCAATTGTTTGACCATTGAGATACAAGTATTAACAAAAAACAAAATAAATTATAAAATGATAAACCTCACAATTGAACCTTTAAACCATTTTTTTTTTTTTAAGAAAAGGGATGAGTCAGAACTATAAATTATTATATTATTTAAAACGGGTTTTATGTGGGTGGATTTTCGCATTGGTCTGAACAAAAACTGCAGACTGGATTATTGAAAATGCACATTCATTCTATAGTCTGTACTTTATCAGGTGAAATTATAATTTTTATCTGTTCTAAATGTACCTTAAATTAATACTTTTCAAGTTTTTAATACTCTAATCAACATGGGCATGGACAAATATGGATGCTTTATGCAATATATGTGTATTATTAGAGAAACCATAGTTAACATACAAAGAGCATGAAGAGTAGACATGTTTCATAGGTCATAGATGTTTTTCCAAAGAACTTGTTCATGTCTATTAGACACATAAAAAAAGAACATAGAAATACTGGGTTCCTATTACTTCTCTTTCTTTGCTCTGAGCAATTTACTGACACAAACCTGTTTACATTTCCACGGCACAGGGCAGCTCCCTTCTTCTGAACATGCAAAATGTACATTTATTATTTATTATTACATTTGTTTGCCGCTCTGTGCCATATACTGTATTTTGATGCAGCTAAATTCTCAATAAAACTGTTTTCATTGGTATATTTTTCTCTGTTTCTGTTGTCAGACAACGGGATAAATATGAAATAGTGACTGAAACGCGACCCATTAAGACTACATAACCAGTTCTCCCTTCCAAGATGTTAATCTGCACAAAAATCATGATTTATAATCCAGCCGTCGTCTGATAAAGTCAAATAGGCTTTAAAAAGACCATAGCTGTGCTGTGATTTCGGCTATACTTGCATGTAAAATTAGAGAAGCAACATATCCGTGTTTTAACTGAAAGCGAAGCTCCTTTCAGCCGCTCACTGTACAGAGCAGACGCAGAGAGAGAGAGAGAGAGAGAGAGAGAGAGAGATGGAGAGGGGAGCACGTTCAACGCAGACGGTTGTCGTGGTAATAAACACCTAAACCGCAACCGTTCGCGTGTCCGCGCTTAATGCGCATCTTGTATATGAAAAGCATTTTAGGGGGCCCTTGGCTTTTGGGGGCCCAAGGCAGTCGCCTACATTTGCCTAATGGGTAAGTCCGCCCCTGATTACAAACATTACAAACAATCAACTTTTAACCTGTTAACATGCACCAGGGGCCCATTTCAGAAAGGAGGTTAAGTGAAAACTCTGAGTATGTTAACCCTGAAATGAGGGAAACTCTGGGTTTTCCATTTCAAAATGGGAGGTTTGTCAAACCCGGGAAAACAGGGTAAGTCAAGCCCATTTCAGAAAGAGAGGTAACTTATACTCAGAGTCGGTTACCGTGGTAACTTACTCTGTGAACCTAACCTGGTCGGAAGCAGGTTTTCTTTGGTAAACACAGAGTTTTTTTCCATCTCCTCCCCCTTTTTAAAGTGTAAGCGATGTATTAATACCTCATTCATTCATTCACGCTGCAAAATTGCTTTTCTTACTGAGTATTTTTGTCTTATTTCAAGTACAAATATTAAAAAATTCTTAAGTTAAGATGCATTTTCTATAGATGAAAAATGATCTAGATATTTAGTCTTGTTAAAATATAAAAGTGTTCTCCATAGGGTAAGAAAAATAATCTTAATGCAAACGGAAACAAGAATGGGCTATTTTTTTTTTTTTACCGCATTGCCAGATAACTTGCAAAATAAAATAAAAAATGACTTAAATTTGTTTGTTTTTTTCTTCATGGAAACAAGACTAAATACTGTATATTAAATTTTATTTTTTATTTTACACTGTATTCATGTGCATATTTATTTGAGCGGTCCCATTTTAAATGGTAGTTTTCTTCAAAACATCGGAGATGCAGAGCACATTATAAGTCCACTGTATGCAGATTTTAAGGAAAGTGTGCATCGCTCTCACACTCATTCTGAGAATGTTTTCCTGAGCACAAATCCGTCAAAGAGAAGTTTTCACAGGACTGTAGGTCAGTGGTGTAGCAATCGGTTTAAATGAGGCTAATCTGATAAATGACGTTCACTTGATAACATCTTTCTGTGACCTCTGGAAGTAACCCAATAATCAGAATTTCCTTCAGGATCTCCACTGTGGTTGGATGCATTGATGACAAGCATATCCCCACCATCGCACCTTCTGAAAATGAAACTAATTGGAATGGAAGGATGCCAGATGGAGGGGTAGTACGAGCCGTAACCACCACCACAGCTGTTAAATGAACACAAATTATTCAAAATATTTTTGGTCATTTTTATTTCCTAATACAAAAGCAAAAGTTATTCTTTTTACTTTTGGATTTTAGAATTATTCCGATACTTGACCATCGCCTCTTCCTCTGTCAGCATGGTGCTGGTGCAGGTTCTCCCTCTGCCTTCTTGCTGTAGACAAGCCAGTAGTTAATTTTATTACTCTAATTAAGAAATGTAACAGGTTGGATTAGAGATTATTTAATTATGTGAAATAGTGTTAGACTATGTGGAAAAAGCTGCAGCGCGTTGAAATAGACATTGAATGATATTTAATGTCAAATGTTTGTAAAGTCATTTAGCCCACACCCATGAACCTTTCATGTTTAAAGCTTTACCTTGATTGAATTGTGTTTTTATACTTCATTTTTAGCTGCTGCCACGTTCTCGTTACTTTTTTCTGTCCTTTTCCTTTTTTTTTTTTTTTTTTTTGTGGCCATGGGATACCATTAAAATGAATATTACTTCAATAATTTACAGTTTTCACCTCTGATATTATAACAGTTATTAAGTTATTGACGTTATTAGGAATTAAAGTTACGCATTGACGGAAGTACGCTCGCTGACGTCTTTTTGGCGCGAGCTATTGCCATGGTGAATCGCAATTTCAGCTCTCCGCTGATCATGACTTTTCATAGTCGTAGTGCAGGCGCTTAACTCAGAGTCAACCTACTTAGAGTTGAGTAAACTAACTCAGTTCAGCTGTTCTGTAACCGAAAACTCAGAGTTTCCCATCTCAGAGTAAGTCAACTCTGAGTTCAAGTTTAAACTCAGAGTTGGTTGAACCTCCTTATTGAAACAGGCCCCTGGACGCCAGCGCACTGAAAGCTCTTTGTTTGCACACGTCATTGTTTTCAAACAGATAAAGTAAAACAGGACAAAATTAATCTTGACAAACTATATATCATTTTGAAGGTCTAAGCCTCAAGCATCGACGACAGATCGCTGTTTTTCGATAGAAAGCTTATACGGAATGTATTTGCTAAATTTGTGTAAGCAGTACACATCAAAACATGTATAAAAACCCCGCAGTACACACCAGATTCATCCTGATAACGACACTCAAACGTATCCACTGCTGTAAATCCCGGTTTCATTTCAGAGATAAGGGTCCACTGAACAACATTCCATCGAGCACTTTTAGTCCAAAGAAACAACAACGTTGTAATTTGGATCGTTATTCATTTGTTTACGTCTCATCTCTTCAGGGAGAGTTATTGTTTGTGTCCGTTATGGAACAAATTACGCTCAAAAACAGCGTCTTGGTGGTAAAAATAACAGCATGATTTTGTAGCAGGCAATGTCCCAAACAGAATGAGATCATCCAAAAAAAAAAAAGTCAAAGAAGATTGTTTATTTGAATTCTGGCGCTGGCACGTGATGCACGCTGTGACGCACCTGTCATCTGATGGGGGCGTAACTTAGCGATCTTTTTTGCACAAATAAACCTTTCTTTTTTTTTCTTCTTCAACAGTTTTCATATGTGTTTGCGTGTTTTGTGGGGAATTGCCTGTATCTGTATGATTAACATCTGTATGGCTGATAATCAGCATGTAATTACTGACTGTTCACAGATATCAGTGTGAATGCAGTCTATATAAAAGGTCATTGTAATGTGATTATTGACAATATGGGCGGCCATCTGTATGATTAGCATCTGTATGAATGATCGTCAGCATGTGATTACTAATGTATGAGCAGGAGCATCTGTATGTCAGGAAATCAGTATGTACTTAAGTTATTTTTTTTATTATTATTGTTTTTTTTCATCACTCAAAAATGATTCTTATTGTATTTTTCTAGTGCTCAAATGAATCACTGATACGATGTCTAAGATTCTGTCTACTGTTTTATAATTGAAAAACTGCAGTGGCATGTATAATGACTAAATAGTTTGTAGTAGAACCCTTCAATAATTTGGTAAATATTTTTCCTCAAACAGAGGGGGGGGGGACTAGAAAAATGGCTGCATGAATCTCATTTTTCATGGTATCTTCTTCAGATTTGAAATATAAACTCATGAGACATGTGACTTTCAATCCATTACTTTTCTGGATTGCTTCAGGACTGATTGCATGCATTTTTATATGAAATAAAAAAAAAATTCAGTGTGGTACAATTTTTATCAAGGCACTTCAGTGTCTATAACTTTTTATATTTTTGAGCATTATCAACTCTGGATGATGGATAGTAAAGCCCAAAGGGTCTTCTTTCCAAAGACACCAAAATTGTGTGTGTGGCACACTGAAGTCAGGAGCTGTTACCATTTGAAGTTAGTTAGTCATTTTCAGCTGTGATTCCCAATATGGGGGGGCGCTGGTTAACCATTAAAACCATAAAACCATTTAACCATTTAAAATCATTAAAACCATAAAAAAAAAAAAAATTGTAGTGTGTTTTGGGACATATTCCGTTTGGATTTATTGGTTTTAACAAGCCACCAATAGAAGGTGACCAATTACCAGTAGAGATCAACAGGGTCCATTACAGTTTCCATTAAAACCAATACAAGTCCCATTATAACCAGTGAAACCATTACAAATTTTGTGATGGCGTCTACTGTTTTTTTTTTTTCAACATTACATGTTATTACAAATGCCTGCAAAGGGAGCCAAAGGCCTGGTAATTGCTGCTGTTACACTTACAGGACGATCATATCCTTGTTTAATAGGCTATTGACCAAACATTTAATTCAAATATCCACTTAATCTTTAATGTTTGCTATAGATGGCACATCCTCTATAATTTCTTCAACAAAAAACATGTGGACATCACAACCCTTACAAAAATTAACCACAGTTTTCATAGTAAAACTGCTTAATTTTCTTTTGCGTGATTTCTGATTGCTTGAGACCATAAAATCAATCAGACAACTGTATTACTGCCATAGGTAACTGTCTAGAGCTACAATTCTAATCTGTAAATAATACAATTTAATTACAATTTATTTATTTATTTACTTTTATATTTTATTAAAATTCTATGTTGACCCCTATAGTAGGTGTTTTTTTTACTTCCATAATATTTGAGGGAGAGGGCACCCATTTGGCCAGCAGCTGTTCTGATTGCTCTGTATTTCAACTTGAAATACTGGGCGTATGCAAAAGCTACAATGTCAAAAGACATTGCAATACCACCCATGACATATTTGATAAGAAATACCCACCTGGATCTCAGGACAGAGCTCTTAAGATAACAAAAAAAGTGTTTGCTGAACTGAATGCAATGCGAGCTAGTGTCCTAGGCTATCCCAAGTGTCCCATTAGCAACATAAAAATTCTGTGGCTTCTTGTCAAACACAGCAAACCATTCAGTGATGGGGAACTAGTCAAAAACTGTTTTCTGGAAAGTTGTTTTCATGAACTTATTTTAAAAAGTGAAACTTTCATATATTCTAGATTCATTACATGCAAGTAAAGTAAAATATTTTAAAAGGTTTTTTTATTATTTTTTATTTTGATGATTAGAGCTTACAGCTCATGAAAATGAAAAATCCAGTATCTCAAAATATTAGAATATTTGCATTTGAGTTTCATTAAATGACCATCCCTACAGTATAAATTCTGGGTATCTCTTGTTCTTTGAAATCACAATAATGGGGAAGTCTGCTGACTTGGCAATGATCCAGAAGACAATCATTGACACCCTCCACAAAGAGGGTGTGTTACAAAAGGTCATTACTGAAAGGGGTGGCTGTTCACTAGTGTTACTTTCGTCAACAAAAATTATGACTAAATATCGTCGTCAACGAACCTTTATCACGTGACGAAAATGAGACGAGACGCAACGTAAATGCTGGTCATGTGACGATGACGATAATTAAATGTATAATGCAATATCGTTGACGAATAAAAACGAGACTAAATGTGGTTTACAAAATAAAAACTATGCTAAAATGTCTCTTCATTTTCGTTGACCAAAACGAGACGAAACAAAATCTTATAACGTTATTTCGTCTCGTTTTGTCACGTTATTATTATTATTTTGCAGTATTTCTGTCTCACTTAAGGGTCTGTCAGGGTTGCCAGGTTTTCACAAACAAAACCCGCCCAATTGCTACTCAAAACTAGCCCAAAACTAGCCCTATCGCATTTCGAACGGTAAAGTTCACATTCCAGGGGCTAATCACGTTATCGGGGTCGCTTCAACCCGCGGACATGAAAAACAACCCGTGGCAACAGTGTTAAAGTAGCCCAATTCCGCGGGAAAGCCGCGGACATGGCAACACTCTGCGCAGATGCAGGCGACGTCACTTCCTCAAGCCCCACTCGCGGCATTATTTAGAAGATGACAACAAAAAAAGTTAAGTATGACACAGAGAAAGGGACCGATGGCCGGCTTCATCTGACTTCAGTTTACGAGCAATACAAGTAACATACACACACATTTTATTTGCACTTTTTAGTATGTTATTGTAGCTCGAGCATTCAAGTACCTTGTTTCTCTTTGTTAAACTTGAATATATATTTTTTTCTGGCATTGACATGTGATGCTATTTTATTTATTGTTTTTATTTATTTAAATTTATGTGTGTGTGCTTCTAACATGTTTGGTTGGTAAAATAAATGTTGTAAATTCAAATCAGAGCGTCTTCCGTGTCTGGAATGGATGTATTCCTGATCTATAAGGTAACAATAATATAATAAGATAACCTTGTTTGAAATGGGTTTGGCTAAAAGAAAATTTTGGTTTTGTCTATACTACTAGGTACTCATACTATATTGACTGGGTTAAATAGAATTGCATTATTAAAAAGAGACTAAAATACAATTTGCATTGACTAAAACTAGACTAAATGTCATCAGTTTTCGTCGACTAAAACTAAATATAGACGAAAATAGTCTAAAATAGATAATTATGACTAAAATAAGACTAAAATGCTCAGACTTTTAGTTGACTGAAACTTGACTAGACTAAAAAGAGTATGAACGTGACTAAAACTACAGTAATAAAAACTAGAATGACAGCTTCACACAAAGACTAGACTAAAACTAAAATTAAAACAGGCCACCAAAAACAACACTACTGTTCACAGAGTGCAGTATCAAAGCATATTGAATGCAAAGTTGGCTGGAAGGGAGAAATTGGATAAGAAAAGGTGCACAAGCAACAGGGATGACCGCAAGCTTGAGAATACTGTCAGGCAAAGCTGATTCAAACACTTGGGAGGCTTCACAAGGAGTGGACTGAAGCTGGAGTCAGTGCATCAAGAGTCACCACGCTCAGACGTCTTCAGGAAAAGGGCTACCAAGCCACTTCTGAACCAGAAACAACGTCAGAAGCATCTTACGTGGGCTAAGGAGAAAAAGAACTGGACTGTTGCTCAGTGGTCCAAAGTCCTCTTTTCAGATAAAAGTAAATTTTGCATTTCATTTCGAAATCATGGTCTGGAGTCTGGAGGAAGAGTGGAGAGGCACAGAATCCAAGCTGCTTGAAGTCCAGTTCCAAGTGGTTTGCTGACCATGATATTACTGTACTTGATTGGCCAGCCAACATGCCTGACCTGAACCCCATATGGAATCTATGGGATATTTTCAAGAGAAAGATGAGAAACAGTCGATCCAACAATCCAGATGAGCTGAAGACTCAATAGTGCCTCAGCAGTGCCACAGGCTGATCACTTCCATGCCACACCTCACTGATGCTGGAGTTTGTGCTAAAGGCCTGACTAAGTATTGAGTGCATAAATGAACATACTTTAAAGAAAAGTATACTTTTCAGTAAATATACTTTTCTGTTTTGCAAATCCTTTTTTGATTGATCTTAGATACTGGATTTTTGACTTTCCTGAGCTGTAATCTCTAATCATCAAAATTAAATAAATAAATTAATTAATTAATTAAAAAAAACTTTTGAAATGTTTTACTTTACATGTAATGAATCTAGAATATATGAAAGTTTCACTTTTTGAAATGTTACAAAAAAATGAACTTTTTCATGATATTATTATTTTTTTAGATACACCTGTATACTATTTACACCAATTACAAATAGCATTAGATTTTGTGAAAATAGCAGTATTTTCTTAGCCATATGCTACTTACACTGTGCATATAGCGATATATTCTATTTACACTATATAAAATGGTAGTCATTTTTTTGCAATAAGTGTAAATAGTAGTTGGATGCTTTTTTTATACTTAGTGCAAATAGTGCCACCTCAGTATTGTACATTGTAAAGCAGTATGTAATAATAACTTATTGAGTGTATATTATAATTTTTAATTAAATTATTAAATGGATGCCGTCTTACTGGGACAATAAAACCCTTCGTACACGTACCCCTAATCCTACCCAGTAAATACGTTATTATTAAAGGGATAGTTCACCCAAAAACGAAAATTTTGTCAATAATTACTCTTTCTCATGTCGTTCCAAACCCGTAAGACCTTTGTTAATCCTTGGAACACACACTCCGAGAGCTGTCTGACCCTCCATAGACAGCAAGGGTACTACCACAGTCAAGACACAGAAACATAGTAAGGACATCGTTAAAATGGTCCATGTGACATCAGTGGTTCAACCGTACTTTTCCGAAGCTACAAGAATACTTTTTATGCGCAAAGAAAAAACTTGTGTTCTGAAGATAAACTAAGGTCTAACGGGTTTGGAACGACATGAGGTTGAGTAATTAATGACAGAATTTTCATTTTTGGGTGAACTATCCCTTTACATAACCATAAGGCACTTTATTTACACCGTGCATTTTTTTTTTTTTGAAAATAAATGCCTTTCCGATCTGATGTGTGATGGCAAAATGCAGATTCAAACTTGTGTCGATCGCGGTAAAAGTTACTGCCATGTGCTTTACTCCCTAGGCCACTTGTAGCCATCTTTTTTATGTTGACTAGTTCAACCACACGTTGGTGGGCGGAGTTAGTGTAAATACCCTCTGCCAACAAGGTGGTCTAATTGCTCAGTAATGAAAGTAATGAACTTGCACTTTTCAGAATTTCAGAAATTGACAAAACATCTAAAAACTAGGCTAGCCACTGCTTCATCATACAGTTTGGCAGCAGATGAATCAACAGACATTGCTCAGCTTTGTATTTGGGTGAGATTCAGAAACTTTTGAGGTTACAAAAGATTTGTTGGCAATGAAAATGCTTGCTTCACTAAGTACTCTATGGACATCTTTGCCCCCTGTTCGTTCATGAAGCAAAGACATGAACATGCTGTCTCCACCACTTTTTATGGTATATCCTCAAAGACAGGAAAACACAAGGTTCTTGTTTCTGAAATGTGAAAAATCTCCCAACTTTCTGGCATTTCACTGTATATTGCACCAGCAAGAACTATGCAGCAATTTATCTGATGTACCTCATGAAGGTTATGGACACAGTGGTCAACTTTATTTAAATGCTAATGAACCAAATTTTGTTGCACTTTTAAGCCCTGTACACACCAAGCCGACGCCGACGAACTAGTGGCGACGAAATCAGACTGTGGAGTCGGCCGACGTCGGCAGCGTCTGAGTTCAAATTTGCCCTGACACACCAAGCCAACGCTCGACACCCGACGGCCAAGTATCACGTCCGTTCTGCGCCTGCGTAGAAGAAATCCCTTTTCGTACCAGCAGGTGGCAATGTCTGTGTTTGTTACTCAAAGCTGGAAACCGGAAGAGCTAAAGGGATACAAAACATAAACAAAGGTGCCTGAAAAAGCAGCACAGAATCTCGCTCACCACCATATTTCACCACCATATTTCGGAAATGTCTGACACTTTGCAAACGGCACTGGCGTTGTCAGCCCTTGGTCTTCTGCTTGTGGAAGAGGAAAAGAAGAAGCGGCCGCGAAAAATACGGAGAAAGCGCACTAAATGGGTGAAACCATGGATACTCCAGAGACAGGCTCAAGGGGCTTTCCCGAACCTGTGTCGAGAGCTTGAGTTAGATGAAACCTCTGATTTTAAAAATTTCGCTCGGCTTTTTCCTATTCAGTTTCATAGGTTAAAAGAACTTATCAGTCCAATCGTACAGAGGAGAAACACGAACTACCGGGATTGTATCTCAGTAGGGGAACGTCTGATGATTACACTACGGTTCTTGGCAACAGGTAAGCAAGCTAAAGGTTATTTGTTGCTTAAATATTACATTACAACGCATTTTCAGTTGTGTTTATTTCGGTGTATCATTAAGCATTATAAAAGTGAAAAGAATTTGATTATTTCAGATGGCAGTTGTAGCTTACTTAAAAAGAGACAACATATAAAACATAATTCGGGTTGTTTATAGCACAATGCCATTAATAATTGATAACAATAATCTGATTTAATGTAATATAATGAAAATGCATTTAAAGTGTTTGATTGGACTCTGTAAAAGGTGTGGAACATCGACAATAGTTATGTGATTGTAATCTTTGCAGGAGAAAGCTTCAAGAGCCTTTCTTTCCAGTTCCGAGTGGGAATGACTACAATTCGTCAATTCGTTCCTGAAACCTGTGCAGCAATCTACCAGGTCTTGAAAGAGAAATACCTGAAGGTATACATGTATCTTTTTTTCTTCTTCAACATTTATAGTGCAGTTTGTACACATTCAGACAGTGAAATATGACAAAATGACTACAAGTTATCAAACTACTTTTTGTTTTAATTCTATTGTTTTTCAGTGCCCAGACACAGTGGAAGAGTGGCAGCGTACAGAGTGCTGTGAAGTATACATGGTAGGAATCGACCAGGAAGGACTAGATCATGACACTCTCCCAGGAAGATGGAGTCAAGACCCTGGCCTACAGCAGGCCTCTCTGCCACACACAACCAACAGTAAAACACACGTCAAACAGCTCAGGGATAAACTGTGCCAGTACTTTAATTCAGACATTGGTGCAGTGCCCTTTCAGTGGGGCAAAATATAAGCATGTGACAAACTTGTTTGTTTCCAGTCTTTGACCTTGGTTTCTGTTTTATGACGATTGTGTGAAATTGCAAAATAAAGGTTAGGATTTTACATCATTGTGTTTTGTGATCCTTTTTTACATAAAGAATTGTGATTGCAAGTACCTTTTACCCAAAGTCAAAGTGTTTTATTTTCCAATGTGCGGTACAATGGGCAAATAATTTGCTACAAAGGCAATGATATAAAATTATAAAAACACAAACAGTAGATACTTGAAAGTCTACATAGAATTCTGCAAGAACTATAATATAAATTACAACTGTGCATGCCATATTTACAATACAGCTTACAATATGCTAAAAAATCTGTTTAGATGCCAAAATCTGTAAAAAATCTAAAAAAAATAAATAAGTAGATACTTGAAAGTCTACATCGAATTCTGCAAGAACTATAATATAAATTACAACTGGGCATGACATATGAAAAATGCAGCTTACAAAATGCTAAAAAATCTGTTTACACTTATTCTACATAATGTATTACATGGTTGTATACTGATTGGCAGATGCATCCAGTGCTTGGTTGTGGCCCACTGCGTATCTGAAAATGCAATTGTCAACCTCATGCTGGAAATGTGGCAGTACATGTGGTGGCAAATTCCGCATTCTGTGTTCTAAATTTCTGCAGTAAGCTGAGATGGCATCATTGGTGTTTTCCTGTGATGCCAACTTTTCCAGAGTTTTGCCGATGGTGCGTATCAAGTATGTGGACTCCTCGCTGGAGGATTCGTCCTGCATCTTCCTGCGCTTCCCATTAGGCCTTGGAGTATTTGGCTTTATGTAGGTGCTTTGCAAAGGCTCGTTTCTCATGGCTGTTGACTCAGCTCCGCAGATGGTGGACTCAGCCAAGGGTGTACTGGGCCGTAGCTCAGCCTCAATGAAACTGGGCTCTTCATGGGTGGCAGTCCAGGTGTCACTGTTGGTACCATCAGATGGTGAACAGGAGTCACTATCAGTCGAAGGTTCCTTAAAAAACATAAAAAGATAAAATCAAAATGTGAACGATGTGATACCATAGATTCTTACAACTGTTCACCTATCACTCATAACAGTAACAGGGCATAGCTAAAACAATACCCTGCAAATTGGCAAAATGGCTCTATTCAAATGCAGTTTATGACACATTGCAGAAGATAATGTGACATTAATTTATCAGCTTGTGTTAATATGTTGATTTACTTGTAAATACACCCATCTGCACAATCATTGGCCACTTAACAAAACGCAAAATGTTTCTTTTTATTCTGAAATTAAAAAAAATACATATATAGAGATTTGTTTATTTACCCTGATCGTTAGATTTGAAGTGCTCTCCTTCCTTTTTGTGTGAGGCTCTAGAAACTGCAGGCGGTTCAGTATCCATTGCTGCCTGCCAGTCTTTTGAGCTCCAGAACTTCCTGAGGATCCATGTTTCTTGTAACGCATGTACTGGGTTCGCAATGAATCCCACCGCTTCTTGAGCTCTTTCTCTGAGGGACAAAGGCAATTTTTGTAAGCATTTATGCCTAGTTATTAGGTCAATTTCATGACTATTTGTAATACCAACAAATGTTACTTTTTTCTCTACAAGATTCATGGACTATTGAAAAATAACAAACAAGTTTCTAAAGACCTCAATTGACAAAAAGGAGATCTTACCTGATATGACAAGTTTATTTTCGATCTCACGCCACAGTTCAGCTTTTGCCACACGGTTGACATAACATTTTTCCGTAATGTCATACAAACCCGGCCTTTCCCGGATCATGCTAATCAATTCATCTTCACTTGCCTCGTTCCAGACAGCCATATCTTTTTAAAATATTAACGTACCGGAATGAGAAATACAAACAAATAAGATGAGCGTTCTGTGTGTTCCCTCTTGACCTCGTTGTCTACTTACTTCGTCACTTCCGGGGGTTTTTTCGCGCGCACTGGTTCGCCAGCTGAACAGCCAATCAGAATGATCAGATGGCCCGACTGACCGACGAGCTCCGCCGCCGATTCAACATGTCGAATCGGCCGAAAACAAGCCGACGCGGACCAACTTCAGCCGACGGAGTGGAACACACTGAGAAAACTTAGTCGGCCGACGAACAAAAACTGCCCGACGGCAAACCGTCGGCTTGGTGTGTACCGGCCTTTAGATGAATTGGAAGGTGCCTACGAAGACCTTGTCCTGCACAGTGAAGTGAGATGGCTAAGTTGGGGAAAAGTCGATTTCTGGCTTTACTCTGCTGAGTTGCTTTTCTTAAACCGCTTTCTGGATATACTCCCCAAGATAGTTCAATTCCCTGATGACATTGGCATGAGAGAGAGAGTTCCAGTCTTGAAAGACAGGGAGTGGTAAACCAATCTTGCTTTTTTTTTTTGCAGACATCACAGTTCATTTAAACAAGCTGAACCTACAACTTTAAAGTGACGGAAAACATGTTGATGACCTGTTGGTCTGTATTGAGCATTTGAGGGTGTATTGGACATACAGCAAAGAGAAAGATATGTTGCAATTGCCAATTGCCAAATGCAAGACAAATGATTATTGTTTTTTTTTTTTTTCAGATTTTGCTGGACATTCCATCAGACAGCCATTCACTTTCCCTGTGGAAAAATCATGCTCTAGCCTGCAGCATTCGGTTTGCCTTGCCACTCACTTGAAGATACTCTTTACATTTGCAAATGCACACATTTTCTACAGTGACATGCATCAAGTCATGCTTCCGTGTGCGTCTTACTGACTGCAACTTACAGATGCAAGTTCATTGTGCTGTTACTGCTTTCGATCCAAATTTTACCAAATTAGTCTGTTCCCGACAACATCAGTTGCCCCCATTAATGGTGAGTAATCTTATACTCTATTGAAAAGAAATGTAATCGTCTAGATATCATAATAATCAAAACATAAACTGTTAATACATTAATATTATGGTTGGTTTGCATTGGTAACATCATATGTAAATGATATGTGGTCCATGAGACTTGCACTTACACCCGTGTCACTTGTCATATATCCAAAATGGTTTGTGCAGTCGAGCACACTTTTGGCTTTCGAAAAGCTTATTCATGTGCCTGGATTGCAGTGGTTGAATAATGCTGCATTGTATAAATATGATGGATTTTGTAGTAGGCTGCATCTTCCAACCCTCATAAATGACCTGCAAAATGAGGAATTGCTGTAAATGGTGCTATTAGCAGATCCAATTAATTCCACTGTTGTACTTTCCGTTTTTTGTTTTTGTTTTTTTTTGTTTTTATGAAGTGTTGAATTAATTACTCATCACATTAAAAGTGCTTTCAGTAGTTTAGTGCTAATTTAAAAAGTTTTACACATTAAGAAATAAGTATTTTTGTGACACATCTCAGATGAAGACTGTTCTCATAATAGTTCTATAAAACGTGTTTAATTATTTATGCTTTGTTTAGTTTCACTAAATGTCAGAGAGAATCCTGATAATCATTGGCTACTGCCTCTGTAGACACGCTAGAAGCATTGTGGTGTATGCTGATGCCAAGAGTGAAAATCAAACAATGAAATACACTTATTATCATGCTTTACCAGCAGAGACTATGGCAGAATCTGAACCTGTACAGCTGAAGAAGCAGAAAAACCGACAAAGACAAATAACAAGTGTTAAAGGGATACAGTCAATTTGGCAGTCAATGGGACAGTCACAAGCCTCCCTGTTTTCATCCAAAATATCTTAAATTGTGTTCCAAAGACGAACAAAGCTTTTACGGGTTTGGAACGAAATGGGGGTAAGTGAAAAACGACAAAAATGTAATTTTGTTGTGGAGTATCCCTTTAACATTGGTACACCTGGATGGACTTTTTGGAATTAACATTTTCCTTTTCTTTGTCACAATTTAGGAGAGCTGCTAAAAGGCTTAAACAAACTAGCTCCAGAACTCAATGAGCTACAATGCGCAAAGATGGCAGATTTCAAATCGCATACATCTGAGGGATTGTGCACCAGCCAAGCAATTGCTATTAAGATTAATGTGTATGTTAACAGATAGATTCCTCTAGTTTGTAGACCTTCTTGGTTTGTACTCACAAAGCATGCTGGTGCTGTGAAAGTTTGTTTAGAGTCTTCACATACCAGCCAGATTCTTGCAAAACTACCCTGAAACTAATCAAATGTCGCCCAGAGGCTGACAGAAACTATAAGTGAAGAGGACATGACTGTTTTTGCACTATTTATGACAATGCAAGCAGCATGAATCTGTCAATGGAGATATGATATGCTTTTGTTTCTCCATCGCATCATCTCATCTGCCTGGACATCGTCTCCACTCACACAGTCTCTGTCAAAGCAGTGCTGGACTTGCCAGAAATAGCAAAGATTGCTGATGTTGCATGTTATACAGCGAGTCATTTGCATAAAGTAGACACAACTAGTCAACTTACCTTTCAGTATGAGTAGTTGACTAGTAAAAATTCAGTTGTTTTCAAATCGGTCACGATTACTTAGTTAGCTTGTGCTAACCTTCAAAAAAGTATTGGTTCTGTCTTGAAAAGTTTTTATGTTGCTAAAAATCAGTTTTCCTACAATCAAAGTGATTAAAGATTGTACCATTTTCATGCTTTTGCAAGTGTGAAGTCAGTGCAGTCCCAATCAAGCAATATGCCTCACCAAATCACATGCACAAAAGTATTAGAATAGGTATAAAAAAGAGACTTTAAATATTTTTTGTTGACATTATGTTGACTTGGTTTTAACAACACAATGCTAAAAAAAACAAAAAAAAAAAAAACAGTGAGACGTGACCAACAAATTAAATCATACCAGAGATAGAAAACAAGATTGTGTATTTTACCTCAGATTCTAAATGGATTGCTGACTGTAGGTCAGCTTTGAGCTTACCTATTCAATGATATGGAAATGTTGAACTTTCTTCTCCTGTGTCATATTCTTCATGCAATTTGTTTGAGCTGCACCCTCTACTGTACAGACGTGAATTTACATTTCCTTCAGCCTGAGGCGTATTCATTTCACTTTTGGTGTGAAGGGGTTTTTACATTTGTAAAAGAAGAACTTTTTTTATATTAAAAACAAACAAGCAAGCCCTGCCCAGATTTAAAAAGTAACTCAAAAGTAACATAACACATTACTTTCAAGTAACTAAGTAGTGCAATTAGTTACTTTTTTACGGAGTTACGCAATACTGTAATGCATTACTTTTAAAAGTAACTTTCCCCAACACTGTTTATAGTTACTGTACATTCAAGTTCATAAACATCACGAAGTAGTTTCTAAAAAATATATATATATATATTATGGAATTTATGTATGAATCATAGAGCATGATTGATCATGTTTTATATTATTTATTTATTTATTTATTGTATGGATGCTTTTTTTATGATTAAACTAATTTAGCATGTTAAATGTAGCTAGTCTTACTGTATGTAGCTATTTCATGCACAAGAAGGAATGAAGTGTTGAGTAAGTCTCTTGTCTCTCTCATGTTCTATGGGTGCATACTGTCTCCCACAGCCTAATGGAAAAGGTCAAACTAGCCCTTCAGATGACATTTTCACCCACTCGATCATGCAAATATGGCCTCCATAAATCAGTCACCTTTTCATAAGAACCGCTTTTGTCTAGGCCATCGCTTCTTCCAGCGCAAATACCTAGCCCTGGAGAGCTAACCCGCTGTGGCAAACATCAGGGCAAGAGACACTACTTGCCTGGACAATGGTCCCATTGAACTATTCCATCATCCAAATGAGAAGTGACATTATCCACCATGACCCAGACAGAGCTGATGAGAAGATGGAACAGGTCCAGAGGGTCTTTGGCTGTGTAGTGTGACCTACCGCCATATTCCTCTCTCAAAACAAATCAGACAGAATCACAGTAGCTCTGCTGATATGAATCTCAAAGAATGAAATTTTGCCTTGTCGCCTCAAATTATGTATGCGGGAAATTGATTTTATGCTCAACTACTCTAATTGACTACAGTCCCACAATATTTACAATTTCTTGGAAGAAAATTGACATATTTTACTAGTGCTTACAAGTAAGTACATATGTTGAAGACATGTTGAGCCATGGTGCTCATTTGGGTGACACGGGTTTAAATCTGGGCTGTAATCTGTCCCAATTCCACACCCTTTTCTGATTTGATTTCATTAATTTGTGTAAAATATCTGATTGATTGCTTTCTTATGCGTTATGTGTAGTACCTAATTAATTTATTTTAGCTTGAGCAAGTCAATCCTTAACACACTAGTATGATTTCAGTATTTTAATCAATTATTTTTAATGAATAAATTAGAATTATTGTCCTGCCTTTTTCTACCAAACACAGTTAGTGCATTGTTAATAACTTGCAGTGTTTATTTTCTCTTATTTGTATCAACAGTATGTTTTTTTTTTATTAAAACTGTTTAATTTTCATAATGTTGCATCTTGCATCTTGTCTTCATTATTGTTGACAAAATAAATAATAAAAAGGCCCTCATCAAGTAACATTTTCATCAGCACTTTCATTAACAAGATTAACACCGGTTCCCCCAAACTGAGCAGAAAACAATGCCAGCGTCTGGAGTGGTGCTAATTAGCATCTCAAAAATGTTTCTCTCATTTGCAGAAGAGGAGAAAGCTCCAAATACATCTCCATAAAAAAACACGGGACATGTTTCTGCCTTTGGCAAGAGGACAATGTCATCGGATAATGATCTTGTAGGAATCCCCTGGAAAGGAGGAAAGCTATTAGCACTTAAGTCTGCTGTTGCAAACCTGAGAGCGGTAACATTCAACTTTTCCTCAGGTAATTAAAGCGCAAGGACACAATAAAGGTTAGTTTAAGATCATAACTCAATTATCCAAGCCCTTTTCTACTCTTTTCATGAACCAGTGGCTTTTATTTGCAGCTTTCCAGGTCCGTTCCGACTAATAACATGCAAAGTTGCTTCGAGGCACGTCGCAACTTGTGACGAAATACTGTTGGCAAGCTTTACGGCAAACAGCAATGGCAAATCCACGGATAGAGCCGTTACTAATGATCTGCACATTGCCAGCCTTCTGACAGCTGCCCTTGTCATATGGAGGATGTAATTAAAACAAACAGTGAATAGGCCCTGTGGTCAGCGCCATTGCTGTGACTGCAATAACTTCTGACAGGTACACGGTAAGGGGCCCACATGATTTCACGCTGTTTTTAGTTCGCCAAGGTAATCCTCTAATGTTTTGAGCCTCTGAGCTCTTCATTCATGAGTTAAGTTTGAGGAGTTTTCATCGATTTTCTGCTCAACCACAATGGAACTGACTGTTATCCTTCAGAAATCTTTGCATTGGATCAATTCTCTATTTAGTCAGATATTCAGTAGAGTACAAGCTTGTTTCTCTGTAAATTATCTTGGGTTTACCACTTGCAGAAGTGCTCAAAAAACGTTCAGGCTCCCTTGTAGTCTAGGAGACTGTAGCTGCGTCATGACTACGACAAAGCCTAAAAAAAGTTTGAACAGCTGAGATCAGGGAAATTCACAAGTACTCTCAGGTGTTGTGAAAGCAGGTCACGGTGCACATCACCGCAGCGCCTGGATTACATGTTCAGTCGCACACACGCACACACCAACATCCTCTTGAGGACGTTACTCATGCTTTGTGTGAATTAATCATCATAATTAGCAGACCTTGTAGTATGCAACTTTCAAAATAGAAATGGCCTCACAGTGATGTAGCACTTTCTATTAAAATCGAAGGGGAACATGCTCGTGTGTGTGTGTGTGTGTGCTGTCCTCTCTGCTGTACCTTATCGAGTTGAGACACCGTGTGTTGACCTTGCATCCCGTTTGTGCTTATTTAGCGGTAAATTGGCACAAATGGTATTTTCCTGTTCTCACGTCCCACTGTGGTTCTGCGGTTTATTTGTATCACATGTTAACCCCCAATGCTGCAGTGCTGAGACTAAACCATTCTGCAGCACGCTTAATGTGGTTTACTCAACTAGGACATGCTCCTGGATCCGCATCCTTGTTGGACCTCGGACAACATTCCTAGCAGGCAGTTCGGCTAAGGGTTGAGGGTCCAACAACATTGTTGTACTTTTTTTTTATTATTATTAGCTTGGGTAGATCCTATGATTGTTTGGTAAAAATGTTGTTCCAGGACTAAACGAGGAATGTGTCCTACTTAGGTCTATCATAAGTGCATTTGAGCTAACCTCAGGTAAAATGTCATGTTATATTGTGGGATTTCAGCAAAGGTCGAGGCTTTTAATTGTACAGAAGCTAGTTAGTCGTCATTTAGCCATTCTATTTTTTTAGCCAAAATAGGCAGTAGAAAACAAAGGCATAGACAAATGTGCCTCTACCTACATATTGGCAAAACTCCAAAACAAATCTCTACATTAGAGGCAACACTAGAGGCAGTAAAACACTAACTTTTCTACACACATATTATGATTACAACAGCAGTTCTTTGCACAAAACTATGTTATGACCTCGAACCACTTTTACCATGGATTGTAAACTGATACATTTTGACATTTACATCATGTAACCAGCTCTATGGCTTTTCTGATGGAGTAAACTTGCTCAGTAGCTCACCTGGTGCATCATTGCACTTGCGATGCAATGAAACTATTTAGCCACGATAAAAAGTGCTCAAAGACGTGTAGAAACTAAAATTGAATCTGAAATCTAAAATGGCATGGCTTCTTCAGTAAATGTGTTTTTGTTGTATTGTTTGCTTTTGTTTGTTTGCTTTTTGTTTGATTTGCTATCAGTTAGGTTTAAGGTCAGGTTTAGTGTAGGTGGTGCGTTATTTTCAAATGCGATAACCTTTTAGTGCCACTCGCTGGACATTTTATTTCTGAACAGCTGTGATATACAACAACCGATGTAATAAAATGTTGCCAAATTCATATTTATCTGTTTCAGATAAAATTGGATGGCTTTTAGCTCCACTCACTGGACATTTCATTTTAAAAGTGTCATGCAGAAAGTAACTTGATATAATTTTGCAGAAATGTCACCTCAGGCACATTTTTACAATGAGACTTGGTTCCTTTTGCCCATAAGCAACTTGGTACTCTTATTATTGGGACAATCCTCCGCAGTAATCTGGTGTTTAGTGTATTGCTCAAGGTCACAGTGCTCTCTGTTCATGAATTGCACCTTGCAGGGTTTAAACGACAACCTGTCAGTGAACAGCCCAGATCTTACACCAGATCTAAACCCTATGGCAACCCCTTGTGCCTTAAAAAGGATATACTACCACTTGGTATATGTAAGAAGCAGAAGCTTGTATTTTTGTGGTAAAGCCCCCCACCAGTTTGTTATTTCAGCTGTAATGTTGTCTATTCATTGGGGCTACATTATAGGTGGAGGAATTCTAGTTATGTAATTCCTCTGGCTGAAATCTGTTCCAGCTCTACAATGATTTATGAATAGTTCAGCCTCGTCCCGACCCATTCATGTTCCATTCCTCCTATGTGCCTTGCTGGTATCTTTGCAGAGAGACAAAGCAAACACAATTGTTTTTTTTTGTTTTTTTAGCATAGTTAAATGAGGCATGTTAATTTGCATATTCCACTATCCTATTTAGTGTGCACATTTACAATCAGATTTCAATAATGTGTCACCAGATGGTATACTGTTTCACATGGATTTTGAATTTGTCTATTTGGACATTCTTTTTTATAAGCTAATGTTGCGCAATTTATTCTCCCAAAAAGAAAGGGGAGTAGACTGTGGTGCTTTTCTTTTAACTTTTTAACATTTTTAACAATTTGGTGTGTTTTAGAGACTTACATAGTCTGGGCATTGAGAAAACGGTGATTAAACATGTTGCATAACAAACGTTGTGCATTAAAGTAACTTTAATGAGAAAATCTCCTCTGTCTCTTGATTTCATCAGTCTATTTCAAAAGCTAAGGGAAAAGTTTGCTTTTTTACTATTAAATAAGTACATTTTAAAAAGGTTAATTTAACTTTCACTCAGGACTGTTTTGGCTAGATTCTTAGACCGTTAAATAAGTACAACTTGTATCAAACTACTTTACTTTTAACTAAAATACATTAAAGGATAGTTTACATTTTAGATAGTTCACTCCAAAATGATGTTCAATGTTCAATCAATCACTCAATCAATCAATCAATCAATCAATCAATCAATAAAAAAAAAAAATTGATTAATTAATTAATTAATGGGTGAACTATGCCTTTAGCAAAATAATTATTTATACACCCCTGGTAAGATTTTTTTTTTTTTCCCTGTTTTTACGTCTTAAATTAAAATGTCACTTTGTGAATATTTGTAATGAGATCAAATTAAACTACTGTGGACTGTGCATGCTTCAAACATACTTATCTTTGAGAAATGTTGTCCAAAATTAAATGAATGAATGAAATTTAAATAAATTAAATAAAAAAATATTAAAAAAGTGCCGCTTTAAAATTCAAATTGACAATCCATAATTTCTATATTAATTAAATGGATGTTAGCATAGTCAGTTTGCCATCAAGGACAACAACAAAATTAACAGTCATTTGTAGTAAATGAGTAAGATTAGATAAAAAGTTCACAGCTGGTGCTGCAATAAACAATGACTGAAAATTGTATTGATTCAATACTGCAGTGCCTTCAACATGTGGTGAATATGGCAAATGTGTTTGTTTCATTTGCTTTGTATATTCTCATGCACACGATAAAAAGCGATTGAAAGAGAACAGCATTTGTTTAAAATGCTTAAAACAGAAATATAACAATTATTTATGGTGTTCTCACATAAAGAACCACCAATCATGAGTTGCAGATATAGTCTCATCATTTTATTGGCTGCAAGCAGGTGTCAATCAATCACTGTGCGACGGTGCAGTGGTGGAGGTGGATTGATGGGAGTGTGCCACTGCTCTCTGCCATACCTCCTCTTGTGCATCAAATATCCTGGCTCGCAGAAGCCTGCATGCCAAAGGACAAGGCATCCGTCAGGCAGGTGTCATTGCTAATTACCTGACAGTTCCCGAAAATTGGGTTTTAATTCAAAGAAAAATAGGATACCCAGCATCCCCTTCAAAAACCAATTCGGAGAGCGGCATGTCGTATTGCTCAGTCATGATCGAGTTAATGCCTTTGGAGTCAGTTATCATTAATCAGATTTGGTGGGAATGAATTAACTCACAGCTACTGGATGTCATCCAACCCTATTGACTGTTTGTGTGTGAAGGGAGGTGCATGAAGTATTAAAGCCCACTCTCTAATGTGAGATGAACGTGTGTCAGTCACACACTGCTCTGTGATACAGAGATGATACTGGAACTGTTCGATTGGCTGTGAGATGATATTTTAATGTGATGTCATTGCCAGAACTGCTCAAATCAACTTGAAGGAAAAGCCTAATGTAGAGAATGTCATATCTGACCTACCAAACAGAACAATAGCTTTATCCAATATAGCCAGTAATCAGACTGCAATTTTAGGGGTACTAGCTTCTTTTCGGCAATTCTTGCAAGTCATGTAATCATGAATCACCTCAATGTACTCATGTAATCACCTTTGTAATGTCTTCACAAGAAATGGCCCCCAGAGAAATACAAGAAAAAGATGAAGCCACACATGGTATTTAAACAATGTTCAAAAAGTTATTATTTTTACTCTCTGTAAAATAGTATTTTCTTTGTGATATGCTATTTAAAATTGCAAATGACGATAGATTCTAACAATAAGTTTAATTGTAATTAGATGCTATGTTTATACTTACTGCAAATAGTGGTAGATATTTGTTGTAGTACATTAAAAACAGTATGCAATAATAACATATTGAGTGTAAATTGTCATATTTATTAAAATTATTAATGGATGCCAACTTGCTGGGACAATAAAGCCCTACGCCTACCGCTAACTTTACCCAATAAACACTTTATTATTAAATACCCATGAGGCACATTATTTTCACTTTTCGGACATTTCCTTAATTCTTTATTTAGTATATGAAACCATGATTCGCACTCACAAAGATAATCTCATCACACTGAAGAAGGCTTTGAGCCGAAATGTTTGTGTTTTGTTTCGTGAATAATTTTAAATGAATGCTAAAAAGGAGATTATCTTTGTGAGTGCGAATCATGGTTTCATATACTAAGTAATTTAATAGATTGACGCACCAAAATAAAATTTTAAGTGATGCAAACGGCTTTGTGAAACTATTTTTTTTACTGAAAATAAATGCCTTTCCTATCTAATATGCGATTGGGAGATAGCAGAAGAATGGGAGTAGAATGAGTTTGCCAAATGGTGGATTTGAACTTGGATTGATCACATCAAAAAATGTCTTACTCCCTATGTCACTGCTACTGTTCCTAAACATGCGTAATTTTTAATAATGTCTGTTCCAACCAGACATTATGTCTGTTGTGTACAGCTACTCCTCTGCCAACAAGGTGGGCTATTTTCACTTAGTGTAAATAGACACTCCTTATTTGGAACTATATTTGTTGGTGATATAGAGCAAATCAGATAATAATGTTCTTTAATGTAAGTGATTTAATCTTATCTTCTTGTTTTTGTTTTGCATAAAATCAGTATCACATTTGCAATTGTGTTAATATTCAGGAAAACAGCACTCTTCTTCCTTGATTGATATCGCTTAACTATACCATGTTAAAAATATAGAAAAACAATAAATGGAGACATAAATAGAGACAAGAATAAATAGAAACAAACCTCACTGTGAGAAAGTGTATGTGTGGTGTGAGAACAGTGTTTTCAAAGATCGAGAACAACTTTCTTTAAGAAGCCTTTTCAAGGTTAGATGTTCCTTGAAGCCGAGGGAAGATTTGTTGCAGGTAAACACAAATTTCATTGCACTGTGATGTTACGTTCTTTTTCACATATGTAAGTACAGTTGTCTTTCCGTTTGCTTTTTCTGTATTTCCATGACAAAAATGCATGACGGCTTTTTGAACAAACGGCTCATTCGGATTGTAAAAAGTGCTTCTTCCAGATAGTGTGACATCACAAAGCTACATATTAATATAATACCCGCCCATGGAATACACAAAAAAGGGGGCAATGCCTGGTTGAAAGGCACTAGAGAAGACAAAGAAGAACATTAGATGTGTGTAGAAGAAATTTTTAGTAGTGTGTTGGTGCCATGTCATGGTTATGGTAAGGGGCGTGACATTTCTGGAACGCTCGCCAATCACAAAGTACTGGGTCAGCTAACCAATCAGAGCACATTTTGGATTTTGGAAGGAAGGGTTTCATCGAAACAGGAGCTAAACAGCACGTTCAAGACAGACTGGGAAAGAGAGGAGCTGCAATAATGTAAAATATGTGAAAAAGAATGCGTATTTGGAACAATCCAGCAATAAAATCTACACCCCAAACTAAATCAAGACTTCATAAAAGTGCATAATAGGACCCCTTCAATAAACAGTGTTGGATTTGTTTTACTTATTAGTAAGCACAACATCTTGCACGCATACTCTACACATAAGAATATTTTCACGGCAGTTTTGGCCTTTATAAATCCCAATGTGTTCCTCACTTGTGACGTACGATGAAATCCATGGAATTTAGGATCAAATCCAATCGTCTGTTCATTTTATAAATGAGGCCCCTGATTTGTGTTTGCTTGATTAGTGATTACAGGATTGCAGCTACAGCAGTTGCACCACATGAAAGCGGCGAAGGGGAGGAACATGTGATTGATTAGTAATGGGCCTTACAGCCAGTGAAGAACAGGCCTCCGGTTTCTCCAGCTGCTTCTGTGACACAATGGTGCTCGGCTGCTTTTGATCAACTCCACAGCGTGACACTCATTTGAGCAATCCATGTCCGCAGGCTTCCACTAAAGGCCAAGGTGTCTCATATGATAAGAGCCCTCTGATCAGGCTGATGGTGAATTCAATCAGAGGCCACATTGCCTACAGCACACGCTAACACAGAGCGCACGCAGGGGAGAAACATGGATGCTAGTAAAAGCCACTGCCTTCTGGAAGACAGACCCAGAAAATACTCATATGAAGGCCGTAATCCCAGACCAGATCCATAGATGATCCATTAATATTCTTAACATTCTTGTTAATTACTTATAAAGCCCTGAATGGTTTAGCTCCTCAGTACTTGAGCGAGCTCTTATCGCATTATAGTCCTTCACGTCCGCTGCATTCTCAAAACTCTGGCCATTTGATAATACCTAGAATATCAAAATCAACTGCGGGCGGCAGATCTTTTTCCTATTTAGCGCCCAAACTCTGAAACAATCTACCAAACACTGTTCGGGAGGCAGACACACTCTGTCAGTTTAAATCTAGATTAAAGACCAATCTCTTTAACCTGGCGTACAAATAACACACTAATACACTTATATTATTCAAATCCGTTAAAGGATTGTTAGGCTGCATTAATTAGATCAACCGGAACCGGGAACACTTCCCATAACACATGATGTACTTGTTACATCGTAAAAAGATTGACATCTACGGTAATATTAGTCTGTTTCTTTCTTATTCCGAGGTCACTGCAGTCACCAGATCAGATGGTGGATCAGCACCTAGAGACAACCTCTACAGCCCTGAACGTCAGCGGAGACCAGGACACCTAGATGAGCCCCAGAGACAGACCCCCAGTGAGGACCCCGTCACCTAGACAGCCATCAGGAAAAGACCTCGGGAACCAGTTGAGCCCTCCAATCTGACTTTGCAGCAGTTGGAATTGAACTGCTGTGTCGTCTGGCCAGAGGAGAAATGGTCCCCCGACTGAGCCTGGTTTCTCCCAAGGTTTTTTCTCCGTTCTGTCACCAATGGAGTTTTGGTTCCTTGCCGCTGTCGCCTCTGGCTTGCTTAGTTGGGGACACTTTATTTCCAGCAATATCGTCGACTTGATTGAACAGAAACTTTTTGAACTGAACTGAGCTGGACGATGCCATCACTGAATTCAATAATTAAATGCCTTTAACTGAAAATTGAGTGTTTAATCTTGTCATTTTACATTATTGACACTATTTTCCCATTTTGATATTGTGCAGTTGCTTTGTCACAATTTGTATTGTTAAAAGCGCTATATAAATAAAGGTGACTTGACTTGACTTAATGCTGGACATTTTGAAAACACAACAGATGAAAGTGGTATTTGAAGTGAACTACAGAGTAAAACAGGCCTAGTCAACTGTGCTACAAGAGTAAAACCTTTTTTTTTTTTTTACCTTTTTTATTTCTGCAGCCAAAGTCTGTTTGTCCAACACAGTCTTATCAGTATTCATAGGTATTCACAACTAAGAACAACAACAAAAAGTTTTTATTTTTTTTAATAAATTAATACTTTTATTCAACAAGCATGCATTAACTGATTAACTGTTACTTATTTTATTTTTTTTATCAAAGAACCAGGAAAAAAGTTTACAATAAAAATCAATCAATCAATCCACAAAATAAATAAATAAATAACATTCATTGATAATTATTAGAAATGTTTCTTGAGCAATGGCTATTAAAGATTCAGCGTATAAAATATACAAAATAAGAATCAAATACAATAAAATGAATACATAAATATTCAACGTTGATAAACGTTGACTGGCTACTGAAGATTCACCTTTGCAAACACAGAAATAAATTACATAGGCAAATAGAAAACAATTATTTAGTAATATTCTGTGATATTACTGTTTTTACTGTAATTATGGTCACATAAATGCAGCCTTGGTGTAACGGAGTTGAGGCAGAAGCCGAAGTAGAATCCATATGCAGAGTTTATTAAACAGTTCCACAAATCCAAACTCAGTGTCAGCAAAGCAAACGGTGAGGTCGATACACAAGGAGGCAGTCCAAACAGGCAAACAGACAAAAGTGCAATCCAAAAGAGAAGTCAAGAGAAACAGGCAAACTGGTCATACACAGGAGAACTAGACAGATATATAAACGCTTGGTAAGGCAGGGTAAACTGGCAATACTTCGCAAGGATGCAATGTGGTGGCCAGGTTAATATGGCCGCCAAACAGGAAGTAACTGCAGAGGAAGAGCTCACAGTCAAAACTCAGGCGAGAGCTCCCTCTGCTGGCGTGGTGTTACAGAACCCCCCCCTCTAGGAGCGACTCCTGGCGCTCTACGTGGACGTCCCCGTGGTCGTGGCGCTGGACGGTCGGGCCTGGCTCGATGAAATTCCTCTATGAGTGACGGATCCAGAATATCAGAAGCAGGTATCCATGATCTCTCCTCTGGTCCGTAGCCCTCCCAGTCCACCAAGTATTGAAGCCGACCCCCTCTACGCCTTGAGTCCAGCAGCAGATTTACCCTATAAGCTGGCGATCCGTCGATGTCCAGCGGAGGTGGTGGCTCTTGGGACTCCGCGTTGGGGTCGGCATTCGGGTGGACCGGTTTGAGGAGCGAGACATGAAAAGATGGAGAGATGCGGTAGTTAGCAGGAAGCTCAAGCTGATATGTGACCTCATTTATTTGTTTTAAAATTTTGAATGGGCCAACATACCTTGGGCTGAGCTTCCTGCTCGGCAGACGTAGCTTGATGTCCCTGGTGGAGAGCCAGACCCTTTGTCCCGGTTGGTAGGGAGGATGTGGACGCCTTCTTCGATTGGCCTGGAGTTCTTGTACTCGTACAGCTCTTTGAAGATGAACATGAGCGCTGTCCCACACCCTCTCGCTACGACGTATCCAGTCATCCACTGCTGGAACAGAAGAAGGTTCGCCAGACCACGGGAACAAAGGGGGTTGATATCCGAGCACACATTGAAAGGGGGTGAGTCCTGTAGAGGCATGAGTGAGGGAATTTTGAGCATATTCCGCCCATGGTAGGAATTCCTCCCACCGGTTTTGTTCCCGGCTGCAGTAAGATCTCAAGTATCTACCGATCTCCTGGTTCAATCTCTCGACTTGACCGTTTGACTGGGGATGATATCCTGACGTCAAACTCACGTTAATGTCCAATTGACGACAAAAGGCTTTCCATACCTGGGAAGTGAACTGAGTTCCTCGATCAGAAACAATGTCTTCGGGTAAACCATAAATTCGGAAGACCTGATGAAATAATGCTTGAGCTGTCTCCATGGCAGTTGGTAAACCCTTGAGGGGAATGAGGCGGCAAGACTTGGAGAATCTGTCAATGATGACAAGAATGGTTGTGAAATATTTGGCGGGAGGCAGATCAGTCACAAAGTCAATTGACAGATGGGACCATGGACGTTGAGGAATAGGTAGTGGCTGCAGCAGACCAGATGGAAGTTCCTTTGGGGTCTTAGACTGTGCACAAATTTGACAAGCCTTCACGTAATCTGTTATCTCTCTATTCATTGCTGGCCACCAGAAAGCATTGTGGATCAATTTGATGGTACGAGAGATACCTGGATGGCCTGAGTTGATGGATGTATGGACCCATTGCATGACCCGCTGTCGTAGTACCTGGGGAACATACTGCTTGTTGGGTGGGCACCTGGCAGGCGGAGGATCTTGTTGAGTGGCCCTTTGAATTTCCTCCATGATGTCCCAGTTTACAGGGGCAATAATGACTGAGGGAGGCAAGATGGGTTCTGGTGAATGTTCTTGGAAGGGAGGATCATGGCGCCTGGAGAGGGCATCTGCTTTACTATTCTTGCTTCCTGGACGATATGTGACAGTAAACTGGAATCTTGAGAAGAATAATGACCATCTGGCCTGACGTGGATTTAGTCTTTTGGCACTTTTTACATACTCGAGATTTTTGTGATCTGTGATAACCTGAAATGGATGAATGGCTCCCTCCAGCCAATGTCTCCACTCCTCTATTGCCGCTTTCATGGACAGTAACTCCTTGTTACCAACATCATAGTTCCTCTCAGCAGAAGTAAGTTTCCTTGAAAAGAAAGCACATGGATACAACTTAGCTGGTTGACCATGACGTTGTGATAGTACTCCTCCAATTCCACAGTCTGAAGCATCCACCTCCAGTACAAATGGCAGGTTAGGGTCAGGGTGTTTCAAGATAGGGGCCGACGTGAAGCTTGATTTGAGTTTTGTGAAAGCGGCGGTAGCTTCGTCTGACCATCTCAACTTGGATGGTTTCCCCTTCAGGAGAGATGTCAACGGTGATGCAATCATGCTGTAGTTTCTGATGAAACGGCGATAGAAGTTCGCAAAACCTAGAAATCGTTGAAGTTCCTTAATTGTTGATGGTTGAGGCCATTCCGTAACTGCATGAATCTTGGAATTATCCATCTCGACTCCATGATGACTTATGTGATATCCTAAGAAAGTGGTGTGCTGTACATGGAATTCACATTTCTCTGCTTTCACAAAGAGCTGGTGTTCTCGAAGACGAGAGAGGATGGTTTGAACATGTTTAATGTGTTCATCTTCAGACTTGGAATATATAAGTATGTCGTCTATGTAGACAATCACATACTGGTTCAACATGTCCCTGAAGATTTCATTGATAAATGATTGGAACACAGCTGGGGCGTTGGCTAGCCCAAACGGCATCACCAAGTACTCATAGTGACCTCCTGTGGTGAGAAAAGCTGTCTTCCACTCATCCCCTTCTTTGATGCGAATGAGATTATAAGCACTCCTCAAGTCTAGCTTGGTGTAAATCTTAGCCTCTCGAAGCTGTTCTAATGCGGCAGGAACAAGTGGAAGAGGATAGCGGAATTTTACAGTAACATTGTTGAGACCTCGGTAATCAATGCAAGGTCGTAGACCTCCATCCTTCTTCTCAACGAAGAAGAACCCCGCTGCTGCTGGAGAGGTAGAGGGCCTAATAAAACCAAGGTTCAAAGCCTCTTCAATGTAATCTTCCATAGCCTTGGATTCATGGCGTGATAGTGGGTATACCTTACTCTTGGGTGGCATGGCATGGGGTAGAAGATCGATGGTGCAATCCCAGTGACGGTGAGGTGGTAGCTGTGAAGCTTTGCTCTTGCTGAACACATCTGAAAAGTCCTGATAGTAGGCAGGGATTTTAAAACTGAAGGCAGAAGCTGGATCTTCAGCAGATGTTGTGAGACATGGTTGAGGCATATTGACGGGCATGCAATGGCTTCGACAAAATTCAGACCAGTGAGTCAATTCTCCATGATTCCAGGATAATACAGGATCGTGAGTGGATAGCCAGGGGTATCCTAGGATGATTTCAAATCGGGGTGAATCAATGATATAGAAAGAAATGCTTTCTCTGTGGAACAATCCAATCTGTAACTGAGCAGGTGCAGTTTGTCTGGTAACTCCTCCCTCAATGGGTTTGTTGTTGACATCGGTGATGCAAATGGTGGGCACACAAGGTAGTGTGGTTAAACTGTACTTCTTGACGATATCCTTGTTGATCAGATTCAAGGCGGCACCGGAGTCAATCAACGCTGTCAAAGAAATGGGACCATCTTTAGTAGTTAGCCGAACAGGAATGAGAAATGACTTTGAGATTGGTAGAGAGAATTGATCACCACTCACCCGGCTGGTAACGGAGACGGACCTCCGGGCTTTGTGTGGGCACTCGACGTTACGATGGCCTGTTTCACCACAGTAGTAGCACAGATTCTGTTGACGGCGTCGAGTTCTCTCCTCATCAGATAAATGAGCATAATTTATTTGCATGGGCTCTTGGTGATCAGAGGGTGCAGTGAGGGAGTTAAGAACTGGTTGTCGAGTGGATTTTCTCTTGGGTGTGTTTCTCAGCAAATTATCGATCTTGATGGCCATGGTGATGAATGCAGTAAATGTTAAGTCCTCACCCTTGCAGGCTAACTCAGCTCCAAATTTAAACTCTGTTTGAACACAGCCTTCAATGACACATCATTCCATCCACTTTGAGCAGCAAGAGTTCTGAATTCAATAGCGAAATCTGCAGCGGTGCGGTTCCCTTGTGACATGTGAAGCAATTGCGTAGAAATATCCTTGCCCCCCTCAGGATATTCAAATACTTCACTAAGTTGTTGTAACAGATACTCAAAAGACGATTGAAATCGTGAATCTGCCTCCCAAACCGCTGAAGCCCAATCAATCGCTTTGCCAGATAACAAAGACATTAGGAACGTGCATTTACTTCCCTCAGAAGAAAACTGATCTCTTTGGCTTTCCACATAGATACGGACTTGACGAATAAACCCACGACATTGTCCTGCTGAACCATCAAACTTATCTGGCAATGCCAGTCTTACCGTTGATGTGGAGGGCGAGGGAAGTGATCGAATGTAGTGGGTTAAATGGTCATTTGCGGATTGCAGTTTGTTGAGTTGTTCCTGGTAATTTTTCAACAACTCGCTCTGATAAGCGAAAGCTGCTTGGAGCTGAGAAACCTCCGCTGGATTCATTGGTGGCGAAGTATTCTGTAACGGAGTTGAGGCAGAAGCCGAAGTAGAATCCATATGCAGAGTTTATTAAACAGTTCCACAAATCCAAACTCAGTGTCAGCAAAGCAAGCGGTGAGGTCGATACACAAGGAGGCAGTCCAAACAGACAAAAGTGCAATCCAAAAGAGAAGTCAAGAGAAACAGGCAAACTGGTCATACACAGGAGAACTAGACAGATATATAAACGCTTGGTAAGGCAGGGTAAACTGGCAATACTTCGCAAGGATGCAATGTGGTGGCCAGGTTAATATGGCCGCCAAACAGGAAGTAACTGCAGAGGAAGAGCTCACAGTCAAAACTCAGGCGAGAGCTCCCTCTGCTGGCGTGGTGTTACACTTGGTGAACTTGAGAGACTTTAAAAATCATTTAAAAAATCTTACCAATCACAAATTGATTGATAATAATATAATACAGTCAGTCATATAAGTAAATGAGAGTCTTGACATGAAATTGTGATATTAATTTACACTAAAATCACAATCCCACATCAGTTTGCTGTTGTCATTGTAGAGTATGTTTCAGTGTCTAGTATATCTGGTAATATATGCTGCAGTTTTTGTTAAAATATGTACAAATGTATAACAGTGTTTATTTTTTTTTTTTTTTTTTCAGAATCCACTCTCTGTTTCTCATGCAAGATTGACAGAGTTAAGTGGAAGTTGCTGGGAAATATGCATTACACATGCCACTGAAAAAGTAATATGCATGTGATTGTTTAAAGTGGTACACGGAGGAGCTTGTCTCTAGACCAGAGGAGTAGCACAGGTAGGAAAAGCAATATAAAGGTACATCCATCATGTCTACTCTTTTCGGTTACAGATAGGCCAAACACACAAACGAAAGTTTGGGTGGCTAATCTACCCAGCCTTCATTCAATTTACTGAAGCAGCTTGATAATTCTTCAGATTTATTAAAGTAAGCATCCTCATAGTCAAGCAGTGTGTTTTATTTACTTATGAACTACATAGGAAAACCTCAACTGAGCCACTCGTTACAGAGGTTAATGTAAAAAGTATGTCAGAAGAACAGTTAAATGAGGCTTTGTGTGCCTCCTTTTTTTTTTTTTTTGCAAATATACTGCAAATGCATATAGAAAGAATGGTCTACTTTCAGTTGAAAGTGAAAAACTAGAGCCATTTTCAAATGCCACCCAAAGGTCCTCACAATACATAACATATGGGCAACAGTAATGAATTTCATTTTGTGGTACCTAGATATATTGTACCTTGTATTTGCGTGAACTGCAAAAAAAATCCACAAACCATATCAGAGTTTTCTGAGCTATTCTCAGCCTTTGCCGAACGAGCACATGAGGTGAATACGATTCATGCGGCGTCATTATTCATATCTCTGTTTTGTGCAAACCTGGTTTACATCTTCGGGCATGACAACAAAATAAAACAGAATGTGTAACAGCTGAGTCTGGAAAGATTTATTTTGTGTACACAATATCAGGTGACCCTTCCGTGAGGGAGGCCGAATTCAGAAAGTACTACTGAGCTGTAATGAAATATCTAACCAGATTTTCCCTTTTCTCATTGTGAGACAGTAGTAGAGAGAGTAGGAGTGGAGCGTCGACATTTCTGACCTAGATAGAGCTGAGTGGAGGCAGAATGGAAGGGCTTTGATTAAAAAGGCCGCTGCAAGGCAATGTCGAGCCCGAGATTAGTCAAGACGCTTGAGCGGCAGTTGATGTCTATTCTGAGTCTCCCTTATTCTCTCTCTCTCATTCTCCCTCACTCTTTCTGTCTGAGGCCTTTCATTCACCCTAAGTACAAATGTCATCTCATATGCAAAAAGCACTATGTGCTCTGAGAATGTTTTGCAGGCTGTTGTCTATGTTACTGGCAGAGAAGGTTTTGTTGAAGGAAACAGCTAACATTTCTGTTCACTTTAATTATGTTGGTGTGAGCAGCTGTTAAAATGATGGTTCACCCAAAAATAAAAACTGTCTTCATTTACTAACTCTCATATTACTCCAGAGCCGTAAGACTTGTTTTCTTCCGCCGGAACATGAAAGGAGAAAATTGGAAGATGGTTTTCTTTCTTTTTAGGCAATTATATTGAATGGGAACTGCTTTTGGGCTTCAGAAAACAGGCACAGATGCACCATAAAAGCATCATAAAAGTGGTCAATATGATACATTTCTGTAAAAATGGGTAAATTGCGATTGTTACCTTGGAAAGGTATTTCTGTTTGATTGAACCCATAAAAATGAATTGTGTTGGTATAAATGAATGTGTTGTTGATTCAGCAGTATTAAACAATAACATCCGTTCATTCATTCATTCAGTGTGAGGCAAAAATTGAAGTCAAGTTAAGACTTAAGACATAACTTAAGACATTTGTTGTCCTACTCACGAGAGCTCATGATAAAAGTATAGCAAAGTCAGACTCAGGAACAAAATGTTCTTTTGAAGACTTTTTTATTTTTTGTCAGAACTTTTCAAGAAATTAGTTGATTCTGTTCAACTCACAGTGATTAATGGCTCACAATAGTGGAAGATTATTAATGATTTCCATTTGAGTTGGAATATAACATACATTATATGGACTATTTTTTATTTTATTTTACTTTACTTTACTTTACTTTACTTTACTTTACTTTACTTTACTTTACTTTACTTTACTTTTTGTTTTGTTTTGTTTTGTTTTGTTTTATTTTATTTTATTCATTGGGAAAGATAATTTTCTAATTTCCTGTCCTAAAAGAAAGTGTCAGTGAGTAAAAAATTATAGATGTTTTTTTTTTTTTAAACATTCTCTTTTCAGCAATGTATTTTAATACTATAAGGTACCTAACCTTTGAGCTTTGTAATCTTGTAGTTATGTTTCGCGTATTAAGTGCCAGGCAGAGTAGAGATAGAAAGAATTATTAAATTTCAGTTAGTGACCTCGAAATCTTGTGCTTGACACTACCGTGCATATTTCAGGAGGCATGATTAAAATATTGCAACATTGCAAAAGAACATGTCAAATTGCATCAACTTCAAAGTGTAACCCTGGGACTTGAGTGCTGTTTACTGTGAGTATAATAATAAGCGCAGAGCAACTTCAATAGATAGATTTCACGAAAACTATCATGTTTTAAAATCCTTCACATCATGTGCTCTCAAGAGATTACAAATATACATGTACAAGCTTAAAATAGTTGTATAGTATATAATAAATACGTAATAATATAGTTATTATAAAAATTGTCTCTGCAACCTAAAGCATACTACAAATACTTGTTTTTATTTAGCCAATGTGTTAAGTGACTTAAACTGTGTGTCGATATTTATAGCTTCCATTCAAGGTTGGTTTACCGTATCAGTATATTGTGTATTTATTTTTTAATTTTTTTTAACTGAATGACTAACAGGGTTGATAATTTAGGGTGGCATCATTAATTACACTCAATTAGATAAGCAGATGGTCGATTCAGTGCTGGGGATGTGGGGCTTTATCATTAACTCTTGTGGTGCCTTTTAAGGTGGATTGTGCTTGAATTAAAGCTTCTGATGTGATGAGCCGCAGCAGCTAAATAGTGTTAGATCAAATTTACACTCCAGTCTTCTTTCAGATAAATACAGTTAATTGCCTGACTAACTGCTAAGCTCTTGTTCACATCTTCTAAATTTGCTGTCAAATGAAAACAACACATCAGCAAATTGTAGCTTGTTAAAATATAGGAAATCTGCTCTATAACAATAATAATAAAAAAATAATAATAATTACATTACAAGCTATTAACAAAAAATAAAGGTAAGTAAATGCACAAGTAAATGCAACTAATAACTCTTTAAAATGAACTGAAAACATAAAGGAAGCAGTGTTTCCCAAAATATTTTGAAGGGGAAAAAAATATTTGCCTGCAAATTCATGTCACTTGCTAGTCAGATTAGGCATATGCCAACATAGACAGGTTATGTGGCATGCTCTCATGTCTAAAAAACATGCATAAAACTATGCAAGTAAAATAAAGTCTACATTAAATATGGGTTAAAATGAGGATAGACATGGTCTGCCAACCACAATGTGCTTTCTGCAGTGAATTATTGAGAGCATGTAACCACTGCAAAAGACTAACCAAACATTCAAACTCAAAGGCAAGCCAATGCACCATTACTAATACATGTATTTGTAAGTTATTTATTAGTGAATATCTTACTGAATTATCAATGTCTGAATTTAAGTTGTTTTTGTTTAGTATGCTGTGTTGACACCATAATTTGGATCCTGAAGCAAAACCACTTAAGAACTACAGTCCTTACATTTATAGAAGAAAGTCTTTAGAACAGGTTTTTACAAGATTTTGGTTTTCTTTCAACTGACTTTGAACAGGATTATTCATAGAATTATCAAGTTATTGCAGTTTGATAATGCAACGTCAGTGCTGGGAAAGAATTTGTCTCCGTTTTAAATCTTTCTCAGTGTCTTCAACACGATACTCATTCTGATTCACTGTCAAAGCTCTAGTGTTACAATCTGCCCAGTAGGAAAGTTGTTGATTGTCTTATGCATCCCTTCTTATTGATTCCTGTCACACTAGAGATGAAGAGGCTATGGTATCCACCATGAGATGATTGGAGAGACGTGCCAACCAACGGATACCAGTCCTTGAGGCATACCTCCATTAAAAACACAATCAATGCAGGTGCTGCTCTTTATCGACTAAGCTAACAACATTACAGCAGTCTCCAAAGTGCAAACCTACATTTCAACAGTGTTCATATGCACAGACATTGCATTGCTTTTGCTTTCAAATCTAAGCAAATGTGTTTCAGATCAGTCTGATGCAACAGACTGCTGGATTTGAAGGTGCTACACAAGTAGCATAGCGTAACAAAGACAGATCTGGCTCTTCTATGGAGTTATTTATACTGTGATTTATGTGACTGTGATTTATGTTGAGTGGAGTCTGGGGAAGTGGCCTTGAGACTGCAAGGAACCTGTGACATCCACCCTTTGAATTAATAATTATTTGCCATGTTTTGAATTCTCCATGCTAGACGTCTTGTTATACATCAGGGTATGTCAATGTTGGTTAATGATGTGAGTATGAGAGTATAGGAGAGGATATCCCTCACATTATTGCATGTTTTATGACTTGCAGAATATAGGAGAATTAGAAAATAATATCTGGGATACTTGATGATCCTTCTTGATGAATGCATATATAGAAATGTAAAAGAGTTCTTTCAATATAGAAAGAAGTCTCTTATGCTCACTAAGGTGGCATTTATTTGATTAAAACAAATACAATAAAAGCAGTAATATTGTGCATTTTTATTGCAATTAAAAACGACTGTTTTCTATTTGAATATATTTTAAAATGTAATTTATTCCTGTGATGCAAAGCTAAATTTCAGAATCCAATACTCCAGTCTTTAGTGTCACATGACACATGAAAAGAGTTTAGCTTTTTTTTTTTTGGAACCTGTGAAATATGTGTTTAGTATTTTATATATTATATTCGAAATATAAAGTTTTGTAACATTATAAAAGTCTCTACTGTGGCTTTTATCAATTTAAAAGTGATAATGTTTCTATGCTGTTCAAGAATATGCTGTCTTAATATTTTAATGTTTTTGAATTATCTTCTTCTAGATTCATCTTCTGGCTTTCTTCAGCAAATATTGATACAAATAACAGTTATTAGTTTGATTAATCAGCATGTCATTTAATTAATTTGATTAAAAAACATTTCATCATTCAACAGCCCTAATAAAATGACATAGTAGTGTGTCAAACACGGCTGCGGAGCTCTTTTAATGTGTTGCTTTTGCTTTTGTTTTTGTCATCTGTCTTCCCGTGACAGGCTGTATTTGTGCTATTGTTCAGAAATACCCAAAATAAAGTAACAAAGCCACTTCACCGATTTCCTATTTCTTTGCAAAAGTCTTACCATGAACTGCGGAAAGTGTTTTGAGTAAATCCTTAGCCTTTGGACCTGCAGGATTGTTCTTCGAAACAGCAATATATTAGGAAGAGTCCCCATTGTACCTTTGTGAAACTGGGTCATGTCAGGCCTTAGGTGACACACACATATGATGTTTCTAATGCAAGCTGCCGCTTTTTTTTTTCTAGAAAACAAATTGCAAAATTAATCAGCATGAAACTTGAGCATCAAGTTTATTGAATTAGTTTGCATTGAAGAGGAATTTTAATAGATTAGCTGTTCAAAATGTAAGATATACACAGAGGGTATGTGATATAGAAGATATGTGGGGAAGTATAATAAAAGTACATTGTGAAACCTGTGATTTGGTCATTATGATGTTGTGTTTCTGTCTCATGATTTGAAACATATGAAGAGTTCATTTGCAAAAACAGATAACTAGAAATTTTCAAAAATCATGTTTTTGTTTGTTGTTTTTTTTATTTTGCATTCCAATTAATCTCAATCAAACTGCAATTGGGTTATTTTGATTATGTAAAAAAAAACTGAAAATACTAGGTAACTAACATAATAAAACACAATAAAAAAATGACAACATAATAAAAAACATGATTTTTGACAATTAAAAAAGGAGTTATCTGTTTTTGCAAATAAACTCTTCATACATAGAATGAATAGTAGGAGTCTATTCATAATGGGTAAAATGGCACTTTTATCTCCAGTAACACTGTTTATTGAACTTTCTATTCATCAAAAGATCATGAAAAAGTAACACAGTTTGCAGTGTTTTTACTGTTTAAAAATACTTATTTCAAAAACAAATATCTTAATAATTCCATACTTTGACTGATAGTGTATGAAAAGCTTATAATTTGATTTCAGGTTAACATGTCAGCTTGATTTTGAAAGTTGCATTCTCTTATAGTAATGCTAGTTTTTTCAAATATACCTTAATTTTGTCTGTGTTTTCTATACTGTACATTTATATTGCAACATTCAGTTGTATTCAGCATTTGGCCTCCAACTGCTCTGGCCTTCCTGCAGAACATATCCTGAGGATCATTTGATTGCATTTATTGTAAACTGAGTAATAATCCATACTTCAGCATAATATAGTGTGACTCTTTGTTTTAGGCTATTTGTACCAATCTAACTTTAAAGGAAAGAAGAGTTTAAAGTTTAATGACATTTTGTAATTGGAAAACAAATCTGAATGTAAGGAAGAAAAGCTGATTCAACAGGAAAGAGAAAAGCAATCCAATTTAGTAATAATCACAGGTTTTTTTTTTTCTTATTATTTTAATTATCTCTAAAAAGCAGCGCTCTGATCAGTCTGACATTTAAAGGCATTTAAACGAATGTTTCCCTATTCATGTGGATTAAAACTGAAGAGATAGAAAACAAATGGTAATAACACACAAATTACTCCAAGTTAAAGGAAATAAACTCACTGTGTTGAGCTCAATGTGTATAATATCCATTCCACATTGTGCATTTATTTGATAAACAGATTAGCTCTGGAAGGTTATTAAAACAAAAGCCCACCCGAGGCAGAGCGTAGTACTGATTTTACCACGGGTAGGAGGTGCGTTTCTTAATCTAGCAATATTAGCACATTAATTTCGAATGTGTGACCAAAAGTGTTTACTGTCATTTTACAACAGCTTTAAAATTGTCTCATCCAATTAGAATTAAATTCTGAACATTTCCCTTTTATAGTTTTTCTTGTGTATAACGATATGGCAGTAACACATCTCCCTCTTGATTGAGAATGAAGGGTTAGGTTTGGTTTGGCTTGGTACCCTAATTTTGTCTTGTCTTGAAAACAATCACTATTTGGACAGGCAGGCCAAAGGTTTATTTTCTCTGAGCAAATGTCCTGAAAAAATTAGATGAACATGCTTTTTTGTGTTGGTAAGAAATCCGTACATGCCAGAATTGTTCAGTTTAAATATATATATTGCTACAATGCACCAGCTCAGCTGAGAAAATAAATAAATAAATAAATCACCTAACAGTATGAACATATAACTAAAACATTGAAATGAAAATTATTCCATAGTCTGTCATGCATAATGAGACTTATACAACATGCATTTTTTATTGTAAGTTCAGATAAGAAACAGCAGGATTATGGATCATACCGCTGAAGACCATTGTACAGTTCTGCATTTGTGCCATAAAATACCTTATTCACACTCCCAACACATTCAGACAGACGAAGAATAAGAAAATCAATAGTAAGATTAAAATCCTCTATTTGTAATGTAGAGTTTAGATGTATAATGTAGAGTATAGAACATTTATACTTTTTGTATTGTGTTAATGTTATATTCTCTATGCAATAATTGGGAAGGTGTTAACCAGAGCTGTGAAGTAGTACTTGGGCACTTGTACTTCATTAAAATATCTTCATACAATTCCACTTTTCTCAAATACTATTGAAAATTTTACTCAATTACATTTCCAAGGAAAATGTGATGATTACAATGAATGGCAAATGGGCAAAATAGCCTAAGGTTAAAAAGCAGAAGCTTGTATTTTTGTTAAAGAGGTTTTTTTTAGTTTGTAATTTCAGTTATAATGGTATCTAAAATAAGTAAATAAATATAAAAAAGGCATTAGATGAAAACGTGACTGTGTTTGACATGCTGAAAATGGATCAACAGTGAAAACATTACACTGAAAATGCAATTAGCATTTAAAACATTCCCTTTGGACTTGAGGTAGTGGCATTTAATACCAAGTCAGATAAAAAAAAAAGTTTGAGGCTTAATGTGAAGTTCAGCTAAGGTAGTTCAATTGATTTATCAAAACGAATGACCATCTGTAGACAAGAATATGCCAATTTGAGTTTGTTTACCCAACTATTCAAAAGGTTTATTTACAGTTATATAAAATAGAGGTGCATCTGCAGACTGCAGTGCAGGTATTGTATCTTGTTGTGCAATGTGTTGTCTTGAGTTGAAGACATTGTTAAATCATGCAGTATACCCAAGCCAGAGATTGTCAAGTTAGGCCCGCGTTGCTGAGTTGTGAATGCCTGTGTTTATAGCTGTTAGAGAACAATTACCCTGTGGTTTCTCTAGGGTTTAACTGTTTGGTAGGGAATTGTGACAAACTTTGATTGCTCTGAAAGCATGTCCGTTCTGTGATGAAGCAGGATCAGGGCTGAGCAAAACAAACCCAAGAGAAAAAGATCAAAATGGTTTCTTCACCAAAGGAGTCGCCCGTATACAATGGAATGGGGGAAGATGAAATCAGAGAGCTGTGGCCTGAAAGATTTTATTTTATTTAATTGCATGATGCTGATTTCATACAGGAAAGCCACATTGTGTGCTGGCTCTCCTCTGAGCAGAAGGAAGGGAAATGCTTGTTCTCCCTGCCAGCTGCTGAAACATACGCCGTAAAGCTGCTGGATATGTTTAAGATTGCCTTAGAGAAAGTTGAGGTGCTCTGAGCTGTTTTTTTTATGAATTCTCTTGGCAGTTTTGAAGAAAGAATCAGTATCCAGCTAATAGGGGTTTGGTGTGCTGCCTGACAGTTTGCAGAGTAATCAGGTTCTAGTCAATATTTCCAACGATAACATTAGAGAGACACATATACATTGGGTAGGAAATGGAATCAAGAACTAGATAGATAGATAGATAGATAGATAGATAGATAGGTAAACTGGACAGACAGACAGACAGATAGACAGACGGAAGGCAACACCTAGACCTGCTGGAGAACTACTGGCAGAACTGGGCCCTGGCAGTAAACTTCAAAAAGACCAACATTATGGTCTTTCAGAAAAAGCCCAGTTGTCAGGAACACAGATACCAGTTCAGTCTACCAGTTCAGCACCGCCCTAGAACACACGATGCAGTACACTTACCTCGGCCTGATCATCACTGCATCGGGGAGTTTCAGTATGGCATTGAATGCTTTCAAAGATTAAGCTCGAAGAGCTCTATACGCAATCAAGAAAAATATTGAAAATCCAAAATATTGAAATACCGCTTCCAATTTGGTGTAAAATCTTTGATAGTGTTTGATACTGAACCCCGAAAAGAGTCCACTCAGTCAGCTGGTTCTGAGACTTACTAACCTGACTAACTCTACTAACACTAACCAGTCTCAGACCAGCACTGCTTCTCACCTAAACATCAAATAAATCAAATTATCAAGCAATCTAAAAATACATATCTGGAACATTGGGATCAAGAAACTAAAACACAAAGTAAATTACAACTATATCGGACCATAAAATCAAATTATGAATTGGAAGATTATCTCCAGAGTGTCAGAGACACAAAGCAGAGACGGATCCTGACCAAGTACAGGCTCAGTGAGCAGAGTCTAGCCATTGAGACTGGCAGACACAGAAAGAGCTGGTTACCCAGAGAGCAAAGGGTGTGTGCTCACTGTGAGACAGGAGAGATCGAGACAGAGATGCACTTCCTCCTTCACTGTCATAAATACATATCCATAAGAAACCTCTACTTCAACAAACTCACCTAAACTTAATAAAGAACTGTACACCCATTAGTGAAACAGAACAAATAATGATACTATTAGGAGAGGGACAGACAGCAGCACTGGCTGCGAGATACATGTGGATGTGCCACAGCCTGAGAGACAGCAGGTGAATGTGTATTGTGTCTGACCTGACCTGTGTGTTACCCTATTGTCCACCACAGTGATCCTTAGTATGCATGTATGTGTGTTTCTATGTAAGTTAAAGACTGTGGTATCAAACGTTCACACGTTCTAATTTGTTAAAGTTTAATACTTCTAAGATGTTATAATATTCCATTATATTAATGTGATGTTCATTTACAGTTTTTCTCAGTCGCTTTGGTGCATTTCTCAGATCAGAAATTAAATTCTCTGTGCAATAGTCTTACCTCTCAAAACATCTAGTCATTAGTTCATCGTATGTCAATAAAAGCAGAATGGTTGATCTAGTTGTCATAAACTGTCAAACATATTTTCTACACATTTCTATTACAGACTTTTTGAACATTTGTCATGAATTGTGCAATTGAATCTTGACTTTCACTAATGAAGAGAATGTAGATCAACCAATGATAAACCAGTTCTCTGAAATAGCTCAAAGGTGCATCTCATGAATCTTCAATTGGTAAGCATATAGACAGAGGACAACACAAGAGTTACAAATTCTGACAGTGGATGAACATCCAGAAAACCATCAGGGTCAACAGACGAGAGGAAGAAGAGGAGTAAGGATGCATGGTGGAAGGGTACAGAGGCAAAACAGAGGAAGAGGCAGAAGAGGCCAAAAACAGAGGCACATATCAGATGAAATAAGGGCCACTATTGTGGACCATGTTGTCAATCATGGCCTTGCAATGGCTGAAGGGTGCAGCTAAATATTGGGAGATTGACCATATCCTCAATACTGTAATTCAAACATTTCAAAACAGTCTCTTTCAATCAATATCCCACATACAGTAATGTGTAAATGTGTACTTTTGAAAGGATATATGGCATACATAAGAAGTGCAGCCTTCTGCATTTCAGTACAGTAACTGTCAACCAGACTGTTGCCTTAGTTTACATCAGGTAATACTAACAGAGTGCAGTGTTATATTGACAACACGACTAAGCATTTTGACTATCTTGTTTGTGAACAATGACACAAGGACTTTTCATTCTGATGGCACTGATATGTTCATTGACATAAATACTTACTTTTGAGAGATGAACTAAAGATTTTGAGTAAGTTACAGGCTTTTGCAGGAAATCCATTGTGTGGTGCTGTTTGTACAAATTGTTTTGAGAAATGCACATACTTCTTTGCAAATATTAAGGATGATTCGAGAAATGCACCAAAGCGCCTGAGAAAAACTGTAATTATTATTATTGTTATATTATTATTATTATCATTATTATGTATTTATTTATTTTATACAGACCGACAGACAGACAGACACATAGATATATGATAGATAGATAGAAACTGTGGATAGATAGATAGATAGATAGACAGACAGACAGACAGACACATATATAGATAGATAGATAGTAGATAGATAGATAGATAGATAGATAGATAGATAGATAGATAGATAGATAGATAGATAGATAAACTGGATAGGCAGACAGATAGATAGATAGATAGATAGATAGATAGATAGATAGATAGATAGATAGATAGATAGATAGATAGATAGATAGATAGATAGTAGGATAGATAGATAGATAGATAGATAGATAGATAGATAGAAACTGTGGATAGATAGATAGATAGATAGAGATAGATAGATAGATAGATAGATAGATAGATAAACTGTAGATGGATGGACGGACGGACGGATAGATAGATTCCATTTTAAATATATTTCCTAAAATTCTAATTAAATTGTAATTCCATATCCTGCTACTTTCAGAAATTGTATTATAATTCACAGGAATTCTGAATGGTGCACAGTACACTTCAGCCTTTGTTTCACTCCACAACAAAAACAGGTAAACATGCTTTTAAAAAATCTTGTATTTTTTTTCTGTTGGAATTATAATGGGAAGCCTCATGGTCAAACATTTAAACAAATAAACAGTCCTCTCAGTGAATTGTATTTTATGCTTCACAATCGTTCTCATCACCCTGAGCGCAGTGACCCTGAGGATGTGAGGCCTCGTTGTGCTTCCTTTGTTTCTTTCCGCCTTATTGATGCCCTTAACACCAGCACACATCAGTTTCAGCTCCATCAACTACATTTTCATCTCATGATGCTTTTGGGGTCAGACTCAATGTCTGCTAGTAAACAAGGGTCAACTACTTCCTTTCAACTATGTTGTGTCCAAAGTGGAAATCATGGATTGGTATTGAGTTGGTGTATTTGTGGAGGAGGAATTCTATGTATATATTGCTTTGTGTGTGTGTGTGTGTGTGTGTGTGTGTGTGTGTGTGTGTGTGTGTGTGTGTGTGTGTGTGTGTGTGTGTGTGTGTGTGTGTGTGTGTGTGCATGCCCATGTTAGTCAAACATGATTAAACATCATCAATTTATGAAGAACATACAAATTCTGTTCCAATGTAAAACATTATTTCTTTTGTGAAACACAAAATAATATTTTTGAAGATTCGGAAGGAAAAAAAATAAAAATTACAAAAATTACATGTACTGTGTGCTATGTGTATATATGTGTGCATGATTGCATAAGAAAATAAATCTAGTTAGCCACTAAATGCATAGTAACAATACTGATGATGAAATACTCAGCTTTAGGACACATGGACTGCAAAGCATTCTCCATCAATCCATTAAATAGAGACAGACATATTTCCTCAATATTGACGTTTTATATCAGGTATACACACTCCCTCTGAAGAACACATTATAGTTCATGGCATCTTTTTCTTGGATCTATATTAATTTCATTTAATTCCATCATAAAGGTTTTATGACATTCCAGAGGTGTTGTGTAAATGTATGCAATGTAAACGAAAGTGTATGAATATGAACTGGTATATTACTTTGAGCCCAGAAGCCCAACATCATAGATATGTATTGCTATTTTTACAGTTTTCTTTATTCTTGTCCTCTCAGTACACCCCATACTAAAATGAAAGGAAATAGGTTAGCTGCACTTTAAGACCTTGTTTTTACAATATAAAGGAAGAAAGACAGGGACAAAATTAAAAGCACAGTCGATGGAAAGTATATAGCTAAATATTTAGTAAGTATTAGTAAGCAGTAAGTAAATATTTAAGTAATAATAATAATAATAATAATAATACATTTGATAATTATTGTACTTCTTGTTGATTTTTCCCAACACCTTGTTACTCTTCTGATGTTCACAAAAAAAAAAACAGGTCAACAAAAAATAGCTTCTATATGCCTCAGTTTTTGAGTAAACATTTCCAGAATTAATCTCAAACACTGGTGCTCCAACATGTTAAAGCTTGGCTGTTCATAATTCACATGCACTATTTTTGAAATGTCAGTGAATTGGCCTGCAGAACAGGCTATGTTAATGTGCCTGGTTGGAGGCCACTCATATTATAACTCTGAGTAGGCTCATTTATTGTAGGTGTTAACTCTACAAATGGTTCGCACGCTGTGCTATGCATACTAAGTTTAAATGGTACATTCACGGTCATAGTTCTTTCTTCAGCATATGGGTCAGAATAGCTTGTGAGTAATTACGTTGTCATATTTGTTATTTAACATGGTCTGCCTAGCCAGGCGATATACAATAGGCGATAAAATAATTTTGTCCTAACCAGCTACCAGACTATGGCAAAGGATGCATGACATGACATTTTATTTTTATCCAAACACTATCAATCCTTTCCTTACAACTCTACCCCATTTTGTACATTCTTCTTCCTTTTTTTCTTCTTTCCATGATCAACTTTTAACTAAATGTTGTTATATACTGTATCAGGTCAGTGTTATCATTGTTAACTAAAATGAAACTAAAATTAAACCTTTTAAAATTGTAACCTTTTTCATTGAAAAAACTTGTTACACCAATGTTAAACAAAGATTAGAAATGCTGCCTTTGCAACTAACTAAAATAAGTTCCCTACAATTACTATACATTCATTCATGCATTCATAAATAAATAAATAGATAAATAATAAAAATACCAAAAGCACATGACAACATGACTAAAATTAAGTTAAAATTACAAAGACTACTGAAAGTAAAAGCTAATTTAGGATATAATTTACATATGTTGTACAAAAGTACATTTAAGTTGAATCCCTAAAATTACTCTAAATAAATAAAGACAAATGTGCATGACAAAGTGACTAAAAAGCTAAATTAATCTAAAATTACAATGGAAACTAAAAGGAAAAGCTAATTTATAATATTAATAATAATAAATATATATATAATAGTTCATAAAAATGCTACAAAAACTGCCTCAGGTATAATTTCTAAAGTGTTGAACTGATAGTGTTACAACTGACCCATGTTATAACCATCCCGATAAATAAAATAGTTTTTTTTTTCTGTGATTTTGTCATTTTACACAACAATTTTGCTTGTATCTTTACTACTTTGCTCTACAAATACAATACTTTTCAGGCTGCTAACAACTTGAAATACTCTAGAAGTGTTGTGTAATGCTGTAAATTGTCAGACCTGGTTCAGTCTGCTGCACACAATCGTCAAATATTTAGGAGATATGTGCTGTGGAGACACTGGTTTAAAATGTATTTTGCAAATCTGAAAATTATTTATTTGTTTGTCACAAGACCCACGTACCACTTTCAAGTGAGTAATGCTCTCCAGCAAAACTCAAGTGTCATACCACATCCATTCAAAACAGAACATTAATTAAACCGTCCAGTTAGGCTGCTGCGCTCTGCACTTACCGTGTCGCAGAGAAATCATGCAAAATTCATGAACCACATGTAAATCTGACACTAGACTCCTGCCAAGGGAAAGAAAAGCTAAGTACCATCAAACATAGAGATTTTGGCAGCCATGACACACGGCACATTGATCTGAACGGAGAGGACAGCAAAAGATTGTGGACCATAAGAACAAGTTGAGACCATTACAGGGAATATGGTGAGTGAGATGTGCGTGAACCATCTGCCCTTTTAATTATGCCGAACTCCGATTTCAAACTTTTTTCCCCACCAGCTCCAATGTAGTCTAATGTTCAGTGTTGCATGCATCATTGCCTATGCAACTTAACATACTGTTTCAGCCAAGCAGAAAAGACGACGTTCGTTTGAGGTAAGGCTGAGTATCTAACGAGACCATAACTGAGAGAAAATGAATTGTTTTGGTGGAAAGTGAGGTGGAAAAAGTCTCTCTGCAATTCAAAGTAGACATTTTAATGAAATCCTTGGAGCGGCGAGCTTCAGTTAGCAGTTAGCATGGGGCTATTTCAGTACACCGCTCTTCTGAAGGGATAGAATCAGTGAGTCACTCTTCAGCTGGAAGTTGCTTCTTGGTTTTCCACGTAATTGAAGCCCTTCAAACTCGAGGAGGAAAACTTTGATCTTTCCAATAACAAGAGCAGCCATATTGCTGATGAATAAGGCACTTCCAGGTGAATATGCTAAGTGAGAACCGGCTGGGAATTGCCGCTGAATGACTCAATTGATAGTTAAATGATTCATCATGCATTAAATATGATTGGGGACCTCCTGAATCATGATCGCCATGAGTGTGGCTTCAGAGAGAGACCTAGTTTGGAACTTCATTCCATTAGAATTAATGTGCACTGATAACTACCGCATGACTCAAAGCCAGAAACGGCATCCAGTCCCTCTCAGGATTTTTTACGGGAGATTTATGTCATCCGTAACTAATTTTGTCTGTTTTATATGAGGCTCTGCAAATTCTCAACTAGACAAGCTTTGCCACATGCACTCGCAGAATACATAGAAAAGGAAAATCACCAATGAGATCTCCTGAATATCTCAATTCCTTCTCCTAGACAGCTAGGAGATTAAAAGGGGAACAAATTTCGACTTTTGTTTGACTCTCCTGCTTCAGGTTTTTCCTTCAAAGAAAAATACTCTAGTAATCCCACATAATGTCTATTCTAGCGTTTCAGAAGAGATCTCAACAGTCCCCGAATATGTCTACTTCTCTACTTTATGTACGGTAGTTCAGTATGTTAAAAAAAGAGTGTCAAAATAGTAGAATGTCTGAAAATGCAGTATTCATAAAACTGTAAAAATATGAATTGCATCCAGTAACACTTTACCATCCAATGAGGCCATGGGAGGGCAGTATTTGTAAATGGTGAGAAAAAGCATACAAATACAGATTCTGACACAGTATGTTAGCGATGGCCGTTTTTTTCACAACACTGCTTCATGAAGCTTTGATAACTTTACAAATCTTTTGTTTTGAAACATTGGATCGGAGTGCATATCAAACTGCCAAAGTCACATGATTTCTGTAAACAAGGCTTCGTTAGGTTATAACTCTTTCGAAATGTTTTGAAATGTCAATGGTTCACCACTGGGGGGATCAAACAGATTCACTGAGATCACCCCCAGCGACAAACCATTGAACTAGTGATATTGGATCAGTTTTATAAATTTGTAGACGTTTTAATGAGACATTTGTATAATAAAAAGGAATAATAGTAGTTAATAGTTAATATACTTTTTTAGCTGAGCCATCCAAACAAAATAAGCCCTGAAAATTTTAAAACAAACACATATTATACCAGCACTTAATAGTTAATGGTATGTGTTGATTAGTAATTAAACTTTTAATAACATACTTGCAATGGATTTGTAAAAGCTGTTTTTATGCATATTTGGCCTGAGTTTCAATTGCATTTATACTAATTTGACCAGCAAGAGTCACCAGCACGTGGTGTTTTGAATGCTTCGAAACAGTGAATCACTTTGTGAAGCAAATGGTTCAGTTGATTTGAAGCTTTGAAACGCTTCATTTCTCTCACCACTGCTGTGTGTTACATGACAATGCTAACATGAACAGTGCTATTCATACTGTCATGTCTATTCTAGGTTTTGTTTATGTTCATGTTTTCATGACTTTTATTTTGTAAATTGTCATAGTAATGGTTCCTGTCTTTTTTTTATTATTATTATTATTTTTTTTATTCAATAGGCGTGTTTGACTTCATATGGCTCTGCACAGACTGATCGGCGAGAGTTTCTGCTTGCAGTCGGGGCAGAATTGAAAGTGGAGGCGTCAAGTCGGACACTTTCTGCTCTCGGTAGTGAGGCGGTGTTTGCATACTCTATCACAGATGAAGTGTATTAAATGCAATATTTGTCAAATACACAGATGTTTCAGAAAGGTTTTCATGAGCAAAAGAAACACTTTTTTATATATTGCTTAATACAGCACCATCTGTTCAAGAATAAAGTTCAACATAAACATATACTATTTAAATACCAATAAAGTGGGGGCATATGTGCTTTTATCAGTGTTTTTTGATAAACAATATAACTACAGTAAAAAGCTTTTACTGTTCTAAAAACACAGATTTGTGAGCATTATTGGGATTGAAGATGTTAGAATAAACCTGAAACACACATTGTCATGTGGTGAATTTGGTGAATGTGAAACAGCTGTGTTGTCATCAGTGTTGCTGCAGCAGCTCTGTTGGAGTCAGCCAACAGCTCTTGGAGCACTCTCGCGGTACTTTGATGCTGCAAGTGACAGTGACATGGCGTCGGCGCTGTCTCAAGTCGGACAAAAAAAATTAACCGGCATGCACTGCTTCAAGTAAGATTTCGATCGATCTGCACAGCACTGCATGAAGTCAAACACACCTAATGTCTTGTCATGTGGTAATAATGTTTTTTTTTTTTTTTTTTTTTGTCATGTAATCCCCATAGCCCTGTATATATAGCTCTCATGTTTCCTTCAGCTCTTCGCTGTCAGAAAAAAAGCACACACAAATGTTTACCTTTAGGAGTACAACAGCTTGTGTCTGGAGCAGTACCCTCAAAGGGATATCATTGTATCTTCTTTACCCCTAAAGCAGAGGTGGTCAGTAACGAAGTAAAACTTCTTTCAAGTATCTGTACTTTACTGGAGTAGTTTTATTTTGAGCAACTTTTACTTTTACTTCACTAAATTCCAAAGCATAAGATCGTACTTTTTACTTCACTACATTTCATAAAACATATCGTTACTCCTTATAATACATCACGTGCTCCGAGACGCAGAAGCGGTGTGTGATTCATGAACAAACTGATTCTTTTCAATGAACCTGTTAAATCGGTTCGCAAATCGCAACAAACGATTCATTCACGAATTGGAATGATCCGATTTCAGCTGTTCTCGAGTCGAAAACTCACTGATTCAAATGATCCGTTTAGAGCGAGTCTTCAGTGAAATTAACTCACAAGTAAAGAACCGGGAGATCTTGTGAGCGTGAGCGCGCAACTGATGCTGCAAAAAGTAAGTTACTAATGTCGAATTTTAGGATTAATTATTGTAACGTTAACTGAAAATCATATTTAGGTCAAAACTGTCAGTTGTTTGTGAACTAAATCTGCTGTAAAGGGTGATATATTTAAGCCCTCTGAAATGCTTGAATGCAGACAGTTCAATGTCAGTGTCTATGTTTTAGGTCAAAAAACAAAACATTAAAATAACACAGGTTAAATAAAATAACTCATGCACGTTCATATTCCCCGCTGCTGTAATGTTAGCAGTTTTATTAAAATACTACGCATTTAGCCCAATGTGACGTCTGTTTTATATTGTTTATCAACAGTATACATTTTTTATATTGTTTGGATCAACTAGCCGAGTAAGTTAGACAGATATGAATGTTTATTCATAACCATACTGAAAATAAGTAAATATTGTTAGCTGATGCTAACTGTCTAGCTAACAAGCTTGCTGGTGCTAAGTTGAGGAAATTTTTAGATATAAAGTCCAAATATTTTTATTCAACCACCTAGATAGATTACATCTGAGGTAAAAAGAAAGCATGTGATGTTCAGAACATAACTACAGTAATTATCAAAGTGATGCCCTCTGGGGGCATTTGGCCAGGAGTGTTTTTACACCACAGACAAGGTTTGAGAAGAAAAAAAGCATTATGAAAATATAATTATATTTTCCTTAAAATGTTCTTCCTAACTTCAGGCCTTATTCTCATGTCATATATAACTGTGACGTTCTGCAAAACAAGTTTTAAAACATTTTTTTTTAACTGGTGAAAATTAGATGGTCAAATCTGTTCTCTCTCAGGTACATCACAGTGTAAGCTTCACAGTGAACATTACTACATCACTCTCATCAACATAGTCCAAATCAACAACAAAATATATATCTTGACTCCATATAGTGGTTATTTTGGGAAAATCCCAGGTATTTTGAACAGTAGGATTATAAAAATATGTGCTAATGTAAAATTAAATAAAGTAGTCTATATAAAATTGTAAAATAAATCTATCTATCAGTACTTTTTTACTTAAGTACATAAAAAATTGCGTACTTTTGTACTTTCACTCGAGTAAAATTGAAAAATCAGTACTTTTACTGGAGTAATATTTAATTATACGTATCTGTACTTTTACTCAAGTACTTGATCTGTGTACTTTGTCCACCACTGCCCTAAAGTGTGCATATTAATAATTGTTCCCTGGGAACTGAACCCACAACCTTTTGCACTGCTAACGCAATGCTCTACCACTGAGCCACAGGAACATATGTACCCTTAGGTAATATGTACCCTTAAGGTAGTAATATGTACTCATATGGTACCATTATGAACCATAAATGAAATTGTATGTTTACTTACGTCTCATGTCTTACGAACTAGTCAGTGGAAGAAACTAAATATTTGCCAAAAAGCTCTTGGGACATATACATCAGCAAAAATGACAAGTATACTCGCCGTAGCTTGAGTGACATAATTGCTTTGGGATTCTCTGGCTCGTAACTTAGCAACCGGGCACTGCATATGTGCAATTTTTTTGTTCTGAAACATTTAATGCACATGTAAATAAATATGTGAATCAGATTACAATGTTTATGGTTCTAAACAGAACTTTTTGGAATCTGAAATTGGATTGCATTCATATGGATTTATGAAAATTAGTGCATGTTAACATACCTACTTATTATAATTGATTCTCTTTGATTTTGTCACATTGTGCCACTCGCTTCCAGTGAAGACACAGTGTTTTTGCATATCAACAACTGTCTCATTTTCATTCATTTCACTTAATTTTCAGGAGAAACATCTGAGACAAAGCAGACGAAGAGTAACTGAGAACTCCATTAAGTAAATAATTTGTGGGTTTTGGTGCCACATTTGCATTTTTAGATGAATAAGATAAAGGAGCGTAAAAAAGGATCACCTCAAGCAGACCTCTGATCTCATTCTCTGAACAAAGAGAGAAAGAGAGAGAGAGAAGAGCAGACGTGGAAGTGAAGCGTGTAATGAAAGTGCCCAAAGCAGCTTTCGGCTCCGGAGGGACCCTGCGTGGGTGCCTCGCTGGATGGCGAACGGCTCAATTTAAGAGGGTTAATTATGAGTTGCCACCAGAAGACTCGGAAGACTTATTACAAAACCTTTGCGCTAGCACGTACGTTAGCATTGTGCTTCATGGAATCGTTAGAATCATACGAGGTGCTGAATGGATAATTACGATTACACCGCCCCCCTTAGAGTCACATCTTTAGGCCTGTCTTACTGCGTTTCCACCACTTTGCCTCATGGGCAAAGAAAAACAACAGACAAGCTTACTGAAGCAAAGGAACATTTTTGGGTCCTATTATCATTCCTTGGGTAAACAGCGCAAAACTGCTCCAGAGCTTGTGAGCTAAATAGAATTATCACTGATTAAACTGGTTAGCCACCAGCTGCTACGAGAAAAACAAGAGAGGAAAGGAGCATTTATTTCCACCTTATTAGCATTCCTGTGCATTTCTCATGCTAAATGTGTCAAACATGGGTTCTGCCAGGGATCGAGGCTTTAAGAGCTTTGCTTCTATAAGCTATTGTCCTCTCTTGGGGTCAGTTTGTGTAGCATATTTCACAAATTAAGAATGGGCATTCAAGACTCAACCACCTCCGTCATAAATCATTATTCATAAAGTGTCGGCAAGGAAACTGTGATTACTCAAAAAAACCTTGTGACTTTTCATGCTTGCGTACTTTTGGCCAAACCAAGGGAGGCTGGCTGCCATCCAAATCGCAGAGGAAAGCACCTATTGACGAGGAGCGGACTCCCACTGTTACTCGTTTCCTGTGCGCATAATGCCCATAGAAGTCCTCGCCCCCAATCTCCAGGGGCGTTCGAACAGCCAAAGAGGAACTTTCCAGCTTTTTCATTACATCTTTGAATTTAAAAAGAGATGTGTGGACCTGTAGGGCTTGCCGAGAGGCTTTGAATAGATCCTTACACGTATAAAGTAGACCCCAGGTCAGATACTTAGTGAGTTTGGAGGCAGAAGAGTGAGTTGGGATGGGATCCAGTCAGGCAGGAGATAATAAAAAGGAATATGGGAATCACAGTATGGAGAGCTTTGTAAATGGTACCATCTGTCGGAGCACATTGTCAACGTGCTGTGAAGGTGCCAAATGCAGGCAGGTGAATATCTCCTGTCCTTCCTGCTGCTGCCGTATGTGCTGAAAAAAGACCTATGCTAATTAGGGAGTAAGCTGTGGACTCGTAGGAATTCTTAATGAATGAACAAGGTCTCCGTGGACCGTTCAAGGTCAAGTGTGCAGGGCATATTCTGAGAGATGAGGAGGTTATATAATTTCTCAGCCGTATATAAAATAATGTTTCCGCAGTTAGGCTTTAAAAAAATCACTTTTAGATTGTATTTAATGCATAACGGCCTGTATACTGTAATGAAATACTGCAATGTCCAACTTTAAGGATCCTGAATGAATTAATGAATGAATGAATGATCAACATGCATTTAATTTTCATTAGATTATGATTTTAAGACCTTCTAACTTCTGCATTACGAACAAATGGTGCAACCAAATTGAGTACAAAGCTACAAAATAACTAGTAGTCACTAAACCTCTTGTATGAACTTTATATCCTAATTTAAGTAAAAACACATAAACGGCCACACTTCTGATCTAGCTTTTATACAACTTTGGTTTACTATCGAAAATCTGTATTGCAGTACTGCAAGGTCCTGCATGATAAATTGCTTGTGAGTTGTCTTGTGAATAGCTTTGGATTAAAAGCATTTGTTAATTGGCTAAATGTACAACTATTACTCAACAACATGGTTTGGAATCAAGATATGTGGTTCTTTAAATTCGAAGCACATTCTGTGATCTATAGGGTTTAACTGAGCGTGGTTGTTGCAGGTGGTCTGGATGTAATAAAGAGTGTAATGGATGCACTAAACCTTGGTCATTTCTCACTTCCAGCCCAGTGACTCAAGACTGCAGTCAGATGTCTGTGAGGGTATGAGCCTGAGCTCCTGAGCCCATGTTGCAATAAGAGAAACTGACATGAGCACCAAGGTGAAAGTCTTGGAGTTGAAGTGGGGAGATTGTAGACTGAGACAAGTGTTTTTGTCCCAATTGCATTGTCACTTTTTTGTTGTAAGCAGGAGTTGAGTTTTAAAATTGATCTAAACAGTAGCATGTTTGACAAAAATCCAATATTGTACCCCTGGTGGGACAGGAAGTTATGAATTGAGATGGGGAAAATGGGACTGGGACAGAATGTTGGCTAGAAATGAAAAAGCAGATGTGCATTATTATTAGGTAGGTTTTGGTTTACAAATAAAATGGGCCAAAAAATAGAGTTTTAACTCACAAATACACAATCAATCAATTAATCAATCAATCAATAAAAAAAATGTCCACACGAAGGATGGAACACTATAGAAACTGAAAAATTAAGGTGTGACCATTGGACAATAAATGCTCATTGGGGCATCAGGGATATAAAAACAGGTTGAGAAGGAAATATACAGTATAAACTGCAAAATACTTTAAGAATTAAGGTGAAGAATCAAGTTTTGAACCAATAATTAAACCAGGAACCCTTTAGTCTCCAGTGCCACCATTTTCCAGAACTGCAAACTATCTGGAGTCTCAAGAAGTTTAAGGTGTGAGGTTCTCAGAGACTTTGCTAAGGTAAAGAATCCTGAAACATAACCCCCATTTGATAAGAATCACAAGCTAATGTGTTGTGAAATTCATGTAAAAGAAAAAAAAAAGAGCACATAATTTGAAGACAATGGACTTTAAGAGACTCTATGTTGTTTTGGACAGATGATTAAAGGGTTAGTTCACCCTAAAAAATAAAATTTTGTCATTAATCACTCACCCTTATGTCATTCCAAACCCGTAAGACCTTCGTTCATCTTCGCAACGCAGATTAAGATATTTTTGGTTAAATCCCAGAGCTTTCTGACCTGCATAGACAGCAACGCAACTGACATGTTAAAGGCCGAGAAAGGTGGTAAGGACATTGTTAAAATAGTTCACGTGGCATCAGTGGTTCAACATTCATTTCACAAAGCTACAAGAATACTTTTTGTGTGCAAAGAAAACAAAACTAACGACTTTATTCGACAATTTCTTCTCTTCCGTGTCAGTCTTCGACATGCATTCATGAGAGTACCACAACGCATGCAAGTGGTGAAGAATAAATTGTTGAATAAAGTTGTTATTTTTGTTTTCTTTGCACACAAAAAAGTATTATCGTAGCTTCATAAAATTAAGGTTGAACCACTAATCTCACATGGATTATTTTAACGATGTCCTTGCTATTTTATGGGCCTTAAACATGGTAGTTGCGTTGCTGTATGTGGAGGGTCAGATAGCTCTCGGATTTCATCCAAAATATCCTAATTTGTGTTCTGAAGGTGAACGAAGGTCTTACGGGTTTGGAATGACATGAGGGTGAGTAATTAATGACATCATTTTTGGGTGAACTAACCCTTTAACTGGCAAGACTCTGATAATTTCTAAGAAACTTTAGAAAGGCCAACTTCTCTAGACTGAGCTGTTCCCGCTGTCATGTCAACACTTCAGAGGAAAATGACATTGAAGGACCGTTAAAGAATGCTTACAAAAGTGCTTGGTCAGTACTCATCTCAGCATAAAACCTGTTTTTTGACTGAAAGTGACACAAGCGCATTGCTAACAAAGTAGACGCCTCCTCCCACCACCAAATTGGCCTGATTTCCGTGATTACAAGATAAACATCCAGAGCCAAAATTCACTTAGCTTTCCGCTCGGCCGCCTCATGAAGTGGGTGGTTTGTTACCTTGTCTAAATGCCGCATGCATTAGTCTTGCCTGCGCCGGTGCATAAAGCGCAAGGTGACTGTGGCAGTCTCCAAACCTCACCCTCCACTGCCCGCAATACATCAGCAGAAGCTCGCAGCTGCCCTGCCTAAAAGACAGCTGGGGATGCTGGGGCCCAGAGACCCCCGCCCTGACCCTGCCGCCTGCTGCCCTATGATAGATGATGATGTCCAAATATTCGAAGCGCCGCAGAGGCGACAGATAACACCTCCACTGGGTGTGGGGGAGCTTATCGAGCAGAGGCGGCAAATCCCATCAGCTGTAGAAAGGCGTATTTAAATTGCTTGGCTGGGTCGTGTCGATATTGAATTGCAGCCGGCTAAAAGTGTGAGGTTTTAATGTAATCACAAGAAGCGGCGAAAATGCCAGGGGAACATTTTATGCGCAGGTGCCTCTTGAGTTATTGACAGAGAGTTGAGGTAGGGAAAATTACAGAGTAAATGTCTTATTTCCGAGGAAAAATCAAATATGAAGGTATGCTATATGTATTATCTTGGCTGAGTAACCTCTGGTCTCGAAAGAGCTGATCTTTTCTGACCACAGTAATGCTCAGGACATTTCAGGAAGATTTGTTCGAAGATTACGGCAAACTTGTTGCCTCTAAAAGTTTAGCTATCTTTCCCAGGTTTTCTTTGAAACAGGTAATTACATTTACTGTTTCATAAGAGTATAATAAGGACTTAATTAAGGACTTATGGCCACAGGGTACAGGGTTTGAAGTTGTGATTTGCTTTTTTAAAACTTCATGGACATTAGAACAAACCCGCAGTGTGATTATCAGCACAAAATCTTTTGAAATGTGCATCTGGTGTCTGGAAAGGAATGTGTCTTGTCTTATCTGACACTGATGGCCCATGTAGGGGGATTTGTTCAAGGATCGCATGCAAGGCATGATTGATTTAAAGGGATAGTTCACACAAAAATGAAAATTATGTAATTAATTACTCACCCTCATGTCATTCCAAACCTGACTTTTGTTCATCTTCAGAACATAAATGAAGATTTTTTGTTTTATATGAAATCCGAGAGCTTTCTGATCCTCCATAGACAGTCATGTAACTGAAATGTTCCCAGGCCAGCAATCTTCCAAATAACGTCTTCCGCCATTATCGAGAGAATAAAGATCTATCACATTAGACATCATCAGATTTTTTGTTTGTTTGTTTTACTTTTCATCAAGTAGTCAAAAAAATAATATATAAAAAATAAGCAGCACAATTGTTTTCAACATTGATAATAATAATCAGTAATATTTCTTGAGCAGCAAATCAGCATATTAGAATGATTTCTGAAGGATCATGTGACACTGAAGACTGGAGTAATGATGCTGAAGATTCAGCTTTGATAACAGGAATAAATTACATTTTAATATATATTAAAATAATAAATAGTTATTTTAAATTGTAACAATATTTTATAATATTACAGTTTTTACTGTATTTTCGATCAAATAAATGCAGCCTTGTTGACCATAAGAGACTTCTTATAATGGTGCATTATAACAACTATTAAAGGGATAGTTCTTAATTTATTATACAATGTTAAAGAATGAATAGAGGATATGTGCATCTTTGGTATGTGCCAATGACAGCATCACTGTGACAGTGACGGTTGCTAGGATGCGGCTTGGGCGTGAGTGAGTTGGTTGCCGTGGAAACGGCACAAATGTCAGGTTTCTACACAGCATTGAGAAACTCTCTTGTCTGTTTAAACCGGAGGATTCACACAGTCAAAAACAAACAAACAAAAAAAATCCAGATTTTATGTACTGATTCAGTTCCCAGAATATGGAGGATCTAAAATGGCAACCAGCTGCATCATCATTTCAAACCCATAAGAACATATAATGTCACTTTCATTGCATCTTTTTTTATTTATTCTCCTTATGTAATAAACAGTGACTAGGGCAGTCATTCCCACCGAACATCTGCTCTTTCTTTCTTTCTTTCTTTCTTTCTTTGTTTCTTTTTTTGGATGAACTTTCCTTTTTACAATTTAGGCTATTGTGACCTCTATAAATGAGTATATGACCAGATGAACCATGCTGATTTTACAGGCCTTTACTTTACAGCCTTATATATATATGTATATATAATTAAGTAGCTGACTTTATGACTTTAGTGCTTTAGTACCAATACTTTCTGTAAGGGATGTAATGGATGTGTAAGAACGATGTTCTTCAGCTTGTCTGTCAGAGGGAGGGTCTCAGAGAGAGATGAAGAGTGGGTGAGTCTTAATGGCTTCAAAAACCAAGCCACTACGGGCCACGTCCTCTTTCATTCCATGTCCAAACCAAAAGCCAACAAGAACAGAGGGCCGTGAAGTGCTTTGATGAATAAATGCTTTTTCATCCGTGACATTGGCAGCACTGAGGGTTATGTAGGACACCATTTGACTTAAAGGCCATTCTAATTATCACTGAAATATATCAGAAAAGCAAAGCCATGAACAACTGCACATGAACATGTGGAGGAGCAGTGGCGTAGCGTCTGGGTATGCAGGGTATGCAGGTGCATATGGGCCCGGGCAGATTGGGGGCCCGCGAGCTGAGGGGGAACTTTTAATTGAAACAAGGGAACGAATATAGAGCCCTGCACGGGCCCGGCCCTTGTCTGACAGCTTATCAGAATTCTCCGGCCAAGTCCGACCCGAGCCCGAGTCTTTTTCTCTCTCTCTCTCTCTCTCTCTCTCTCTCCCCTTTACACAGCTGCTGTTACAGCCTTTAAAAAAGTTCAGTTTTGGTTCTTAATGGCAAAGTGGTTATATTTCGTTTCGTTTCTTTATTAAGTTAATTTAGAAACATGATTGGAACATTTTATGTTTGTTAAATTCAAGTTGTATTTATTTTTTTAAATACCAAGCGGCCAGCGCCAGACAGTGAGTTGAGCATATGTTTGATCAGTTTAGCCTTCTCAAATAAACACGATTTGAGACATAAAAACTTCATGCATTTCACAATATAAATTTATATTGAGATAAACGTGTGATAAATATAAAATCGTTTGTGCTAAAAGTGGAAGCTGAAGCGCGCTTTGAAGGACATGGTCATGGAGGAGCTAGCTAGATCACTTGCATTTTTTTTTCTTAAGAAGAGTGGAAGATTAAAGATAAAATACGCCGTAATTTTTCCTCATAAAGGTAAGAGTATACATCATTTGAAGCTGCAAATAGTTTTATTTGTGTGCACTCACAATATCAACAAAATGTTTTGCTTTTTAAAATAAAGAAAACAAACAGGGTCTTGATCTTGAGCAGGAACACTTCACAAAAACTGAACCGAAACTCAGCAAAAACTTGCCTCACTGACATAATAAATATATTTATAGAATGCTATAAAATACTACTTCACAACAAAATAATTCAAATCAAAAATTAAAAACTCTTTCATTAGCCTATGTAATCCATAAAGATGCATTTCTATCTAAAGGCGCGTCCAATGAGGAGATATGGGGAGTCAGGATCGTCAAACTTAATACTATTTTATTTTTATTTATTTGTTTTGTTTTGTTTTGTTTTTTGGGCCGCTGTGCCAAGAGTGTGTTTGCATGCAGTACAAATACCCTACAGCGGCATTTTAGTGTCACACTGAAAAATAATTAAATAAGATTAACGTCATACTAATTTAATAAAGTTAAAATTACGATAATAAAATCATATTATATTGCGTGAAATTAATATGAAAATTACACTCTGCAAAAAAAAAAGTCTGTGGCATCCAACCTGTTGTTCTTAACACGAAAAACAGCAATAACACATAGGCTTATATTTTTTGAAACTCTAATTGATCGATTTCGTGAGACATTCGTTTGTATAAATTGTTCTGATTTTTTTTTTTCAATATGCATTCAAATATTTATTCATGTTTATTCCGTGATGCAAATATTAAAGAGGAAAATATCATTGATTCACATGCCGCTTTGAACTGAGGTGAATGTAGTTACCTCACTACAAATAAAAGAGCGCAAAACACATTTATTGTTTGTATTTGATCTTAAAATTTACAGAAAGATGAGACTTTGTGTTATAATAAAAAATGCAAAGCTTATTGCGATTATTGGGTGGCTTGCGTGCAATGAATGGACTTGAAAACCTTAAATATTATTTCCAAGCATTTATACATAATTAAAACAGCTTGTGAATAGTCACGTAACAGTATTTAAGTTATGCGAGTTGGAGCACATATCATTTGGGGGGGCCCGTACAAATTTTTTGCATATGGGCCCAGGGCTGACTTGCTACGCCATGTGGAGGAGTGTTACTTTTTAAATGTAACACAATGCAATATTGCAATAAAAAATGCATAACTAATGCTTCAATGTTACTATTATTGCAAAAGTACCAAATTGTGATACTGTGATTTTAACCAAAGAAATATTACAGCGACCAAATATTTAAAAATTTGAACAAAGACTTATTGAAGGCTACACTTATTAAGAGTCTCTGGGCTTGTTGTTATGGTATGTGGCTTATTTCAAAGATAGCATGTTTGGATTTGAGTTTATACATACACACATACATACCCTAACACAGTTCCACAAAATATTAAGCAGCACAAATGTTTTCAACACTGATGATAAAACAAAATGTTTCTTGAGCAGCAAATCAGCATATTAGAATGATTTCTGAAGGATCAGTGTTTCTATGTGACACTGAAGACTGGAGTAAAAAAAAAAAAGGTGCAGGAAATGCAGAAAAGAAACAAGATTTTGTCTTAATTTGGTTTCTGGGGTGTACTTGAATAGGTTTGCAGCACCTTTCTTCCCAGTCTGATTTAAATGCACTTAGCTGCATCCCAAATGATTTACATGTACTTATACACTATGTACTTATGCCCTATGTACTCAAAGTGTATGAATTATATAAGGTTATTTTGATCATTCAGCATTAGAGTCTGATAGCCCCTTCCCCTCGTCTATGTATTTAAAGCTGTGACAGTTGAGTGCATGAAGACGAATGTCCAATATTCCACACTTAGTTTTTGCAGTGCATCACCCGGGTATTTAAAGTGCAATTTTTCTTTTTAGAATTTTCACTGTGAATGCACTACTCGTCAATTTGTTCATACCAATTTGAACCCAATTCAGATGCTGAGAATGTTTAAGAACAAGAACAAGTCGGTTAAGGTGTAAGGGATGGTCAACCGTGTTATAAATGAAGAAATTAATTACAGATGTAATTACATGCAGGTATTTTTATTTTGTATTATTATTATTATTATTATTAAATATATATATATATATATATATATATAGTACAACTTAAAAACATGTAATTATACAGTAAGTGCATTGTATCAAATGATTAATTTGAATGTAAGTACATGGTAGTTAGGGGACCCACAAGTTGGAAAACTCCCTTTAAAATTTACATAGGCATGAATACAGAAGAGTTTTGTTTCACTTATGTTAGTATTTTGTACAATTACTTTTTACTGTAATTATAAAAAGTTTGAATGTTGCTTGTCTGCACTGCTAGAATGCTATGGTGAGCATTGTTGTGTGGTTGCTAACGTGTTCTGAGAGCTAGTTGGTTGTTAGGGTGTTTTCGGGTGATTCTTACGTGTGATTTACTTTAGTCAGTGATAGTTCACCAATACTTTGGGAACATATATAATGCATTATTAATTAAGGCATCCCAGCATGCTTGGCTGTTAAAGACTGTAACCCAGGCAACAGTAATCTGTTCAAGTGTTCAATAAGAGTGGGCTGTTATTTCACAAAGAGCCAAAAGTGAGAGGGAGGCACAAAAGAAAGTTTCTTCAAGCTTATTTACATTTCATAGCAATATGGCCAATTTATTTCACTCTGCCTTTGACAGCTTGTTTTATGTTCCCAATAATACAAGATAAAAAACATGGCTTTGTGACAAGGTGCAGACGGCAGTGCGGATAAATCAAAAGTGTGAGAATAGGGAATGTGAAAGTAGTATATGTTCAAGACATGTACTGTAATTATATCACATCAGGCATGTTTTATTAACCCAACAGGGGTTTTGCTCTGTCATGCTAAAGTAAACCAGCTCAGATGGTTTTTAATCTCCCATACTTAGTTTATTTTAAAAAGAGAGAAAAAAAAGATACTTGTTTATTCAGCTTGTGTAGTCAACAAAAAAAATCACTTAATTCTGTCACTTTTATTCAGTCAAGTGGCAGTTATGAGTCTGATTCATCCAGGGAGTTGGTGTCTTCCTTCAGTTTTAATCACTCCTCATAATTCCACTCAGTGTTCAGCTGTTTTGTTTCACAGCAAGCTGTTTGAAATGAAAGCAAGCAGCATTTCGAAGGCAGCGTGGGATGGGGTTGGTGGTGAGGTCATTCGACAAGTTCATCAGACCGACCCATCTGGGTCAAAAGTGGCTTCTCTGTGCTCATCAGATCATCTATTTCAACACTTACTAAGTTTAATTAGGCCATAGAGTCAGTGAGTTGCAGAAACTCCAGACAGCAGACTGGAATAATTATTACGAGCAAACCTTCAACGTTTCAGAGTTTTATTCCAAACTCGTGTGTCCACTGACAGAAAAGTGAATATTTTCCATGGGAGTCCTCATTAGCATCATGTTCACATCATTTCTCCTCAAGCTCAATTTAAAGGACAGGTTCCCAGAATTAGGATTATTTTTATTTATATTTTTTAATTGGCCAACAGACTAGAAACCTTGGAAGGGTGGAAAAAAAATAGATAAATGGCAATAATGATGTTAATGGCTTGAGGCTTTGAAAATGCAGTGTTATCCTGATTTGTTTCTTTCATTTTGGCAGCTTGTCATGGTTAGACATTGGCAGATCGATGTTGTCAGTCTCATTTGATAACAGACACATGATTCTAATTAGAACAGTCAAGCTCTCCAGGTCCAAAATAACATCAGTAATTTAATTCTAAATTAAATTCAAGCTGGTCAAAACAGGCCTGTGTAATAAGAAAGGTGGCACAAAGAAATCTGCAATGTTGGGGGTAACGCTTTACAATGCATAACAAGTTACAAGTAACAAGTTACATAATCAAAATACTTTTTTTTCAAGTAACTAGTAAAGTACCGATTACTTTTAAATTTACAGGAAAATATCTGCATTACTTTTTCAAATAATAAATGCAAGTTGTTTTCACATTTATTCACTAACACCTCTCCTGTCCCCATGTTTTGAGAGAAATTGGGAGTGAGGTGCAAAGGCAGAGGCTTCCTTCCAGCCTGATCTCATGGCAATTTGTACATTTTTTACGAGGTGGCTAATTTGTACGAATTCGTATGACCTCATTCATACAATTTCATACGACGTTTTTATGAGTTGCACAATTCGTATGATTTTTTTATGAATGACCTACACCTAACCCCGCCTCTAAATCTACCTGTCACTGTGGTTTAGACAAATCATACAAAATCGTACGAGTGAGGTCATACGAATTCGTACGAATTAGCCACCTCATAAAATACGTACGAATTGGTCGTGAGATAGCGTTGTTCCTTCAGCCTGAGGCTTATTAATTTCACTTTTGGTGTAAAAGGGCCTGTAACTTTAGGGGTTTTGGTTATTAAAAATAAGAATGAATCATTTCCATAAAAAGTAAATAAGCAACACAATTGTATGGAGTAACACTATGGAGTATGGAGTATGGACTAACACTATACTACAATGCTGTAATTTTAAAAGTAACTTTCGCCAACACTTTAAATCTGTATATTACATTATTTTTTTTATTTAGTTTTTGAAGATAGCAATAGAAGTATGTAGTTGTGTTTAATAGCAACATTGTTTTGGTAAAATCCTATGTCAAGAGTAGACCTGCCAATGAATGGATGAATGAATGAATCACATTAATCAACATTTTTATATTTTATAGTACTAAATTCATATATTTAATTCACAGGTATAGTAAAACATTTAAAAGCCTCTGAAAACAGACATCAAAACACAAGGTCTAAACATATTTTGAAGTTTAAAATGTACTTTTTTATTTGACGTTTTTATTATTTGCTGTCACTCACAGCTGCACTGCTGTACCAGTTACAGTATATCAAAGTTAGCTGAAGTCAACCGAAAGGTGAAAGATTTACTCACAGTTCACATGAGAAACATCAGTCTCTCAGTGTGCTGGTAACATTATGTCCTCTCTGTCTGTTCTCTGTTACAGCCTTCTTCCATCCCCCTCCTCAGATCAAAACCATCCAATGTTTTCGGATGGATCTCAGTGGCTAGAACACATTTATATCCTCTGCTGGGTACTTTACAAATGAATAACTGAGCAGGTCATATTCTGTTGTCTAAAAATTATATGTTGTTAATCATTTAAGCAGCCATGATGAACCATGTCTGTCCTGTTTTCATAGGCATTTGACAATTACAGCTTCTCAGTAGATATGCCATATTAAGATTATTTTTTTTGTTTCTGCTATTTGTTTATATATGACTGCTATGCTGGTGAGATACTAAATGTTGACTAAATAACAAAAATAAAAAAACTATTTTTATTTTTAACTGTTATGTACTTCAATTAATTTTACTTTTATCATGAATAATAACAAAAAAAAAACATGTTGTTATTTATGGAAATATATGTTTCACACATGTTTAGTCTAACAGCTCAGTGACCCAGCATATATATATTTTTTAGTCAGCTTGGGCTGCAAGCTCCTCTTCTCCTGTGGTGGTCACATCCGTGTGCTCATATGTAAAGACATTCTTCATGCCTGCATTGTAGGCTGATATCCCCCCTTGACCATGACACATGTAAATCATGTACTCATGTAACATGGCATTTATGTTCTGAATACCTTTATCTTAATTTACCTTTATCCACAAAACTAACAAAGTAACCTAAAGATCTCACACTTTTTGTGTGTGTGTGTATAAAGGAATGCGGCATCATACGGTATACAGATTCTAGTAGTCAATCAATTCTGCTTCTTAGTTAAAAACCTCTAGCCGCTGGACATTGTCGGGATAAAATTTTGGTCTCCATGTGGAAAACAGTATAGGTAACACTTTAATTTAAGTACTAGTTCTCACTATTAACTAGTAGCAATGTAGAAACACAGAATGTTTTCTGTAATTAAGGTTAGATGATATAATATAAAGCAGTGTTCTGGTAATTTCTCAGCCCAAATTGATGTGTGATTATTTTGCAACTCATTTGATTATTTATAATTCGTTTAAAATGTTTCATTTCTTGACAGCCTTAATATATGTATTATCACTAGAAAATGAGATGGTGCATCTCAAGGGTTTTATCCTATTAAATAAATTTAATTCAGTATATATTCTATATTCATAGAATTTTTTTTTTTTTTGGTTTAGCGTAGAGTTTTCTTTTGAACATTCACCTGATCATTAAATAATAATAATACAAAAAAAAAAAAATTAATCTACTGGTGACTGATTGTTTTTAGTTGTAAATATACATACAAACTTGTTCTCACTAGGTATAAATGATAAAGTTACTCCAAGCTCATGGAGATTTATAATGAATTGATAATGACAATGTTGCAAAACTTAATTTTACATAGCAAAATGATTACTTACTGTATGTTCTCTCTGTGGAAATATAAGTGTATCTCAGGTACATGAATGTACGCTATCAGGCATCAATTGACAAGCATTATGTGGGTACTCTTGTTTTGATGTATCCACCCCATCGCAACTGAATACATCATTTTCTAGATCTGCCACTGGACTGAATTCACAAATGTGACATTGCGTATACACACAGCTTCAGATTTAATATTAAATATTAGGTATTTGCAGCAAAATGCCACATAATTGTAAAATCAATGGGGTGCCGCACAGATTTAAATCAGATCAAATTAAGAAGAATTGACAATAAAGTGAAATTCATTCATTAGTTATGCCACCCTTAAGAACAATGTGGATTTACTTTTAAATCGAAACATATTTAGATATAAGTTTAGCATATGCAGGATGACGATGCATTAGACAGTGTGTTATTATAGGATATAACATTGTTTAAAGAAAAAGAAGAGAATAAAATAAAATAAAATAAAAGAAGTACTGGTACAACTTCTGCCAAATGACTAAATGTAAATGTAAATGTAACTTATGGGGCGGGGGGGGGCGGGGGGGGGGGGGGGGGGGGGACTGTAAACAAAAGCCCATATAGTAAGATCAGATTTCCAGATATCAGACCACCACTTCAGACTCCAGACCACCGGACCACCATCATATATTAAACTTGCCTGGTCATTAATATAATAATATTGATTATTATTACAATATAAAGTAAGTACAATAAGAAGTAAATATGAATGATCAAAACTTAGGGATGAGCAAAATGCCTGCAGAATGCCAATTCTGTCCCCTGTAGATCAGCCTTTTATGTGGAATATCTCAACTTTCAACTCATAATTCTATTTAGATCAATTTTGATTCTGTTATTCCACTCTATTTGGGTTAATAGTTGTTAATAATTACATGGGATGATTATATAACTATTCAGCTACAGCTCATCACAGTTCAAAAACGAGGCAGTTTTATTCCTAATAAGAATATTTATTGTTGTCAGCCACTGTAACATTGTAAATACACAGTTTAAACCAGGGGTCTCCTACACGTCGCTCACAAGCTACAGTAGCTCGTGGCCTGACTGGAGGTAGCTCGCCAAGACATACTTGACATATCGGCCCTGAGGTTATTTTAATTATCCCGTTTCATATTTTAATTATCACCAGTACTTGACTATCACGATTTGAAAAACTCACAGTAAATACTGCTCAGCTTTAATCAAGGTTATTATTATAAGACACGCAGACGCAGTGCAGAGTAGTTTCATTTTGTGTGAAAACACGACTGAAGGCAGAGTGCTGAGGGAAATAATGCATATGTGTATGAAATAATGTATTATTTCATTATTTGTGTGAATGCATTAAAGGAAACCGACTCAGAATTTTTTTTATGGCATTTGCTTTCCATCTTCCCTCCGTGTAATGCGTAATAAAGCAGTGTTTAGAAGAGCAGAGCAGCTTTGTTTACAGAGGTTACCGTGGAAACAGTTCTGTTCTGCAGTTCATAAGAGCCCTCTGCTGTCAAACTGTGGATTTACAAATTCATTTAGTCTGTCTGCCATATTTTTGTTCAGACCAATGCAAAAATCAGACCAGATTTTTGTTGTAAATCTTAACCGGTCGATGGAAAATAGGCTACCTTGTTATCAGAAGCGTTGAGATTTTTAGAATGTGCATGAGCTTATGTAGAACTGTTTATTAAAACAGATTTGTTATTTTATTTTTTATTATTATTTATCATTCTGACTCATCCTTTTTATTGAATATATATATATATATATATATAAAGGCTGAAATATTATAAATTTTATTTAAGAAAATGGTCAAAACTTTCTTTGAACATGTAGTACATGTCAGTAGATAAAATGTTATGAATATTTTTGTTAGTTTAAAATCCGGCCATCATTTATTAATGTTTTTATTTCACTGCTTATGCAAACAAAAAGTGCATAGTGCTGCTAATTTTATTTCTTAGCTTTTGTAATAAAACTTGGTAAAATGATTTCAGTGTGTGTATCAGTACTTTTTTCCAGCACAATATTTCCAGCACATTTTAACAATGCCGTGTATAACAGTTTGGATTGATATTTAAGAGAATCAAGTATTGAATCGCTATATAAATAAAGGTGACTTATTGTATAACTGTCATGGTGCACACAGCAGGGAGGAACAAGGACACGCAGACGAGGACGTAAACTCAAATAATAGTCTTTAATGCAGACAAGGAAGACAGGAAACACCGGGAGTAACGAGTAGACCAGACAAACTCAAACTGAACAGACAGGACTATAAATACACAGGTAAATCATAGATAACGAGACAAACACAGCTGGACACAAATTAACTAATAATCACATCAGACGAGGACAGGAAATAAACCAAATATGGACACAAGAGGCAGGAACACATGACACACACAACAGAACCCTGACATAACTCCCCCCTCCCGGAAGGCGTGTCCCACGCTGTAACAGTTCCAGGGGGAACAGGGGGGGTGGGTGCTCTGGAGACCCCTCAGGACAGACACGGACAGGACCACAGGACGGGGACCTCCAGACGGAACAGATAACGGAGGCCATGGCGAAGCTGGAAGCGCCGAAGGCCATGGCAGGTGCAAGGAGCTCAGGAGGCCATGGCACGTGGTCTTTCATAGCCCCACTCCAGCCGGAACCCTTCTACCCCCAAAAAAAAAATTCCCTGGGGAAGTTAGGGGGTATCAGGAGCCCTCCGGGGCTAGACAGACAGGAAAAGACAGGAACAGGACAGCCCTCCAGGGCTAAACAGACAGGAACAGGACAGCCCACAGGAACAGGAAGCCCTCCTGGGCTAAGCTCGGAAGCTGAGGCTTCTTCTGGGCATGACATGACATCAGGGGCCCTCACAGGGTCCCTCAGCAACCGTTTCCACGACAAGGGGGCAGGCGGCTAGAATGGCCTCCGCGGCCACAACAAGAGGAGCCGCCTGCCCCAGACGAGTCTCCGTGGACAAGACTAGACAAGAATTGATTAAAATGTTCCTGTGGGCACAACAAGACACAAACACGGTTCTCCTGGCCATGACGTGTGGACTCGATCCACGGGGCTAGGGTTAGCGGTGATCGGCGGGCATGAGACAGCGGCGATCCGGTGGGCTTGAGTCAGCGGCGGGCACTGAGTCAGCGGCGGGCCGGTGGCATGATCTCCCGTGAACGGCGGGCCTGGGGGAGCCTTCCTAAGAACCAGCCGGCAGGCTTGGGAGAGCCACAGCCGGTGGCGGATATCTCCCGCGATCGGCGGGCATGAGGGCTCGCGGCCAGCAGACTCGGTTGCCGCGAGAGACAAAACACAGGAAACAAATAAAAACTAGAAAAAACGAACAAAACAAAACTAGGTGAAGGGGCGCCGCTTACGGTTAGGTCTAGTCTTCTGTCACGGTGCACACAGCATGGAGGAACAAGGATGTAAACTCAAATAATAGTCTTTAATGCAGGCAAGGCAAGGCAAGACAAGACAAGACAGGAAACACCGGGAGTAACGAGTAGACCAGACAAACTCAAACTGGACAGACAGGACTATAAATACACAGGTAAATCATAGATAACGAGACAAACACAGCTGGACACGAATTAACTAATAATCACATCAGACGAGGACAGGAAATAAACCAAATATGGACACAAGAGGCGGGAACACATGACACACATAACAGAACCCTGACAATAACATTGGTAGCTCTCAGACGCTTTCATTTTTAAAAAGTAGCTCCCGAATGAAATAAGGTGGAGACCCCTGGTTTAAACGTTAACACTGCACTGTGCTTACATACAGGTAAATAAATAAATTAATTAATTAATTAATAAATAAATACATACATAAACTTACATAATGATTCAATTAAAATGTGTTGTACCTAAAAGTTAAATAAAAACTGTAATGTACTTAAAATGTAAAAAAAAAAAAAAGATTGTGTTTTGACATTAATTTATAATTAATTTAGTGATTCCTCTGCGTACCACTACTCAACCACACTTTGAGAACTACTGACTTAAATGATTATCTCTTTGATTAAATCATTTAGAACTTAAGGCCATCACAAACATGGCTAAATGGCGTTGGGGAAATGATGCCAATTGGCATTTCATATAGGTTGGGCATGTATACAATTTATGTCAACTTACCTTATTTGCCTTTTGAGAAAACGAGGCAATATTTTCTTTTTTGCTGGCTTAATCTTTCTGGTTGTGCCAGGCAGACTACAACAAACTTGTGTTGCAGCTGAGACAGGCACAAGTAAGACTATTAAATTCCCTGCCTGTTTACGACAGCTATCAGATGCACCATTAGAAGAAGACAATTTACCGTTCACTGTTAAATAGGAATGGGCATACATGTAGGCTAACACCAAGCATAATCGTAATTTCTTTTTTCCTTGTCACTAAAAGTAAGTGAAATAAACATTTTAAAACTTTGGTTTTACATTTAATGCGATGTTTGTTGTCGGAGGTTTTAGTTAGCGAATAGCGCAGGCTATTCCCTTATCAAAAGTGCAGGTGTAACGAATCTGGTCCATGACCTTCAGTCCAATTTCCACCAGAGGGCGCCCTTCCATTATATTGACTTTCACACCACACAGACTGTTACACATCACCCTGGACTGTATTTCCCATCATCCATTGCACTGATTACACAGCTGTATCAATCACACGCTCACCTGAAAGCTATTACACACACTATATAACACCCACTCAGATCCTGCTCAAGTGGCCGAGTATTGTCTGCGTTTATCGCTCTCCAAATGATAGCACTTTACGGAGCCAGTTTATTGTCTGAGTTTTAGTCTAGTTTATCCTGTTTATTACATGAGTCATTCGTGTCTTGATCCGAGCCTGTGTATCTTGTTTCTGTGTTATCTCCGCCTGCCCTGAAGTTTATAGCCTGCCTTGGATTGCTCTCTCGTCTTGTCGTTTGGACTCTGTTTGCCCCTGCCTGGACCATTGCTTGTGTATCTGGATTACCCCTCTTGTCAAGCCCTATGGATATTGTTCACCGATCGAAGACCATGCCTGTGTTTACTTGAGTACTCATCTGTCTTGCCCTCTATATACCCGTTTGACATTTGTTCGACCCTGCCTGTGTTTTGACCATGTCTATTAATAAAAGCTTTCATATGGATCCGCACGCCTCACGTCTTGTTGGCTCCGTTACAGCAGGGGTCGATTGCTGTCTTCTCAAAAGTGTCCCTGTTCCCTGTGTCAACGGTGCACCTGCAATTGTTTTAAATGAAAGCAAAGTCTGAAATATGCATCTAATTCAAAGCTTTTTAAAAAAGTATTGAATGTACAAATAACACTAGTAACAATATGCCTTTTTTTTCTTTATATGAACTATAACTTTTACTCCACACATCTAAAATATAGATGTGTCCACATGTCCCTCATTAACAAACACACAAAACACTTTGATATTCAACATAATACAATGTCACAGATCACTATTTTCCAGAGACACCAAATTAGATCAATTAACCTGAAAACTGTTTTGACTGACTCCCCAGTGTTGACATTCAGATGAAATTACAAAATTAAAAATAGCCACTCATCAAATGTGCCGAGATGAGATTTTGTGCCATCAATGGTCAAGAGAAAAAAAATATGATGGCATGGTCATCTTACTCTGTAAAGATAAGAGGCATATGCGTATAGTTGTCATAAATATTAAAATACTTAAGTCCAACTTAAAGTTATAATAAATGATTACAACTGACAGACTGCAATCTTTTATGTGGAAATTGTAGTCATCTGAACCAATGAACGGTTATTATTCACCGTGGTACATCAGAGACCATATTAGCCTATAAAGCTCTTATCCTGTACTAGCTAACCATTCATTGCAGCCATAGGCTTCCCGCTAGTGTTGCTTTCGTCAACGAAAATTATGACGAAATATCGTCGTCAACGAACCTTTATCACGTGACGAAAACGAGACGAGACGAGACGTAAATGCTGGTCATGTGACGATGACGATAATTAAATGTATAATGCAATATCGTTGACGAATAAAAACGAGACTAAATGTGGTTTACAAAATAAAAACTATGCTAAAATGTCTCTTCATTTTCGTTGACCAAAACGAGACGAAACGAAATGTTATAACGTTATTTCGTCTCGTTTAGTCGCGTTATTATTTTGCAGTATTTCTGTTTCATGTGACTTAACGTTACTTCAGGGGCTGTAAGGGTTGCCAGGTTTTCGCAACAAAACCCGCCCAATTACTACTCAAAACTAGCCCAGTCGCATTTCGAGGGGGGTTCCCCGGTAAAGTTCCAGGGTCTAAATATTTGGGGACTTGGCAACAGTCTGCACAGACGCAGGCGACGTCACTTCCTCAAGCCCCACTCGCGGCATTATTTAGAAGACAACAACAAACAAAGTTAAGTCTGACACAGAGAAAGGGACCGATCGCCGGCTTCTTCTGACTTCAGTTTACAATCAATACAAGTAACAGACACACATTTTATTTGCACTTTTTAGTATGTTATTGTAGCTCGAGCATTCAAGCACCTTGTTTCTCTTTGTTAAACTTGAATGTAATGTTATATATATTTTTTTCTGGCATTGTCATGTGATGCTATTTTATTTTATGTATTGTTTTTATTTATTTAAATTTATGTGTGTGTACTTCTAACATGTTTGGTTGGTAAAATAAATGTAAATTCAAATCGGAGTGTCTTTGGATGTATTCTTAAGTCTATAAGGTAACAATAATATAACTAGATAAAAAAGTTTGTGAACAAACTTTAAGTTGGCTTGAGAAAGCCGGACCAGAAAATTTTAAAAAGTTTGGAAAGTTTAAAAAGTTTAAGTTTTATAAGTTTTATAAGTTTAAGTTTTATAAGTTTTATAAGTTTAAGTTTTATAAGTTTTATAAGTTTAAGTTTTATAAGTTTAAGTTTTATAAGTTTTATAAGTTTAAGTTTTATAAGTTTTAAAAGTTTAAGTTTTATAATTTTTTAACATAAAAGGTGTTGCTATTGTATGATTCTAGCAAGATTAGCATGTTACTAGCATGTTTAAAGCATGATTAGCATGTTACTAGCATGTCGCTAGCATGTTTCTAGCATGATTAGCATGTGACTAGCATGTTTCTAGCATGATTAGCATGCTACTAGCATGTTTCTAGTATGATTAGCATTTTACTAGCATGCTGTTGCATGATTAGCATGTGACTAGCATGTTTGCTAGCATGATTAGCATGTTACTAGCATGTCGCTAGCATGTTTCTAGCATGATTAGCATGTGACTAGCATTCGCTAGCATGTTGTTAGCATGATTAGCAAATTATTAGCATGTCGCAGCATGTTTCTAGCATGATTAGCATGTCGTTAGCATGATTAGAAGTTACTAGCATGTCGCTAGCATTTTTATAGCATGATTAGCATGTTACTAGCATGTCGCTAGCATGTTTCTAGCATGATTAGCATGTCGTTAGCATGATTAGCAAGAAAGGGAGCATGATTAGCGATCGCCGTTTCTAGCATGATTAGCATGTCGTAAGCATGATTAGCAAGTTACAGCATTCGCTAGCATTTTTATAGCATGATTAGCATGTTACTAGCATGTCGCTAGCATGTTTCTAGCATGATTAGCATGTCGTAAGCATGATTAGCAAGTTACTAGCATGTCGCTAGCATGTTTCTAGCATGATTAGCATGTTACTAGCATGTCGCTAGCATGTTGTTAGCATGATTAGCAAGTTATTAGCATGTCGCTAGCATGTTTTAGCATGATTAGCATGTCGTTAGCATGATTAGCAAGTTACTAGCATGTCGCTAGCATTTTTATAGCATGATTAGCATGTTACTAGCATGTCGCTAGCATGTTTCTAGCATGATTAGCATGTTACTAGCATGTCGCTAGCATGTTTTAGCATGATTAACAAGTTGTTAGCATGATTAGCAAGTTATTAGCATGTCGCTAGCATGTTTCTAGCATGATTAGCATTTTGCTAGCATGATTAGCAAAGTTACTAGCATGTTGTTAGCATTCTTAGCATGTTACTAGCATGTTTAAAGCATGATTAGCATGTTGCTAGCATGATTTAGATAGATTAGAAATAGAATTAGATAGAGTGGAAGCTTAAATTAGTTTGAATTGGATAGAAATAGTACATAGAAGGGAAGTCTGATTGAGTCTAAATGGGCTTCAGTGTGTTTAGATTTGAATTTTGACAGTTGGAGTTTGAATAGTCTTGGCTCATCTGAACATTCCGTCAATGTAAGTCTATGGTATTTTTATGAGTTTTAATCTTTATTTTTATGAAAATCATAAGTCTGATCAGTTAGAAAAGATATAGCACACCCGGCGAGATCAGTCTGAAGATCTGGACTGAGTTTGGAGTCTGTAGAGTTAAAGCTCTAGGAGGAGTAGCAGTCAGAAATTTTAGTCTCATAAAAAGAATAATAATAAGAAGTTTAAATAGGATTTCAGTAAGTTGGCTTTCTCAAGCCAACTTAATAAGATAACCTTGTTTGAAATGGGTTTGGCTAAAAGAACATTTCGTCTATACTGCTAGGTACTTATACTATATTGACTGGGTTAAATTGAATTGCATTACTAAAAAGAGACTAAAATACAATTTTCATTGACTAAAACTAGACTAAATGTCATCAGTTTTCGTCGACTAAAACTAGACGAAAATAGTCATCAGTTTTCGTTGACTAAAACTAGACGAAAATAGTCATGGATAATTCTGACTAAAATAAGACTAAAATGCTCAGACTTTTCGTTGACTAAAACTTGACTAGACTAAAAAGAGTATGAACGTGACTAAAACTAATAAAAACTAAAATGAGAGCTTCACACAAAGACTAGACTAAAACTAAAATGAAAACAGGCCGCCAAAAACAACACTACTTCCCGCTTGTTTTTGATTAATGTTATAATAATATCAACAACAAAAAAAAACTCTGAAGTGTGCTTTTAATGGCACATCTAATTAATGAAGATAGAGGAAGACATTTACCTATTTGCATTTAATCACTCAAGACCTGACACCTTCAAATGCTGATGAATGTAATGGGGATCCTCTTTTTGCACTGCATTTTCAAGGAACTAATTGAAGGAAATTTGAACCGCACTCAAGCCCTGTGAGAATAGCACAAACATCCTCTGGCTGAAGACACTAATGGGACGCAGTTCTAACTACCGGGTCAAAAGGTTCAGATTGTTTTTTTCTTCTAGATTTGAGAGATGCTAAATTTACTTGCAGTTTGCAGGAAAATCTATCATCTGAAAAATACCACATTGAAATGGAGCAGTGTTTTCTTCTATTATACCGTCTAATTAATGTATTCCTTTCTGTTGCAGAAAATAAATAATCACTGTTAAGAATTATGGTGGTGCACACATTAGATATTTGCTTTTATTTCAAAGTATAAAATAAACAATTATAAAAAAAAAGAAAAAAAGATTCATCATAATGCCTACGGACTTCTTGGAAACTGAATTACTTTAAGATGGAGCATGTCATTTTTGCATTTTTGGGTGCATCAACAAACTGTATTCCAAAACAAAATGCCATTGGTTGGCAAACAGATAGCCCTGCCCCAAACTCATGTCATTGGCTAAATCAATGTTGCTGGTTGGGATACTCAAACAAACAGTGGCCTGTTACACAAAGCTAGTTGAAAAAAGAAGATATAGAGCTGACAAAACCAAAACAAATCCAACCCAGTTTGGACGCTATAAACATTTTCTATCAAATTGAGTTTATAAAGTGACTTTATTGCATCAGATGCCCTTTGCTCACAGCTGATTGGTCCAGTATTGGTTTGCGATCTCTTACCCAGAATAAAACCTGCTTTGGAGCCGTTTAGCCATGTTGCTTAAAGTTGGGCTAACACTAAAGGATTTTTTTTTTCAGCTAATGTTTACATATGTGACCCTGGACCACAAAACCTAACTAACATTAAGTCTTAACTAACATTAACACAGATTAATAAATGTATTGTTCCATGTTCATCTTCTTATTGTTGTGTTGGGTTTGTATACAGCGCACAAGGTTTATGTGCATTCTCCAAGTCTTCTTCTCCATTTTAAGTGTATCTCTGTGGCAGAATTACAGTGCCACATACTGGTCTGGCATGTATACTACATCGTTTTGAGTCAGTTTCATGTGTACGCAGATATTTCAGAGACAATGCCGTGTTTATGGAAGAACGACGAAAAAAAGGATCGGATATAGAAAGCTCTTGCTTCGTGTGGATGAGCCCTGAGGCAAAACTGAAACTGATCCGTACAGTTGTGGTACGTTTTCGACAAGTTATACATGCATTGATGTTGTCGTAGGGCTGGGCGATATGGCCAAAAAAATTATCACGATAATTTTTTTCATATCAGTCGATATCGATAATTATCACGATAAATGTCAAATCTTTATTTCTTTCAAGTTTAAACCCAGAATTTTGCTCCAAAGTGAAAGTTGTAGAAACCAGACCATTAATTTTCCTTAACAAAATAAATATCTAACTAGAAAAATTAATTTCTTAGTTGCTGCATGTTCTAATGAGTGATATTGTTTCAAATCAAGAAACAGGTTTGGGTTGCCTGATAATATTAATAATAATAATATCACTTTTTTGTCTCTTAGAAATGCACATTTGATAGTAGCTTGAGTTAGGATGCAGAGGTACATTTTTGTTAATTTTTTAAATCAGTAACATCTGTAAAAATTGTAGCAACCTCAGTTTTATATGGTTATATTTATTCTGATCAAGTTTTTTTATTAAGCATTGGTCTCCCATAGTAGCATACATTTAAATCATGATAAACACAGATAAAACCACACATATAACACCTCAATACCATGGTAAAAATATAACTATATGGTTTTAGGCCTATTTGTATGAAAAACAGTAGTCTAAAAACATTCAGTATAAATGCACACATGCTATAGCTTAATCACAAATACATACATTATAATTATATACCATTACTCCTGTAATAAAATTCAGTGTGAATATCCCACATTTGTGCCACAATACCATGGTGCAGTGAGTGTTACTACAGTAAATCCACGGTAAATGATGGCAGTGTGTAGACTGAAAAGCCTTCTGAGTGTCTTGTTACACACAGTGTTTCTCCTGTTTGGCTTTAAACTAGTTTAAATCACGGAGTCATTTGTGTTCATCGCTGAATGCAAGCGCTTCACACTGGATCTCACAGCGCTGTTTAGTGCTCACGTGACCGAGTAAACGCATCTGCTCTAGTGAGCTCGCGCCGCGCGGCAGTTTGAACTTTGATCCGAGCGGATAAACGGTCCGTGTGGCGCGATTCAAATGAGTCGCGCTGTTTCGTTCCGCTTTTGGCGCATAAACATTATATCGAACATTTATCGAACTCTTCATATCGTTTTATCGAGGAAAATTATATCGCAATAATTATCGTTATCGAATTATCGCCCAGCCCTATGTTGTCGCCAAATTTCCACAATCCCTTTCTCCATCTCCGTTGTCCAATGGACTTGTACGGCAGCTTGTTTTGCGGTAGCACATTGGCTATTGTGAAAGTACTGATGTAATCATAGCCGTAATAATCCCAATTTAAACAAGTTTGATATTATCGAGGCAGCCCCATTATGTATGTGAGCAGATCAGGAGGTATACAATTTGATCTGTTAATGCCTCACATTACCATATAATCTGCGCCGAACATCGTAACTGACCGAAGTCCTGGGCAAGATTTTTATCACATTGTTGGGAGGGCTAACTTGCTAAAAAACTATCCATATTCTTGACCCCGGGAAAATCAGAGTTTGATCAAACTAAACTCAACTTACCTAGAAAACCAACTTTATGAAATAGGCCACAGGGCAATGTTTTGATGGTGACACATAGACACATTTGTATACTTTTTTGAGGAAATCTGCTTACCAGTGGATTATTTACAGTTGTAGCCTCTGCATGCTTTTTTAACATAAAAACACTTAAAAAAAAGCAGTTAAATGATGGATGATAATGTCTGACTTGTCTGAGAAGTACTTAGAAATGAGTATCACAGCACAACTAAAATTAATTGTCCAAGTTTGTAAACAAGCTTGGGGTCAAACTCAGATGTCAGTGGCCACTTTTTTGACGGACAGGCTGAGAGTACCATGAGTGTCAGCTCATTTATCAACATTAACATGCAGCCAGACCATTCAAGGGCGCAAATACCCACAATGCATCCCTCAACCTCATGTGGGGGCTTTCAACAGTTCTACAAAGGCCAAACTGAAGCACAGTGCATCCATCAACTGGACATCATGATGATGTCCATCTTCAGTCTGAAGGCACGCTCTGCAAATAAGTTGCTGGAGGGCTAAGAGACAGCAGTCAGTGACTAAATGGATGGTCCTCAGAGAACGCAATGTGACTTTTGAAATGCTAAACACGTGTCATGTGAAGGTGGCTGCACCTTCTATGAAGACTACATTTGCGTGTTTCTTTGGTGTTTCAAATCCTAGTGAGCTGACGTGATAATCATAAACTATTGAGAGTTTGAGCACCTAACCCATTCCCTACCCCTGCACTTTACCATTTCACCTAACCTAACATTTTGTTTGTTTTGAATGGCAGTGTGAACAGCAAAAATGACACGGAATTCAGATTTGGTCCACTTTCAAATGTGTAAATACACTGAATATGCGTCCACAAACATGCTGCTTGTCAGAACATAAGTGGCTCTATAGGCAAACACAATTCATGCATTTTTTTTACATCAATCTAACTTGACATTTGTCATAATTACATGCTTCATTGAACTTGACATGGATAACCTAACAGACAACTAAAACGGCTAGTGGCACACTCATTAAAATAGGGAGCAACACCTCTATGTTGGTCCAAGTTAAAGGGCATCAACCGCAACAGTAAACTATGGATTTTTTTGAAAGCATCAGTTTCCAAAGACATGGTCAAGCCTAACACAGTGCCAAATAAAAATAAAACGACTCAAGGATAAGCATGTCAAAGAAGGCAAGAAATCGCTGTGGCTATCTGCCCATTTTCAACCCAGACTCGCTGGAAAAATATGTATATGAAAACATTTCTGCAAAATGATATTGTTGTTTCGCAAAAAAAAAAAAAAAGAAAAAAAAAGTCCACTGTGAAAAGTGAATGTGATTCTAGCAACGTTTTATTACGTTGGCAGTTGTACGTATCACATAAGTTCAGAAATTAAATGTCCAGTGAGTGGTGTAAAATGGTTAATATTCTGTTATGTTTGAAACTAAAGTATCACCTACACTAAACCCTACTTTAAATCTAACTGATAGTGTTAACAAAAGCAAATGTCAGATAAAAACATATTTACTGAATGAATCATGCCATTCTAGCTTGCTTCTAAAAGTCTTGGAGATATTTTTTTCTTTTATGTTTCACAACTCGTACAGTGGAAAGTACAATGTTGTACCAGGTGAGCTACCAAGCAAGTTTACTACATCAAAAAGTCATACACATGAATCAAGTTATGTGATACAAACATGAAAGTGAATTAGTTTACAAATTATGCACTATGGTAAAAGTGTTATGATGTTACAGCATGGCAAGGAACTGCATGAAAATAAGTCTGCCCATAAAATTAGAATTTCTGTGAACCGGAATCAAAGTATTGGTGTTTCACTGCCCCTAGTGTTCATGTCAGCTGAAAACTGGATGGTAGATCAGCCACCAGCCAGTGCCAATGTTCAACATATATCTCATATAGACCACATTTAAAAAGTTGTGTGAACAACCTTTACCAATAATTTGTGCAAAAATTGGTAATTTTGGCTTTGAATGTGACCATAGCCTTTGACTTTAAGTAATTTGATCTATTAGTAGATAAGTAAAAAGGTAGGAAGGTTTGTGAAAGGGAGATGCTCTGCAGGTTGTTAAGGTTATAGCCAGCACCACAGCCTGTCACAAACCCTTCTGACTCTCATCGAATGACTAACCAGCTTATTCGTACAGCAGATGAAACCTGAGCTGTGGAAGGTCTTTATCCTTTAAGGGTTTATCCTTCATAATTGCTGCGGTGTGCATCTGCTGCCCATCTCTCTTGGTGACCTCTAAATATTACTAACATTGAGGCGAACACACCAGACATTGCACACAAAGATTAACAACAGCCAACAGGTGCCGGACAAATCGAATGCCATGTCAAACCATTAGAAAAGACACCTTGGACATTCTTCCGACAAATGTCCACCCACTAGATCAGACATGTGGACATAGAATCAGCTTGTGTAGACAGAGACTCGAGCAACAGCAATGCCTTTCCTTAGGTTACATCAGCTTAGCATACTGTGTCTCAGTTTCAGGGCTCTGTGATGGGCCTGGGGCAGAACATGGTGGATGTTTCGGACTCCTGCTATCGCTGGTCTCTGACTTCTATATGTCTTCCTAATTCACCGTCCAACAGTTTAGAACATGCTTATCTGGGCTCTTGGATGCATGTGCAGAACTACTTGACTCTAGTTCATTTCTTGAGGAGAGGAGATGATTAGACAAGATAAGGAAGAGGTGGAAAGGGTAACAGAATGCCCATGTTTCTATGATAAAGAGCACCAGGTTTCTTGTGACTTAAGTCTACACATAGCACTGTAATACAGTGTAAAACAGGGTTAAATACAAATAAAAGATCACAATTCAATATGCAAATAAATGCAAGAAAGATGACCAATCACAATTTAGTATGCAAATACTACAATGGTGATGTTGTTGTTGGTTTAACTTGGAATGTTAAACATTCTAACAGTGTATGTAGGCTGCATAGAAGATATCTGTGAAAGCTTATTTGTAGCACGAAAGATAATTTAGAATTTTTTATCACAAAATTCTGACTTCTTACTCACAATTCTATTTTTTTTCTTTTACATACACTCAGAATTGTGAGATAAACTTGCAATTCTGAGAAGAAAAAAAAGCATGAATTGCAAGATTGCAAGAGACTATGAACTGCAATTCAGAGAAGAAAAGTCAGAATTGTCAGATATAAACATGCAATCGAGAAAAAAAAAGATGTAAGATATAAATATAGGATATAAATATGAGATATTTTTTTGTGTTCATGGCGGGAAAAAAATGTCAGAATTGCAAAATGTAAAAAAAAAAAAAAAAAATTTCCATGATGATGACCATCTTTAGTTTAAGTTGCCATTGCTGGAGGGCTAAGAGACAGCAGTCAGTACCTAAATGGAGGGTCCTCGGAGAATGGCAATGTGACTTTTGAAACACTAAACATTTGTCATATGAAGGTGGTTGCACCTCCAAAAGACTACGTTTGTGTGATTCTTTGGTGTTTGCCAAAAAATTAAAATAAAATTACAAGACAATTATGTCACAATTACGAGTTGTTAACTCAAATTGTCAGATAAAAATTCAAGATTCAGACAGCACACCTAAGGCTAAAATATCCTACAAAAGACAGTTTGAATGAAGTTCAGGGTACATTAAGTGGTGAAGTTGAATATCATTCTCCCCTACAAGCAATATAATTATATTGGGCACTGGGGTTATGTCTACTAGAATAGTTTGTGTGTATTGAAGTACTGCTGGTGATATTTTTTTTATGCTATAACGATATGTATATATCAACATGAAAATAAAGTAAAAAATAAATAAAAAAAGGACAGCTTAGGGTAATGTTGGCTTCCAAAACAAGCTTCCTGATATTTAATGATTAATGAACACATCAGGAATGAGATTATGTGTCTAATACATGTTCATAATAAGACCTTTAGGCACTCATTAAAATGAAACATGGCTAAGAGCACAATAATTTATGACTTTTTTTTCTGCCAAATTGTATTTACTGATGTGATTTTGTTCATCTGGTGTAAGATAACTAATTAAATTCCTCAACTGAACAGGCGAGCGTTTAAATTAGATGTTTGCCATTATTTGAAGGAAAATCCTCTGGAGTTCGTGAGGTACCACGAGATTCAAAGTTTATTAAAACATCTAATCTGACAAAATGATCGGTGGAAGCTTTATCATCTTTTAATTAGAGTTCCAGCCGACTGCTACAAAGCTTTTCAGGGACAAATAAAGACCCTGATCAGTTATAGTGATGGCTTCACTCATCTTAAATTAAACTAATACTCTCTAATGAAAATCATGTGAGATTATGAAATAAAATTAACTTCATTTTAACAGTGCTTCCTTTTCACAATGCACAGCTACACTTTAAGAAACAGTTAAGCCAAAAATGTTGGTTCATAGTGACCATGTCTGTTAAGCTCCCAATAAACCAACCGACCAATAAATAAATAAATGCATGCATACATACAAACAGACAGACATACTAAAAAAAAAAAAAACATTTAGAAGCTGTTCATCATTTTAGAATAATATGATTTCATGGCAGCTGTGAATATTATAGGATGATAATGCACTGTCGAAAGATTTGAAATAAGGGTGTATATATAGAAGCTGTGAAGGGACAGAAACCAGGAGCAGGACAGTCAGTGCTGACTGACAATGTGAGGACACCACATGCATGCAGATAGGAAGTGCAAATGTGATTTCATACAAAGTTTCCTGCATATTGTCGTCTTCTTCTTCTTTCTTTTTAATGTAACTTCGCTCATCTGGGGGGAAATTGTATATGCATTAGCACTGCACCAAAAATGCCATAAAATGTAATTTTTGTCTTTGACTTGAACTGAAACTTCAACAAATTGGACAAGAGCAATTCTGACATGGAGAAAAACACTTCGCATATCAATGTTCCAGGTGAAATCATATTTAATATAATGCTAGTCGGCAATGCAGCATGTAACACCATTGTGACATCAGTACTTAAAATTGAAAAACACAGATGCAAATGCTAGCTAAAAAACTACTGAAAGCCCCTTTAATAGATTGTTATTCCAAACATAAATCATTGAAAATGACAATTTTCAGCATCAGCCAAGAATTTCCGTGAGTGCATCACTAATATGTATTTTAATATTCTCGCTAACATTGTCCTCTGAAGCACCTTTGCGGTCTATGTTTTATTCAGCACAGATTACACATATTGATGGCATCCAATTATTAAGAGCTTATGCATAAGATATCAGGCCATTTGAAATAGTTTGGAAAGGAAGCACGGTGTCCCAGCGGAAGTCTGAAGTCATTGTGAAGTCATCAAATCGATCATCAGTAAAACCGGCACAGCGTAAACAGAGAAATACACACATGAATCAAAATCAGCCCGGTAAGGTCACACGTACATTTCCTCCGAGAGCAAACGACACAGAGAAAAAGGCAGAAATTCCCAAGACGTGGAAAATAGCAGTAGACAAGCGAAGAAAAAGGCATTTCTGCATTTGCGAGGTGTGAGGTAGAAAAAGAGAGGGCCGTAACGATCCGCCGCTTCAGTCATATGCAGTTGACTGCCGTGTCCCCGCCGTGTCAACATAATCCGCCCGAGTCTTCCAGTAGCAGGCTAGGTGACAGCCCAGAAAGGACTTAGTGCCCTTGTATCTGTCAGCGTCTCTGTGGACTGGCACCTAGCAAGGGCTTATCCAACTCATGGGTTTTTCAGGCCTGAGCAGAACCCAGAGCGCCATCACTCTAACGCTGCACAAACAGCTTTACGCCTCTCATATCCAATGCATGAGGGAAATCCTTTTACTATTGCTTCTGTGAGTACAACGTGCCGTTTTGTGAGCAAATGCTGAATAAGACAGATCATTATTCAAATCCGTCATTCAAAAAATGCTTACCTTGTACTCCATACAAGAACAATGACTGTGTTCAGAAAAGAATGCTACTACTTATTGTATACTGTACAGTACAGGCTTATTATATACTGTGGTGGCATATACTATTTTTTTTAAAACAATAAATTAAATCGGTAGTCAGTATACCACCAATACATTTCCAGTAATATGCTAGAAAGGCATCACATGTTGTGATATTTTAAAGGGTTATGTAATGATTTAAAATGTTGATATACAATTATTTATTCAGAAGAATAAACAACAAATTTGAAATGAGAAAGATGCTTTTTTGAGTCCAAAAAGTGGTGTTACTACAGCAGGAGCTAATGGGGTCGTGCTAGCCAAACCTTGAAGCCTTGATCAGAGTGGAAACAGGAGGTCAAGTTCACACTGCATTGTGGGATACAGTATTTAACACAGTATGTTCTGTTATTTGGTGCTTTTTTTTTTTTTTTTAGCAATGACATAGTAGGTCATCTGGGTATTATATACTGAAAAATGTGTACTGTACTGCAGACTATACATTGTACTGTAGTTTGCATTTCTTCTCTGAGCTCAGAAACAGAAACTGAACATCTGACAAGACAGCTTCATCCCCTTCTATCTTGGCAATAGCTGCTGCTATTGGTTTGAGGATTCTCAGGCTAATGGTCACTCCCAGAACACATCATCATGATGGCACTTTTCATGCAGTCTGGGGTCTGGGATATGGCCATCTCTTTCTCCTCCAGTAGACTATTGTTCATGATGACAGCCCCACACCGTCAATGAATGCTGGGCTCCAGGAGCTTCAGTGTGTGTGGTGCGTTTTTTTTTTGTGTGTGTTTTTTTTTTTTTTTCTTTGAGAAGTAGATTGTTGAAGCTACATGTTTGCCCTTCACATATTTTACTACTTCTTTTGCTCTCTTTTACAGTGTGGCCTCAGTAGCCCTGCTGCAGTAAGTAGTGTGCTGTGTGCATAAGGAATGTCCAGGGTAGAAATTCAACTGAATTTTCATTAAATCTGGTTTTGTAAACATTTTATTTTAAGAACCAATTCTCACTAACTAGCGTATTAACATGCATATTACTTGCATATTATTAGTTTTTATAAAGCACATATAATTGGCTTATTCTGCATGACCATAATTTATATTTATATAGTGTGATGTAAACAAATATATTAATTCCCACAATGATACCTGGATTCCACTCACATTATTAAACATGCTGTGTATAGGGGTATAGAAAAAAAAAAAAAAAAAAAAAAAAACTTTCTGTTACAAATCATGATTCTTGAGATATTATTTCAAATCGTCATGATGAAAATTTTATTTTTACTGAAGGGTGCATTCTATTCAGTGGTGATCATACATATTACCTTCACAGACATCACCTTCTGCCGTAAGGGACTTTTCCTATACAATATTTTCCGTTCCACTGCACTTCTTTTCCATTTCCTTATTTCCTGCAAACACATGCTGGACCAGGGCTATTCAGTTCCATAGCTGGAAGGCCACGACCCACAGAGTTTAGTTCTACCCCTAATCAAGCACACCTGCCTGGAATAATTAACCAATACTGAAGACCTTGATTAGCTGGTTCTGATGTGTTTAATTAGGAGTGGAGCTGAACTCTTCAGGTCGTGGCCCTCCAGGACTGGAATAGAATAGCCTTGTGCTAGACAGACATCTTTCACTTCACACTTCACATTTTGGCAGCGTTTCACATGTGAGCACTTCTTTTAACTTAAAAGAAGGTCAACTTTTAAAACGTGTTTTAAGACACAAGCTTTAGGTATTGGCCTTTGTGCAAAAATTGCAAGATGCTTGTGTGCTGTGAAATTCATGTAAACACAGTCAGTTCAGTCTTAAGGGATTGTAAACAGGCAAAACAGAACATCTAATATGTTGAAATAAATGCCTTGGAGCGTAAATGCAGGATAAAAAGACCTGCTGCAGTCTATGGTGTTATTACTAATAATAATCAAACAGCATTAAAAAAAAAACATTAGCTTAAGTCTCCCCGTTACATTTTGAAAGAATTCTTTGTTTGTGTTTCTTTGGTTTTCACTATTTGTATTTTTTTTTAAAGCTGAAAAAAACTTCATTAAACAGTGCTGTTTTAATTTATTAGTTAAATATTTTATTTTATTTTATTTTATTCATAATATTTAAAATTGGTGAACAGAAATCAATATCCTGGACATTAAGTGGCAAAATGCTAAATTCATTTAAAAAGCACAATACATATTGAATTAGCAGCTAAATATAATTGTAATATTGAATCTCGAATAGATCTGGTAGTTCCCAGCCTTAAAATGTAGTGAAATTATGTGACAACAGTGTACTGTTGCAAATATTTGTTGTTGCATGCAGCATACTCTTTACACAATATACATTTTTTAAATGTTTCGGAAGTATTGGAGTGTTGCATTCCAATAGTAGACCAGCACTAAACCAGAAACATAATCAGCATCTTTTGACAGCATAGTGCTGTCATTCAGCCGGACAGCTGAGGAATGAAGCGCAGGTTTTACCCAGATTTCCTATGGATTTCCCTGCACCTATTGATCAGTTCCCTGTATATAATGACACACAGCTCTTGAGTTACAGTGCGACCAGCGGCTCTCTGGCCTAAAGGACACCCGCAGGCTCTGGAGTAAACAGCAATTTACTTCTGGCTCAGCTAGCGTAGGCTGGTGGCTTACCTCACTGAGTTACAGGCTGGTAAATACACTGAGGGAGCGCTCTATCTCAATAGGTCTGTTATCAATCTCTTCGTTATCCGACTGGATCAAGCACTGGCCAGGATTGCAGAAGAGTGGGGATCAGACCAATAGGTGAATCATGGTCAGGCTAGCAGCCTATGGGCCTGCAATTTCAGGCAAACAAGAGTTAGTGACCAAAGCAAAATAAAATTGTACTTAAACTGGAAAAGACTGTAGTAAATTGTAACAAAAGTAAATAGATTTGGCAAAGAGGAGGTGTTTTGGCAGGTTTGACAGTAATATTCATAAATTTGCTTGTGTGTGTGGCAAGTAATATTCATACACAGTAATATATATATATATATATATATGTATTAGTGCTGTCAAGTGATTAATCGCATCCAAAATAAAAGATTAATCGCATCCAAAATAAAAGTTTTTGTTTACATTATATATGTATGTGTACTGTGTATATTTGTCATGTATATATAAATACACACACATACAGTATATATTTTGAAAACATTTACACATTTATACATTTATATATTCATATTCTTATATTTTATATTATATATAAATATATTTAATACAGAAACATAACAAATTTTCTTAAATATATACATGCATGTGTTTTATTTATATATACATAATAAATATACACAGTATACACACATATATTATGTAAACAAAAACTTTTATTTTGGATGCAATGAATTGCGATTAATTGTTTGACAGCACTAATATATATATATATATATATATATATATATGTATGTATACAAGCCGAATTCACAATTTTTTTTTATTTGAATAAAATGAAAACTAAAAGGATTTTAAATCACATGAGCCAATATTTTATTCACAATAGAACATAGAGATTATAACAATGTTTATAATATATATATATATATATATATATATATATATATATATATATATATATATATAATATTATTGACAGATCAGTATATACTGTTTGTCTAGTTAATCTTCATGGCATGCTATTTCTCCTATCTTGATGTCTAGGACATTTTGATCTTTGCAGTCCATTTTGTCCTCAGTTTCCAAACTTCTTGAGTCAATGGCAATTTGCTCTTTGCCTTTTTTCAGGACTTGCAATTGACCTTTCGCCAAAAATCCATCGCACCATTTTGTCAGTCCTTTGGGTAGTTGGGAAAGCACTCAGACAGCCTGATGATGGACATCACATGTGTTGCTGGACAGAAGCAGGAGCTCTGATGGGATTGCATAGCTTTTAACGGGAACTAGGAATAAGGCATGTAAGGAGGGATGTTTTATAAGGAGGCTTTTGAGAAACATGCTGCCAGTCGTTTCCTCCAGTGGGTCACACAACTCAAAATCTCACTATTAAGTTAGGTTGTGGACAGCAGGGAAGAGCAATAGCAAATGCTAATAACAATATACAATCAACCATATTACCATATATATTTAGGAGGTCAAATTAAATATAATTATAAACATAAGCACAGAAAACACTTAATTTACTGTTGTTCTAGTGTACGTCCAGTTAAATTTTACTTGTTTTTAATGTAAGATGAAAAATATGGTTTGACTAGAAATCTTGTACTTCCCTCATGTCTGTACAATGAGTATATTAATGTGCAAAAAGTCAATATGCATCTGGTCTAAAGATAAATGGCGCTTGGCTCAACTATGCTCAGATTTAGAGAAAACTTTATTTTACAGTGGACAGCAGGGAAGAGCAATAGCTAAAATGCATGTTATAATAACAATATACAATAGGGGTGTAACGGTAACCATATACGTTCCCGGTTATTCACGGGTCAATACGATTACATATAATTATAAACATAAGCACTATAAAAACAGGAGAAAACACTTAATTTACTGTTGTTGCTAGTGTACGTCCAGTTAAATTTTACTTGTTTTTAATGTAAGATGAAAAATATGTTTTAATATATATATAAAAAAAAAACAGTTTGACTAGAAATCTTGTACTTCCCTCATGTCTGTACAATGAGTATATTAATGTGCAAAAAGTCAATATGCATCTGGTCTAAAGATAAATGGCGCTTGGCTCAACTATGCTCAGATTTAGAGAAAACTTTATTTTACAGTGTCCTTGTTACATATGTTACATGTATTTAATATAGTAATAACAGTAAATTATGCATAATTACATGCAATAACCATAAACCAAACCCTAACCTTACCCTGCAGTAAGTACATGTTATTAATCAATATTACTGAATAGGGGTGTAACGGTACACAGATGTCATGGTTCGGTACGTTCCTCGGTTCGGGGGTCACGGTTTGATACGATTTCTGTACTACAACAACAAACAAAAAAAATCTTCTATGCTAGGTTTCTTTTCATTTACTTTGAACAGACAGTAGTACAAATAACTTTTTTTTTCCACCTAGGTGTGGAAATACTAAATATTATATTAAATTATAATGTTAAAATCTGCAGTACATATATACATTCAAGGAATAAATACTTGAAATATAATTGATTTAGTAAACAGATAAACAAGGGGATAAAACAGTGTTACACGTAGCATAGCCTATATATGCTGAGTTTCAGTTAAATTTTGTGACACGCTTAATTTGATCACACAAAGGAAACTCAAATGGCAGAAAGCGACATCCTATTTGTTTTCTTTATTTTACAAAAGCACAATGTTTTGTTTTCATTGTGAGTGTACACAAATAAAAGTAGACCTTTAACAGTGATGCATTATTAATAAGACAATAAATGATGGGAGTGTTTTAAGTTGATTCTGCTGGTATAAGGAAACAGTTGAAGTTATCGCGCTGACGAACACACACACACACACACAAAACATATCAGTTCCAGCATTGCTAACTTGACAGAGCAGTTGGTACTTTATCGAAATAAAATACAGTGAACCAAACATCAGCACGCACGCCTCTGTGTCACCGTTGGAATACGATTGAAGTACAAAGCCTATAATTTACATAATAAATAATAATTTTGCATTCAGATACATCACAAATATGGAAATATTATGGAATATTTGGATTTGTGCCAAATGAGAGAGGGGTAGAATACACGAGCACAAAACTCAATTTCGCAAACAGTTGAGAGTGCAAGCCTTTAGTATACTCCTTTGTCAGTGAGAGACGCATTCAGAATCAGCACATGGTCATTGTCTAGTGGGCTTTGTTTTCAAGTGCGCAACTCATGGCATTCGCTGTTCTTCTCCTGGTGGTTATCAAACAGCGTTGCATTACTGCGGGCGCCCCCTTCTGGATTGAGGGTGAATTGGCTGTATTCATTGTAAGGCCTCATGCACCAAACCGAGATGTCCGTACCGTGATGGTTCGGTATGAATACATGTATCGTTACACCCCTATTACTCAATACTTGAAGTAAGTATGTCCCATAAGTATGACCTTAATTGTATAATTCTGTTCCTTCTTGATATTTTTTTACTGTATGTGGCCTCCTCACATTTGCTCAACCTCAAGTCACTCTTTATCTGTATCATCTAAACAGGAAATTATGCTTCTCCAGTCACTTCCTGTATTCATACAACTTGCTGTACTGACAGCTCTGTTTCAGAATCAGAATCTGGACACTCAACAAGCCTGTTGTCTTTCATTGAACGCTGACAGTCAACACTATTGTGCTAATTAATTATCATATGGCTCAACAGTCATGTTATGCCAACACAGGCTAATTTTACAGCTGGCATATGGACAGTATCAATATGTGCCAGCCAGAGCAGGATGGATGCCCATTTCTGAATTTTAGTTTCTCTGCACGTTTCTTCTCCCGCTAGTTTTACCATCATCTCCGACATGCTCACCAAACACATCAGTGCTGAACTAGTGATTTTCCAGCTTCCTTCTTGGTAAATTGCAACATTTAGATTCAGGCTTTCAATTTAAAACTTTAAAACGTGATTTCACCAATCAATGTCAAATGTGGGATATTCTTTTTTAGGGGTTCAAACGTGTAGCGCTGAAACCCTATTGTAATTGTTAAGATTTTCCAAGATCATCATTCTGACCTAAAAGTGATCGGGCAGATCAAACCTTAAGGTGTAGTGATCTGAAACTTTGAGGGATGGTAGTACCCACACCATCTACAACATCACCAAGGCTCGCACCAATCGGCCTGGCGCTACAGCGATCAAAAGTACGAAATTGCTCATAATTCCTAAAGAGCTTGTCACAGACTCAAGTGTCTTATATCATGGGAATCCTTGGGTCAAGACGAATAAAAGGCATGTGACAGATTTTTTTGAAGAAGCTACTTTTGCTAGCTAGTCCTGGGTTTTTGCCTGATCAGAACCAAACCAGTGCAGAAAAAATTATCTGGAGAGTGAATATAAATAATTATCACAATATTTTGAGTTTTCGACTCACTGTTGCAAAGGGATGCCAAAATGGCTGTAACTTTTTAAATGGAATAAGATATTTACACCAAACTCAATACACATATGTAAGACCTCAATCTGAGATCACATGAGAAAAATCGCAGAGTCCGGTTGGTGCCGATAGCCTTGTGAGCAGCGCATTGATATACTGTATAGCGGTACATTGCGCTACAGGCATCCCGAGTTTGAATCCTGGCTTGAGGACCTTTCCTGATCCTGCGCCCCTCTCTCTCTCCCACTCCACTTCCTGTCACTTCTACACTGTCCTATACTAAAAAAGTTAAAAAAAAAACTCCAAAAATCAGTCTTTATTTTTTTTTTATTTATGTATTTATTTATTCATTTATTTTTTTTAAATCACGAAGTCTGGCCACTGTGTGGTGCTATAATAGAAAAAAAACAAAAAAAACATAAAAATGGCTGTAACTACGCACACATTAGTCCAATAATCAAAATGCCATGGCTCTATAGGAGCACGTTTGTGCATCTCGAATACAGGTTATACAGGGTTAACAAAGGCTGATTGGAAAGATACTCGGTGGGCTTGACTCGCGGCCCTAAAGATTTGCAAGAAATTTGAAAGAAATTGGTCCACTGGGGGGTGGGGGGTGGGTATTGCATTTTTTTAGTATATAGTTATTACTATTATTAAAAATGCCACTTGAGCTTGGAAATTTGATCTTCCAGTTTGAAACTGTGGGTGATTTAAAAACAAGCATGGCAACATCCATGGATTTGTAGACACAATGATAAACAATCAGCTTTATGCAGCTGGTAATAACAACCTGTTTGCTATTGCAAATGTGTAAAACACTGTAAACAAGCTATGTGGTTGATAATTGTGCACCTGCAAAACAAATGCTAGTCTGTATACAGTCATTTATCCCATTCAGTTTGGTTTCCAGGAGAATTGGTTGCCTTTGTTGACATTTCTAATGTGAATGCCGGAATTTATTTAATTTAATTTTTTTATACGTCATCGTCTGTGCGTCGAGTAATGGAATGCATTTGCGGTCGGAAGTAGGAGATATCAAACAGAAATAGCCACATCTGACTTTGAATGGAACACTGCATTATCCACATGCATCCTGTATATAACAAAGCTCTGGGCGCCGTGCCTGTATGCTCTATTCTCAGCAATACAATCAATACATGCCCTGCCTTCTGCTGCCTCATGCATTTCAAGATGTCCCAGAGAAGAAAGATGAAACTGTTAGCTAAGCAACATATACCAGGATCCTCTAGACCATACATTAACTGCAGGATACACTTTACTTGCCTTGCATTGTGACACAGCTCATTGCAACCTGTTTTGCCCATTAGTAGCAACCAGCTTTATATATAAATGTATAATATATTTTTTTATTTCATTCCTAGAACCTACAGACCATACACTGTCAGAATAAAATGTGCAAAAATGTACCTTTAGGCGTACAAAGGTTTGTACCTTCTTTATCCCTAAAGGGTGCATATCAGTACCTTAGTATGATACTAATATTATAATATGCACCTTTTCAAGGTAAATAAGGTACAAAGGTGTCCTTTTGAGAGTACTGTCCCAGTAACAAGCTTTATTTATTTATTTATTCATTTTATTTTTTATTTATTTTATTTTTATTTTGTTGCACTTTTGTTTCTAACCGTGTATTAAATTCCATGTAAATTCTATCTGCAAAAACAGGTCACTCTTTATTTGGTCCAATTCTCTCTATTAACAAACCATTAACTATGACTTTTGTCTAATTAAACTCAGTTTGCTGCTTATTAATAGTTAAGGTAGTTGTTAAGTTTGGGTATTGGGTAGGATTATGGATGTAGAATATGCTCTTGCAGAATATGCACTGTTAGACATTTCAAAGGGTTTTTACAGTAACTTACTGGCAACACTGTTGCCAGTAAGTTACTGTAATTAAGATTTACAGTAGCAAACTGTATTTGATTTACAGTTGCAAACTGTACTGTTTTACAGTAAATTACTGTAAAAAAATCCAATTCATCAGTATACTACTGCATTTCACTCATTTTAATATAATTTCATTAGATTTGATTATTTTTTATATAGAATTAATTTTATTTTTACTCTACATAGGTATTACTGACATTCAATAAAAACAGACACAATAATTACAAAATATCAAATTCTTTATTTAAAACATTGCATGTATAACACTTAAAATTCCAATGCTGGAACAGTGCATCTTCACCATTTCTCCTGTCTTAGGACGTTTTGCAGTGCATTATGTTGTATCCTCTGGATTTATCCTCACAAAGAATCTTTAGGCAACAGAAACATAATGGGGAAAAAAGACAAGCAGCCAAAGAATACACAGCCATCTGCAAAACCCAGGTGCTGCTCCAAAACATGGCCACCGCCTTTGCTCACCATCCACTTTGTAGTGACAGAAATGTCTTCTCTGAAAAACAAGAAGTAGAAATGACACACTTTTAAAAGAGAAACCTCATATTGAATACACAAACCTCTCAAAACCATAGTTATTCTCTTACCATGAATTATCAGTCTCAGGGTGGCTGGCATGCTCATGTCTTTAATGATGCTTCATTGCAGTTGCTTTTAAAACACAAATACAAAAAAATGCAGTAAATCTTAAATTCCATTTAAAAACTATAACAAACTATTTCTAAAACTAGAAAGGCAGCTAGCCATAAAACTTGTTTAACTTAGCTAACATACGATTTTATTTTCTCAATAGGCTACTGGCCAACATTAACTACTAACACCTGAACAAAATTTCACATTAGTTAACCTAATGCTAATATAAGATGAGTTTTGCTCCTTAAAAATAATTTTAATTCGGTAACTTAATTCAATAAGCTGACAAAAGTCGTTTGAAAAGACAGCGCAGTTTACCATAGTAAAGTTTGTTACCGCCATGTTGACTGGTAAATGTTACTAACGTTAGGTTAAACTGGTGTGCAAAAATCTGAAACAAAAACACAGACAAACGTACATATATTTTTACCTTGTTTGCTGGTCTTATTCTCTCGTAAGGTGCATCGACACAGCGCAGATGTTCTCCAGAACTCTTCCACTCTTGCGGTTTCATCCCCGGACAAAACCTGCAGTGCTGCCCTGCTGCTTCTGTGTCTTCCTCGGATGCAGCACAACTCGATAAAATACAATATAGAACCCATTATATATACTATCTACAGAGGATGCGGACAGTAAAGTCATGCCCTGGTATATTTCTGATATACAGATGCACTCCAAGTGCTCGCACTGTTTCTGACATGAAGGACAAACAGATTTTCCAATCATTACAAGCGATGTAACACATCCAGTATAGTCAGTTTCAAGCTGTTCCGGCGTTGTAGACACGGTGTAAGGCAAATCGTGTCAATCCAAATGTAAGAAATGAGGAAAATAAAACAACCTCAATAGAATGGCACCAAAGAGGCCGTTACAGCAAATACAGTAGCATACAGCAATTTAAAAAAATACAGTAAGTCTCTGTATGTGGGGTCTGACGTCACAGAAAATTCCCATGATGCAAAGGGTATTACAGTTATTTACTGTAAAGGGAATTTGCAGTATTATATAGGGTGATATACAGTAAATAACTGTAGAAACTACAGAAATGTCTGACAGTGTGTGCTTTATAAGCACTAATAAACAGCCAATATGTTAATAATAAGAATTCTAATAAGCAACTAGTTAATAGTGTGAATTGGTTCCTATCCTACAGTGTTACCCAAAAACATTTAAAAAATGTTAAAGCGTATTGTGAGTAAGTCTGTGGGGCATTTGATTGTTCGAATAAAAACATCAAATGAAAAAGGAATAGCTGTATTTTTTTTTTCTTAGTGCATGCTGATTCAAAGCTTCAGTTTTTCCCTATTCTTGCACAAGTAATTTTCAGCATACTTTTCTGTCAGTTTACATTTTGTTTCTTCTCTCTCTCTCTGTAGAGAATGCACATGGGGTATGTTGTGTGTGCATAAATTGGTTTCAATCTAGAGTTCAAAGGCTGTATTACTCTTTGACTTCATTTCATTACCATAACTTGGATCTCTGTCTTTCACTTCGAAACCCATCCCCATTTTAAACAAATGGCCAAACCTTCTGCCCCAATCTCTCACATCAATTGGTTATACATGCGAAGGGTTATTTATGAATGGTGAAATGATTCTTGATTTAGTTTTCAAGCGACCTTCCAAATGCTGAAGGCATGAGTCAGTTTAATACTGAAGAATGCAACAATATTTTTATTTATTTTTAAATAAATTTAGTTTATTTATTATTCGCAGTGTTTCATTCATCCTAATATGTTTTTTGTTTTTTTAACACTACCAGCAAGCCACAAATCTAATACATTTAAGTGGAAGTGGTTGTTTTGATTAGTTTTAAACTCCAATAATGAATACAAACTGATACTACAATGCATCTTCAAAATCTCTCTCTCTCTCTCTCTCTCTCTCTCTCTCTCTCTCTCTCTCTCTCTCTCGCTCTCTCTCTCTCTCACACTCTCTCTCACACACACACACACACACACACTTGTGTTCATGCATCACCAAAATGCAGCTGTGGTGACACTCTCACCTCGGATCAAATGATATAATGTGTGTTTGAATGACACAAAACAAAGAAATGACAAGTCACCTTTATAAATATACTAGAATCATTCTAAATGTAGCTATATGATATTTAAAATAATGTAAATTGTAAATATGATAATACTAGTGTAATTGTTACAAATATAACTATATCATATTTAAAGTCTCCATTCAGTCAATGATTTTATCTATTAAAACTCATTGTTCATCATGAAAATTATATATTTAAACTTTTTTTTTTCCTGAAAAATGTATTCATGTCTTAAATTGGCTTGACTGTACACCCTTGTCTCATTTAGTGTACGGTAGATCTATGAATATACAAATTAGCCCCGCCTCCATTCAATCACAGAAGCTTGGACCTGCTCCACTTTGGCTCAGTTAGCAGAAGTAAATGCTATAGTAAATGCTATACAATGGCAGTGGCAATGAGTTAATGGCTATATCTTTGTCAATCATTGCGGTTTCGAGAATGAATCCTCGAGTGAATGTATTCAAATTCTGAATGGATTACAGCCTAGAAAGCATACAAAGAGCAGTTCCCCTGCAATCACTGCTGTCACTCGCCTTAGTTCATTGCGATCTCATGCCGTTATAATCAATGAAGCTGCACAATTAATCTCATATTTACATAGGGCCCCATGTGAAATCCGTTTTTATTTTTTCCCAAATTCCATTATTTATATTTTTGACTCTATTTTAATGGTTAAATTAAATGCTATTAATCAAAAAGCATGTCTAATTAATTGAAATCAGTATTAAACAGCCTATTAAACATTTTTATTCCTTTAAAAAGAATGTTTTAATAAAAAAAAATAGTAGTAGTAGTACTATCATTACATTAAGTAATATTTCTGTCACGTTTTTTTCAAGTTAAACCTAAGTTTTATTTTGACGGTTGCTGTGAAGACGTTTAGGTTTCTGTTTGTTTGATATGACGATAGTTTTTCTCAAAAGAAATGGTACAATGCTCATGATGTGACTCTCAGAGCAGTTCTAGAGATTATGTTGTGTTCATGTGCTCATATATTGAGGCAGCAGAGGCTTAAAACAGCTATTGTCACGCACGCTTCAGTATGAGTGTAGTTAACGAAACCACGTGTCTACGCCATTCATTCACACGCAGAACAGGCAGAATTCATATTTAAATGGTATTTTTGCAGCTTAATATTCACAGACACTAGTCCAAATCTTGTTTTGATTTAAGTGTACTGACCTACTTTTGATTTATCCTTCCAAAATTTTGCAAATTACGTGATATTACACATTATACAGTAAATTCATTTTTTTTGACTGGATTCCACGATTTATCTGCATTTTCCGCATCGCGGAAATCATAGGGGCCTATACATCATGTACATGTTGTTTGTTATAATGAGAGGATTCACAAGTGTGCAAAAATCAGTACTGAACAAAACTCGGGCGACTTGAGCAGTGAGTGGATTCTGACTAGCTTAAACACCTCTGATTGGCCACTGCGTTCAAGAAATCAATAGATGTGCCTGTGATTGGCTACACTGCTCAATGCTGCAAAAACACAATACCTTTGACCAGATATGAAAAGCCCTGACCCGCACGTTGATGGGATTGGTTAGATATGTGTGACTGTAGGAAATAAGTGAGGTTTCTAACTGCGTTTTTGAGACTGATTTTGGTACACCAAAATTTTAAGGAGAAAATACTTGGCAATGGTGTTGACTGATGAATTTGCATGAGTTTATCTTTCAGCATATTAAAAAAAAACATTAAACAGACGTGTAAAAAACTTCAAAGCTTGATTCTCACCACAGGCGGTCTTTAAAATGATGTAAAATTATAAATATAATTGTATTCACATTTTTGAGATTGAATGATAAAAAAGATGCTAAAGTATTCTATGAAATAACTCTGATCAATTAATTTTGAATTATGTAAAAGTGATTAAATGATGATCGAATCTGATGACCAATTTGTCTCCAAAAACATCTTGATTATGAGTTTTGTTTAACAGTGATGTGTCCTAATAAATGTGATGTGACCAATGGTCTTATTATTTTAAAGGCAGAATGATGTGATTTAAAATTGTAACCTTGGTGACAAGAGCATGAGTCATCCAAGTAAGAGTGGCACCATTTTGCCGTCTGAATATTTTGACAAGTGAAAGGGCTTTTTGAGTGCAGTGCACTAACATTAGGGTCATAATGTCTTTGCCCGTCACTGCCTTCACTGTGTCAAATGTCACTGAGCAGTGACATAGCTTCAGGCTGCCCATGGTATTTTAAACTGACAGAGAACATTGGAGAGCTCCAGAAACACTGGTTACTACCTAGTCTGAGCAACTGCTGTATGGATGGGGCCGCTGAATTGGGGGTTGAGCTAATTGGGGGAGAGTCTGCCAGTGTTAATTAGCAGTTCATTAGCAGTCCGGGTGAAAACTGGTGAATTCACAGTTGAGTAATAGCAGCCATCAGCCTTTGGCCAAGATTCAGACAGGTTGAGTCACAAAAACAGCGGGAAGCTTGAATCCATCACTATAATGGAAATAAAAATGAATTTCAATTCTGAATGTTCACTACACAAAAATATCTCCAGATTTAGAGTGTTTTAGACCAAATAGAAACTGAATATTGGATGTAGATGTAGGGTTTTCAAAATTCCTAACACTGAGTTATTGAATTTAAACATAACTTGGGGAAAATGCACTGTAGTAGTAGTAATAATAATAATAATAATAATATCTGTGTTTCTCTGACTGTAAAAAAGTGTAAACATTTGCATTGTTTTACATGGTAGATGGTTAAAAGTGGGATCAGAATGTTGGTAACCTGGGTTTAAGCACAGTGTGAAAAGCCCTATTTTGGTTAAAAAATTAATTGAAAATTTAAACAACAAATTTGTAGTTACCTTGATGAATATACTAGCTGAATAAGGCATTTTGAATTTGAAATATTTTTTTATTTTTTTACGAATAGTTGAGAGAACCAAAAAATCTGAATGTATCCAGCTGTGTTGAATTTTTCTAAGCAATTTATTTATTTAGTAAGTTAGTTATTTAGTTATTTATGTGTTTGTTTGTTTGTTTGTGTGTGTGTGTGTGTGTGTGTGTGTGTGTGTGTGTGTGTGTGTGTGTGTGTGTGTGTGTGTGTGTGTGTGTGTGTGTGTGTGTGTGTGTGTGTGTGTGTGTGTGTTCATTCGTTTGTTCGTTTGTTTGTTTGCTTGTTTGTTTTTTGAGAGAACCTAAAATCTGAATGCATCAGGTTGCATTATTTTTTTACTCAACATTACGTATGTATTTATTTATTTATGTATTTAGTTAGTTAGCTAGCTAGCTAGTTGGTTAGCTAGCTGGTTAGTTAGTTAATCAGTGTGTGCTGATGCCTTTCTAAGTGATCAGACATATTATTTTCACCTGTCAAATGATAAAAGCAGGGAAACAAAATAATAATAATAATAATAATAAATTCTCAAAGACCTGAAGAGCACTGAAGGAGGATTCCAAGCCAACACCTTACCAGCCAACTCCAACACCCTTGGAACTGCATAACATTGTGCTAAAAACCTTTCAGATCACAGCAAGCGCAAAGCAACACCCTGGCAACCACATAACAATGTGCTAAAACCTTGCTGAATACACAGCGACTGCATAGCAATGACCTGGCAACCGTCCTCAATTCTATAGCATTATTATGGTGGTGAGTTATGCATAGGTAAATGTCACTCGCACTTCAGAAAATGTAAAAATCTAGTTTGCATTAAAATCTAATATTTGCCTGGCAAATAATTATTTTAGTTGTTGAAATGTCTTTGCCACTTGGTCGGTGAATTAAAAGAGAATATTAAACCAACATTGTTGGATTAAACCAACAGGATATTTTCTACAGGTATTTAGACATGGATTCCTTCATAAGATTATGATGCATTCTATCCTCCTACTCTTAGGGCTGCCTGGGCTTTTATTTGGGTAAATGAAAGTAGGATTAAACAGAAAAGGTTTTATTTTTAGAAGTGTTTTATTTCACAGCCCGAGGATGCGGTGAAAACAAAGCAAACTATTTTTGGCCATAAGAGTCTCAATATCTTGTTCTTTGGTTCTCATTCAGTTGCATAAGTTTTACATCATGTGCCTCCCACTGATAAGAAGATACTTTGGTTAGTTTACCAGGGAGGGAAGGGCAGGTCAAGTTAGTATAAATTGACACTCCAAAGACCTTGTGTGATATACACAGCACACTGTGTGCCCACTTTAACATTACCACCTACACTGAAAGCACAGGGTTATTGCTAACTGGGGCAATGATTGTTGAATTCACAGTGAGTTGACACTTCATAGCATGTGTATCCTTCCATAATTTATAAACGAGTTTCGCTTTGATTAAGGCTCTGAAATGAAAGACATTGTCAAGATGATGAAGTCCAGGGTATATGAAACTTTCATAAGTGCACAGTTTACCAGTTGAGCAGTTATGCTTTCTTTTTGCAAAGTTATATTAGAGAGCACAAATATAATAACATATAATGTCACTTGTTTATGGTGTTGGGAGTAAAATAGCAATTTCCTCTCTTTCTAATGACTGCAAAAATAGCCATAACCAAAAGGTCAGCGTTTCCATGTTGAACACTTTTGGGGTTTGCATTAAGATGAATTGGAATGCCAACAGTTTCGGGTATATTAGACATCCGTGGCTGGGACAATCACAGCCATTACACCATGCTTCACAGCATGAAGAAGACAATACAAAGGTCCAGCAATAGCATGCTAATGGGTAAGTCATTGTAGGCTATTGCTTTGCCTGAAATAATTTATTTGAGACAGCACTTTATTTCTACACAGCTTTTTATGTGAGCAATCGAGCAAAAGGTGCCTGTCAAAATGTACTTAGACACAAAAATGCTTTTACTGTCATTAAAGAAAACCACTTTATTATCATACGAGAATGAATAGATAGAGCCAGATGCATTGGTCCTGATCTGAATATATAAATCATCGCGTTTATTCACACACGTGTCCCCGAGGAAACACTCAACATGAATACATCCTGCACTCATATATCACAGTGGCAGGAATAAAATGGAAAAATATGCCCAATGCCAATAAATCACTGCTTAATTTACTTTGCCCTGCCGGTTTGGAGAATTCACTGCCTTTCTGCTTGGAATTGAGAATGACCGTCCCAGCAACTCTCCAAAAGTGCTAGTTGGTGTGATGAAGAAGAGAGACCAAAATCTTGATGGATTGTATTCCTGCCAATGTTAAACCTCAAGTGTTAACCCTAGGATCTGATGTTTTTATTTGAAAAAAAAAACATACTTTACATTGAATCATCAGATTGATATGCCATGACTTTTTGGTTAATATGCCATGACTTATGAGAAGTGATAATGAACAAAATATCAACTTGATAAAAGTGATCACACAACCACATAAAACATAAATGCATAAATAGTTTAGTTTTATTGTATTTTTCTACGTTTTTTTTTTTTTTTTTTTTTTTGGAGTTTAACACACCCCAACAGAATCAAGATAACTATATTGATAAAGAGTTTTAGTTATTGTTATAAAATAAAAAATATATATTAAAAAAAATAAGACAAAAGCTGTTGATTTAAAAACAATTTTGGGAACTTTAAATACATAAACCTTAAATAAAAAGTAAGCTAAAACCAATGGTTGTAAAAAGTAGTCAGTGAATGTGCATTCAGTCACTGGTGCATTACTATTTTTATTAGTATTATTATGTTTTAGATTTTATTATTTCACATGTACACATCACAAATTAAATCACAACAGAGCATTAAGGGGTTAAATGCATAAATTACATAAATAATATTTTGGGTTATGGATGTTGTAGCCTCGGATACAGCACTTGTGTAATGTTCTTTAGTTGCATCTACTTTTGATGATAAATATGCATAAAAAAATCAATATGGCATTGGACGCAGAAAATGATTGACTGAATAATGTCTGACTGCTGATTTTGTCTTGATTTCTTTACTTTTTTTATATGCTGCTCACACAAAGCTACCATAAAGCTTCAAACTTGCAATATAATCAAAAAGTTGTATTGGCTACTTTTATGATTATTTTATGGTGCTTTTGGCCCCCTTTTGATGTTTGAACACTTCAGTTCCCTTTCATTTTAATTGCATATAAAGGAGCAACCAGCATGGTCTTTCAATTTTTTGCTAATACAACATCAGAACGAGTATATGGTAATAAAACATGTTTTTGGGTGAACTATTTCTTTAAATCTTTTATCAGTTTACCTTCACTCCTGCTTCTTGCCTACTCGATGAGCAGCATAAGAGTATCAGGTGTGTGTTCCCAGCGTGCGAGATAAAGGACGTCTGCAATATGTGATTGCCAATGATAGGACTTTTGAAAGGAACATACTCTGGTTTTGAATTATTGAGCAGCACATTCAAGGGACGCCCGTGCTGATTACTACACCTCAAAGAGCCATAATGAAGCCATTCCCGCAAGGACATGAATTGGATACATCTAAAATGTCAATATCAAACCAGGAAGACATATGGAAATAGACAACCTTATAATGTCCTTTAGTCTATAGAGACCCAGTGATCTCTCCATCTGGCAGAATGCAAATCCCATTAGAGAGACATTATATTTAGATGTGCATTGTGTCATTGTATCCTCCCTGCTGAGTATATACTTACCTTAAGTTGCTGTGGTAGGCTGTTCTGCAGTTAAATACAATAACGACACCTTCACGATGTCTGTAACCTTTGCATTTAGACTAGAGAAAAGGAATAACAATATACTATGTGTAATATAGTAATATTCTAATAATGAAATATTGGTAAAAAAAAATCTGGCTTTTCTGTGAAAACACAATATGGGAACAATCTTTTCATTTGCTGTCATGGTCTTGCTGTGTCTTGCTTGCTTGCTTGCTGTTGTATTACAGAAACTATGTGCATGGTTAAAAAAAAAAAAAAAAAAAAAAAAAAAAGCTATATGATACTTTGAGATTTTTCCCCCCTTCTTCTTTTTCCACCAACAATATTCTTAGTAACAGTCACCAGTAAAACACATTTGAATTTGATCGCCCACTAAATGCAAATTGGCTCAATCTGCAAATATATTCTAGTCAGGGTAACTAAAGATGTCTTGGTAACACTTTTGTCAGACCTCTGTCGTGTGTGTCTTGTGTTCCCGCCTCTTGTTTCCTTATATGGTTAGTTTCCTGTCCTCGTTTCATGTCATTATTAGTGTGTGTGTGATTATGAGTTTATTGCCATGTGTATTTAAGTCCTGTCTGTTGAGTTCCATGTCGTCTGGTCTACTCGTTATTCCCTGTGTTTCTGTGTGTCTACCTTACCTTGATGTCGTCATTAAAGACTATTATTTTGAAGTATCTCCTCGTCTGCGTGTTCCTCGTTTCTCCCTGCTGTGTGCACCATGACAACTTTAGTATAGGGACCAATTCTCACTATTAACTAGTTGCTTATTAGCATGCCTATTATCAACATATTGGATGTTTATTAGTACTTATAAAGCACATTATCTGCATGATCATATTCTACATCCCTAATCCTACCCAATACCAAAACTTAACAACTACCTTACTAACTATTAATAAGCAGCACATTATTAATTTGAGGCAAAAGTCATAGTCGATGGTTTGTTAATAGGGACAATTGGACCTTAAAATAAAGTGTGACCAATTTTGTTTTGTTTTTCGCAGCAAAATATAAATGATCAAAAATAAATAAATAAATAATAATAATAATTCCTGGACAGGGATTTTGATATGAGATTATGAGATTTTAATATGAAGTGAATTCAGCAGTTTTTGTTTTGCAAAATATTCTCTTCCTCAGAGGCAAACGTATTATGCAATTATTTTTAGATCGATGCATTTGGACCTCAACACAAACTTCAATAACTGTGGCAACCAACAAACATCATTAAGTGAAAACGATGAGCTCTTAACATCACCACACAACAGTGACAACAACAGCAGCATGAATAAAGTCAGTAAACAGCCAAACAATAATCCTCAATGGTAACTGCATAATTTATTCATACATATTGGGAGCTTGCAATCCTTTGAACAAATCTGCAACATTCTCTAATATGCCATAGTTTAAAAAAAAAAAAACTTGGGACAATATTTAGAGGAATATTGTTGGTCTAACATGCTTTTATGTGGATTCAAAGTAATTTGCTTGATATGTGACTAAAAGCCCCATTGATGAAGAAAATGCAATTCTTTATTTTACAGTGTAATGAGGCACTTCATTTTCAAAAACAATCCACATGGTTTTTATTGTAAATAATGCGAAACAAATAATTTGGCTATTTTATATTTACTTTATTTTGTTAGTTATTACATTTACATTATTGTCTTCAATAAAGAACACTGTCTGAAAATCATTTTAGCTCTGAAATGCATCCTTAAGAGACTATTGACCGTGTGGCAGAGCTTTTGATGGAAGAGTTTCTTTCCAACTCTATTATTTTCTTTGCCAAACAGCATTAATGCTGTCTGCAGAACATTTTGTATTCAAATCAGATCAACCTAAAAACAAGCACAGGTTGTGAAAGGACTCTAAACATGGCCGATAACACCAGCAATATTACAAACATAACATTATGTCAGTTCATATTCATTAATGTTAATGCATTCAGCACTGTGTGACATTCTAATGGTTCTAATGGCAACCCTTAAATTGCACTCCTATATTTTTATGTGATTAGAGTAAAATAATAATAATAATTAAAACTTTACATTTTCGTTAATGGAATTCTGAAAATCTTAATGGATGTAAATAGTTTAATGGATGTATAAAAATAAACTTTCATCCTCCCAATCTGGGTCATAAACAACCCAGATCTGTTTATTTGTCTGCCCTTCTGTTTTAATTGATCTGTTTTTAGCATTTATTGATATTTATTTGATCATTTTTAGCATCCCCTTCTCTTTCCTCACATTTTCAGTGTTAATTAATAAAAAAGTTTTTATCACTTCAAAACTCACAATGCTAAATAATGCAATGACACTTTACACTTTAGATCATTCATGTTTAAAGTTTTTAATTAGCAGACAATCAGCAGCCATTGTGTAATGAATGTCAGTGTCGATGAACTTACAACATAGAATGAGACATTTTTGAGAAATTGACTTATGTTAAAACAATCCTCAAGCAAAACAAGATAGAGTCTTAAGGTAAAAGTCTAGAATCAGAAGCCTAGTGTGAGCTCCTCAAAAAAAATAAAAAAATAATTGACAACAAACTGAATTTTTCATCGCTTAGTCTCCCAAACCTGGCATACGATGACTTAATTGTGTAGAGACCCATCCAAAACACACTGGATTTCTCCCGATGGTCATTTCACCTTTCTCATAAAGATATCGTTCACATCCAGATCTAGAAATCAGTCATTTTTGACACGGCCAAACTTGGATTAAAGCAGAATAATGAATGACTTTATGAGAGTAAAGTGCCAAAATTGTAAATGCAGCTCAGATTTGGGTCGTGAAAAGGTTTGAAATGTGCTCGCATGGCATAATGTGTTTGAAAAGACACTTGAGGACAGACTTTGCTTTTGAATCACAGAGGACTGACTTGCCTATTAACACAATGCCATTCTTTAATCATTACGAAATGCCTTTAGAAGGAGATTGTTAGCTCCAATTTCAAACTGGATTATCATATAACTGCCTGTATAATTGGATTCATCATTGTAGGTCTGCTTTGCATGATTGATAGATCTGCGGAAAGCACTGTGATTCAAGGTCAGAATGCAGATATGATCAGTCTCAGGGCTATTAGTGATATAACAGCAGCGGTCAGGTAGGGAAACTGGTTTACTGTAACAATTCTGCAACCATCTAGCTTTGGACTTGACATTTTTTGTAATAGCATGCAGCCAATACAGATTTGTTTTCCCCCTTCAGTATGTACAGTTGTAGTTATGCTATCAGTTAAATAAGTAGATTTGTTTGTTTGTTTCATTCACTTCTGAAATGTTCAAGGCATATCTATATTTTTATTGCTACCGAAAAATCATTCTACCATTCTCTGTCTTTTATAGTCTTTGAAGACCCCATGAAATGATACGATTAATGAAAAAGATCTAGACGATGAATGCTACAGACTTTAAGTTGCAAGTAGGTCTGCAGTGTAAATAATTCATGTGCAAAGTTATAATTTCTGTCAATGGCTCTTGTATGTAATAGCCAGCCCCTCCTGGCTCATTTGGAATCAAACACCTCTGGTAGTGTAATGATGCAAGGGAACTTTGTTAACTGTGTAATAGAGGTCGACCGATTCATCGGTTTTGCCGATTAATCGGCACCGATAGTTGATTTGCAGAACAATCGGTTATCGGCAAAAATCCATGCCGATAGTTTTCGGTGTTTTTTTTTATTTTTTTTTTATTTTTTTTTTCGTGTTGCGTCTGTTGCTGGAGTGGTTGAGAATGGTCTGCTATCATTATACAGTATGAGAACGGCCTCTAGAGGCGGAAATCACTGACAGCACATGTTGTTTGTTTTGGCATGTGACACTGCGCGCTGCACAGAGCGGGAAACTTCAAACGCGTATTTAAATGCAGCCGACAGAAAATCCTGCCGCGGAACAGAGCGCCATTCACATAGTTTCCCATTAAATAACATTATAGCCTATTTGTCCCAAATCATTGTTAATGTACATAATGACTTCGCCCTAGGCTATAAATTATGTATTGTGCATTTTTCAGCAAAACGTTTGTCTTTCCGTGGCTCTAATACAGTCTGTATGCTTCATATAGAGAGCTGTAATACAGATCTTTCTCTTTCCGTTTGCTCTGTTATTTAAACACCGAACTTCAAACTCATTTATGACACATAATTCATTCTTGAAGCAAACTTATGTCCGTTTGGTGATTAAATAAACAGTTTTAGACCGCTGCTTAAATTGAACGTGACGCGTCTGGTGTGTGTGTGTGTGTGTGATACCTGTGACTTCTCCAAGACGCAGCGCTGTGCTTTTGCACAGTGTGTCACTCACTTGCATATTTGTTTATATTTTAATTAGATAATCATGCAGTGTTCTAAAATAGCAGCAAATAAAGAGTGCACATCAGGGGTGGCGCCAGAGAATTTTGAACGCGGGTGCTGAGGGGGTGCTAGATCAATGACAGGGGAGCTGGGCAATTAATAGTAAATATGACCAAAACAGGTTGTTATTATTATTATTTTTATATGAATAATAAAATCACTATATAGGCGCATTTCAAATGTTTATGAGGAATGTGGGAGTATTATCGCGCATAGCCTACTGCATGGGGGCGCGCACGCAATTATTTTTATTTATTTATTTTTTCCTGCGGAAAGCGCTTATACTCCTGTCACTTTTGGATGCGCTTTCTGTCGTCTCATGCAGTCTCCGTGAATGGAGCGCGTCACAACAATGAACCAGCTCACAGACATAAGAAATACATCTGCAGAAAGCTTTGAAAACCAATTATAATAAAAAAACAAATCTTCTCTGATTATGTAGTCCGTATAGGTGCATTTCTCTATTAAAGGCAGTCGACTGTGGAGATGGCGAGTCTGAGAAAGCACTAGTTTATTAATAAATAATTAAAATGTATTTTTCCCCGATGCATTCATAATCATTACTTTAGCCGGTGCTTTGCGGCAAGTGTCATGCGTGCGTTTGAGCGCGGAATAATACGCCTAAATGCCTAAATAATAGGCATAAATAATAACCTAAATGGTTATTATACTATCAATTTAATATAAACGTGCGAATAGTTGACTAGAAAAATATTTAGTCGGGCAGGCCAACAGTACTTGGCACAAGGAACCGATCCATTTTTAAAATAAAATGCTGACGTTACGTGCCACTGCAAATCATGTTATTGCATTGCAGTATTTATGCATGTGTTTAATGAGTCAAATGTTTTTATTTTATTTCATTTTTTATGTGGGTGCTATGGGGGTGCTTTGGTTTTTCTTGGGGGTGCTGGAGCACCTGCTAGCCCCTCCCTAGCGCCGCCCATGGTGCACATACAATATCAATAACCTGTGCATGTAATTTTAATATGGCCTTTTGTAGGTATTTCAAGATGGCCATCTTTAAGCATGACTGTTGAAATGAAATGGTAATACTTAATAAGAGTCCATTTGTAACATTAACGAAAGCTGTAGAAGTATTGTTCCTTGTTAGAGTGTGTTCATTTCATTTCAACATTTACTAATAGGCTTCATTTTTAAATTTTAAAGTTTCTTCTTTTAACATTTGTAAACTATGAAATAACTTTAATAATCAATATAGTAATAAATATTAATACTAAATTTTTATTCATTTATAAAGTATAGTTCAGTACTGTTACTGTTTTTTTTTTAAATAGTAAAGCTCTATTTAGTTTTCATTCAGTATCTATTTTAAAAACTATCGGTTGATTAATCGGTATCGGCCAGTGTGGTCCAACCTAGCTATCGGTATCGGTAAAATCCACTATCGGTCGACCTCTACTGTGTAAGTATTCATGTGGAGAATCGATTGACTCCATAGACATGCATGTGGAGGAAAGACAGCTTTGAAGTAAAATAAAACCAGCTGAGGACTTTTTTTTTCGTCTTTTTTCTCCTCTTCTCTCTCTTTCTCTTGCTTGATTTAAAAAATGTAATCAGCAAAGTTGATAATTGCCTGAGTCTTTCACAGTGCAGGATTCTACTACAGTAAGCCCCCTTGTCAAAATGTAGATGCTATTCAGTATTGAGTGCTGTCATCGAATCATTGAAAAATCAATGCTTTATTATTATTATTATTATCATTATTATTACTGGTATTAATGTTATTTGTATAATCCCTGACAAATGCAGCTACATGCTATCATTACAACTTTTCAAATTCCTGACAAAGGACGTTTCAACCCAGGCTTATTAGTGAAAAAAAGTGCCTGTGGTGGCATATCTGCATAATTGTATTATGTTTCTTCTAACACATTTTACAAAACACTTTCTAAGTGAAATGTCCAGTGACTGGCACTAAAAGTGGGTTCAGTTTTATCAGAAACAGATAAACGTGAATCTGGCAATGTTTTATTACACTGGTGGTTGTACGTATCGCGGCAGTTCAGAAATGAAATGTCTGGTGAGTGGTGCTGAAATGCTCTATCCTATTTGGAAAAATAACATACCACCTACAATAAACCTAACCAATAATGTTAACAAAAGCAAATGTAAGATGATAACACATTTGCTGAAGCATTTTACAAGTGTTTGACCTCTTTATTGAGTGTTGTGACCCGTGTTTCACAGGACTCATACCGGAGTGCTCCACATTGCAGTGTATTGCTGTTCCATGTGTGTTACAGAGCAAGTTCACTACATCAGAAAAGGCATTCACATAGAGCTGGTTCTGTGATGTAAAAGTCAAATGTATTTGTTTACAAATCATGCCAATGCAAAATTGTTTTGAGGTCATAATAGAGTATTGTGCAAGTAACCGTGCAAAAGTAAATATTATTAATCAATAATCTGCCCCAGTAAGTCTCTCATAACTTGTGTGAAAAGGAATAAAAGTTGTTGGTGTTTTACTGCCTTAGCTGGAAACTGCAGTAAATTGTATGCATTGAAAAATAAATAAATACATGCATACATTTTGACGTTTGCATCACATAACTAGCTCCACATGTATGGCTTTTCTCATGTAAACTTGCTCAGTAGCTCACCTGGTACACCATTGCATGCTATCCAGAGCGCTTAGGTATGAGTCTGGTGAAACACAAGTCACGATAAAAGAGCTCAAATATTTGTAGAGGCAAGACAAAATGGCGTAGTTGCTTAAAAGTAAATGTGTTTTCATCTCAGTATTGGCTAGGCTTAATGTAGGTGGTACGTTATTTTAAAACAAAGCTTTAGAACTGCAGAAATGTCACCAAAGGCAAGTTTTTCCAGTGACCCTGCTGTTTTTGACACATTTAGACCCACATTCACATCCACAAAAAATAGGCTTTAATTATAGTTTGCTTATTAATACTTATGGAGGTATCACACCACAGGACTGTGGCAGTAACATTACATTAAACATTACATTACTGTAATTAGTTTTAAGGATGTAAAATTCTCCTTCTTCCAATTTAGAAGCTTATTTTTCTGATTAGGAAAATGACCAAATCTGTGATAATTGTTGCCCAGCCAAATAAAGAATACATGAGAAATTAAATATTGACTTTCATCTAAAATTACATGTGATCTGCCCATTCAAATACTGTAGATGTCACGTTATGAGCAGTGCTAAGCAAAACCTAGCGAGAGCACAAAGAGAGGAATACACTTGGTGACAGTGAAAGAGATGAAAAAGCAAAGAAGAGTCATCCCTTTTATTTTTCAGTAGGACAGTTATGAAATATTGCTCAGGCCCTTCTGTGCCGCTGCATGCTGCATCCGGGCAGTCACGCCAATTGGGCGACTCCCGATTTCTGAGTGGGGATAAAAACAAAATGTCTGCCACACTTTGGGCCGGTCTGTTTGTGCTGTGTGCCTGGACCACTCACCCGCTGCCATTTAGACACATGGTGCCAGCTCGCAAGCTCCTCCAACCGATGCTCCGCTGGCGACAGCTGTTCTCTCGCTGACTGAAATCTGGGCACATGACGAGGCGTGGCCGTCTGCGTTCAAACACAATCGCTGCAGTGCCATGCCTCGGGGCAACGGCTTAGGCATGCGTGTCACAACACATATCCGTCCTTCTGTTCTGTTCCTTACTGTCACACAAACATTATTGCATTATGAGACACCAGTCTGGTCAGTTGCGACTTGGGCATGGAAATGGAGACTTGCACTATGGGCACAGCAGCCTTGACCGGGAGGACTTCCTCCAAACTGAGCCTGGGGTACATCAGTGACCCAGTTTGCAAGCAGGCTAAAAGTTTGGGCTCTTTCAAGTCGGTTGGGCACATGACCTAAGAAACGCTGTCACTTCAGAGGAGTGCGATCAATCGTTTGAGGATAATCTGACTGAAACTGCGCAATTTTTGAACAAGCACATGCTTGATCGAACAAACACTTCACCAGATGTACACTTGAGGGATGCTATTATTTTAAAACGCTACTGGTGACTATAAAAAAGCACCCTCGGGGAAGGATTCATGCTAAGAAAATACAACATCAACCATATCACTTTTTGAAACACCATAACAAATTAAATGTGTAAACTGAATAAACTATAATAGCAAGATAGGACAACAGTAGCATGTTCAGTCTTGTACGAGAACATGTACAGTGTGAATTCATGAGAAAGATGTAGAACCTACAGGGACTAAATGGCAAATCAATAGATCCAATCAACCATTCTCTCATGGAGTTAAAGCAGCATTATATTGGCTTATTAACTATTGAGAAATAGGCTCAACTGAGAATGGTCTCTACTGGTGAAACCAACGCAGCTGGCTTATTATATTAATCGCTGCTTTCGCAGGTAAGTATGTAATTAGGGTTAAGACCCAAATAGTTTCCTTCTTAACATGTAAACATCCCCATTAGCTTTGATGTTAAAACCCTCTTGGTTGAAGTAATGAGGTAAAAACTCTAGCATGCGAGGGCATTGTTCAATACGTCCAGTAAGACAAACTTTAAACCTCTTAATTGCGTCCTGTGGTCTTGCATGAGTGTTTTGGTTGGTTGTTGATTTTATCTTTGCACTTAACTAAGGGTTTTTTCATTGATGCATATATGTTAAAGCATCGGTTCATGGTTTAATTAGTCATGTGGTATAATGAGCTCATTATAGTAAAGGAAGTGGTTAATTAAAGCAATGTGTATGTGGTAAGCATAGCAAATGAAGAAATGAGATGCTAACAATAGTATGCAAACTAACTTTTGGGATTTATTCATCAACCATATGCCCAGTATAATCAAAAGTCAAGACAGCTCAGGGAAATTATGTTACTTTTCATTTAGTATACCCTTTAAGGAAGAGGGATCAATCTGAACATCATCTCTCAGAATTTTTTTTTTTTATATAATTAAGTTGGTTTAGCAGAAAATGGCCTAAAGTGATTGTATGTTTCTGTTTTCACTGTACTGTTAGATCATCTTGGCAAACTGACAGGAGCCCAGAGCCATTTACTTACATTCCTTGATGTTACAGAGTTGAACTAGTTACATTAAATGCTCTACCTGAAGCAAGAAGCAAATGTGCTGAAACAGCTCATGAACAGAAAATCACCTTTAGTTTCACAATATATGCTACACAATGTGATTTACCCCAGTAGGATACCAACATCCTCCATCGGTGCAGGAACAACATTATCACCAAACAATGAAAGCCCTCACTTTAACCCTGAAATCATAGAGAAATTAATGTTGCTCATGCCTCAAAGCCTAACTAAAAACTAATAAAAATATTGTAAACCAACAAGGATGGTGATCCAGAAACATGTAGAACTGTAAGAGGTAAAGCAAGATTTACCCAAATAGGAGATGTTACTGGATCTTTTGATGGAGTAACCCTGTAAAAAAGAAGTACACTTTAGAAAACTTCTAAAATGAGTAGGCTACTTATTATGGAATTAGTATGCCTTTAAAAATACTTACAGTAAATGTAAACTGAACCTAATGGTTTTAGACAATTATTTACAATTTACAATCAGTTTTACCTTGACAGTGCTTGAACAAGCACAGCGCTGAAAACTATACATTATATATCAAATAAAATATACTTTATTGTAATTTCTGTTGAAACGTGTCAAATATTTAATAAATCATCATTCAATGTAATATCAAAGCACACACTACAGAATACAATTATACTTTTACCATTTGAAATACACTACAAGTGCACATTCAATAAAAATTAAGTGCACATTGAAGATCCAAAAAGTAATATAGGCATCCTAAAATTAATATTGACCATGTTGGATCTTCAGCGGTTTGGTTGAATAGACATTGAGAGACAGAAAACTTACAGTAATTACAAATATTTTAATTAGTGTTTTGAATAAAAATAAAAATGGCAATGCTTCTCAATGCTTTATGGGACGATCTACCTCTTTTTTCATGCGTTTGTTGTTAAAATCCAAGCCTGAATTATTGCAATCCTTTTTAAAGCTGGTTGGCTTCATTGATGCCATACAATACTTCATTTTCTTCATGTTCTGAAGAAAATTAATGGGTAAAATGTTCAGTCTTACGTTAAGCAATATATATATATATATATGCCCATGGTGTGGACACTTGAAACCTCATGACACTTCTGGAATGAAACATCTCATCTTGACTCAGGACTAACATGAAATTGCATCATCAAGGAGCAGTTCCACTGAGCAGTAGCACCATCGTTTGGAGCTGTTGACTCTGAAAGACAGTCTTTATAGCTGTCTCTGGAGAACAAACACCCCGTGTACGGCCTCATTCAGCCCCTCTTCACACGCTGACGGGATCAATATTGAAGCTTCAAGAGACGTTAAAAGAATCCCGAGCATATTTTAACCTTAAACTTGGAGTTGACAGGCTCACCTCAGCCAGCTCAGTTACCTTGGGAACCAACTTTGGAATGAGAAGATGAATAATGCAAATATGAGAATCTGTGCTTCTATAAATAAATAAATAAATAAACCAGTTGATGGCCTGTTGATTTGCCCCACAGTAGTGATGCTAATATAAAAAGACATTAAGTTGCGCATTGCATGAAACAAAGTAATTCTCAGGTTTGAGTTGAGTTTTAAAAAAAGGTTTCAAGATGCAAAAGCCCCTTGGCAATTCACCCAGTAACACCTTATACTCAGCTCTTTCCTATACAGTCCTCCTCTGCCTGAGAAGCAAAACATAGCTGAAAAATGACAGCTGTGTGACAATTAAAGAATTCAGCCATCAGCAGCCGCCACTGGGGGGAAATTTTCTTGGCTGTCAAATGGCTTATTATATTCAACCACCTGGCAATGACTTGGATAGCAGACAGTCAGTTAAAGGCCAGTGTTGGGTAGCTTCAAACTGTTTACTCTCATTTAGATAGCCATTGTTCCTGCTTCTGCCTTTCAAGCTCAAAACACTTCACAGGCTTTCTGGAAGAAAGGAAAACCATATTTCGAGAGTCTGTTTCGAGGAAATAAAAAAGCATATTGTCTAGACTGAGGAATGTACACTCCAAAAAAAAAAAATGTTGTCAAATTAACTTTTCCATGCAATTCGTTTAGGTCCCTACAAGCATAATGTTTTGTTGAACTGAATTCATAAGTTTAGAGTAAAAACGTCAATAAAAAAGATAAATTAGCCAAAATTAAAAGTAGAATTAGTGCAAAAATAAAATTGTTCAAGATAGTAAAACTTGATTTTAGAAAATAAATAAGTTTATGTATCTGTTAAGTTTAAGTGTAAGTTTATTTAATAAGTGTATTTACTTATCTGAAATAAGTTTATTTCTAACATTTTGCATAAATAAATTACTGTATATACTGTATATGCAAACCCCCAAAAATGCATTCTGTCTATAATTTTGTTTTTTATAATTTTGGTCACTTATAAATATTCAAAATCACTGTTTTTTTTTTTTTATGGAAGCTCAATTGAGATGCACTATTTTTTCTGGAATAACATGAGATTGGCAAAATTGTATTTTCTTTCTTTTTTATTTATTTTATTATTTTTTATATTATTATTTTCACTTCAGTTCATTTTTTGTTAAACTAGTCCTTAAAAGACAAGGTTTTTAAAAGTATATTTTGATAGCCCATTGGCTGAGCCCATTTTGGCCTCTGCATATGTGTTTCTCAGCAGGGATCTGTTTCATTTTCAAGCGTTTGCTCATTGGGTTCACTGTAATGAAGCTTAACTAAAACATGATCTATACAGTATCTGAAATGCAAATGTTGTATTGAAGAAATGTCCTCTTAGAAAAGTTTCAAGGGACACATCACAAGCACGGCATGTGAGTCATCTCAGCTGCTGAAAAATTGAGTAAACCTGAATATCATATATCACTTTTTAATGCACACTAAAAGAAGAGGCTTTTTCTTCATATGATGATTTTCTATTAACTATTTATATGCATTCTTATTTAATATAAAATCACAGCAATGTACAGTACATGATAGGCCTACTTGATTCTTTATGCTTTGCCTTTTCGTAATTATCAAGCATCACTATTGCTGGTATTTATACTAAGCGTTAGTGATTTTAACAAACCCCTTACCATTAGTTGTAAAATTAACTGCTAGCTGCTTACATTACTGTTTACATTGTCTTGTGTTAATGTAAAAGCCCCTCTAATGAATTTGACCAGCAAGTAACCAGCTAGCAACACTAGCAACATGCTAACAGCCACCCACAATATCCTAGCATAGGAGTCACAATTCTGCAAGATATCTGTTGCTAGTTTATGAACATCCAATGACAGAAAAATATACATTTCCGCCTCTTTACATCTGTCTCTTCTTCCAAAGAAGCCAAAAACATGTTAACCGTGGAGATTTCAGTATTATAATTAATCACTGGCTGTCAAGCACAAACAAACAGATTCAAAGTGCTGCCAGCTTTTGCTTGGGCGTTAATGCTAGGCCTTTATTTTCTTAGACAAATTCACTTTCTGACCTATGCGTGTCTCTCTCTGTTCCCATCTTCTTCTCTCTCTGGTATTGCATAATGAGAAATTATTTACTGTCTCCTGCTTGAAGAGCTGCATATTGTTTTATTCATCAGTGGAAGTGGCTGTACAAGACTGCGGCTAATGTTAAAATGTGCCGTTCCCTGACTGTCAAATTAGTGATGCAACAGAGAGGGCTTTTGCTGCAAAATGCTTGTCTTGTTTAAATCGCTTAGGCAACAGCGGCATGGAGAAAACACAGATGTTGTGGTTAGTGCTGTGACCAAACCATAAAAACTTCCTCTGTTTTGGTTAGAACAACAAACAGTCAGACGCAAAACATCACGGAAACAATACCTCAACCTGGCAGAGTATGATTATGGGTGTGAAACAATGTTCCTGAAGATTCAAGCTTTCATTAAGCTGAGAGAAACAGACATCTGTAATGGCTCGTTTCCACCGAGCAGTGTGGTTCAGTACAGTACGGTACGGTACGCAATTATGTCCGTTTCCATTGTCAGAAGTTGTGAACGGTAGCAAAATAGCGAACCGTACCACTTTTTTTGGTACCATTCCGTTGGGGTACCTGGCACAGCAAAGGGTACCAAAAGGGTGGAGCTAAACTCACTGCAGAACATTGATTGGTTGACTAGAATCATCACTTTTGCGTGATACAAGGGGATAAAGCTTCTCCTTCACTCGTTCTGCTCTGCTGTCCATGAGTGTTGGGCTCATTTACATCAGAGTGCGCAAACACAAAAAATATAACAGTCTATTTTATAATTTTATATTTTCACACAGACAATAGCTATTTCTCAATATGCGTTATTTTCTGTTTTTGAGGACTTGTGAAACGTCATTGCCCAAAAACCTGCATAATTTTCAAAATATTACTGTTATTGTGTCATGAAATGTAGTTTTAAGAGTTTTTCAGGCGAGAATGTAGTTGTTTAAAACTCAAATCTGCGGTTTATTTATAAAGATAGCGCCTATTTGAAAATTTGCTATGCCGATTTCGGAGCTACAGGCGATCACCGGGTGCTCCGTGCTCATGTATCCACATAGAGCAGCCTTAGCTCGGCTAGTCCTTCCGATATTTGCTGCTGGCTTTGTTGTATCTGTAGTGATTAAACATGAGATACAATTCGTTTTGGGTATATTTAACAGGCATTTGTGGTCTCATGAATCTATTATTTGTTCATATTGTTTTGGCTGAGCACAAGTTATGTTTAACTTTATATATTTATTTTGAACTTTACTGTAGTACAGTGCTGACTTTGTAGCATACGTTTGACTGAATTGTTTTAAACATATAACGGCTATTATTGTTCATTAAAACTGACATTTAACAAAAAGAGGCAGAGTGTGCTTATTGTCGCACTTTATCGTCGATCGTTACTTTCCGGCATACACCATGCCTATCAAGTAAGGGTACTGTTGGTGGTGGAAATGCAAGCTGGATCCGGGTGTACGGTCCCGAATCGTACCGTACTGTACTGTACTGACCGTACCGACCCGTACCGCTCGGTGGAAACGAGCCATAAGGGGGAGTTTACACAAGACTGGTTTCAAATCAAAACGGAAAACATTTTATGCTTTTTTGCCATTCATTTACACAACAATAGCGTTTTGGGGGCCTGAAAATGCAAAGTTTTGAAAACAAGGTTCAAAGTTCGTTTTATTTTTTATTTTTTTTTAGAACAGTTCAGTTATCATCTCTGTGTAAACTCTGAAAATGTGAATTTGTGAAAACGGTGACGTTATGCTGATGCGTATTATGTGTTCAGTGTATGTTGGTACAGGTACAAAAAAATGCGGAAGCAGTCCAGGCGGATGACGTAGGATGTGGGCATTGCGTGATTAGTGACGAGCACGGAGAGAGAACAAAACAAAATGCCGGTCACGAATTAGAAGCACAAAACGAGGATTTGTAAAGAAAAATGTTGGAGGATTTCGATATAAGCAAAGAGGAGACTGGTTTTCCTTTGCTAAAGTAAGGAAACTTTGTTTCCTCTGCTCCTGTATTTCTCAGAGGCGCGCACACGACGCCTACGTCCTACATCATCCGCCTGGATGGCTTCCACATACGACAGTCAGCAGAAGTGAGAAAAAGCTGTTTATTATGTTTTAAATATGGATATTTATCTTACAAAAATGCATGGATTCGCTACAGGAGGCCTTTATTCAACCCTGGAGCCATGTGAGGGATGTTTTATTACATTTGCGCGTACTTTATTTCACGTCTTCTGAACTGTTGACAAAAAACACCCACTTACCCCATTGAAAGGCTTGGAGGGGCCAGGACAATTTTTAATATAACTCCGATTGGATTTGTCTGAAAGAAGAAAGTCACATACACCTGCTTTGAGGGTGAGTAAAACACAGGCTATTTTTTATTTTTGGGTGAACTAACCATTTAAGAAAATTAAAATAGTTTCTAATTAGTAAACTGGGAAGTGGAAATTATAGGGTTAGTTCACCCAAAAATGAAAATTCTGTCATTAATTACTCATTCTTGTGTTGTTTCAAACCCGTAAGACCTTCGTTCATCTTCGGAACACAAATTAAGATCTTTTTGATGAAATCCGAGAGCTTTCTGACCCTGCATAGACAGCAATGCAACTACCACGTCCAAGGCCCAGAAAGGTAGTAGGGTTTAGAACGACATGAGGGTGAGTAATTAATGACAGAATTTTTTTTTTTGGGTGACCTATCCCTGTAAGGCTAGTGTATATCAGAATCTTAGGTTGGCATAATTGTTTAAAGAAGTTCTCCTTATGGCTTGCTTGCTTGTTTAGTTACTTATTGATTTATTTATGGTTATGAGTTGAAATATCACCTGGTCATCTTTTTTGACAGATTTCATGATATTCCCCATCAGAAAATGTATTACTTTCTTTTTCAGGGTATTTTATTCTGCTAAAATGCACAATTCATTGTATGTCCTTACCATGCAATACATTTCAGACTAGTTTCTTTTACGGTCTGAATTTCATAACAACACAAATGCTTTGGGCTGATTGCAATTTAGTACTACTAAAAAAAAAGTGCCTCCTGTCAAAGAATTTGCATCATCAGACATGAATTTTAAACATGTTAAGTGTAAGACACATAACTGACACATTGCTTGGGAAAGATGATTTTTCAGCATGTTCATCTTCTCCCTGGAGATGCGGTGTTGGCCAGGCTACGTGCTGTGTTTGATGAGAGGGACTCTGTTCAGTTTCTTGCCTCTAGGGATGGGATGTGCATAGGAGAGGGGTGTAGAAAGGGAGCTCTGGGAGCAAGCTTACACAGACATGAATTCACTCAAAGGCCAAATGCTTCCAGCTCAATTGTCATTCCAAAGTTAATCTGCCACATTTTAAAAGTAATGTCAACTTTTGAAGGCATGTTGTAGTCTTGACTGCTTGTAATATGACAAGAAAGGTGAGTCTTTTATTAGATGTCTTGCACCTGAAACAGTCACACATTATTATATTCCATTTTTTCCATTACATTAAGCAGGGTGTTTTTGCTACTGTACCTTTAAGACTGCATTTTGTCAGTGGTTAAGATTTGCTGAAGTTAACCAGCATACTTCACATTGTTGTTACACAGGGCATGATGAATACCGAAAAGGCCTTGATATGTAACAGTAGCAAACAATTTCTGAATGGCCTGTTTTCAGACTTTAGTTTTCAATGATACAGTGATGCATTTAAATAAATTGCAATATGTCTACACTCCCTGTCAAAAAGTTTGGAATAATTGAGATGTTTTAATCATTTGGAAAGAAATATCTAATGCTTACCAAGGCTACATTCATTTGATACACAGATAAACTGTAATATTGTGAACTATTAATTTAGCATAACTGTTTCATTTTGATTTATATTTTAACCTCTTAAGACCCGAGAAAAAGTTTTTAGGGAAAAAAATAGATTTTTCCTTGTATTTACATTGTTTAGAGCATTAAAAATAATAATAAAAAAAAAAGTAAAATTATATTTCATTCATAAGTTATGCTATGTCCTCGGTAGAGGACATCGGGACTCAATTTCTTTAAAAAAAAATAAAAATACATGAATGAACATGCATAGGCAAAAACAATTGATTTTTTAAATAACCAATACATTTTCAGTTTAAGATTTTTTTTTTCAAACTTTGTATAAAAATGATTCATCTTGAATCAGAATGATTCGATATACCATTGTTCTTTCTGCAAAATGTGTGCAAAACAGACATAAACGGGTTTTCTCATTATATACAATAAACTAAATCTAATTTGCATATTAATTTGTTTTTGGGGCAACATGCAATGAAAAAAGAAATGTAATAATGGGAGTAATAATTGACAAGATTTTCATAATAATATATAATATTTCATAGAATATTGAAATATTTTTTTTTCCCTATTCATTTATGTCTCCCAAAATGCGTAATAAACATGCTTTTAGTCCCGATGTCCTCATATGAGGACATGTATGAAATCAACATCCTGTTTCGTAACAGAAAGTCATATTTTGATTTGAAACCCCATAACATTTTCCTGAGATGTTGATTTATGACACACAATTAAAAAATTAGACAGATTTAAATGATAATTACAAAATATTATCATATTTCCATAAGAGTGTCACTAAATTAATTTCAGACATTTTTGAAGACCAAGGAGAGGGAGTGGTCATGCTGCATCCAATCATTTGGTATCTATGAAAAGCTCTGAATGTTCTCTGTACAGGACATACTTGTGGCATGTATAGTCTCAGAGAAATTCACTAAACTATAATGTCCTCATATGGGCAGTGTCTTAAGAGGTTAAAACAATGATTCAGTACCATTCAGCAGTTTAGGATAGATAGATGGATAGATGGAGAGATAGATAGATGATAGATAGATAGATAGATAGATAGATATAGAAAGAAATTCTAATAATATTTCACAATGTTACTGTATTTTTCATCAAATAAAAGTGGCCTTGGTAAGCATAGCTTTTTTTGGCTTATTTTCTATTTATTTTTTTATTTTTTTACAAAGTGTTGACCGGTAGTCTACATAGGACTGTTTTATTTTTAAATAGTAAGAAAAAGCTTGTTTTCCATGAAGTGCTTCCTGCCTCTGGTCAAACAGTGGTTACCTCCAAATCAGTTTTTACTCAAAGTCACAACATTCCTGTAGCTCAAACAGTAGAGCAGTGCACTAACAACACTAAGGTCATGAATGCGATTCCCAGTGAATCATATACAAATGTATAAACTGCTTTAGGTAAGCATTAGTGCATAAATGTAAAAGTTTCTTGTAATGTTTATATAAACACCACCCTGCAACATGTCTAAAAAATGTGCACTACCCACTGGGTTGCACAGGCCGACTAAGTGTTTTAGTATTTTAAGGAACCGTGATGATATCTGCATGAATTATGTCTATCCTCACCCACAGTGTTTTAACACTACAGGTGGTGTTGTGGTAGATAACAAGCTGTCAGGCTATTAGCAAGTACACTAAAGCATATTGTTCCATATTTCATGCAGCATACATAATTTTCAGGCAATAGTAAAATACTAAGATACAGTCATACTAGATTGTGCTTACTCAGGTTATTACCACAAAATGAAAGGCTTTGTGCTCCAGCACAATCTATAAAACAAGATTTAATGTGTGGTCACAGGTTCACACAATACACAAAGTACCGCCTGAGATCGCAACAAAACTGCGTTAGGGTGGAAATTAAGAGCACTTTTAAAAGAGTCTTTGAACCCAATTCTTCTATTTAATGGAACACATAATTCAAAAAGTATGGCTTTCCAAGGACGAAGGCCTGCGATAATGGGCATGAATGTTTAATTGTCTTTATAAAAGTTGGAATTGTGTTGTAATGTCTGTAACCCTGTGCTTTTTGTCTCTTTGAAATGAAAGTAAAATTATTGTTATTTATTATATATTTAAATTATTGTTGTTTATTATATATTTATGTTATATATTTATATATAACATGATTGATTGATTGTTTTTTTTTCAGATTTTTTGCAATTGTTATTATTTTTTTAAGAGATATAACCATAAGAAAATGGTTTTGTGTTTGGGTATGTATGTACCCGGGTATGTATGGAGTACCATAAAGTGTCAAAAATACTTTGTAGAAAATGATCTATGAAGTTATGTCAGTGTCAAAAAACTTTAAAATATATTTAACATCTATTCCCATATCTGACAAAGTTTAGGGACTGAATTATTATTATTTTTTTTTTTGCAAATTTTTTTTTTTTTTTGCAATTTTTTGAATTGCAGCATGAAAAAAATATAATATATATATTTTTTTTTCATCTGAAAGTGAGTATTTATGCAATGAGAACAAAACTATGAATTTTGAATATGCAAAATTCTGAATTGATTTTGTTTGAAAACATTTCAGAGTATATGTTGTTTATGTTGTTTTGTACACATATGTACACATCAAATATCTAAAATTATATATATATATATATATATATATATATATATATTACTGTGTGTGTGTGTTATATGTTATTAAGTGGTAATAAATGGTAATAAAACATTTACATTTTCATATTTAAAGAAATTGCTGATCAGATATAATATGGTGTTAGTTGGAAAATATTGAGTTATTACTGTTTTATAAAATAGTAATTCCTTGGGTCCAAAATTACCTGTTTTGCAAATATAGTGTACAGTTTTATAAGGTGATATAAAAGAAAAAAATAAATACTTTGATGAACTTTTTTTTTTTTAGCAAGCTGATTTTTCAGCATCATTACTCCAGTCTTCTAATCATTCCAATGTGCTGATTTGCTGCTCAAGAAACATTTCTGATTATTATCAGTATTTTTTATGATAATTATCAATATTTTTGTGGAAACCATGATACTTTTTTTCCCCAGGAATCTTTGATTAATCGAAAATTCTATTTGAAATATAAAGCTTATGTAACATTATAAATGTTTTACTGTCACTTTTAAGCAATTTAATGCTTTCTTGCTGAATAAAAGTATTGCATTCTTAAAAAAAAAAAAAAAAAAATATCTGACCCTCACACTGTTTTATGATACTCCCCCGTCTTCCCTATAGCCGGAACAGACAACATTAATGCTCTTAGCAATAAAGATCTGTAATGGTCAGTGTTTTCTCTCCAGTGTCCCAATGTTTTGATTTATGTCCCTAAAAGACACCGACACAAACAAATGATACATTAGTTTGATATCTGTGTGAATCTCCAAGTATAAAAGAAGCCCGGAGGACACTAATTTATACAGTTCTATCAAACTTCCTGGGATATCTTTGAAGGTTATGCATCATATGAGGATTTATGACTTCCAGTTCTACCCTCTAGATTTATAACTGCCGCTGGAAAGCATAAAGTATGAGAAGGCATTTTAAGTAAACCGTGACATTTGCGAAAAATCAATCAGCAAGGTTACAAAGGTGACTGCGGAGAATGCAGTGAGATGCCGGCAACATAATTTGGCTTGGTGTCAGAGGAGCAATGTTCAAATTAAGGATCCAGGCATTTTTGCCTAGGAAACTTTCAAGCCTTCAGTCTCATTTCTGATTATTTTTTATTTTCTTCAGGAGTTGTTAGGAACACTATTAAGGGTGACATACAACATCAAACTTCATTTTCTGTGAGCAGGGTTCAATTATAGAGGCAATACTGAGGGAGCAAATTGCCCAATTATACATAAAAACACACTTAAAGCATTGCGAGTGGAACACTTAGGTGGCTCTCCTCCTGCTGAGAAACAGAGACAAAGGGTCACTGGAAATATGTGTTTTTGTCGTTATAGGTGTAGTTAATGGTCACGCATGGCTTCTGACTTTCATTAGACGTCCATAGAGAAATGAAAGATTGAGTAGTTTAACCTGCCAAACAGCAACAATGAAGCTAACCAGGAGAAAAATTCTCAAATTGGCATTGCAAAAATTCCCACTTCTGTATTCTGCGAATGTCTTATTAAAACTGTCACATTGTATTTTTCTTGTAGATGTAAATGTTTCTCATCTCTAAACTAAAATTATTTTCAGGCACACTTTAGTTTACGGACCAATTCTCACTATTACATATTAATTATGACGTTTGCGTCAGTAAACTCTTAATTTTCTACTGATAAAGAAATAATTTCCGGCTACTGTTTTTGTTGTTGCATTTAAAGTAGGGCTGTTAATCAACTAAATATTTAATAAAATCAAAAAATCAAATACATATTATGCTGGTTAATGAACTGAATAAATAGATGATATGCCTATTCAGTCTTTTGAATCTCCTCAAGCTTTTGTCTTTTAATTTGATTTATTCAATTAATTTAATTTATTAGTCAGCATCATGTGCAAGCAGTGTGTAATTGATTTTTTAAAACAATATGTTATATAAAAATAATATATGAAGCATAATAATAATAATAATAATAATAACATGTTTATATAATGCCTTTCTGAGGCTCAAGGACACTTTATAAAAGCAGTAAACCAATAGACAGTCATTTCACATAGTCACAGGCAATTCACAGTCAATTCAGATAATCAATTAAGTGGACAGTAGATATTTGCCCAGTCCAGAAACAAACCAAAAAAAAAATATTGCAGTTGCATATCATGATACAGCAAAGACACATAGCACAGAATTGAGTAAACAACATAGAAAATGAGATAAGCCCCAGAGACAGATCCCCTCTGAAGACCTTTTCACCTAGAGGGCCATCAGGACAAGACCAAGGGAACCAGATGAGTCCTCTGCACAATCTGACTTTGTTGCAACCTAGAATTAAACTGCTGGTTTCATCTGGCCAGAGGGGAACGGAACACTATTTCGACACACTATTTCCCTGCTTTGACACAATCTGCATTGTAAAAAGCGCTATATAAATAATGGTAAAAAAAAAAATGGATAGTATAAACAACCAAACAAACATAAAAAGCAGTAAATGCAAGACAGATGCACATAAATACCTTGAGAAAGCATTACAATTGGTAGTACAGGAGTTGGAAAGTGATGACACAGGTAGCCAGTGGAGGTTAAATAAGACGGGGGTAATATGAGCAGATCGTTTAGTATGGGTTAATATTCTTGCAGCAGAATTTTGAATGTATTATAAGCGAGAAATTGAGTGTGCTGGTAATCCAGCAAAAAATAGCATTACAGTAGTCGATGTGCAATGTAATAAAAGCATGCTCTAATGATTCTGCATCTTTTGGGCTGACAGGAACGAAGTTGGGCAATACGGCGAAGCTGAAGAAATGCAACTTTAGAAAGTTTATAAATGTAAACATCCAGGGACAGTGAAGGATCAAGAGTAATGCCCAAATATCTAATGGTGGCAGATGGAAAAATTGTTGTAGAATCAAGGTTAAAGCTGGGAACATTAGGGCCAAGAACAGAGCCCTGGGGAACACCCTGTCTAAGTAAAGCAGTGGATTTATAATTGTGCATAGCAATGTACCATTGTCTATCTGTAAGATAGGAAGAGAACCTATGTTATATGTATCATATATAGTGTTCATAGTTATTTATAAAAAAAAAGCAGGTTTTCTTTTTACAGGTAAAATGGGCCCAAAAAAAAGAGAGATCTAACAGAAAAATAAAAAAATATGATATGCCCACAAGAAGGATGGAATATGTTTATACATTGTTTGAAATAATTGTACATTGGTTTGAAATTCCCATATTACAGATTTTAGAATTATTTAAATAGCATGATTTGCAATTATAGTAAAACCAATGATTTTTTAATTTGTATGATTTGTATAATTATTTTATAGTTTAAAGGAACACTCCAATTCTTTTGAAAATAGGCTAATTTTAAGTTAAACAGTTGAGTTTTCCGTTTTTGAATCCATTCAGCCGATCTCCGGGTCTGGCGGTAGCACTTTTAGCTTAGTTTAGCATAGATCATTGAATCGGATTAGACTATTAGCATCTTGCTCAAAAATGACCAATGAGTTTCGATAATTTTCCTATTTAAAGCTCGACTTTTCTGTAGTTACATCGTGTACTAAGACTGACGGAAAATGAAAAGTTGCAATTTTCTAGGCCGATATGGCTAGGAACTATACTCTCATTCCGGCGTAATAATCAAGGAACTTTGCTGCCGTACCATGGGTGCAGCAGGCGCAGTGATATTACGCAGTGCGTGAAAGTAGTCCCCAGCTATATCATAACTAGTTACCTAGCTGGGGACTACTTTCAGGTGCTGCGTAATATCACTGCGCCTGCTGCACCCATAGTACGGCAGCAAAGTTCCTTGATTATTATGCCGGAATGAGAGTATAGCTTTAAACAGAAGAGTCAAGCTTTAAGTAGGAAAATTATCGAAACTCTTTGGTCATTTTTTGAGCGAGATGCTAATGGTCTAATCCGATTCAATGATCTATGCTAAGCTAAGCTAAAAGTGCTACCGCCAGACCTGGAGATTGGCTGAATGGATTCAAAAACGGTAAAACTCAACTGTTTATCTCTTGGGGAGTTGTAAAATGAGCCTATTTTCAAAAAAAGTGGAGTGTTCCTTTAATGTAAATGTTAAAGCCTACTTAAAAGACATTTTAAACTCGAAGTTAAGGTTCAGGTCAGTGGCAATTAAGGCTCTTGGTTGTTTTTTTTATTTTATTTATTTTTATCACAAATACATTGAATAACAAAGCGTAAATAAGAAATAACTGGTTTATCATTTGGTTGCCTAAAAATGCCTGTCCTTGCATGCTGTTAGTGAAATTTTAAATGGAATTTGAAAGTTTGCATCTTTCCAGAGCTAAAAAATAAAATAATAATGATAAAAAGTAATTTTAATTTTCAAGCAATAATGCAGTGTATGTTTATCACGCACATTTCAACATCATATGCCCTTGACCTTTTTTTTTTTTTCTTTTGTACTGAAGACAATTTAACAGAAAAAACCTTCCTTGGAATGACCTTTGAAAAGTCTATGTCCTCCATGGTGCCATTTGATAAAACACTCATGTGAAAATGGCTCCCTAGTACTGTGTTTTCTGTATGTCTAAGTGAAATCACTTTTGCTTTAAGGTTGTTTTTTTTTTTTTTTCGAATGAGGCACCCAGATTGCCCCTCTCCATTATCGTACAGCTCCAATTATGCCGAGTTCCAGTGTCCTCAATTACCCATAAGCCCACTCCCCAGTGGAGGGAGAGCAAGAGGAGAGCAGGAGGGCTGGAATATCATGCATTTACACAAGACTGAGAGAGATGAACTGCAGGAGATGGTCCTGGCCTCTGTATTGAGCGATGTCTGCTGGGAACCGCTCTTTTAGCACTGAACATTTCAGACCATTAGCGCTGCTGGGAGAGGAGGAAATTAGAGGGGAGACATCACATATTCCCCTCCCTCCTCTTCCTCTTTCTTTCTCTCATTGTCGCTCCTGTCACAGCAAACATCAGAGAAAGAGGGTTGAGCATCTCAAAAGCTTCAGTGCAATGCCTTTGAAGGAGCCAAATTATTTTATCAGGATGAGTCAAGAAAATCATTTGGATGTGTTTTGATATTTAGGTTGAAGTGCATGGATTGCTATTATTCTGCATGTCTGTGCTCAAATGTATTACCTTGAGCTCTTCATTTAAACTCTGACAGAGCTGATTCAGTGCTTTGAGTCAGATAACTTTAACCAGTCATGTCAGTAAAACACCACGCTCAGGTATTTTATTTCCATAATGTGACATGCTTCTGAGTGAAAGACAATATATGTAAATGAGGGAAAAAAAAGTGAAGGACATGACTTTATATTATTCATTGGGAACGTGACTTTATTTTATTCATTGAGATCATGAAAACTGGGCATACCAGAATGGATACCAGAATGGACCTAAAAACAAAGTCATTTAAGTTTCTATCTATCTATCTATCTATCTATCTATCTATCTATCTTGTCCTACACAGTATATGTAGTATTGTTTTGTAAAATCAATAATATGTTATTTGTTCATTCTCTTTAACCTTTATTTAATTGACTCCAGTAAATAAATAATAAAAATGTGTTTTCACTGTCCAACTTAATTAAATTTTGTAAAAATAAAGATTTTGATGGCTACAATACACTCCAAAAAAGTTGGGACAAAGGCATGTTTAACACGTTTTAATCATCTGGGAATCAAAGATACTCATTTTTTAAAGTTTGAAGTTAAATTTGATGTACGTTTTCCCCAAAAAGCTGAAATGTGGACTTATCTGACCACAGCACACATTTCCACTGTGTTTATCTGAGATGAGCTCTTGCCCCGAGAAACCTGCAGCATCACTGCATAGAATCGATGTGTAGATTTCTCCTATATATATGGGATTGTGGTTCTTTATGTGATGTAATTTCTGTTGAAAAAGGCCTATTGATTTAAATGTGTTATATAAACTAACATCAACAGTTCTGTTGTATTATGCTTGAGATCTGAATCAATTTAAAGTATGTTTGAATCAAGTAAATTTCAGGACAGAACAGTGGTTGTTTTGGCAGTGCACAAATTTGTAAAAAAAAAAACACATTCAGTAGACACACACACTTTAGTAACTGAACACACACACACACACAAAAAAAGCAATACACCACCATATTACAAAAACACAATAACCCACAGCTAGACCAGCCAAAGTATGTAAATGTCAAAGCTATTCTGCAAAATGCTGCATGCACATAGACTCATAAGGCCTACAAAACAGATCTGACAACATTAACTTGTCAAAAACCCAAAAGTTTTCTTGGCAAAGATGCGAATGAGAGACAGAGAGAGTATGATTGAAGCAATCATTGCAGCACATAAGTTGTCTCTGAACATGTTGGCCAGAGAAACAATGAGGATGAGACTTAAAAAGCATCTTGACAGGTGTGCTGGACGGTAGTGCTGTGTTGGCTTTAAAAAAAGATCTATTCTTTAGAATATAGAGTATTCACAGATCTCCTAGTCATTTTCCCAGCCGCTGCTTTGCGCAGGACTCTGCAGTGCTTCTTATTGTGGTCCTTCAATGGCGAGAGCACGACACTTTGCTGCCAGCAGAATCTTAATGTAGGCTTTTCTTCTCTCATCTCTCACCCAGCACAACTTCAATTTTGTCAGTGTCCTGGCAGCCGATAAAGCATCATCACTGTCAAGTAAGGAGTAAAAGACGTGTTTTCAGTAAGGAGTTAAAAGCATGTTTTCATAGCATTTCAGACAGGTTACGCAGTTTAATAACTATTAGGCATTTGTATTTAATATTTATTTATGCATAAGTATGCAATGCACGTGCTTAGACTCATATGTCCATGGGGCCCAAAATCGCTGGCGAGGGTGAGCAGTCTATAAGTCTGCAGTGGTAGACAGTACTAAAGTCAGCAAAACTTTTTTTTTTTTTAAGATTCATCTCCACTTCCACATGTTTTTTTTATGTAGCTTGTGAAAGTTTTGAGATCAGTTTGGATGACCCTCTCTCTTCTCCCCTTCATAGGGATTTTGCTAATGATGTTCTGAAAAGCACATCCACACTGGAGAGCGGCTGCAGCTACTCTACTATGTATGCAGCAATCAATTTGTGAAGCTCCTTCGAGCTAATCATTTTACTGTTCATTGTACAGCGAATTAAAATAACATTTCTGCTGTTTAGTTCTGGTTGGGCGCAGTTTTTATCACTGTCTTACGGCTAAGATTCTTTTTTTAATACAACACTGCTGTGCGCTTTACTTGCAGTGTATTTTCCAATTTTGAAAATATGTTTTGTGTAGAGAACAAGTGTGATCTATCTATCTATCTATCTATCTATCTATCTATCTATCTGTCTGTCTGTCTGTCTGTCTGTCTATCATCAGGAAATAGGAGTTTGAGGGGTGAGAGTGTATGGTGTGGAAAGCGTCATCTCTGTTTATAAAAGGGAGAAGAAGAAAAATCACACTTTGGGAACAGAGCAGAGGCTGAAAATCATGTGGAAAATTGGCTAACTATATATAGATGGAATTGAGAGTGGTTTTCTTCCTATTGTTTGAGGCTTGACCTTGCTCCCATTGTTGAAGATCTGCAATTACAGTGCAGGCCACTTGATCCAAGCAGACTCTATTTGGGTCGCACTGAATTATTGTGGATAAATAAAAACAACCTCTAAATATCCCTTGGAGTAGTGTTGTGGCATGATTCAGGGGTGTAAGAGGACACAAAGACTGCAGTTTCAACTCTCAAATACTTGATATCCTGAGTGAAAAGGCATTAACAGCTTATCTTGTCTTGAGCTCTCAAAAATCACATAATAAATATTCTACTAGTGGAAGCATTTCTTTGAATGCACGAAAGGACTGATGTTCTGTTAACGATGATGCCTGAAAATGAAGCTTTAATGGCAATCAGATTAAATCTTTTCACCCTTATTTATTTGGTTACTATCAATAAAATAATAATAATAATAACTAAACTGAGAAAAAAAAATTCCGTACACTTAAGTTGTTCTGAACACAACTTTTTTTTTTTTTTTTTTTTTTTTTTTATGTAGTTATGTTAAATATAGTTTAGCATAGTGTGTTACCTTAAATAAGTATGGTTTTATTCGTACAACAGTATGGAAATTAACTGTATTTTATGAGTCATTGAATCATCAATTTAATTGATTTAAAGGGATAGTTCACTTTGAAATTAAAATTTGGTATCTATCAGCTTACCCCAAGGGCATCCAAGATGTAGGTGTCTTTTTTTCTTCAGTAGATCCAATTTTTATATTTTTAGGTCAAACCGTTCTAGTCTGTCAGTCATATAATGGCAGGTATAGGTCACTGTCTCTATAAGAGGGAAAAAGAACATGCACAGAGAAATCCAAATTAAACAATTCCCCATCGTAACTACACATTGATGGCCTAAGACACGAAACGAGCGGTTTGTGTGAGAAAACGAACAGTATTTATATCGTTTTTTACCTCTTGTACACAACCATGTCCAAGTGATCTGAGTGTGCACACACATCCAGTGTGTGACGTGTGTGTGCGCACGCTCTGGTTCACGCTGCATTCACACGGGGCGTCGGCGTCAACGCTTGACGGAGGGCGTGTCTGAAGCGGTCTGAAGACTAGAACGGTTTGACCTAAAAACATCAAAATTGGATCTACTGAAGAAAAAAAGACACCTACATCTTGGATGCCCTTGGGGTAAGCTGATAGATACCAAATTTTAATTTCAAAGTGAACTATCCCTTTAAGAGAAAAAAATAAAACTAATAAAACAGAGTGTATATATTCTCTGAGTAAATACTTGTTGACATGTTGTGATGTCAGGAGGAGATTGTTCTTCTATGAAAATGCAAAACTTTATCCAGTGCCGATCCAAGACTTCTGGGGGCCCTACGCAAAACTGTGTTGGCGGGGGGGTTTGAGGGGGTCGGTGAAATGATCATTCATGTTTTCATAACCGCTGGCCAAATTCAAAAACGAAACTAAAATTAAATCATCTTTGAGAGCAAGTGGGCCCCCTGGTATTTCGGGGGCCGTACGCAGCTTTCGTATTTTGTGTATAGGGAGGATCGGCTCTGAATTTATCCCTGAAATATTTCATGCACCAAGTGCTGAGACCTGTGTGTGGTGCTTTTATACTGTATATTCATAAGTATTCATAATAAGTATTCATGTGATGTTGTCAATACTTTAAGAGAACAAGCACTACACTCTCCATCAAGGACTCACTTAATGAAGGGCACTGAGAGTCTACTTCAGTACATTTTATATAGTGTAGTTTGCAGATGGGTGTGTGTGTGTGTGTGTGTGTGTGTGTGTGTGTGTGTGTGTGTGTGTGTGTGTGTGTGTGTGTGGCTTAAATTAATTCCAATAGTAAATTAGTTTTAAAAACAGTAGTTACATCAGTGATCAACATAAAAACATCCACAGATTTTTCTTCAGATTACACTTTATTGTTTATACATTTTGGTGCATTTTCACAGTGCATATGTGAATATTTAAATATTTCACTTATATTTGAAAGTTGTTGAAATAAAAAAAATAAAAAATACAAAACCAAATCAATTCAATAACTGCAGCCACATTTATAATGTGCATATATATATAAATATATATATATATATATATATATATATATATATATACTGTATATTTATATACCCACTACTCTGTAATACCAAGCTTGCTGTGTTTTTTTTGTTTGTTTGTTTGTTTTTTTACCTGCCGGCACTGACTGAACACGGGTCCTTTGAAGCATTAACCTGAAATCCCAACAATCTCCTCTTTCCTCAACCGACCAGTCGCACTACCCTCTTTCCCGTGAAAAATGGATTGTTCCATTCTCCCAGGTGTGATTGCATAATGCTACCGCAGAGCGCCATTCTGCACCCTCGACAGAGAATGAGGTCATATATGGAGAAGCATGCTGGAGTTGGAAAACTTTCTCTGTTTTGAGCAGCTCTTACTGACCACATACATGGACTGCTATTTTCAGCCTGCACTTCATACAGTAACTGCTGTCAACTAAACAAAATATACACATAACGTGTTGGTTTGGCTCCGATGCACATTCTAAAAATCTAGCAAACAATGCTGAAAGTGTAGTTTTTGTTGATTTTCTTTTCTTTTCTTTTGTTTATTTATTTTTGTTTGTTTGTTAAAGGAATTTAATTAATGCATCTCAATTCTGCATTTTTTTTTCAAACCAACAAGCACTGCAGGTGAGCTAGATTAATGCATTCTTTTTTGCTGCTCTAATAGGGCTACACTAAAAAATGGTTTTATGGTTTAGTCCCACTCTCCCTTTTCCCAGCATGCACTGGGTCATGAATTATTACTATGATTGTGATTTTTTGACATTTTATTTACACAGTTCTTGATTTTGTCCTATTTAACTACTCTACAGGGTCTGAAATTAATAGGAGCCTGGGGCAACAATGCCATCAAAATGAACAAAAATGTCCCCCAAACTCTAGAGAAGAGGGGTAAAAAAAAAATCCCCCTGCACAATTATACTAAATCTATTACAGCAGTTGTGATCAAAGTGAAATGTGATAATGAATGAAAAGTGTTGATTGTGGCATTACATTTAGATATGCTCAAGCATTTTTGCAACATAATAACCAATCTATGGAGCCCCAGAGACAACCTGCAGAAAAAAAAAAAGAAAGAAAAAAATATTCATATCATGGCCAGGAATTAACAATTCGTTCCCACGACTTATGCTGGGTACAAACCACAAGATATTCGGGCTGATTTTGGGCCGATTTCTCCCCTTCTGACAATCCTAGGTAATGTCCTGATTATCTTGGTGGTTCTAAAGATTATCTTATCAGATTTTCCTGTGGTGTGAGGTGTGTTAAGAGTGACCGAATCTGCTCGGAAGAACGTCGGAGGCGCCCCGATCGCGAATCGTAAAGATCAGAAATCCTGATGTGTGGGGGGGGGGACCCCGAGGACACCACACACTATAGGAGCAAAACGGTTCAATCTAGGATTTTTTTCCCTCATGTTTGTGGTCTCTCACATTTTGAAGATCTTATAAGATTTTAAAAATATTTTAGTGTGTACCCACTACCAGCATTACTCATTACTACACAAATCTTTTTTTTTTTTTTCACGTCATCACGCACGTTTCTGTTGAGTTTATGAATGCAATGGCCAATCATATCGTGATTAATTAGATGATGAATCACAAATTCTCTCATCATAAACAACAAATGTAGAAATTATGAGAGATTCATGTCATAGTACATGCAGCTTCAGTGATTGCAATGGGAGTTTTTGTGAGAGTGCATAACTCAGACTAAACTGAACTCATTTATTCCCAGTTTGAATAACCATTGTATTTTTCATACTACTCAATAGCCAATTATGAAGTCTTGATTTTATTTTTTTTTAAATGTTATGTGTAGAAACCAATAAGTCATAAACAATCATTCATAAACAGTTCTAAATATCTATGTAGTTAGAATATTACGTGTCGTTTCCCTAAACACAGCATTTTTTTTTCTGTCCTTTGAATTTAATAATTATTAAATAAACATAAATGTCACATCAGATGTAGCTTCTGTTCCAAAGGCCTGATATGCTTCAAGCAAAATTGAAGAACAACATGGTGTGATATAATTTTGAACAAAATCAAGCCAAAACGAAGTTCATTTGGAGTTTGTTTTGGGAGTTCAAAAGTGAACTTTACAGAAAAGTTTGCTCCAGCTGGTGAACAAACATCAGCATCGCTTTGATCAGATGCTTTCTTAACAGCTGTTTTTTTTTATTTAGTTATTTTCACCATTGTTATCTTTGTTGTGTGTTTATTTTGTTATTGAGGAAATTGTATTTGATGAATATGTAAAACATATTTACATATTCATTTAAATGTCATTCTCAGTAGCATGGATGGCATTGAGATGTTTGCTGACAATATTCTGTTACAATGTTATTTCAAACTTATTTTTACTCCCAAACGAAGAACAAAAAAGAACTTCACTGTAAATATATTGAGGCTTTAATGATACCTTTTGTTGATGTTGATCAAATTTTATTTATTTATTTATTCATTTATTTATTCTCATTGATTTAAACAATTGGTTAGATTTAAATATTTGACATAAAAATAATATCTGAGATAAATTTAATAAGGTATTTATAAAAGTCGCCCCTACAAAGGTAAATCAGTTAAGGTTGGCAAATATTGCCCCTTTAATAGAAAAATTAATTTTCAGATCCTGTTCCTCTATGAAAATTGTGTGTGTGTGTGTGTGTGTGTGTGTGTGTCATTTTAATGTATTTCAGGAGTGTCTTCTCTCTCTCTCTCTCTCTCTCTCTCGCTCTCATTAGTCTCACACGTGTTCATGTAATGAGTATGTTCATATGATGTTGTCAATATTAAGCCAACAAGCACTTTGCTCTCCATCAAGCAGTCTCTTAACGAAGGCCACTGAATTTCTACTTAAGTACACTTGCATTTTACAGTCCCAGATACAGGGCAACCTCACACTGGATCTCAGGTCAAGAATGTGTGAGTAAATGTTCCTCGAGGTGTACTCAAAGGAACTCCTTCAATTGCTCTTCTTGCTCCGTACCTCCTCCGTGCCCTTTACCAGTAAAGCATTAGCAGGCATCTGCTGCATCCTTAATTCTGTTTGTCCCCACCTTAACTTAGATGAAGCCTGCGTCTGAGTAAATCAGCTAACTTAAAGCGACAAGAGATACTGAAGACTTCCACCGAGCCACAACGGGCTGCTTCAAGCTATTTGTTACAGGAAGTGACACGGAATGCTATCGGAAGCCTCTCACATTCGGAGGCTTAGGGACTCAGGAGCGCTCCAGAGGAACAGCGATGGAAGCAAGCTGCTGAATATATTCAAGGCAATGCGCTCCTAAAAGCTTCTTGAACCGAAAGTCCTCTCTCCTCCGAGGTTTCCTGCCGGTTTAGGCCCACGGTGACAGATGACCATCATGTGTGTCAGCGAGCGTTCGGAGGGGGCGCTCCAGGCTTTGGGTCAGAGCGGTGAGTCAGAGCATGATGATACGTTATAAAGGTGTAATAAATTCGCCAAAGGGACCCGGTCTTGTGAGTCAGTGTAAAATGCTGCAGTCCACTAGTATTAAAATCAGAAACGCTACTATTTGTTTATGAAGCGGGCTGACTGGACAGGTAAACACTGTGAAACGCTTGTTGTATCAGTTGGAGAGGCGTTACACTCTTTGTGACAGAGTGCCCAGTCTCTGTTATGAAAAATAGATGAAAATCTTCTGCCACGATCTTCTGTGTTATTTCTGGAAGCAAGCCACTTTTCTAAACCTGAGGAGCTTTCGCGAAATTATCACAGCAGACAGCTATTCAGTGAGAGGCCATGCTGTCTCGCCTCCTGTGAAATCTGCTTCCCGGCATTCTGCAACCGCGCTTGACTGTGACCAACTCTCAATGCATGGCTACTGAAAACATTGTAAGTGAGCTTTCAACAGGTTCACAAACTTTATATGGGTGAATCCTGCAAAAACATGGAGGTTACATTTAACCATAATCAAAAGAAAAATAATAATACAAATAATTAATTATGTTTTGAATTATTAAGAATAGAATTAGATTAGAGAGCGCTAGAGTTAGAGGGTCAAATAAAGATGGAAGAGATGTGTTTTTAGCCGATTATTGAAGATGGCTAAGGATTCAGCTGCTCGGATTGAGTTGGGCAGGTCATTCCACCAGGGGTGCGTTTCCCAAAAGCATCGTTAGCTAACTATGGTGGTAAGTTCCATTGAACTCTATTGGTAACGACGGAACTTGCGACCATAGTTGGCTAACGATGCTTTTGGAAACGCACACCAGGATGGAACATTTAATGTAAAAGTGTGTGAAAGTGATTTTGTGCCTCTTTGGGATGGTACAATAATACAATAAAAAAGAATGCGTCGTTCACTTGCAGAACGCAAGCTTCTAGAGGGCTCATAGGTCTGAAGTAATGTATTTAGGTAAAGGGGTGCAGAGCCTTAGGTGGTTTTGTAGGCAAACATTAATGCCTTGAATTGTATAGCTTTTATGTTTATAATTTCAGTTTTCATAACATTTTAGTCATTTGTAGTGACTTTAATGCTTTTAAAATTTTAGTAGTTATTATTATTATTATTATTATAAAAATGATTAGCCTTAATTTATTTTATTTTAGTTTTATTTATATATAAATAAATAATTATATATTTAATTATTATTCACACACACAAACATAGATAGATAGATAGATAGATAGATAGATAGATAGATAGATAGATAGATAGATTATTATTAGATATATTTTATTATTATTATTTAAACTTTTCATTTAAAATGTATACTTTATTTCTGCTTGCTTTTTCATATATATATATATATATATATTCTTATTAATATCTTCTGATTTTGAGATGAAATATGACCTGGACATGTGACATTCAAGTGATTCATCCAGACTATATATGCTTTTAAAGCTAAAGTGGCTCTCTCTTTACCAATGCACCACTTTAATTAAACATAAGATACAGTATCATATGTCTGTTGCCAATATGACAGCTTTTAAATGCTGAGAAATCATGGACAGAGTTCAGCTCAAGTTCATCTTCTGACAGTGCTCAAACAATGCCACGTCCTCTATAATTTATATCATCTTTCAATAAGACTGTGAAACCGTGCCCTTGAAATGTTTTACTTGAATGTCTCTGTGCATCGTGTGGCACAACAGTCTGATTGCTGCTGATGACCCGACACATCACAAATGAGACTGAGACAAAACACTTGGATGGTGACCATAAAATCAATGCCAGAGCTGCGGTCTTGGGAAATGTACCAACCCACGCTTTTGTTTGTCTGTTATCTATCCCTGTTCCAGTATCATGAGCCCAAAGATGTGTACATAAACAATAAACGCAAGGTAATACACAGTAAAAATGATATTCAGTCCTACTGGATTGTGGCTTAATGAAAGTAGATTAAATTGAGATTTGTGTAGTTGATGGTAAATTACTTTGAGCACAGTGGAACTGAAAATAATAATACTTTACTCAGTCGAGAGTAAAGTTTTATTACTCAGAGGATCCTCTTTAGAGCTCGTTTCAATTATGTGTCATTTAAGTATTAACTATGTCTCAGATGTTTCTCCTGCAGGTGAAATAAAAATAGACACAAGTGAGATAAGACAAACGTTATCTTACATAGCTTTCCTTATCAGGTGGATAAGACCTTTTGGATTTATTTATTTATTTATTTGTTTGTTTGTTTGTGTAAAATTATTGTCAATATCATTTCAGTCAATTAAATGTGAAATTCTGAAGAAGAAAAAGAAAATGTATTTTCTTGCAAAACATTATTTGTTTTATTTACAACTTCACAATATATATTGTTTTCTTCTTAAGAAAAAATCTCAGGAGAGCAAAAGTCTCAATTTATTCTCCATTGCTGTCTACGCTGCAAAAAAAGGCGTAGAAAGAATGATCTAGTTCAAATTGCTAGTAAGTTTCACAAACAAACAAACAATAAATCAATCAATACATTAATAATAAATAAATAAATAAATAAATAAATGTCAAGTAACACATTGCATCATTGCATTAAATGTGAAATATTAAAGTAGAAAGACTGAAATAGTATTTTCATGTAAAACATACTCTAACAGTATGTTTTTTTTATTTCACAACTTATTTATTGATTTATTTATTTATGTATTTACGTTGTAGAAGAAATAAAATATATTATTTGTGGTTTTCATTCTCTGTGAGCGACACTACATATTGCAAATATGTATTCATTGACTCATTCAATGTTTTTTTTTTGTATGTTTGTTTTTTAACCACAGATGCATCATATGTATGAGTGGCATCAGGTCTGTTCAGGATAAGTATCTCATATTTCTGTAATGTGGTATAACCTTGCTAGTAGTCATGTTATTGAATAGGCCTGCATAATGCTCTACGAAGCCACAATATATAACATCCTGAGGCAGCCAGCTGATGGCAGCGCTGACAACACCAGCTCACTGCAGAAATTAATTTACAAAATCCTCTCGCAGCCTACCTATGTGATACCAAACGACTCTCTACTGCATATCAGCGTCTCGTAGGGATCAAGGCTGGTTCAAGGGCTGGATTTAAGCTGAATTTCTTTATATTTTTCATTTACTTTTTAACCATTTTTTTTTATTTATTTACTTTGTAAGATTTCATCACATTTCATGGTCTGCATTCTCTATCTGGTTTGCTTCAAGCACAGTACTTGATATATTCTGGCCTGCTCTGTTTGCTTTTGACAGTCATGGGCAAAGTAATTGAAGCCCAAATGGATGTCAAGTTGAGCTGTAATACAAATATTCAAAATGTCACTGACAGCTGTCTGTTCAATGTATTTCTGAATGTACTCAAGGGGCTGAGCAGAATTTGACTTTGATTCATTCACTCTACAGTTGGATGGTGTGGTTTTCCTTGATTTAACCAAATCAGAGAACCAGTTACTGGAAAATACTGACATACAATGACAGATATTGGTTTAACAATAAAATCTGTTAAAGATGTTCCAGTCATCCATAGATGAGTGTATTCACGAGATCCATTAGCCCTATATTCAAACATTAGCAGTAATGTTAAAGACATACACTATAAAAATGATTTTTCAAAGATGTAAACAAAAAAAAAGAAATAAATATTAGAGAAAATACTGTTTCAGTCTTTATACTAATATATACTTTATACTATACTTTATGCTTATTAGCATGCATATTACTAGCATATTGGCTGTTTATTACTAGTTTATTACTACATGCTTTTTCGGCATGATCATATTTTATATCCCATAATCCTACCCCATACCTAAACTTAACAATTTACAAACTATTAATAAGCAGCAAATTAGGAGTTTATTGAGAGCAAATGTCACAGTTTCTAGTTAGTTAATATTAAGAATTGGTCCCTAAACTTAAGTGTAACCAAGTTTTATGTTCGTTCAATGTGTTACTTGCCAATAAATTGCACATTTTCAAAGGAGAAATGACTTACATTGTTTTTAGATAAACAAGTATGTTAACTTAACATGTTTCTAAAGTCTGCAAGAAATTTTTATGCTTTTGTCAAAATTTACAGCACCTTTAAGTGTAACCAAGTTTTATGTTCGTTCAATGTGTTACTTGCCAATAAATTGTGAAATTTACTAGAAATTTCTCAGTGAAAATTGTTTCTACACCCTTTTTTTTCAGTGTAGTAGTGATGTCTGTTTTCATCCACTGAAGTCATGGAGGCAGAAAAATGTGCCTTCTAAACAATTCATTATAATGGAGTGTGTCCTTTGTTAAGGATGTAAACACTGCCCAATGGTCATGTTTGGTTTTGGACACCTCATCCACCCTGCAGAGCAAGCGGAAAAAAGCGTCCAGCTGACTCTGCTGGTCTGTTGACCTTGCCATGAGGCATTCACAGTGCCACAGCGATAAGCCTGGTAAAGCTCATGTGCAAATGCATTTGGGCTCAAATTTGGGCTTCTTTTCCTATATGTACGAATATTTTTAAGAGATTGCATTAGCTATACCCAGAAAAGACTGTCATTTTGGGTTTATTATAAATAAAATGTTATTTTGCACTTACACGGCAGACGAATATTTGCTTCTTGTGTTTTAATGTTATCACTACTACCCAGATTTATGTGGCATGTAGGCCCAAACCTGAATTAATGTAATAATAGGAAAATAAATGACTTTAATGCAACTAATTTTGAATTTAATCACAAATTTATTGTGTATTACTTTTTCAGTCACACTTTATTTTAAGGTCCAATTCTTGCTATTAACAAACCAATAACTATGACTTTTGCCTCAATAAACTCTAATTTGCTGCTTATTAATAGTTAGTAAGGTAGTTCTTAAAGTTAGGTATTGTAAAGGATTAGGGATGTAGAATATGGTCATACAGAATATGTGCTTTATAAGTACTAACAAATAGCCAATATGTTAATAATATGCATGCTAATAAGCAACTAGTTCATATAAAAATTTTACTTTTTTCCTTTATTATCATTTTTTACTTTCTTTTCTTTTGTTTATTATTTATTTTTATTATTAATTTACTAGTCAACCTAGTTAAACAAAACACACACTTTGTATGTTAAATACACACATTTTGACACATAAGTGACACTTAAAATGCAGGACTAGAAAAAAAAATCAAGTGGCTTTTACAGAAAGATTTTCAAACAAAACAAATATGTTTGCACACATACAAAAAGTCTGTACATTTACCCAAGGATATTATATGAATAACTGGACTCAGACTTGTCACCTCGTGTTGAAAGATGTGCCTTTAAAACCTACAAAGAGAAAGAATCAACTTGAGGCATTACCCTGCAGATGCATTATTTGCATATTAAGCAAACACTGACTCATCTATACATATGCAAACATTAATTTACATATTTCAGCTATGCAGCTGCTACAAACAAGCAGAAAAAAATAGACTAGTCTCTACAATGATTTATTTTTATAATTATGTTTCAAATCCTATCTGCTTGTTTATTGATCCAGCCATCAATTGGCCTTAAAACGCACCGGATCAAGAGGGAAAATACCGCTAACGGTAATTGCACGATGCACGGAACATAAAACATTATATCCTTTCATGCAAATCTCGCCTTATCTATAGAGACACACAGTAGCCATAACCGATTATCGCCGCTATGCACAGCTGCCTTCTCTTACGCATAGCCGTGCATTAGACAAACCCCTTTATTTATTTAATTCAAAGCGTAATCTAGTAAGTGAAACAGTCTGTGATGAATGCCATGATCTCGGGACGGTAGCAGAGACTCAAGTAATTTGTAAATTGCGTTAATCAAACAGATTGCAGCCTGTGGGTCCCTCGCAGTGCCCACATACTCCCTTGAGTTCATTACAGTAATGAGAGGTGGAGCGACACGGATATGCCGAGGACACTGGCTGTGATATACCGCCCACAGCATCCCCCCACACACCCCGATCCATCATCGGATTCTCATTTACCTCCACACTTCCAACTGAGACCTGTAATGGACTGGGCTTCAAGCAGAGCCTGGCCTTTTCCGCTGATCCGGGAACAGCGTCTGTTCTGTAATAGTTAGTGGAGCGATTAGAGAGGGAGGAGGCGAAGAGGTCTCGGATCAGAGTGGCTGATGGGAGCGGTGAAGGTGAGGCGAGAGTGGCCATATGGAAGCTCGCGTCGCCCGTCTGTCACCTCCCACCTTCCAGGCACTTCCAGGTGAGCAGGGACTACATCTTCATTATCTGTGAATGAGAATTTGCTGGCAAGCTTCTCTACTTTGGGTTGAAATGGTGGGAGGGGGCGTAACAAATAGGGTTGGCCCATTGGTAGGGTTTATGTACTTTTGATTTTGGAATGCGCTAAACACTCATTACAGGATCCTATGCATTTTGCAGTAATGCCTTATTTCCCATCTGCGGCTTTCATTTCTTTCAGCAGCTGAGAGTCAGAAAATGGCATGGTGTCATAAAGGGGAAGCTGAGGAGGCAGTCAGCTGTGATAACTGATGTATTGACACAAGGCTTTCTCCACACAAACACACACACACACACACACACACTGATACCCGAGCTTTCATGTTTAACTGTGTTGTAGGGGAAAATAGCTTTGTGGTTTGGGTGGAAAGCAACTAACAGCTTATTGTCAGCATTCCCGTGTAAGTGTTCATAATTTTCTCTCTGTTTTTGCCCAAGCTAAATATAGTGAAGCACTAAATCTATAGGATGCAGTGAATATAAACTCTTGAGCAGCAGCCAAATTAATCTCAAGGGTATTTTTGTGAGTGTTTGGTGTCACCTTGTGGTCAATAAAAGTAGCATTTAAAGACTCAGGATGCAGATCAAAGAAAATGGATTAATCCTTGGAGGTAAACTTGAGAATATACCACTGTTTGTTGCTAGAATAACTGTCTTTTTGAAGAAAATTAAAAACATTGCATATAAAAGGTGGTTGTGGTTTTGTCAAGTGGGACTGTGTTTTTTGGTCTTTTAACAGCAGGCTTTTCTTTTTCCAACGCACGATTTATGCATAAAATATTTTTTGGTAACGCTTTAGAATACTGTTCTGTCAAACATCCAAGGAACTATAACTAACAATAAACTATTACTTAGTTAATTGGTTATTAATTAGTAAGTAATAACACAGTAATAGCAGGTAGTTCACTATTAACTAATCAATAACCACTATTATTTTTTTATTGCTTCCCAGAGGACTGAGAACTAATTCATTTAAATAATGCATAATACATAATTATAAAGTTAAAACTAATGACTCAAGTATTAATAAATCCTTCAGAAGGAATTACTGATTATTTGAATCAGTATTCTAAAGTGAAAATCATGAAACCCACTTGTAATGAGTGAAGTCTTTGTAAGCTGTTGATGTTTTTGTAAGGTTTTGTGTAGTAATTTGTTCTGATGTATTTGGTAACACTTGAATTATTTCTAGTGGGTTAACATGATGTTCACTTTAGAATACTGTTTCAGATCATTAGTATGTCCTTCTGAAGGATTTGGTAATACTTGAATGATTACTATGTAAAAATTTACAAAAACCTCAAAAACTTAGTCATTAATATGGAGTTATCATGCTTTTCACTTGATCCAAATAATTAGTAGTTCCTTCTGAATTACTTTAGATCTTCACTTAAGAATTAATCATACATATGCATTACTCACATTAATTATGAACCTAAAGTTAGGTCCATATACACTGCAAAAATAAATAAATAAATAATAAAATAAATCTTAATAACAATTATCTTACTTAGTATTTTTGTCTTGTTTCTAGTCAAAATATATAAACATTCTTAAATTAAGATTAATTTACCCTAGGAAACAATACTAAATATCTTACGTCATTTTGATTATCTAAATGCATCTTGGTTTAAGAATTTTTAGATATTTTGACTAGAAACAAGACAAAAACACTAAGTAAGATAAGTTTTTTTTTTTTGCAGTGTATATGTGGACACAAGCACCAGTTTTATTTTAGTAGTTTACCAAAACATGTTCAAGTTACAGTTATATAATGAATATATGCGTAAAGTGCACACTCTCAGCTCACATCCAAATTGGAGGAAGGGTTTAGGAATTACAGCTCCTTAATATGGACCAAAAAAATTGGACAGTTGACTCAAAAGCTATTCTCTGAACAGGTGTGGGCTATTCCTTCATTATTTCTTCATCAACTAAGCAGGTAAAAGGTCTGAAGTGTGTTATTTGCATTTAGAAGTTTAGTCAGTCAAGTTTACCTCAGTTTCATGCTCTTCAAAAAATGGCCAAGAGAACGATGCAAGGACATCTTTTGACATTCTCTAAAAAGAAGAGAACAGAGAAGAGAGTTAACAGTTCCCTCTCACATAGCATAAGAAAGAATATCGAACATTGTAGTACAAGTGTATTGATTCAATAGTGAATTTAATAACTAGCCCACAAGAAGCTTGCAATACAAGTTGTCTGTATGCTGAATTGCAATGAAAGAGAAAAATAATTCAGAAGAATTAAGGCCGAAGCCATGCTTAATGATGTTTTGTTGCAGGTCTATTATGACTCCTCCCCCTGAACTTTCCCACCTTGTAGTGTGCTCTCATTGGCTGTATGTGTTTGCCGATGTCATTTCCAATCAAAACACATTTCACATTGCCGGACTCTGAGTCGCAGACAGGTCCAGATATTTAGCATGCTGAACATCTCACGGATATTTGACAACACACTATGCGGTCATCGCTCATGTGAACGAGCATCGATTTTTTGCCTCAGATTTTAGGCATTTGTCACCGATTTCCACAAGTGAAATTCAGAGCTAAAATTGTGCAGTGGGCACCCAGCATATGGGATTGTTGTCACTAATTTTCGAAAACATGCAATCACTGAGGTGGCAATGCACAAATATTATCATTTTACATGAACAGATTTAATTTAGGCTTTTTATTTACATTTAAACACATACATAGAGTTCACCACATATGGTACATTATGCTCTAGAACAAACCTCATTGGTTATCAAGCACACGTTTGTGCTTCTGTGTTCATCATTTGATGAGCTCTATGTATAAGTGTTGATCGTCGTTAAGATGTACATAAAAGCCTAAATTAATTATGTTCATCATTTAAAGTGATCATAACTCTTCACATGACTTGTATTAAACTGTGTGATTCATATGGATCACTTTTATGATCTCTTCATGAACTTTTTGAAGCATCAAAATGTTGGTTACCTGGACTTTCAATGGATGGACAGAAACTTCTCAGGTTTCTTTAAAAATATCTTAATTTGTGCTTCGAAGATTAACTTTCTCATGTGTCTGGAATGACATGAGTGTGATTAAATAATGACAGAATTTAATTTTGGGCAAACTATCCCTTTAAAAGAATAGTTCATCCAAAAAGAGACAGTACCACACAAGTCATGGACTACAACATACAGAATAACTCATTACAAACTCTTGTTGTTTGAAGGGAGCTTGTACATTCTTTAAGCTTCCTTCTTTCAAAACAGCTTATGAACTTTTCCTTTAACTTGAACCAAAAATCTCACCGACTCGGAAGGTTGTTTCAGGGCGAGCTAGGATGTTGTCCCAGGAATATGTCTTACTTGGCAAAACACAATAGTCACCAATATAGAACATTTATATGTGCTACTCACATCTCCAAATTGCATACTGTATTTTGAGGTCCTGCTTGTCTCTCATTTCTTATTCATAAACCTCTTCTTCACTGATTTCCCTACAGTCTCTCTCCTGCTCGCTGTCTGCGTGTGCATTTAGGATTCGCTGCAACAAGAAGTCGCACAAGTCATATGCCAGCTCGTGGGACCACAGCCCTCGGCTTTCCTCCGACCCGCATTTCATCATTCCACTCTCGTCCACTACTAAAGGCCATGACAGAATGAGCCCATCATAGATATTACACATGCCACTCCTCCCGTACAAGACAGAAAGCATTTTGGATTGTTTTGTAAGTGAGGCCAGTAATAACAGTAATGCAGCATTGTAAGTGGATGAAAATGAAAACACAATAAACGCCAAAAAGAAAAGATCGATGAAAAAACAAGCCCATCAAACCTTTACAGTAAATTTTAGAAAAGTGAAATGCTTTCAGATGGACTGCAACACTTACGAGATCGTAAATTCAGATCTGATAAATAGAAACATCAATTTCAGCCACTCTGCCTATTAATCTTAAGGTGCATGTTTGTAGTTTTTATTGTAGAATGGCTGTGCTTGACAAAAAAAAGGAAAAAGGATCTCTTTTTAACGATTTTTTTATTTGCATAGGCAAGTGTTTTGGCCTTTGTTTTAGCCCGTCTCACATTTATATGGTAAGTCATGGTAAGTGAATTACTGTGTTTGTGAACAAATCTATGTTTATAATGAGCACTGGGAGTAAATCACTCTCTATTGTTTTTCCTTTTCTTTCTTTCCTTCTTTCTTTATGTTGGATGTTCTGCTTTGATGGCAGCCAAGAGAGCTGATTTGGTCTTTCATCGCTGGGCTGACAGTTTTGAGGAAACTGAATCCCAAAGACAAAAACACACAAAAAAACATATTATGCGCTGGTGTATCAAGAGATTGCAGGGGACTGAGTCCTCGTGCTTAAATCGCCTCTGGTGCTTCCTGAACAAGGAAAACAATTTGGCCGCAAAATTTGCGTGCTTTCATCAATTAGCAAAACACATTTTGAAAGGCACGAAGACAGAAAAGGATTAGCCTCAGCACAGTTTAGATGAACAGATGAATTTGGCTCAAAGCGCCTACCGTATAATTGAAGACACATTATATCAAGACAAGTAGACAAGCACTTGAATGGCTTTGACTAATGAGGATTCATCAGTGACCTGAAATGAGGCATGCATTGCTCTTTAACAGTGATGGGAATAACGGCGTTATAAATAAACGGCGTTACTAACGGCGTTATTGTTTTCAGTAACGAGTAATCAAACTAATTACTGTTTCCCCCGTTACAACGCCGTTACCGTTACTGACAATAAAATGCAGCGTTACTATAATTTATTATAATATTATTAGAAATGTATTTTTCAGTTCATCTGAATGGATGCGCAGTGTAGCTGTATTTGACGTACCGTAAACTCTAGTGTGAAGCGCAGGACTCGCTGTAGCTTTGTCACACACACACACACACACACACACACACACACAAAGAAAGATACAGAGCGAGAGAGTCTTTCATAACATACAGAATTGACACACTACATGTAAACGATATTCTTTGTTGTGTTTTCATGTCAAAATAACGGAGTTCCTTTGGAATTCTTCAGCTTTTAAAAACAGCCGGGATCTTCGGTAGTGTTGGCGGAGCTAATGTGCAAACGACGATCTCATTGGCCGGCACTCACCTATTATCATTCCTGTTTTGATTTCAGCAAATCAATTCGAGCAAACGCAGACTACGTGATTAATATTCATGAACCCAGCAGCTCCTTTATCCTTAGTGCGTTTTATATTGTTATTAGTGGTATAATTCGTAGTAGTTTTGTTATCTTATCATTTTTTTCCCCCTTTTTTTATAGAAACACTAAATGACAAACAATATCTTAAGCACCACCACCAGTCCTAAGTTCAGTCATCATGACAAATATTAATTCATACTTGGTTATTCTAATTATATCATCATATAATGCTAAATTATCATAATATCATATTATAATGCTTGACTAACTGTTGCTAAGTGTCAATAGATAAATAGAGTCGATTAATGTACAATGTTTTATAATAATAATTTATTCTATTTAGTGTCCATTTTATTCATTTAACATATTTAAAAATGAGGCATCCAAGTTATTTGACATTTGAACATTTTTAAAAAAAAGTAACGCAATAGTTACTTTCCCTGGTAATTAGTTACTTTTATAATGATGTAACTCAGTTACTAATTCAGTTACTATTTGTGAGAAGTAACTAGTAACTATAACTAATTACTTTTTTAAAGTAACGTGCCCAACACTGCTCTTTAATAATATTATTATGCGGCTCCCTGGAATACTTGATTCTGATTGGTCATCGCAGTCAGATATTTCTTTTAATATCGATAGTAACATGTTGCAGTGTAAAATCACTAAAATCACTATGATAATTGAAAGATATGTATATTTCATTGCCGTATCACTTCCCACTCAAAATGGAAAAGCGATAAACTGGTAAGATACAAAGAACAAAAGAGAGAACCATTATTCTACACCAGTGATGGGAATAACGGCGTTATAAATAAACGGCGTTACTAACGGCGTTATTGTTTTCAGTAACGAGTAATCAAACTAATTACTGTTTCCCCCATTACAACGCCGTTACCGTTACTGACAATAAAATGCGGCGTTACTATAATATTATTATAATTTTATTGAATGGATGCGCAGTGTAGCTGTATTTGATGTACCGTAAACTCTAGTGTGAAGCGCACTGCTCGCATAGCTTTGTCACACACACACACACACACGCGCGCGCGCAAAGATACAGAGCGAGAGAGTCTTTACAGAGCGAGAAATATATATAAAAAAATACAGAGCGAGAGAGTCTTTCATAACATGCAGAATTGACGCGCTACATGTAAACAATATTCTTTGTTGTGTTTTCGTGTCAAAATAATGGAGTTCCTTTGGAATTCTTCAGCTTTTAAGAACTGCCGGGTTCTCTGCTAGTGGGCGGAACTAATGCGCAAACGACAATCTCATTGGCCGGCGCTCACCAATTAGCATCCCTGTTTTGATTTCAGCGAATCAATTCGAGCGAACCCATACAATGTGATTAATATTCATGAACCCAGCAGCTCCTTTATCCTCCTTAGAGCGTTTTATATTGTTATTAGTGGTATAATTCGTAGTAGTTTTGTTATCTTATCAATTTTTTCACCCTTTTTTTTATAGAAACACTAAATGACAAACTATATCTTAAAGGGGTGGTTGATTGCGATTTCACTTTTTAACATTAGTTAGTGTGTAAAGTTGCTGTTTGAGCATAAACAATATCTGCAGACTTGCGGCGCTGAAAGTTCAATGCAAACGGAGATATCGTCTTTTAAAATTCTGGCAGTTTAATGCCTACAAAAACGACAGGTAAGGGACTACAACGAGTTACTTCCCGGGTCACAGACCCAGATAAACCCCGCCCCCGGGAACACGCAGCAAAGGGGGCGAGGCCATGCTGTGCTGCTTTAGAGAAGAGGAAGAGAAAACTAGGGGTGCACGTAAAAATCTATTCATATGAATCGCGATTCTGTCTTCTAACGATTCTAATGGATTCTCAAGTTTCAAAATCATTAAAGCAACGGTTCTTAATACTGTTACTTGTGTCGCCCTGCTCTGCATCTCTCTCTCTCTCTCTCTCTCTCTCTCTCTCTCTCTCATTCAGATCGTCAGATAAGCTCCAACAAACTGTTCCAATTATACACTTATTTTCACACAGCAATGAGAAGCATTATAAATGGACACGCGTGTGGTTGCTGTGCTGCATTAAAGCTTTAATCAGGATAAAACCGTATATTAAAAGCTAACAGAAGCAATAGCACTTACAAATAGCAGCGTATTTAAAAGTATGAGACAACAACAACCAAACATACCATTAAGAGCCGTGCTTGCACAGGTTCTGCACGATCCTCTTCACTAATATCCTCTGGGTCTCAATCGGGCTCAAATTGATAAGCATTATAGACAACGCCACTGTTTACAATTCAACCGGAGCACATGCCACTGAGGAGAGGGGCGGGACGTTTAGATGTGCTAGGCGGTTTAGCCAATCACAACACACTGAGCCAGCTAACCAATCTCAGCCCATCGAGGGAGGGGCTTCATAAAACCAGGAAATAAATCGAGGCGTTTGTCAGAGAAGGGACAGAGAGGTGTGGAATAAAGGTAAATTATGTGAAAAATAATGCGTTTTTAAAAAAAACAAGCATGAACACATGCTAGACTGCACCCCATAAACACAATCAAGCCTAGAAAAAAAACCAGTCAACCACCCCTTTAAGCACCACCACAGTCCTAAGTTCAGTCAACATGACAAATATGAATTCATACTTGGTTATTCTAATTACTAAAGTTCTATCATCATATAATGCTAAATTATCATAATATCATATTATAATGCTTGATTAACTGATGATAAGTGTCAGTAGATAAATAGTGTCGATTAATGTACAATGTTTTATAATAATAATTTATTCTATGTAGTGTCCATTTCATTCATTTAACATATTTAATATTGGGGCATCCAAGTTATTTGAATTTTTTTTTTTTTTTAAAGTAACGCAATAGTTACTTTCCCTGGTAATTAGTTACTTTTATAATGATGTAACTCAGATACTAACTCAGTTACTATTTGGGAGAAGTAACTAGTAACTATAACTAATTACTTTTTTAAAGTAACATGCCCAACACTGTTCTACACTCCAATGAATTATTATTATTATTTTACTTATTACTTACTTATTTACTTTTTTACTTACTTATAGTAATATGTGATCAAATATACTGTACACTCAGCTGTGTACAGATCATTAAAGAAAATAATCAGTCTATAAATAAATAATGTTCTCTCATGCTGTTCTATAGATTGTTGAGTCTTGACTGGCCCTTTCTCTTTTCCCTCCTTCTGTGAAGCGTGGCATGGACATAACCTCAATCATAAATTATATATGTGTGTTCAGTTGACAGTGAAACATGCATTAACCAAACATGACAGCTTTATGAAGTATTTATGCATGGCATGGCACGGCATAGCATGGCATAACAGCAGACTTTATGATTCTTGACATTACTGCCATGGTGCATGATCTACACTTTGCTTTCAAAGGCTACATCATAACTCTGTTTCTGACTCCAACATGATATTTACTACCCAACTATACTTTCAGATTAATGAGAAAATACATGTATAATTGATCAACTTTCAACTAAATCTATAACTTTAACTTTTGCAACAGGTTCAACAAAGGTGGGTTTCATAAAAAATAAATAAATAAAAATGTTTAGCATTATTGATTTATTGATTTTTTTTGTGCAGTATTTATAGCTTTGGGGCTGACATATTAAGCACCTTCTCAGTTTCCTCATCAATGAATTTCCTCCTATAAGTGCATAAGTGCATAAATAAATATATAAAACATCCTGTCTAGACAATTATTTTTCATTACCATAATTTAGTTCAATACATACCACCATTAAGTATACTTACAATTGCACTGCAGATCTTAAACTAGGGGTTGTCAACCTTTTACCAGCCAAAGAGCACATTTTTTTAAGCAAAATATAATATAATATAATATAATATCTTGACAGTCTCCTTGAGGGTTTACAGTTTTCACAACTTTAGCTGTCTTGGGTATTTGTGGTGCATCCAAACAAGGAACCATTATAATCCAGCATTTCTTACAATTTCTATATAAAAAGATGGAAAAAAAGTGTGTTAAGCATGTGGAGTGAACACAGGAATGGGATATGCAAAAACCAAACTGGTTTCTTCTAACATGCGACATGCTAAAAGCTTCCAAAAATAGACATCATCCAATTATTTGTTACAATAGACTCATGGTACAATACAGTTCATTAAGTACCCCAGCTTCATTATCTGTGTTAATGCAGGTGCACGATGACTCATGGGTCCATTTTCTTAATTGACATCTAGGGCTACACAGCTCAGGTCACAGAGTTTGCTGAGGTTCAACTTGAATATAAACACTCAGTGTGAATGAAAAGATTGGAGAGAAAAACAATCCATATCTTCCCTCCATCAAGGCTGAGGAGGTCATCAGACTCAATGAGATTAAGACGCCAGCGGCTGTTAGACATTTAGACACAACAGAGGAACAGGCCACGAGGGAGACACGTAGCATCAGCATAGGAATTTAATTATCTATTTAAAGAGCTTTTCTCTTTGACATACTGTGTGCAAACCTAAATCATTTAAGACAGGTGTTAGGAGAATAAGTGCTTTCTTTAAGCATTACACATATTGATATGCATAGGAAAAATCACAGTCATGCTTTGGGTCCCTCGCCTTTACAGTAAAACCAATATCCCCTCTGGACACCAAAGGAGCATATAATTTCAAAGAGCAGTTTGTTTGTTTTCAGCATAATTTCTTGTGATGCCTATAAATCTAACCCTGAAACAAACACTAATTTAAACCAGTTAATTTGCCTGCAGAGAAAAAAAGAAAGAAAGAAAGAAAGAAAGAAAGAAAGAAAGAAAGAAAGAGACATTCTGCATATAGGTATAGTTCGAAATGTGTGTTCTATCTCCTACAATTTATGTAGATTATAGTAGTGTGGTATTGAAATGTTCAAAATGCATATACCTGTACTGAAGTTCACTCTGAAAAGCCTTTTTTTCTTTTAGTAAGGGCTTATTGTGTGTGATGGGTGTTCAAGTAACTGTATTTGATGGTGTGCCATCTGAAAGCAAAGTCTGAATTCAATTGCATATATTTTGGAAAGAGGTCTGAGGTTTGCATGGCATAGTTTGTGGTTTATAGTTTTCAGTAAATGTGTCTTTGGGCTGTTGAAAAGAAAAGACAATTCTCTCTTTTAAACATACTGTGAAATCGTGTTGTGTTTTGAGCATAACAACAGACAGAACAGGCCTTATTATTCACAGAAAAATATCGATTTTAGAAATTCATGCCTGAAATGCATTGAAAGGCATCATATCCCATTGTATCATGTGTCACATTGTGTCACCATTTTCACTATGTAACATTTCAGAAAAATTATAGGATCACAGATGGATAGATATAGTTTAGCGTTGCCAGGCCTTCAGACTGAGACTGACTGGTCTGGGAATCTTGGTCGCTTTGAATGGCAAAGGCCCGCCCAAGTGCCCATATGACTGACAGGTAAAGCAACCACTCATGTTTCATTTTGTGCTGTGTCATGTTTAGGGGCGTGGAAATGTTCCCACAATAACAGACCAGTGTGTAAAAACGGTGTGCAAACTTTAAAGGAGCACTAAGCGATTTTTGCCAAAGATGTTGATATTTGAAAGCACCAAAACAAACACGCTCATAGCCCAATAGGACCTCACCCTTATTTTGATATCTCCGCCCCACACATACGTGCACAACGGCATAATGACATAATGACATAATGACGATCGTGGAAACAAGCGAAGATGACTCACAAGCATATTTAAACAAAATCCAACACAGATAAGTTGTGTGAAACAATGCAAAATCAACATTACTCACCTATCAAAAAGAACCAATGCAACCTCGGCGTCCGATTCGAGCCCTTCCTGCTCCTTGAGTTCTCTCCACCGCTGGAAAGCTGCTCTGATATTTACGCGGGTTTGAGTTTTCCCCATTTTGAGTTTTTGTCTCATATTAACATCATATAGTTAAGCAATATCACCCAAGCAATAGGCTAAGTGCAATATCACACGAGTGCAAATGTGATACTGATCTTATACAACAGTTCAGTAAGTAAAAAGTTAATATTGTGTTATTTTAGACACAATGTTGTCTGTTTTGCTCAATTTTGCCAACGAAAATATAAAGGCAAAGCAGAACTGTTCATCTCCACCCTTACGAAAAATAAGTTTATTCAAGTGTGTTATTAGTATACTTCTTTTGAACTAAAAAATAGGAAAGTATAGTTTTAGTCTACTTGTTATGTACTTCTCAGAAATGGGCTTTATGTACATCGCAGAAATATACTTAAAATGACATTTAAGTATACTTGACACTTAGAAAAAGTCTAAATATATTTGAGCTATACTTGGGCTCCTAGAATCCGTGTTTTCATTGTTATACGGTAGGGGGCGCTAGTACACATCTTCTTTACAGAATTTCCAAAAAACATTTATACAAGTGAAGAAGAAACCAAAACAACAGATGCTTCCACATGTAATCTAACACATCATCAGACATAAAACAGCATCAAAACTGTGTAACGTTCTGAATAAAATATCACCAATGAAGAGGTAATAATGACTGTCAAGCTTTGGGGTGTTGATCGACTCCATCTACGTTTTGATTATCATTCTGGATCATAGTCTTTTTTCAGCTTTTTGTTCAAAATGTTGTTTATTTCTTAATTTTTTATTTATGAAACTTACCCACATTTAAGTGTTTATAAAAAGAATGCATGAAGCTATAATAAAATGTTTTTGTTTACAAGCAGATACCCTGTTCTTTCTTTTGATGTGTTGTATGTTCAGATATTCATATAACAAAATATATACAAATTAATACCTAAATAGGGACATAGTAGAATACTTAAATTATGATGTAAAGTTCACTTAAAGAAAACTTATGAGTATACTTTCAGTATAAAACTACTAAACTAGTAGTTTACTGAGACTATACTTCAAAGTGTACTAAAATTGCTACTACAAGTATTTAATTAGTAAACTATCAGTATACCTAAACGTTCACTTTTAGTATAATTGTAGTACAAGCTAAAAACATTGATGTAAACTAGTTGTATACTCAAAGTTCACTACTGTTATACTTAAAGTATACTTAAAAGTATACTTTTATATACTATAAAGTGGGCCAATTTAGTCCCAAGGAGTATTGAAATAGTACACTTACAAGTATACTACTAGTACACTGATATTTGTATACTTACTAGTAAAGTATACATAAAGTATACTTAAAAATATACTTGAACTTTACTTAAGTATACCTAATAAAATAATCTTGAAGCATACTACTTTTTGGTAAGGGCAAGCAACACACAGCGGCATTTCATTTCTTATTGCACTTTTTGAACGAATTGGATGAACCATTTGGCGCATTGAACCACTGGCCATCGGTCTGATGGTGATGATCCGCTTCAAGTCGAACAAGCCTAATGATTCAATGGACCATTCATAAAGAACCATTTACTTCAGTCCTGAATGAATCAGCCATTTGAACGAATCAAATGAATGAATAAATGACTCGATGACTTAATCATTAAGACATTTACCACCACCTACTGGCAGTTTTAGTTTATTATTTAGAGTATCATATCATTAAATAAATAATTTCATATTTCCATAATTAATAATTATTATAATAATAATAAATAATGGTCCAATGGTCCAAAAGAGTATATGTAATACATTTTATTAAACAAAATATTTATTGCTGAAGCTACTTTTTGTAATGTCTGTTTGATGCTTTACACAATAATGACTTTAAATTTTATTTTTGGAGTAATTGTGATTAGTTTGCGATTAATTCGATTAATTAATCGCCACATCATGTAATTAATTAGATAAAAAGTTTGAATCGCTTACAGCCCTAAAAATAATACAATTTCACGTTCTAATCAAATTTTTGGAGATAATAATATTGGTAGCTCACCTGGTACAGCTTTGTACCTGCGATGCATAGTGCTGGATTCAAGTCCTGTGAGACACGAGTTACAATGAAAGAAGCAAAAAAGCAAGCTAAAATGGCCTGGTTGCTTCAGTAAATGCGTTGTTATCTTATGTTTGCGTTTGTTTTGCTATCAGACAGTTTTAGGGCTGGGTTTAGTGGGTGGGTAGTACACTACTTTCAAATGCAACAGAGCAAGCTTTTAACACCACTCACCGGACATCTCGTTTCCAAAGTGCCGTACAAAAATCAACAAAATATGTTGCCAGATTCAAGTTCAACTGTTTCAGAGAAAACTAAGCACTCTTTTGAATTTAAATTTTCCCCACGATTTACAGCCTCTTCTCAGTTCCCAATGTGTTGTTTTCTTCTGTTCAATTCCTTGATGTTTCTTTACTCCAAGCTCCAAAACTTCACCATCAACAGAGTAGATAGATAGATAGTAGATAGATAGATAGATAGATAGATAGATAGATAGATAGATGCTGTATGGCATGTTTCAATTAGGAACCTTCTGTAACCTCTGAACATTCAGTTCAGAAAAGAAAAGAAAAGAAAAGAAAAGAAAAGAAAAGAAAAGAAAGTTTTGTCCTCAACAAACATATAATGTATTTATCTTGATGTCCATGTATTGGAGAATATGTTAGGCACGGCTCAGCTGGTGGCCCAGAATGGCTCTGCATAAAGAATGTTAATGCATTTCATATTGGAAAGAGTTGCTGAGATAATAACAGTAAATAGATTACTGCTGTGCGGGGCGTATGAGGAGGGAATGCAGATGGAATTCACCTGCTAAGCACAGCTCATGACACACTGAGCGAAGCATTACCGCCTGCTACTCTCTCTGTTCCTTCAGTACATTTACAGTAGTTTTCGGTGATGGCTATAATGTGGAATGTTATTTCATTTTTTTTTATGTGGAATGTTATTTCATTTTTTAATGTTTTAAAATATGTATTAAATATTAAACTGTTTGCAAGGCAGTGCTTTATTGATATTCCTCGAACATTAAGATGTGGGTTTGTTTTGAACCCTAACTCATGCAATAAAGATGCTCAAGGACAAATCAGCTCTGAAGCAGCATTTGATTTACACAGAGAATAAGCCTTAACAATATATACGTATATATATATATATATATATATATATATATATATACAGTATATATTATTATTTTTATTATATTTTTATTTTTTTTATTGCAAGCACTTGTATTTCCTTCTAGAAATTCTAATAAAATTTTATTGTAGTGGATCAACTGCTACAGGGCTTTAGATTTATGAATCTCTGCTTGGGGGGTAATCAATGCTTTTAGTTATCTATTAATGCTAAAATGACAGATGGAAAAATCTAGCAGTTCCTCCTATAAGGAATACAAATGACCTGGAAAAGGTGAAAAAATCAATAGTGGGGGGAAAAATCTGGTTTCTGTTGTAAATATAATTTGTATACAATACCAATCTTTTTTACGGACATGCAGACAAACTCTTTCATATGTATTTGTGCTTACTTTACATTGTTCTGCCTCAAAGCAACTCGACTGAGCGAAAACTACCATTTCCTACAAGAAGAGAGAGAGAGAGAGAGAGAGAGAGACAGAGGAGGGAGAATGCTTCATGCAGCAGCTTTTATTGAGTCAGAGGGCTGTGTTACATTTCTCAAGCTTCAAATCATGACCTTTAGTTTAGTGGGGGGGGGGTGTTCTGGCTCAGTAGCGCAACTGACGTTATGTCCCAAAACTTGGCCATCAATCACTCCATCCCTCTGTTTTTCACCTCCTACAACTCGACTCTTGAGGCAGCGCCTGTCCTAAGCTCATGCATATTAATGATGGACATGGGTCATGTGCTCAGGAGGGGCCATCAGTCACTATTAGCACAGCAGGACTCTTAGGAAGTTTTAAAAGATTCAGCCATAGTTCAAAAATTAAACAAGTACTTTCAAAACTGGGAACACCAAGATATCAGAATCCAAACATCAGAATTACTGTAGCCACGCGCCTCAGAGATTCCACTCGCACTGTTCACATATGTGGGTTCAGAAATGATTCATCTTTATGTGTGGCTTTGTCGTAAGAAAAAAATATATTTATCACTACATTAATTCACCACTTTATGCTGTCAAAAACTTTGTGAACAATGAAAGCACACCAGTTAATGGCATATATGATTTGCTCTAATGTTTAATAAGTATGGAATGTACGTATGGGTCATGGGATATGATTACTGAAATAATTTATGATCATTTAATAGTTAGCTATGATTTAATGTTGATTTAATTTTAATATGCAAACTAAATTCACTTTTTCAGTCTTCTTAAGAAACCATTTCTGCACGTCACATTGTTATGCCAGTACGTGGCAGCAAATGAGTGTTTTTCTGACTGAGTCATTGATTGATTGATTAATTCATTCGTTCATTCATTCATTCAAACAATTAATTAAAATAATGCTGAGTCATTAAGCAATGAAATTATATTTGTCTTTATTAATCAGCCATTGGTTATGTACACACTGTAAAGTTTCAGGATTGACAACTGCATATAAATACTGAAGTGAATCCCCTAAATGATTGTTTTGTGAGTGTATGGAACAGGACTCACTCTCTCTTGTGATGACTGACGTTGTGGTAACCACAGCAACATTCTGGTATCTTGCATGTTTAGTATCTGCTATATATTTTTTTTAAGTAATATTACAGTGACCAAAGACTCATAATGTTTATATGCGACTTATTATAAGCAATGCTTATTTAGCATCTTTTGTCTTGGCTTATAAAGCAAGTGTTTGGATTTAAGTGTATTATAGGCTGGTTCATTTTTCTTCTTTTTCTTTTTTTCAAGCAAGATCTGGCAACACTAGACCAGACATACGTAATTCCCTGTGATTTGATACAGTACATGTTTAAGTATGTCATTAAGAACTAGTTGTTCATACTGCATAATTTGTTAATTTAAGTTAATATGGTTGTAGAATGCAGTTGTCACTCCCATAAATGACTGAACTGTGTGTAATGAACAGAATTATACACTTAAAGGTGAACTGACAACTGAATTTAGCTGCAGTGTGTATGGAACCATTGAATCATTTACTTAACTGATTTGTTTGAAACACTGAATCATTCAGGAATGAAACAACTATTTTGTGTTGATGCTCAGCGTTCATCTGCAACTTTGTAAAAATGCAAATTACTCAATATGAACTTTTTGTTCATTGGACTACTGCATAAAACCAGTATCACACAATCAAACTGTCTCCTTGTTACTCCATACTCATAAACAGCACAATCCTAGTTTTAACGTGACGTTTTTGAAGTCATTTGATTTGTATTACTGACTTGAGTGAACATTTCACAGTTTGTGGTGCAACAGTACAGTTACATAACTTTAAAGCCGAATCCACCACTAACAAACCAGCAACTTTATGTATGTACAGTATGTATATTTTATTGTTGTCCCAGATCTGAACGAGACTTTGCATTTGTATGTGTGTGTGCAAATCTCTACAGGGCAGTATTAGAGGAACTTTGGTGTGTTATAAATGACACTCAAATGCAAATTATTCTTTCCATAAACAAAGCCACTGATAAACATTGGGAATAACAACATATGGTTTTCCGCCCACAGAACACAAGTTTTTTATTAACTGTTTCTGCTTGTTTGGTTGGCTTGAAATTCAATATTCAAGTATGCATTACAAGAATTGCTGGTAGGTGCTTAAGTCATGTTAGAAGAGGTTGTGGTATTACATAATGTTGAGACTATAGCACACAGACATTCATTGATAATTCAAGCTTGTGGAGGTGCAGACTGAGTCAGTACTTTGGCTTCCACCCTCTAGGTACAGAGTTGTTTTTCATTTCTCATTTAGTTATATGATCCAGTTGAGTAATTTAGTGCTTCAGAGATGAAGAGAGGAATTTATAAGCAGGAAGGATCATACTGGGATGTGAAGACAGCACAGGTTTATGTGTAGAGAATGAGAAATACTTTCAGATGCTAGCCTTTAGAGGACTGCAAGCAGGGGATGAAATCAACACCCACCAACAGCCAAACGCAGGTACTTTTTGTGCAGTGACGGGTAATGGTGCTCATTTGACTTGTAAGACATATCGGATTTACATATAACAAGAAATGCTGTTGTTTAGACGCAAAGACACTCATTTGATTGTATTTGTAAATGTCTGATTGGCTGTTTGTTTGCACTTCACCGCTCATACACACAGCCTATAATCGTTTCAGAGAAATAAAGCACAGGAGGGTTCTCCTAGACAGCAGAATAGTGTCTCGAAATAAGCAGGATATTCTACTGCATCTGACTAAAATGTTAATATCTTACATTTTGATCATTATCAGACTTATCGGGCAGAAAGTAAAATGTTAGCATTGACTCTTGACACTCAAGTCAATTAAATGTTAGCACTGCTGTACACCAGCACATGGCTAGAGAACAGGCAAAAAGCCAGTCACAAACCTTAAATACTGATTTCATTTGATTTATTTAAAGACTTAAAGTTTCTTGTTTTCTTTCACATTGACATGCACTATACATAACTAATTGTGAATTCGACATGCCAATTATCTGGCCATCTTAAAGTTGTTTGTTAAAGAGGTGTACACACTTGAAGACAGGTCTGCTACATTCAGTTTCATTTTCAGTTTTTTTTTACTCTGATTGCATAATGTTAAACTGACTTGAAACTTTTTGGCTGAACTCGATATTTTCATTTTAATAGAACATGTTTCAGTCAAGTAGGCAGCTCAAAATAAGTTTTACACTTCCCATCATGCTTTGCACATGACTGAATATGGGGTGAATAAAGTGTTATTTTATGCATTTTTAGCAAGATGAGAAAATAAGGAGACTTCTTGTCTAATGTTCTATTATGTCAGTTAAAAGACTTTATGTAACACTTGGGCTGGACTTGCATGGACAGTGGTTCTCCATGATGGAAACATGTTATCTCTACTCAAATACTTAATGTAGGATGAACTAAAGCACACTGAGTGATCCCATCTAGAATTAGACATGTCCAAATAACATGATTCAATCATGCGGAACCACTGTCCATTGAATCATGTTCAGCCAAAGAGTTATTTATTGGTGATTGTTCATGAGGACATTTTCTGTCAAGTTGACAGACTTTTCTTTAATCCTAAAATAAATACAATGCAATATGTCATTCAAAATATGGGAAAACAAATGAATTTGGAACATTCATTCATATTAGCATAGTACATTATGCTTTGGGGGATTTTTCTTCTTCTTCTTCTTTTAAGAGTGTGTGGAGTTTTACTGCACTAAAAAGGGCAACAAGTTTGTAGTTTACACAAAGCCTAAAGTCATTTGTTTTCATTTATTTAGAGTACAGCATTGTTACTTAGTTGCCTAATGATAAGCCACTTACCACCGAACCGCATTTATGGGATTCTAGACATTAAAACTGATGTTAAAACAGCTGATGTTATTTGTGGACACTAATTCAATTTGTGAGCATTAAGTATAAAGCACAAAAGCTGTATATATTTATAAAGAGAGAAATAATGGAAAGCTACAAATACACTACCATCTGCAATATTTCTTTATTTCTTGGACGAATATAAATAACTATTTAAAAACAGCTAATATATATATATATATATATATATATATATATATATATATGGTGCATTCACTGAATGCAATTAAATTGCTACAACATTATCTTTTCTACATAAAATATTTTTTTTTATATGTTTCCACTTTATGAACTCACTTCAACTCCCATCATTTACACAGCTGAGCATGTTTTCTTTTTGGCGTTCCTCATGATTACGGGATTACAATTCCCATTAGACCTATAGACAACCACTTACCAGTTCTCCTCACAATTTATCACTGAAGCGTTTCAATCTCAAAGATGAGAACTTAATTACTTCCCTGCTATTCTTCACGCCCGTTTTCCCAAAGCTAGAACGAAAGAAACTAATTAACAACTTACATACTGCAACATACACTCTGCCTCTAACAACATGAAAATATCTGTCTCATTTTGCATTCACTACAGTGTAGACCAGAAAGTTGCGTTAGTAAAGACACAAACTTCGTAAACACTCTCGTCCCTCAGGACTGCATGTGAGGGCCACAGTACACTGCGTCCAGATGGAGCTCAGAACTCTATCTAATCATGCTGATATCGATTGTTGTTGTGGAACTGCTTTGACTCATACCTGCACATGAAGACTTCATTTCAAAGAAAGTCAATCATATTACTCAATTATGGCTTGCAATTGGATTCTTGTTTTGAGCATCCATGGAGAGCAATTAGGCAAGATTTGGTTTGTTTTATTCAAGGTCTTCTTCAGGCTCATAATGCACTACAGCTCTGATTTCAGTGTCAAAATATAATTTGGTTAGAATATAAAGGACATTAAAACTTTAGCTCTTTATTGTTAATGGGCACAATCAATCAGTTGCAAAACTTGACATGAGGGTAGACACAAACATCATTGTATCCCATGCATTGATATATGCAAACACATTGAAATGTCCACATTGTTTGGCTTAATGCGGTGCATATTACATACATGTTGTGACAACCTGATATATGTCATTAGATCATGTTTTAAATCAACTTTGAAATGTGCAAAAGGATACATCAGGTCATCATTGAAAGTGCAATGCCCTGGTGGCCCTGAGAAACTTACCACACAGTGTTCAACAAATCGAATAGATGTTAACACCTGAGCTTTTTAGTTGAGTGCAGCAGTTTGAAACACTGCTGAATATTAACAACTAGATGATTTTCAATCCTCTGTATCAAGCCCTGACAGTATGAGGGAGTGAGAGCTCATTGTTACTGACAGTCGCAGGGAACACAAGCAGAGAGCCAATCTCTCATTGATATTGTGGTGCAATGCACCATGCATCTAGTAAGATCCACTGTCAACCTCTTCCTTTGCTGGGCCCCCATGTACAATAACTACAGCAACTGACAATAATCGTGGGCATGTCAGGCCTGCAGTGGCTGTGATAGTTGAAGAAGCTGTGGAGAGGGTTCGGAAACATGCCAAACATCCATTTCTTTGCTTCCCTTACTGTCAACATGAATCACATGAGTCTACAAACCAATGCTCCTAGAGATTTTGAGTGGCTAAGATCCATGAGCCTATGGGCCCATGACTGAGCCAAACATCTGAGTAATGATGCCTCAGAACAAAAAGTCTTGTTACTCATTCAGGAGTTTGTAAGCTTTAGCCAAAGACAGTCACAGTGGGTGTGGCATCAGGCCTTGGAGTGACATAAGTTTTATATAAAAACGACCAAACAAAAAAAGGAGATGTAAATTGTCCATGGGGAATATCATGACTTAAATAAAATGTGATCTCCTGAGGTCTTTAAAGGAGGTCTGTAAAGGAGCTAATCTCTACAGGAAAGTAGTCCTCCTGGAGCAGGATTGGACAACCCTGGTGTACAAAGTAGCCATACTTTGTACACCAGGGTTGTCCAATCCTGCTCCAGGAGGACTACTTTCCTGTAGAGATTAGCTCCTTTACACCTGATTGGAAGTTTCTAGAGTTTCTAAAGACCTTGATGAGCTGATTTAGGTGTGTTTAATTATGATAGAGCTAAACTCTGCTGGAAGGTGGCCCTCTGGGAGCAGGAATGGAGACCACTTTTGTACTTGTATACACCTTCCTCTTCACAAAAGATGCCAAACTCTGCTCCTGAAGGGGTACTGTCTTGCAGAGTCTGTTTCTAACATTACTCCAACACTCCTGCCTGTAGTTTTTAAATAGTCTTGAAGTCCTTGACTGGCTGGTTCAGGTGTGTTTAAGTAGGGTCGTAGCTAAACTCTGCCGGAAGGTGGCTCTTCAGGAGCAGGATTTGACACCCCTGCTCCACATTCTACCCATAATTACAGCACCTGACAATAATTTTGAGTTGCAGTGCCTGGGGTTGTTGCAGGTTGAAGCTATGCAGAGGATTCAGAAACATGCCAAACAACATTTCTTTGCTTCCTCTACTGTCAACATGAATCACAAGTCTGCAAATGCAATGCTCAGTGAGACTTTGACTGGATAAGATCCATGAGCCTATGGGCCCATGACTGAGCCAAACATCTGAGTAATGTTGCCTCAGAACAGAAAATTCTCATTCAGTAGATTGCAAGCTTTAGTCATCATTCTAGTCATTTTTAGCAGAATCAAATGATGTTCAGAAAGCAGGAAGGGCATGCGTAAACACGGATCTAAAGTGGAGAAACTCATAATTTACCCATTTGATGCAGGGACGTGTTTCATGGATCGAGGCTAGGTCATCAGTCATTGTGCACAGTCACTGATCTTTGAGAGGATGTTTTGGCATGCAAGCAGGAGGGCCAGAGCTGTAGCTCATTATTCAGAACACCCAAGTTGCTTCCGAGAATATCCAATGAAATTTCAAAGACATGTTGGTTTTTTGTTGTATAATTGCATAGTAACCTTGAGAATATGTCTTCTGTGAGTCTTAAAGATGATGGCCTACATTTTCTTAACTCTGGTTGTGACATAAAGACCTTAGGGGTCCTATAAATCATAACTGAGCATGACAGTGTTCCTTTTGATCCTTGCACACCTCCCAGCACTGTATTGAATAGAAACTCTGAATGTGTAAGTAAATGCAGCTGTGGAGAATGCCTCTATGATTTCTGGAGAATGTTCTCGACCTTGAGTTTAACCACATGCTTTCATTTAAACCCCATAGAAACTTTTTTTTTTTTTCAATCACGTACAGTGTGCATCTTTATGTTTTCAAACAACGAAAGAGAAAAGACCACTAATAAGCAAACCTGTTTCTAGTTCCTCTGTGGAATTCCTTATTAGGCCAAACAATATACAAAAAGTCGTGTTTAACATTGTTGCATGATCACTAACAGGGAATACCTGCTGTTTAAATGCAAAGTGCTCCATCTGCCAGCTTGTGTGCTACACATTGCTCTTACATCGGTATCATCATGATCCAGATGCATTTTGACAGCCTCTGCCGGAGCGTACAGGTTATTCCTGCACGAGGTGTGCAGGTCACAGTGCGCTGCTGCTATTGAGAAGGAAGCAACACTGCTCAGATTTAACCTATTATACAGACTGAATTATTTGAAATAAGACAGTTTTCCTCAAGAAAACTATGGAACTTACTGAACTAAAGCCCCTGCAGAAATTCAATTAAGGAAGTCTTCAAATAATTCAAGGGGAGTGCAGTGCGCTGTCTATAGGGATTTGGGGGGCTTTGGCAATACAAAGTATTTAGGCTTTATTCAATTAGCTCTCGGAAATTCTTTTCCAAAGGTCAGACGGGGAAGCGAATCAAACAGTGCTCTCTTTATGTGCATTGAGAGGGCCCTCTGCTTCACCCCCCTGACTTGAATTTAAAGCAAGTGGCATCAAAATGACCCACAGTGGTGCCAGTTTTCTTGTTTTGAAGATGTGCCAGCTTTCGCTCTGTTCCCTCTCTGCCTGCTCGTCTAAAAATGATTATGTACCTATAATGGTGCCAATAATAGAAACAGAGCAGCTGCTATATTCATCTAGCTAAACTTAGTGCTGCTGCAAAAGTGTGATTTATGTAGTTCTAGGTGATATTGGACCAGTTGGAACAGGCATGAAATTAACTCAACTAGTCTGAAAGATTAGCTGTTATTCTCCGTTGGGCACACTTGAATGAATGTTAATAAACACAGCTGGCCAGGCTGCTTGTCATGTCTGAGTTTCAGTCTGCTAAAATTCATTTTGGAACTATGACTGACGGAAATTAAACTGGACCTGTGGGAAGTTTCTCATAATTGCTTTTTAGAATAGCTTCTGACAAGTAGAAAGAACTGTTCTGCCTGCAGAGGAAAAGTATTATGTTTATTTTATTTTTTTATATTGTTTTGTTCTGTGCAAGTCTTAGTCTTATGTATTGGCAAATAACCAAACTTTGGGCCTTTTCAGGAATAATAGTAAGTGGTTTTATTGTTTTGAGTTCAGCAGGGCTGTTGATGTTGAGTGAAAAAGAGGGGAGATCTTAGTGGTTTTTGGTTCCAGTTGGTTTGCCCTTGCATTGCATCTTATCATGTCAGTTATCACAGATTGTCAAAGACTGTCAAGCTGTTTGGGGATCATACTAACATTCTAGCCATACACTATAAAATAACTATTGCTCTTGCTCCTTAACCCTTTAAACTTCTATAACCTTTTTTCAGTTTCACATAACTACTGTATACATATAACTCAGTGCCATAAAATCCCCTAAAACTATAAAATATTAAATAAAAACATTATTAAACTAGAATATAGTGCATACATTTCATCGCCACACAAGGGGCATCAAAAGATGAACAGTATTTTACTGTAAACTTGCATGAAATAAGGTTGTCTCTATTGCAGTTTTTCTCCATCCATACTGACAAATCCAAGTAATATTCCAAGTAAGCATCCTACATGTGTTGCTGGTCTGAAAAAAAAAAAAAAAAAGATGCGTGAGCTCTGTGACGTAAAGCGTCAAGCGAGCATCCTAAAGCGTATTTTGCTGACACAGGGCTCAAGCCTGTGAGAAATTAGATAGTGGGGTCCACTGAATATGGCAGACTTAATTAGGTGTATCAGAATAAATGCTGTGTTGTTAGCACAAAAAAAGTGTCTGTTTGGCCCAGAAAAAAACAGGAGGCAATCACTTCCACTGCCATTACCATAAACTGTTTTGAATTATGCAAAGAAAGGAACATAATTAGTTCCTCTGGAGCGAAAGCAGAGACAGAGGTGGATATACTGTCCCACATCTTTGCAAACAGAAAAATAACTGCTCATAAAAATAGACTGCTTTCATGTGTGTGTGTGTGTGTGTGTGTGTGTGTGTGTGTGTGTGTGTGTGTGTGTGTGTGTGTGTGTGTGTGTGTGTGTGTGTGTGTGTGTGTGTGTGTGTGTGTGTGTGTGTGTGTGTGTGTGTGTGTGTGTGTGTGAGAGAGAGAGAGAGAGAGATACACAGCAGTTATCTGGTGCACCCAGAACAAAGTACAGAACAATAAGACTTTTTCTGTCTAGATCAAGGGGAATATTTTTTTTTAAGAAGCCTGACTTCATATGCTGCTTTCTCTGATACATTAGTCATTGTACAAAGATCCCCAACCCCTCATGTTTTAAAAACAAAAGCCTCCCCAGCTTAACCCAGAAAAAGGATGACATTAAGTTATTTATTATTTGAATAGAGAACAGTGGTTTTGTTTTCCAGACTTGCACCAGGTTGCATCAGTTTCTGTTATGCCATCTGCAGTTCTTACCCTTAGACCTCAAGAGCGAGACCTTGATAGTCAGATCGGCGTTCCAAAACTCTGTTTTACTTTGATGATACCTCATACCATTCTCATAACTCTCAACAAACTTCACAGTCTCAAACTTTAAATATAGTCTTCAGCCAGGTGAGCTGAGATGCCTGACAGTGTGTGACTGAAAAACAAGGGTGTCTGTGATAAGAACATAGAAAAATGTTTGTAAAAACTAATTTTAAACACACATGGTGTTAATTTGAGGTTGAAAACTGTTTATGTTTTCATAAAGTTTAAATTGAATGTCTCTAAAAGTTACTGTGGTGTACTTGTCAATCAAATAAAAAGTAATATACCTGTATATTACACCTTGAATACTTTTAAGCGTACAATTTATAAAAAATATATTTTATAGGCAAAGCTATTTTTTGTTGAAATAAGATTATTCATACTTAAACATCATTCATTTTTATAGGAGTCAAACCATGTGATATTCCTTTTTAGTGCAAGTAAACTTATCAAAATTATTGAGTTTAGAAATGTATGGACGTGTGGATTACACTAATTATTAAATATATGCATATCTTCTTAATAATAACAACATCTGCAACAAAGCACAGATACTATATTCCTCAAAATACATCAAAGCGCACAAGAAGAGCATAATACACAAATGCTGCAATAATCCAAGCATAAAGCAGCTTTTCAACACTTTATGGGCATAATCTTACATGTAAACTATCAGTCCTTCACCGATATTCACATTTGTATGTGTGAGAGTTGTTCACATGTGTGTGATAATTCACTTGATGAACTTAATTACATATTAGCATATATGCAAATGTTTTAGCTTAATGTCCCATCTGGGTTTGTTTTATAATAAATTATCCATAAGAATATCTCAATACACATGCTACGCAGTTTAAAATATTAATGGCCTTAAAGATATTCAATTAATCACATGCTTCAACATGCTAACTTTTACAGCCATCCTTCTTTCATAAAAAGATTAAAGGATGATAGAGTTTTATCATTTAGACCACCACTGTGGCATGCACATAATATGGGTTTCTAAAATCGGCTTGTAAAATCAGTCTTTCAGGATTATACTTTTGAAACTCCATTTTAAAATCAAAGTTTCAATTCACCTGAGGGATGAACACTGTGATGAAGAGAGGTGGAGCTTTAGAAAAAAGTTATGTGCATGGAAATTTTTTTTATTGTTTCCCGACTACACTGATTGCACTATATCACAACAAAAATACATATTGTCTATTTATTGCATTGTTTTGTACAATGTCTTATCCACTTGTTCAGTGTCTTATCCACTAAAAGGCATAAATCCATAAAGGAAGTTTTTAAAAAGAAGGGCCACAGTGTCCTTAAAGTCATTGTGGGAAAATATTTTACAATCACATATCAAGTTAATTCACCCAAAATGAAAATTTTGTCATCCTTTACTCACCTTCATATTGTTTCTTTCTTATGTTGAACATACAATAAGATATTTTGAAGAATGCTGGTAATCAGTTGATGGTCCCTATTGACTTCCTTAGTATTTGTTTCCCTACTATGGAAGTCAATGGTGACCAACAACTATTTGGTTCTTCAAAATTCTTCAAAATATCTTATTTTATGTTGAGGATAAGAAAGAAACTTATATAGGTTTGGAACAACATGAGGGTGAGTAAATAATGACACAATATTCATTTTGGGGTGAACTATACAATGAACAATAAATTGTGTTATGAAAAATGCACATAAATACTATTTCCAAATTTTATATAAAATATACATGTTCCAAAACATGTTTTACTTAAACTGCAACCAAATCAAAGCCGTTAATCCAAATAATTATGAATATGAGATTATCTGTAGGTAATTTTCTTGAAGCATCTTGAAGACCACAGTTGTTGCCACAGTTCTTCTGGATTTAGTCTGTCTCAGTTTGTTCTGTTTCTTCATGTCATTCCAGACAGACTGGATGATGATCAGATCAGATCTCTGTGTGGAGCAAACCAAAATCTCACTGGATTTTTACAATTAATGGCAAAATGATTGTTTGTAAATGTAAACTGATATTTCCTACTGACACACTACAGCAAAAGATATAGAAATAACTGTCTTGAAACCATTTTTTTAGCTGGTGACAATATTAGTGTTCTATTAATTTTGGCCACCACTGTATTTCACTAATGTACTGTATGTCAGTACATTTCTGTTTCAAAATGCTGAGTGGCCACAATCCTTATGTGTCTTCAAGCAACAGCGGTGCATGAAGGTTTGTTCGTGGTCTGCTGATATAATGTTCATTAATGTTAGTGACCCAATGGGCTCTTTATGCCTACAGGCATGACAGACCTACAGCCTCCTCTAACCCCTATCAGAGTGCTTGCCTCAGCACATTAGTATCTTGTGGCGCGACTATCATTGCTTTCTTTACTCACAGAACATATTCTCTTTGGTATACAGATAAACTCCCAAAGCCTATTACAATAGTGCATCACAACACCCATGGATGCAGCTAGGTAAATTTGCATCTTGTTGACTTGATTAAATCTAGGCTTAAATTTGCAGGTTGTTGTGGTCAAAATATGTCTCTTACTTTCTCTTCTTTTTGAGCCATATGGTGTAGTTATGACATCTATCAGTAGGGGCTAAAAGCTAACACGCCAACTAGTCAAACCTTGACCTCTTTCCTGTGGTAGGGTTGGATGTTATACTCCACAGGATTTTCAGGATAAAATAGGAGTACACTTCAGTCATAGATTTGCACAGCTGCTGTTCTTTCATGACACTCTCTTCATCTTTTGATCAAGGTCTACTTTGAACAGCGGAGAAATATGTAAGGCTGGAGTCTCATGGGCCCAAGAAGTTTCAGAGGAAACTAGCGCCACTCAATAAAAGAATAAACCTACGCCTGGGTTTATATTCCACTGGGCACGATTGCGTGAGAGCTTCCATTTAATAGTCCTTCTCATGCTTTTCCCATATCCCTCCACTTTCCTCCTCATCTACTAGACCAGGGTCACCTTAAGTTTCTTAAGAATGTTAGTAATCAATATATAATGTTCAGTGTGGATTCTAAATTATGTTTGGTATCATTTAAATAATCTCAGTGTGATTTTTACATAAAACTCTGTCCTACTTCAGCAGAGTGTCTTTTTTGGACATTGGGTAGCAAGGTAGCTCAAAAATGTTTGTGTTGTGAAACAATTATGATAAAGTACACACTTAAGTCAAGTCAAGTCAAGTCACCTTTATTTATATAGCGCTTTTAACAATACAGATTGTGTCAAAGCACTTAACAGTTCAAGTTGGAGGATAGAGTGTCAGTAATGTATAATAATAAGATTAAACACTCAATTTTTTCCATTATTGAATTCGGAGATGTATTGTCTAGCTAAGTTTAGTTTAAATAGTATCTGTGAAATCAAATTTACTATAATCGCTAGAAATTAAGTTCCCCAACTGAGCAAGCCAGAGGCGACAGCGGCAAGGAACCAAAACTCCCCTGTGACAGAATGGAGAAAAAAACCTGGGAGAAACCAGGCTAGTCGGGGGGAGTTCTCCTCTGGCCAGATATTATTGTTTATTCATTGTTTCTTATTGTTTTAATTACATTTTTAAATGTATAAATGTATTATATTTCTATTTTTAATTGTTGCAATTTTAACAATAATAGTATTATTAGTTAGTATTTTATTATTATATTTTTAATTTTTTGTTTTATTTTTGTTTTATTGTATTTTAGTCGAGGTCTTCTGGGGAATGTCTCTGGGGCTATCGCTGACGATCAGGGCCGCAGACATCATCCCGGCGCCGATCCACCATCTGATCCGGACACAGACTGAGAAACAGAATAAGAAAGAAACAACTATTAGCTAGATGCCAATCTTCTTACGATGTAACGAGTACATCGTGGTTATGGGAAGTGTTCCCGGTTCGGTTGATCTAATTAATGCAGCCTAACAATCCTTTAACGGATTTGAATAATAGAAGTGTAGTAGTGTGTTAGGTGTATGTCAGTTAAAGAGGTGGGTCTTTAATCTAGATTTAAACTGACAGAGTGTGTCTGCCTCCCGAACAGTGTTTGGTAATTGTTCCAGAGTTTGGGCGCTAAATAGGAAAAAGATCTGCCGCCCGCAGTTGATTTTGATATTCTAGGTATTATACTTCAGCAGAGTGTCTTGAGGAGCTTTTAGGGGACATTGGTTTAGTAGGGAGCCAGTGCAGTTTTGACAGAACCGGGTATGTGGTCATACTTCCTGGTTCTAGTAAAACTCTAGCTGCTGCATTTTGAACCATTGTAATTTGTTTATTAAGCGTGCAGAACAACCACCCAATAAAGCATTACAAAACAACCTTGAGGTATAAACGATGAATTAATGTTTCTGCATTTACATTGAGACATAGGTCTCAGTTTAGATATATTTTTAAGATGAAAAAATGCAGTTTTACAAAGCTAGAAACGTGGCTGTCAAAGGAGAGATTACTATTAAATAGCACATTTCCTGACTATGACGAAGAATTTACAGAGCAGCCATCAAGTGTTAGAAGTGTTCTAGGTTATTACTTGTGGGGGTTTTAGGTCCGATAATTAACACCTCTGTTTTTTCAGAATTTACAGTAAGAAATTACTGTCATCCAGTTTTTTTTGACTATGCATTCCATAAGTTTCTCAATTTGGTGTGTTTCACCAGGCCTGAAGAAATATAGAGCTGAGTATCATCAGCATAACAGTGAAAGCTACCCTTCCTAATGATATCCCAAGGGTAACATTAGCGTGAAAATAACGGCCCTAGTATGAGCCTGAGGAATCTATGCACTTGTGATTATATGATACCTCGTCATACTGCTAAATTGTGTGTGTGTGTGTGTGTGTGTGTGTGTGTGTGTGTGTGTGTGTGTGTGTGTGTGTGTGTGTGTGTGTGTGTGTGTGTGTGTGATCTATCTATCTATCTATCTATCTATATATATATATATATATATATATATATACAGTACCGTGAAAAGGTTTTTGCCCCTTCCTGTTTTTTTTTTTTTGTTTGCATATTTGTCACACTTCACAGATTCAGATCATCAAACTAATTTTAATATTACACAAAGATAATGCAAGTAAATACAAAATACAGTTTTTAAATGATGATTTCATTTATTAAGGGAAAAAAGCTGTCCAAACCTGCCTGGCCCTACGTGAAAAATGAATTGCCCCCTCCTGTTAAATCATGAAAGAACTGAGATTAACCACATCATTTTAGAAAGCTAAGTTAAATTTCACTAGCCACACCCAGGCCTGATTACTGCCAGACCTGCTGAATCAAGAAATCACTTAAATAGAACCTGTCTGACAAAGTAAAGCATGCTTAAAGAGCAACACATCATGCCGCGATCAAAAGAAATTCAAGAACAGATGAGAAACAAAATAGTTGACATGTATCACTCTGGAAAGGGTTATAAAGCCATTTCTAAGGCTTTGGGACTCCAGCGAACCACGATCAGAGCCATTATCCACAAATAGAGAAAATTTGTAACAGTGTTGAACCTTCCCAGGAGTGGCCGGCCGACCAAAATTACTCCAAGAGCGCAATGACAACTCATCCAGGAGGTCATAAAAGAACCCAGAACAACATCTAAAGAACTGCAGGCCTCACTTACCTCAGTTATGATCTGTGTTCATGATTCAACAATAAGAAAGAGACTGGGCAAAAACAGCATCCATGGGAGAGTTCCCAGGCAAAATCCACTGCTGACCAAAAACAACACAAAGGCTCATTTCACATTTGCCAAAAACATATCTTGATTATCCCCAAGACTTTTGGGCAAATATTCTGTGGACTGATGAGACAAAAGTTGAACATTTTGGAAGCTGCGTGTCCTGTTACATCTGGCGTAAAACCAACACAGCATTTCATAAAAAGAACATCGGTAACACTACAAAAAGGGTACATGAATAATAATGTACTAATGCCTAAATTAATACTTAATTCATCACATACTAATGATTATTAAAGGAGTTAACTAATTATGAACTAATGAAGAGCTATTCTTAACTATGACATACGGATTCATGCATGAATAACGGCAGCCTTAACTACATGTTAGTACATGTTTGATAGTTAATGCATTAATTAACATTCATGGATAAACCAAATCAAACAGCCTCTTTAAGAAGGAATAAGAAATATTCTGACTTTGAAATTAATTTTATTTTTATTTTTTTCTGGAAAGTTATGTACAGTAATTAACAGAATTGTTTTGAGCTTCTGGATGCAAAATATTTGACCTTCTGTGTGTCTTTAGAGGTAACATTATGTTTGGACTTTCTTTTGAGTCCATATATGTGAAATTATGTAAATTAATCATAAAATAACTAAAAAGCATTGTTTGTTGTATTGATGGTGTAAATGAATAAGGAGGACACTCTTACAGCATGTTTAATGGTATTTAATTTGATGATTTGTTAATGTGTCATTGTGTCTACTCATTATTAACTACCCATACACTAACATCAACTAATGGCTTGTTAAAGTTGATTTTGACATGACTTTACTTGAGAAGGCCCAACATAACTAACTCATTATTAACTACCCATACACTAACATCAATTAATGGCTTGTTAAAGTTAATTTTGACATGACTTTACTAGAGAGGGCACAACATCTCTAACTCATTATTAACTACCCATATACTAACATCAACTAATGGCTTGTTAAAGTTGATTTTGACATGACTTTACTTGAGAGGGCACAACATCTCTAACTCATTATTAACTACCCATATATTAACATCAACTAATGGCTTGTTAAAGTTGATTTTGACATGACTTTACTTGAGGGCCCAGCATAACTAACTCATTATTAACTACCCATATACTAACATCAACTAATGGCTTGTTAAAGTTGATTTTGACATGACTTTACTTGAGAGGGCCCAACATAACTAACTCATTATTAACTACCCATACACTAACATCAACTAATGGCTTGTTAAAGTTGATTTTGACATGACTTTACTTGAGAGGGCCCAACATAACTAACTCATTATTAACTACCCATACACTAACATCAACGAATGGCTTGTTAAAGCTGATTTTGACATGACTTTACTTGAGGGGGCCCAATCAAAATTAATTCACTGTTAACTACTAACTAAACTCAGCTCATGATTTATGATATATTTTCTATCAAACACACATGTACTAACACAGTGAGTATTCAGCCCGGTTAAGAGATGTTGTGTGGATCTTCAAGAAGTCAGAGAGTGGAGGAACAGGATCATCACGGCTGTGTCTGGATGGAGAGTGAACTCAGTTTGAGCATTTCTTTAGGAATTGTTCTACAAATGTTCTTTGTGGGTCTTGGGTTTTTATTTTTTTTTAATCCATGTATAAGTCACAATAGGGTGAGTTTAAAGGGAAAGAGATGAACATAAAACAGACAAGATCAGTCATTAGTGTATTTAGTATGTTCTACACTTGTTGAGGAGGATCAACGAATCCTTTGCTACCCAATAATGTTTATGACAAAGCTGAAGATGTCAAATGCTCAAATTATGACAGTATTAAATTATTTAAATTAATTTCAAAATCAGAGTATTTCTTATTATTTCTTAAAGAGGCTGTTTGATTTAGTTTACCCATAAATGTTAATTAATGCATTAACTATCAAACATGTACTAACATGTAGTTAAGGCTGCCGTTATTCATGCATGAATCCGTATGACTCCAGTCGTAGTTAAGAATAGCTCCTCGTTAGTACATAATTAGTTAACTCCTTTAATAATCATTAGTATGTGATGAATTAAGTATTAATTTAGGCATTAGTACATGATTATTCATGTACCCTTATTGTAAAGTGTTACCAGAACATCATACCAACAGTCAAACATGGTGGTGGTAGTGTGATTTTTTGAGGCTGCTTTGCAGCTTCAGGTCCTGGACGACTTGCCATAATTGATGGAACCATGAATTCTGCACTCAATCAGAAAATCCTGAAGGAGAATGTCCGGCTGTCCGTTTGTGACCTCAAGGTTCACTTGGGTTATGCAGCAAGACAATGATCCCAAACACATCAGCAAGTCCACCTCTGAATGGCTCAAGAAAAACAAAATTAAGGTTTTGGAGTGGCCAAATCAAAGTCCGGACTTAAATCCCATTGAGATGCTGTGGCATGACCTTAAACAGTCCATTCATGTTCGAAAACTCTCCAATGTGGCTGAATTAAAACAATTCTGCAAAGAAGAGTGGGCCAAAGTTCCTCCACAGCGATGTGAAAGACTCATTGGCAGTTATTGCAAACGCTTGATTGCAGTTGTTGCGGCAAACGGTGGCACAACCAGTTATTAGATTTAGGGGCAATTACTTTTTTCACGTAGGGCTAGGCAGGTTTGGACAGCCCTTCATAAATAAAATCATTATTTCAAAACTGCATTTTGTTTTTACTCGGGTTGTCTTTGTGTAATATCAAAATTTGTTTGATCTGAATCATTCAAGTGTGACAAATATGCAAAAAAATAAAAAAGCAGGAAGGGGGCAAAAACTTTTTCACACCACTGTATGTTGTGTGTGTGTGTGTGTGTGTCTGTGTGTCTGTGTGTGTGTTGACAATTTATACAAGCTAATCTGTTATTACTCATGAATAAATACTATATGGAACATGCAACTACTAGCATGCGCTACCAACCAGGATTTTAACATAAACAGTTACCAAAAGTGAACACTTCAGAAGTGTACACTGGATGATTTTTGTATTTTATGACTAGTGCCACAATGTTCTGGAATGTTCCATATTCCAGAATATTCCAGAATGTTACCGAGACTTCTAGAATGTTCCCATCCTTGCAAAAGCAATAAATAAAATAATTGTACAAAAACTTACCTGTACTAAATCAACATTAATTAATTAATGATAAAGTTCTAAAACTTACCTGATCTAATTATTTACCAAAATAAATAGTAAAATAATAATTAGTACCACAGAATTACAGGTGAACAATTAAAAAAAAAATAATAATAACCTGTTTGATCAAAGTACTGTGGTAAAGTTTAATCGCAATAGGTTGTTTGCAATCACATGATCCTGATGACGCACGAAATGCAGCTGGAGGGCAGGAAGTGATTTTTCTCCATAGGAATCAGTAGCAGAAACTCAAAATGCCAGTGTTTTGCATTGTTTATGGATGCTCAAATCGGTCAAACCGAGAAAACACAAGGAGCTTTTATCATGTACGAAAATGTGTTGTTCATAAGGAGGGAAAAGTCAAGAAATTGACTGAAAAACGCAGGAAAAAGTGGCTTATACACCTGCGTCTTCGGTCGGGAGGAGCCGAGTCGGATAATGCTTGTGTGTGCCAATGGTTAATACAAGGTATAAGAATACATTAAGATATTAATAAAGAAATATATTAAGATAAAGGGTAACACAGTCAGAATTCACTCAATGCTAAACGCCACACATAGACACGATGTAAATAACATATTTTTTGCAGTTCAGAGAGCTTCACTGATTATAAAGGAACATCGTGAGATTGCGATAAATTGAAGTGAGTGACAGCTTTTTAGTGATTACATGGATGCGCTATTTGCTCGCTTTCTAGTCCAGAATTTAAATAAAAGTTGTTTTACGTGCTGCTAACAGGACCCATGGCCACAAACCCTGTATGCAGCAAAGTTTCAGGAGTGACATATATCCCGCATCCATCATATAAATATGGGATTCACTTTTGAAATAGCTTGTTTGTAATCAGAGTAAGTTGCTTAGCCTATATCCACTGCTTCAATGGCATGCAAGTATTTCAATTTAGTTTAAAAATCGCTCCTCTTTATAACATAAGGAACACATAACATAACCTTTCTCTTGTTATGGTGCCTAAACCAGTACAGTATGGACTTTCCTCTATCTCATCCGTTCTCTTTTTCAGTCACTTCTAACACTTTGCTGCATACAGGGTTTGTGTACTTTGGTCCTGTTAGCAGCACATAAACCAAAACTTTTATTCAAATTCTGAATTGATTATAGCCTAGAAAGCGAGTAAATAGCGCTTCTATATAATCACTAAAAAGCTGTCACTCACTTCAATTTATTGCAAGCTCACAATGTTCCGTTATAATCAATGAAGCTCTCTGAACTGCAAGTAATATCTTATTTACATTGTGTCTTCGTGTGGCATTTAGCATTGAGTGAATTCTGACTGTCTCACGATGAATGCATGAGAGTTGGCAGCCCTGGATTATCTATTTATATCTGTATTAATATCTTAATATATTATTACATCTTATATTAACCATTTGCACACACAAGCATTATCCGACTTGGCTCCTCCTGACCGCAGAAGCAGGTTTACAAGCCACATTTCCTGCAGTTTTTCAGTCAATTTCTTGACTTTTCCTCCCTTATGAACAACACATTTTCGTTCCCGATAAAAGCTCCTTGTGTTTTCTCGGTTTGACCGATTTGAGCATTCATAAACAACACAAAACAGAGGCATTTTGAGTTTCTGCTACTGATTCCTATGGAGAAAAAATCACTTCCTGCCCTCCAGCTGCATTTCGTGCCACAGCAATGACGCCATGTGCAAACAATCTATATTGTCTAAATTGCCTTATTATCACAATCAGTGGGCTAACAACATCACATCAATGTTTCTGTAACAGTGAAAAAATGTATTTTGTTAAACATCTGTTGTATTAAGCAGAAAGGATGAAAATGTTATAAAGTTTTCAGGACAAAAAAAAGTATTTGTGCTTGCTATGTAATTTGCGTGAGCAAATAGTGTCATTTTTTATATAATGTTTATTATATAATTTTATTTTTTCTATAAATGTGACATGTACATAGAGAAAACTTGGCCTACTTTACTGGGTTCAGTCTTTGGGTCAGTGATTCTTACAAATGCACCTTGTTATGTAGAAGCACAGCTGTTATAAACAATACTCTTAGAGAGATAAACCAGAGAGCTATTGTCTCAACTGCAAGAACTGGCATATGTCATATTATCCGGATGTATTAAACAGCATAACAGAAAACAAAGCCCTGTTTGTTCAAGTATATCAATCAACCTGACACAGAAAAATTGGCTTAACCAACCGCTTGAGTTTTGGATTTCTTTGCTCTGGAAATTGGACACTTCACCTTTAATTAGGCACTTGATCTTCGTACGAGTTTATCATAAAACTCATACTGCAGCATATAAAAACGTTGCAGTGTAAGTTTGTTTTCCGAGAGGCACTTTTTGTATAAACAGCAAATTCTGCATTTTTCATATATTTATGACATAATCGTTCCAGAAAAGAATAACAAACTCTGGATGTGATGCTTTTTTTTTTTTTTATGAAGTACCAATTTATTAATAATATTGCCTATAAACTCTAGATTTAGTCTAAATTGTGAATCACTTCAGCACCTTTGATGCATAATAAATGATATTCTACCAAGTTTAGTATAATCAAATTTTTACAAAGCCAATCTTTGAGTCTCTTTCCTCCTATGAAGCAGAGGGCCCTGCACCAACAGTTTTAATTAGACAAGCAATGAACCATCAAGAGAGGCCTTCACACCCCAAGGGCCTAATGGAGCTTACTGTGAGGACAGAGAATTAAAGCTAAAGTAACCTTAAATACCATCCAACTTTATGAACCCAGATATTCTCCAACCACTATAAACCACGGCTACTGAAAATATATCAACCGCTCAAATATAGAGGTCTGCTGAGCACAGTCCACTCTTCTCATCTCAACGGTACTTTAAATCAATGCCTTTGATGATCCTGCACTGATTAGACCATGTGTTTAATGGCTGCGCTTTCTGATTGCGCATGCTGCGATGCTAAACTGCAGGTGTGTTGAATCGCCATTGGCAGATTGTAGGAAAACTAAGAGATTGATTTTAGATTATCTCTGCTCCTCGTGGCAAATTTTTCATTGTAAGACAATTGCTCAGTTGCCTAAAAATAAACCCAAGTGTTTAGACATTTGATTAAGTGTGTGCACTTGAATATGTGTTTCAAAATACTTTGCTGCCATAAAAATGTCAGACATAATAAAAAACTTCACAGCTTGTAGGAACTTGAAGTTTGATTTACATACAACGCTCTCGTCCAAAAATCAAATTTGCCCAAAACTCGCTTTCGGAAAAAAAGTACATTTACATAAACTCAATATGAAGTATTAGGATCCACATTCTGTCTTCATCTCCAAGCCTCTGGTTGAAAAACAGACTGGATAATAGCAGACGGACAAGTCAGAAACTAATCTAAACAATATTTGCGCCAGTGGCTCAGCATGACGACCCGATCCATCTTTGTTCACCTTGGGATATGCTTTAATGATTTCCCTGCAGTGACCCTTCAAAGGCTGGAGCATCAGTGGTCAAACAAGGTCTTTCAAGGCATTCACTGTTCCCTTGAGACAGAAGACGAAGGGTATGTTTGACCTCTGTTTTGTTAAAAGATTCCCCCATGTTTTGGTTTGAGTTCTGATGGGACATAATTTCTACAGCTGTCATTATGAGCCAATGTCTTAATTGTAACCAGCAGCAAAGGTCGTGATGGCTGTAGGAACCTCCTAACCATAGGGCTTTTGGTTTTGGTCAACTGCCCTGGAACTTGGGTCCATTCCACTATCTTTATTGAGCCCAATGTTACAGAATGCTCAACTAATTATGAAGCCAGCATTGGAGTTCCTTTCTTTCTGTCAATGAAACAACCGCATAGAAGTTTATGGGAAGAATTTTTGTGTTTTATCCACTTATTTCCATTGCATTTGATTGCCCTCAAAGACATTTTTGTGTAAAGGATTAAATGATCCGGTAAAGTCTTGTTTGCCACGAGTAGAATGGTCATTAGTCAAGTTTATTAACTTCACTCTATGCCTGAGTGGTTCCTCCTACACGATGGCTGTGATTTCAGAGAACCACACTCCCCCAACCAAGAATCAGCTTTCGCCGGGGGCGAAAATTAGCACCCTCACATCAACAAAAGACCCCTGCAGTCCCTGAGTGTTCAGTCACGAGTCTTGTCAGTGAAGGCCCTACATTTCAGAAGCCCCCTGCTGATCTAAGTCCTGTGACGGAGGCTCCTCTTGTTGGGTCTTGTCTTGAAGGCTGACCCTGAGTTTACGGTCTCAGCCACTCACACACTTGCCATGTCTGCTCAAGTTACCCTGCCTGTGTCTTCGGTCCCTCAGACTCAGCACCACAGTCCAGGCTTGCCTCAAAAACTAGCCCTGAAGCCTCCATTCACCTTAACCTAAACGTTGGTTGAACACACTGGTTTGTAGCACAAACAGTTTTACAGTTTACTGCACTTTCTTATTCTTCTTGTGACTTTCCTATGGTGGCTAATGAACCGGAAGTCTCGCACATGCACAGAAAACAGCTTACTTCCACGCTGTAAAATAAGGTGGATCACGTTAGGCGATTTTGAATTATATGCTGTTTAATGTTTGATGATCACGTTATTTTACATATGCTTACATATGCACTTGCTTGTTTCTGCTTCTTCTTCACCATGTTTTCATCCAAACATTCAATACTCTTTCAGAAGATGTGTAATAGCGCCTCTTCTGTATAACAGTGAAAACAAAGAGAGCTGGAAAATTCTGTCAATGGTGGGTAAACAGTTAAAATAGTCATGAAATTCTTGTGGTCCTTTTTTCTTGTTCCTTGTGTGTTTATAGCCCTTGTGTTTTACCTAAACTAAACTAAAAATATATATATACAGTATATATATTTTAAACTCTCACCCACACAATTTTACCAAAATAAATTATTCTAGATCAGCTTTTTCATCTACCTTCACTGCCTTACTGAACAAAACACCAACACTTGCTCTCCCATTAAGTCACACTAAAAACAGGAAACATCATTTCCTAGGATGGATCTGTGAATGTGTTCTCTGGGCCAATTAGCTCAGACAGGTTCTCAGATTGCCAACTAATGAGTCTCCTGCATTGGCAGGCTAAACAAAAACACAACCAACCCAGGCTCTTTGGAAAGACGTGCCTATGCAACATTTCTGCAAAATAATATTACGCTGCTTCTTGCATTTTTCACAACACTTTCAAAGATGTCCAGTGAATAGCAGTAAAAGCTCATTCAGTTTCTGTTGAGTGGTCCTAAAGGGTTAATCACATTTGAAAATAACATACCACATACACTAAACCCAACCCCATACCTAATCTGGTGTTAACAATAGCAGATGTGATATAAAAATGCATTTGCTGATGCGACCATGCCAGTTTATCTTGATAATTTTTTCGTACTCTTTCAAAGGACTATTTGAGCATTTTACAACATAAGTGAAAATTTGTACCGGGTGAGTTACTGAGCAAGTTTATTACATCAAAAAAGCTATACATATGGAGTAGGTTATTTCATGCAAATGTCAAAATGTATTAGTTTATAAATCATGCACTATGGTGAAAGAGTTTTGAGTTGATACCATTGTATTTTGCAAGGAACCTTGAGAAAATAAGGTTTTATTAATGTATAATCTCCCCTGTAATCATAATTTGTGTGAAACGGAATAAAAGTTGTTGGTGTTTTACTGCCTCTAGTGTTCGTTTCAGCTGAAATAAATTTTATGTTTGATTAGATTGTCAGCAGGAAAGATATTTTCAATTGTCTTCATATATTAACCTGTTATACAGTGTTTTAAATGCTTTTACAATCCAACTTTCAATCTCAGGTCAAAGTGTTTGTCTATACAACAGTTATTTTTGGTCCTTGAATCTGACTGACTCCAACAGTTTCACCGTTTTTATCACTCCACTTGCAGTATTTCTCACAGCGCGTGTCATGGCAGACACCCAAATCCACTATAATTTGATAAATAATACTGTTTTTGTGTCCTGGAATGTAGTTTTACATTTACGTAATTGTAAGTATACAGTTTTAGGTGAGAATGTTCTTGTTTAGACTTCAAATATCCGGTTTGTTAATAAAGGTAACGTATATTTTAAAATTTGCTTCAACATTTTCGAAGAGGTGAGCTCCAGAGCGTCAGCGCCCGCTCAGGACTCATGAACCCACTGAGAGCAGCCTCACCTTGGCTAGATCCTCAGGAATTTGGCGCTGCCTTTGATTTCTCTATAGTCATTAAAATGTGATATAATTTGTTTTGAGTAAATCAAACAGGCAGTCTTTGGTCTCATGAATCTATTATTTGTTCCAGAGCAAATAGTTTTGGCTGAGGGCAAAATGTCATCACGTTATATTTTATGTAACTTTAATGCTGTATGTCACAGTGCTGCCCTTGTACTTTTGACAGAATTGCCTAGCAACTTTTATGATGGCTGTTGTTAATAAATCTTTTTATTCAACAAATAATATCTTATATAAATAATAATAGTATTTGGCATTGGGAAACATGTGTGTTCGTGCTGGTGATTTTAGTTACATTATTCCGCCATTAGATGGTGAAAAGAGACTGTATTTATGAATGAGTCAGCAGTGAAGACTTTTATATTGAAAGAGACTGAAACAGAGTTGTAAACAAGGAAGTTGTTTTTATTTTCAACAACACCTTGGCCGTTTCTCAAACGAAAGGCTACATCCTCCGCAGGTCGCATTTGCAGGCTGCATACGTCATAAAGAAGATCTTATTTTAGTATATTAACACTGCTTATAGAAAATGAAGAGCAAAGAATGCACATCAGGAGTGTTTTGGGTTTTTATTAATTTTTAATTAAGTTATGAAGCAACTTTAAACTGTATCGTATAAAAAACGTATTATTAATTGTTATGCTACAATCCTGTCATATTTAATTCAAACTGCTTATTTTTCTAAATAAAAAACCTGACAATGCCACTGCTTATTACCTATAAGCAGTGGTCGAATTGTAAAAAAAATCCAGGGGGGATGGTGTGGTCCATGTCCTGTGACTAATTTTACACAATGATTACAAAATTGGTCTCATTTTTAAAAAGGTTTCTATTTAATGAAAAAATTATGAAAAATCATCCTTATTGAATGAACTATTATTTATAAGTTTTTTTTTTCCTTCTGTGGCTTGAAATAGAGGAATTTTGGTCAATAATGATAATTAAACAATATTTTGCTGAATGTGTTTTTGTACTGGCACCTTGGCTGATTTAGGTCTGTCATAGTCTCAGCCTCAGACGTCACGCCCATGGGAACGTTGGCTAAACGTCTGATGCATATGGCACACTTATCTGGAAACACTTCAGGAGTTTTGAAGTCGTCGTCGGATTGGTTGAATTATACAGGATTTCCGGGAAACGTGTGAGTCGTGTTCTTTAATGTTCCACCTAGAAACAAATATGCTGTGGCGCCAAACCCCCTCACGAAAGAAGAAAGCCGTCGTGTTTACAACTGTGACGACAAACGCTTATCAGGATCAAATAAATGCTGAATTTTCAAAAGTATGTGAAATATTTAAAGTTTGCGGCATAGAATCTTTAAAATACGTCCGAGAGTTTTACACACCGGTCTGTTATCGTGGCGACATTTCCACGCCACGAAACGTGACGCTGAACGAAACGAACTGTGATTGGTTGTTTGACATGTCGGTCAAACGGCTTCATGGGCGGGCCTTGGCCAATGAAAGCTACCATACATTCCAGACTTTCAGCCGTCAGTCTAAAGGTCTGGCTATGCGAGACTAGGTCTGTCATGGTCATGGATAAATAAATATGACAATGAATCCGCCAGTAGGTGGCAGCAAGTCCCTGTTTTAATAAATTATTACTGAATCATTCATATCAAACGATTCGTTCAAAACGGCTGATTCAATAGAAACGAAACAAGTGAGACCATCTGAATGGACCGTTGAATCACTGGCTCACTCGATTCATTCAAAAACTGATTCATTCGCGGAATTAAACACCGTCTTGCTATGCACTGTTGTATAAACTAGCACATTTGTGCTCGCGGCCTCGCGCACATGTGCTGATATACAGAAAAGTACATTGCTTGTGCAATGAATATAAAAATGTACAAACTCATACATGGGTATTTTTAGTTTCTTTGCTGGAATTATAAGGGCATTCTAACTATATTCTAATGGGCTTCATCGTGCAGTGAATGCTTTTGGACTCTCAAGACCTATGCTCAAAACGTGTTTTTTTTTTTTTTTTTTTTATCAAAGTTGGATAATGTCAGCTCTCCTATAGTCACACATAGGTTATGCCAGGAGAATGTCTTTAAATTCTAATCAAGGAAAAATCATACCTTCTATTGTCTTCTTTTTAAAGAACTTCAAAAGTTGCGCTTGAACCGTTTTGCATGAAAAATTACGAAATTGCTTCTACTTGTGCGCAGCTTGTTACAGTACCAAGTTCTGATTTGCCAATCGCCGTTATTTAGTTCGTAAATGATCATAAGTAGAGATTTTTTACATTTCAAGCGCATGATAAGTTTTACACAAAATTAATAATCCATGATAAGTTTTACACAAAATTAATAATCCAGAGGGGATGCTTTTTGATTTTTTTACAGAGGGGATGCTTTTTGTCTTTTTTTCGCATTTCAATTCGAGCCCTGCCTATAAGTATTGTGGAAATCATTGCATCCATCGATTCCGCCATCTCATTGACACTCCCCCCACTGGTACAGATTGTCAATTTGAGATTAGAATCCATGGCGGAAGGAAGTAGTTTGCACAAAAGGTTTTTTTTTTAAAGACACTCCGTTGTTGTTTCTTATGTATTTACACACGCATGCCGTCAAACTGTTGTATAAACGCAATACCACACCCGTGTTTCGGCTGTATATCGGCATGCTGTGATTACCAATGGCGGAATCACAGCCATGCTAATATATAGCTATATCGCACAGCTATGAGTGTGATAGGCTCATATAGCACATAATAACCTTCAGTGAGTAAACCTAAGGTGACAGTAGCAAGGACAGCTCTCTGAAATGTTTAAATAGATGAGGATAGACTCAGGTTATGATTGATTTTGGATGGGTGTGCCAAGGTGGTACTGTATACTATAAAACTTTCTTCAAGTAATTTTAACCACAGAATTTATTTTACTCATAAATCAAAAACCACTATCCTACAAAGCCATTAGAAATTTCAAAGGGAACCCATGATGAATTAGTTTTCTGTGTTGCCCTTCAAAATGACGTGGCAGAATAGCTCTTTTGGCCAAGATATTTAGCAGAGCAACGCCTAAGGAGTGGAGATCTGCAGATTTTTGTGAATAGTTGATTGAATTCTATGGAAATTGAGCTGCTGCAGATTCCATGCAGGCCTTGGGATAAACTAGACTTGGTATTCTTGTCTGTGATTGAATTTGCGCTGGCATAAATATGGACAGTGGTCAAGCACTATGCTTCACTGCAGTAATCCACATCATAATGTCTCCTGCACAGTAATTGATTTGGCTCCAGGCTGCCACTTGCAAAACACGGATAACAGAGCACATAGCAATCACAATACATTGTTCATTTCAATTATGAATCCAAGTTTACATCAATAATGTATTCTTGATATCCTCAAAAACGTGTTCATTGAACTCGCTGACAACAGCGAAATGCATCTACTCGGCTGTAGCTTAAATGTATGTATTCTTATTATATCTGCTAGCTCATGTTTTGCCTCAGGTAAAATACCAGCCTTTTTCATTAGTTAGTATGCGCTGTGTCGGTAAAAGCTGTTTTTCTGGAATGGTTTAAACATTTGTTTGCTACTTTAGAATTGCATACGCACATTTAGAACAATCTGTCAATGCTCCTTCATGTATCAGAAATGGGAAACTGGATGTTATACATATATTACTTTATTTACCTTGATTTCAAGCAAAATGTGAAATTGTATGTGTACATTGTATGCACACTTTAAATTTGAGATACCATATTAAGACATTTTGTAATTGCAAAGTCCTGGAATCAAATCCTTCATTATGTTTTTCTCCAGGCAGAGATTTAAATAAAATTTCTATGCACTAATTTGTATGCTGGGCCACAAGTAAATTTATGAGTACATTCAAATCAGAGAAGATGTATGTAGGATATGCATCATTTAGTGAGGAAAACATAACTTACATGAAGAGGAGAGGAAAGCAAAACTGTGGCAAATATATCTCTCACGATCTCAGGAGTGACAAGTAAGAATGGTAAATATATCATACCAAGAGGTTTTTTTTTTGTTTGTTTTTTTGTTTTTTTGGGTGAATAGATGTTGCATTTGACTCAATGATTTTGATGTTGTAACCTGCACCAACCATATGGCACAAGGTCACCCTCAATCTCCACTGAAGTCTCCTCTTAGCAAGTGCCATTTTTACTGTATTGCATTATACTTAAATTTATTGTCTTTTTTATTGTGACATATTTCATTTTATTGCCTTAATTCTTACAGTATGTATGTCTGCCCTTTGTCCAATGTATGTACTTTATTCTGCAGTGGAAGCTCCTGTCACTAAGATAAATTCCTTGTGTTTGTAAACCCACTTGGCAATAAAGCTTTTTCTGGTTCTGATTCTGATTTTAAACCCACCAGCCCCATTGTCATTTAAATATCCAGGGTTACACTTTCACCATATTTCAAAGATAATAGAAATGATTATGAAATTACATTTAAAGATGTACATATAAAGAAATACAACTTAAATGGGCTATAAAACACTCTAATTCAGCTAATTGCATTTAATATAAATTTAAACTGTCATACACTTTCATATAATTGAAAACATTACGTTCAGTTTGCAGAACAAATTGCAGAACATATATATATATATATTTTGTTTTAAGTGTACTATATTTCCATTATAAGTGCTCTTTTTAGAAGTACACTAAAGTATGCATCTTTTTTACAAAGGACACCATGTTTTGCACATGTACCATGGTAATAAAATATTATTTTAAGGGATTTTTAATATATTCTTTTAAGTTTTATTTTGCCTCAAAGCCTCTGGCTGCACAGTCTGAGAATGCAGAAGGAAACACGAAACCAAGCGAACCACTAGGCCTCTCTGTGAATATAACACAAGCTGAACACTTTTACTTCGTAAGTTTTTATAATGTAACAACATTAAAATATATCAATTTAAAATGTAATTTTAACACACTACAGTTAAAATTATAATTAAGTACTTTGCATGTGCTTTAGTATGTTAGTCAACACACCAAAATAAGTGTAGTTCAAAACATCACAAAAGATTATTAAAACAATGAATTTAATTGAATCTAATACTTTTAATTTGATGTTATTACAAAGTGCTCTTTTTAAAAGCGTAAGTGTGTTAAGAAACGTAGTCATGAACGTGTCTCTCCTTAAGTACACTTAAATGACCTTTTATTTCATTAATATTATAATATCTGCAAGTACCGGAAGTACAATTGAGCCATTTTTTAAAACAAAAACAAAGGATGTTTATATATTGCTTTTATTCTGTCTACAATATGGAAACAGTAAAATAATAACTGTTTTAGATGATTTGCTACCATGTGAAGCTGTGCAGTAAGTCCATGTTTTCTGTGTTTCTGTCAGTATTAACACATTTTGAGAGGTCAGGCTTGAGTACAGCTAGCTCCAGGGTTTCTCTTTTTTCTCTCGTCATTTTTTCTGTGTACATACAATACGCAATGCTTCAAGTGTTGCTGTGTATTTGTGTGCGTGTGTGCTCCATTTATAGCCTGCTCCAGGTATTTGTCCATTTTCTGATATTCCTATCTTCAAAATAACCTCTTCCGTCGATATCCACTCTGCTCCACGCCGTATTGATCCCCAGCAGATCCAAAGGTGCCTCACCTTCAGAAATGGCTGAAAATAGCTTTGAGCAGTCGCTCTCTGCTGAGACACCTTCAGTCACCAGGAGAGCTTTGAGAAGTGTCTGCTTCTTGAACATTGGCGGACAGGTTTTCACCGGGTTCACTTGTACATGTGTGAGAGTGGCAGACAAGCTCTATGAAGCAAGTCAGATGGACAACAAAGGGAAAAATGACAAGGTCTTGGCCCCACATTGCCCTGATCACAGTCCGGTGATGGACAAGTCAGCTAAATTAGACACTGGCCGTCGATTTCTGCTCCATTCTTACAGTCTAGAAGGGCTCTCTTTGTCCCCGGGTGTCTGTCACCTCAGCCATGTTTCAAAGGTCTGTCCATCTATCGAGGTGACAATCATTCCAATTTCTCATCTTGAAATGGTTGATTGACGTCTGACGGGATTAGAAATGAAATATTAAATTTGCTGTTAGGCTGTAGTAAGGGATGAACGTTAGCTATGTCTCGGAGGAGATGTAACATAAAATATCTGTGCAAAAAGCCTTTATGCATTTTTAAACACGACATGATGAACGTCAGGCTGCAGCTGGACACCTGTTTTGATTAATATTTCTTAAATATTTCACTGGTGTGATGTTGTAGATATTTGCTTTATTAAATGTAGCAAAAGCAGCTTATCCAGTAAGTTCAAAATTGAAATAAAAAATTAAATAAAATAATAAATACATTAAAATACATTAGTATGTCCAATCTTGTGGACGCTAACAAAGTGTTTTACTCATTTTTTTCATGTTCTACTCAAAAAAAAAAAAAAGTCATTTGTAGATATTCAGTATGTTACTTTACTGTAGTAAAATTTCCTCCTATAACATTTTTAAAAAATGCATATATTTTAAATAATAAATATGTAATAATAATAATAATAATATTATTATTATTATTATTATTACATAGTTATTGTAGTTGTTGTTGTTGTACACATATTTTGATTGCAAATATATATTTTAATTACAAACACATTTGCTTCAAAACAGCATATAATAATAATTGTTGTTGTTGTTGTTGTTGCTGCTGCTGCTGTACATTTTGGTTGCAAATATATTTTAAATATAAACATTTATTTGTTTCAAAATAGCATAATAATAACAACAACAATAATAATAATAGCTATTATTTTTTAATTATTATTATTATTGATGTTGTTGTTGTTGTTGTTGTTGTACATACATTTTGATTGCAAATATATTTTAAATATAAACATATATTTGTTTCAAAAGAGAATAATAATAATAAATTCTTCTTCTTTAAAAAATAAATAAATAAATAAAAAATCTTTAAAGGTGGCTTTTATTCCTGTTTACCTCTGCTTTTACTTTTCCTGGAGTATTTTTTCATCTGTTTTTAGCCCAAGTACAGGTTTTGTATACTTCATCCCGCACTGTGTCTCTTTCTCTGATAGACCTCCTCACCTCCTGTATCAAGCAGACATGATTGCTTGATGTATTCTGGCAGGCCACCTGCCGTCTGCACAGAGAGTTTTCAGTGCTCACACCTACAAGCCACCCACCCTGCCAGAGCCCCGGTGACAAGAGCAAACACAACTGATCTGATCACGCTCAGCGGGGGCTTGAGAGGGCCAGGGATGTATCGCTCACACCAGCCACATGTTTCTCCTCTTGCCTACGTCATTCTCGCTCCTCTTCAGCGTAATGTGGTCAGACACAGTCAGATTTCATGTTCTTATGTGTCCAGGGACTATACCAGTGCACTGAGAGTACAGTGGACAAACCAAAGTGGATTGTGTTGTAATTGTTTTGGAACAAAGAGAGAGTGTGATGTGACCAAATGTTGTCTCTGCTGTTGATTAACATGAGTAACACCTGACCTCTGGACCTTTTTCATTAAAAATGTTGGGGGTTTTTTTTAATCTCTTGAGTCTTGAGTAAAATTAAGGAAACATTACTCACCATTTTTGACAACGGAATCTCATTTTGTCTCATTTGACAACGGAATCTCATCAAACTGTTGAGAAACCTGATATTGTACAATCTATTACATGGTGTCTGGATGATATACACATAATAAATAGAGCACTAAATTGTGTAACACTGTGATTGGATTCGTGAAACAGTCATTATACAATACTGACATCCAGTGGTGTATTATATAATTACAGGTATAAAAATGCAATCAATGTGCCTGATTGGCTGTATACATGAAATGCCATTCAACATATACAGACTTTTTATTGATGTATTTATTTTATTTTATTACTTTTATTATTTATTTTTTACTGTTGTAACATATCAATGTTAGGAATGTCATTTTAAAAGAATACATAAATAATATACTTTACATAACAAACTTTGAATATTGTATAATAATATCTGAATGTCAAAGAAACTGTTAAAACTGTATGCCATTACTGTGTGTATTAACATTCATACATACAGAGTCATATGCACAAAACATTTTTTTGCAATATTACAATAATGTTGTTTTAAAGATATACTGGATAAACGAGGGACTTCCCTCTTATTACACAGATTTAGAAATATAAGATTGTGTATTTCTTTAGCAGTATTACCTTAAAGCACATTCAAAAATGCTTAAAAAGGGGGAAAGAGTTTAAAACACTGCTAACTGAAAACCAACCTTTTGTACATGGCTAGATAGATAGATAGATAGATAGATAGATAGATAGATAGATAGATAGATAGATAGATAGATAGATAGATAGATAGATAGATAGATAGATAGATAGATAGATAGATAGATAGATAGTGAAAAACTAAGGGGGAAAAATATGATAACTATCCCAGAATTATATCTGAAATATGAATAAAGAGGTGTCTTTCTTCATGAACTCTACACAGCAAAACTTGACATTAAATATTTGCAATCACTCCATTACATTATAGTGTAAAATACAGAAATGTATTAACAGTCATTGGTAAAATTGTATTTCTTGGCTTCATAAAGGAATAGTTGACTGAATAATAAATAAATAAAAGTAGCTGAAAGTCCATCCAAGATCTAGGTTCAAGGTTCAAGGTTCTTTATTATTTGTCACATACACAATCATACAGGGTATAATCAGTAGTGAAATGTAGGTCAGGACAGGTCCGCTCAATGGACAGTGCAAACAAATAAAATAAAAGATGAAACAAAAGATGAAACATAACACAGGAGAGTATATATAAATATAGGTAAGAATAAGATAAAAAATAAGTAAAAAATAAAATAAAATAAAATAAGGAGTAAAATGTGCAATGAAATAAAATGTGCAATACAGTCTACTGTGGATTTAATAAATATTAATATAAACAGGGATGTGCAAGAGGAATGTGCAAACAGGTTGTACCGGGTATGTACACATAGCAGCAATGCGGATGATGGAGAATAATGAATGTTTTTACAGTTTATTAAATTGAGTCCTGTAGATGTTATGAGACTGAGTTTAGGAGCCTGATGGCCTGAGGGAAGAAGCTCCTCCTCAGTCTCTCAGTTTTTGCCATCATGCTCCTGAAGCGCTTGCCAGATGGCAGCAGAGTGAAAAGACGGTTACCGGGGTGATTTACATCTAGGTGAGTTTGTTTATTCATTTTGGAGAAATTTAGCATTACATTTCTTGCTCACCAATGGATCCTCTGCAGTGAATGGGTGCCGTCGTCAGACTTAGAGTCCAAACAGCTGATAAAAACATCACAATAATCCACACCATTCCAGTCCATCAGTTATCATCTTGTATGGTGAAAATCTGAGTGTTTGTAAGAAATATATATATATATATAACATTGCTTCTGGCCTAAATACAAGCCCATAATCCATAATAACTCTTCCTCCAGTGAAAAAGTCCATCTCCTATCGTCCTCTGACATCAAAGTCCAACAACATGCTTGTTCAGAACTGTTTAGGATTGTTTTCACTTGTAAACGGTGCTTGATCTGTGCATATTTCTATCCTGATTCAGAATGAGTTTTCTCACTGGACAAAGTAATATGGATCTGGATAGAGGAAGCAATGGTTTGATGTTAAAAAAACATTTTAATTATTATTTGCTTATTACATAAACACATTGGCTTCACAAGATGCTAACTGATGGACTGGAGTGGTGTGGATTACATCTGGATTATTGTAATGATTTTATTAGCCTAGCTTTTTGGACTCATTCTGACGGCACCCATTCACTGCAGAGGATCCAATTGTGAGCAAGTGATGCAAAATTTCTCCAAATGAAGAAACAAAGTGACCGATATCTTGGATGGCCTGAGAGTGAGTACATTTTCACTTTTGGGTGAACTATTGGATGCTTAAAATGTATTTATTTATTTATTTATTTTACAACTTTGGGTAAATGCCATTATTGCGTAAATTTATGTAAATTTCAAATTACATAAATTAACTCGACAAAGTGTGTAATGGTTGTTATTGAAATGTGTTGTATAATTGTTGTTGATCAATGAAAAAAAAGTAGTAATGGGAAAGGGGAAAATTAATTTAATTTCATTAATTCATTAATTTGCTTACTTATTTTAATATAATTTTATTTTTAGGTATAGATTTTTAGGGGAAAAAAAATACATAACATAATACATAATTCCAGAAAATGCGTGCAGAAGAAGTGAAGCCGACGCTTGTCACGTGACGGGGGCGTGTCCTCTCGAGTGAAGGGAAGCGGGCCCGTGTCACGTGACGGGGGAAATAGGGAGGCTCTTGTGTTTACATCAATGCATTCAACAGCGGCTGCTGCAGAGCGTCTACACATTCATGTTTTGCTTTCGTTTCTTTAAAAACGAGCACGATCATCGCTACACACGGTAGTTCCGACCGCGTCCGAGCGTAACGCCGCTGTGCGATAAAGAGAGCGCGCCGCTGCTGCAGCTGTGATCGGTTGTGTATTAGATTACTGGCGTCATGGACGAGCTCGCGGTGGAAGTGCGAGGAACGAGCGGAGCTTTCTACAAGGTGGGTTTCAGATGTCGTGCTGTATGCCTCATGTGTGTGTCTAACTCACCGGATGATGAAAATAATGTTTGGAAAATATGATTCAGTCCGTCGAGAACGCAGATCTCAATGCACGATGGTGCAGTAGGCCCAGTCTGCCTATAACACAAGGCCTCTTCGACGAGTGTTTGCATGAACAGGCTTTAAAGAGTCAACGCAATAATTTGATAGCATTATTAATTCATATCAGCTGTGTTGACACCGGAATGTGTCAGTGTGCTGGCTCGGTTCTGTTCGGATGTGTGTATGGTACACTGAGTCCTCTACTTAATGATGTAAATGTATTGCATTGTACTTCATAAAGACAAATGTATGGTTCTAGACCTAATGCAAATGGCATTAATAGTAATTCATGTTTCCTGAATGCTTTCAAATGCCATCATCCATACGTTCAGGGCAATGAAGTTATGATATATATTACAGCTAATAATAAATCAACACCGTTTCTATGTTCATGGCAAACCTGGGAATATCAGGGAATTTTAAAATGCTTGTTTACACACCTAGAAACTGAAATTAATGCAATGTTGAAAAATTACTTGTTTTTTTCTAGTTATGATACACTCTAAAGAAAAATAATAATCAACTATAAATTATACCCTGGCTGTATTTATGGACAGCTAAAGTAATAATGTGAAAGTCAAGTAAATTCGTTGTTCGTAGTGTTATGTCATACATCATAATGTTATCTATTATATTGTATTTTGTTCATATTCACTTTTTGCCTGTTGTTGAACATTATAAACACCTATGATGTTCCAAAATGTTCATTAAATGCCTCATTAATTTCTTGCAGGCCTTGGTTAAGGATGTTCATGAGAGTACAGTCACAGTGTCTTTTGAGAATAAGTGAGTACCAAAACACATGAATTGTGTGGTCAAAATAGTCTCCCATTCAGATTTACATGATTTGTTTTGTCTTCAGTATAAACATATACATGTTGTAAATTAATATATAACCTTATGAATTCTGAAGGTGATATTGTTTTGGTTCCTTATGCAATTATGAAAAAGGAAAAAATGTAAAAGAAAAAATAAGTTATTATATTTCATCGTTTTGCAGTTGGCAGCCAGAACGACAGATTCCTTTCCAGGATGTTCGGTTTCCACCTCCGACCGGCTTTCAGAAAGAGATAAACGAGAGTGATGAAGTGGAGGTAGGTGCTATCAAATATTGCTAAACACAGAGAATGTTCTTTAAAATTAAACAAATATTACACACATGCTCTGACCTCTTTTGTGAATTTACCTGTCTTCCACAGGTTTACTCCAGGGCCAATGACAAAGAGCCCTGTGGATGGTGGCTAGCCAAAGTTCGCATGGTGAAAGGAGAGGTAAGCAGTTTAGTAAGTTTAGTTCTACTCAAGTAGATGTTATTTTAGTAGTTTAAACACAAATAAGTACAAGCAAAATAAATATGGTTGTTAATTATTTTTTTTTAAATACAATAAGGGCCCTCCTGTCTACTGTACAATTGCATGTATGCTGATTATGTATTGTGTTGTAACAATATTTTGCTTTTCTGTCCTGCACTTATAGTTTTATGTGATAGAATACGCGGCCTGTGATGCAACGCTAAATGAAATCGTCACATTAGAGAGGCTACGACCTGTAAACCCCAACAATGCCGAGTCAAAGATCACCTTTCTCAAAACCAGACTAGATGTTCCTGAAGACTTAAGACAGATGTAAGTTCATCTTCTGAGTTTTAAGTGTTTAGGAAGATTCTTTGTTTGACTTCAAACTGGGATGCTGTTGTATAAAATTTGTGCCTTAAAGGGATAGTTCACCCAAAAATGAAAATTCTATCATTAATTACTCACCCTCATGTCGTTCCAAACCTGTAAGACCATCGTTCATCTTCGGAACACAGATTAAGATATTTTTGATGAAATCCGAGAGCTCTCTGACCCTCCCATAGACAGCAACGATATTACCACGATCAACAATTAACAATAATAACAATTTATAGAGTTACCATCTTCTGCCATTTTGGAGAGTACCCCAGAACGTACTCAACATAGTCAGTGCTGTTTAATCTGTGTTCCGAAGATGAACGAAGGTCTTACGGGTTTGGAACGACATGAGGGTGAGTAATTAATGACAGAATTTTGATTTTTGGGTGAAGTATCCCTTTAACCAGAGTTTGTTTTTTGTTTTTTTTTGTTTTTGGATAGGTGTGCGAAAGACTCTGCACATAAAGACTTCAAAAAAGCGATCGGAGCATTTAACGTCACTTATGACTCTGAAGAAAAGCAGTTGGTTATTTTGGTAATATGCAATGTTTCAAATCAATTGAAGGATTTCTGATTTCACGTTTGTAAGTTTTACTAAGTCGATTCTTGTCTTTCTCTTGCAGTCTGTTAATGAGGTTACAGCAAAGCGAATAGCCATGTTGAGTGACATGCACTTCAGGAGTCTGCGCACAAAGCTGACGCTGATCCAGAGGAATGAGGAAGCAACCCGACAGCTGGAGGTACTGCCTGACGTTTAGTGTCAGGTTCACCCTGCTCACATACACTCACTCACAATGCTCTCAAACAGTCATATGCCAAGTCCAAAACACATTTGTTTTATTTAACAGTAGTGTAATTATATTTTATTGCTGTAAGTGTAACTGTCTTGAGGAAGGCTGGTAGTATTTTCATAAATTCCTTGTTTTATTTCTTACTGTTAGAATGTCCTGCAGCATATCACTGGGCACAAATGCATGGAGTGGCAGTAGAGACAGTCTATATTTAACAGGTGTAAAAGGGTATTACATGCATATGCACAGCTGTGCTGGCCCGTATCCCTGCTTTGGCATAATATGATACTCTGTTGATTTGCAGAGCTATATTACAGATGCATAGGTTCCATATCGGTATTGTTTTAGTTCTTAAAGTGTGTTTTATCTGTGCAAATGCTGTGTTTTTATGGTAAAATTATAGGTACTTAAGGTGTGTGTGTGTGTGGGTATATATGACATATGGCATATTTAGAACCAGAATTATTAGATGACATTAAAAGACTCGATTTAAGGATCACAGTGCAGCCCACAAATATGAATTAATTGTCATTTTAAATCTTTACCAATGTTTGCCACTATCCTTCAAACCAAAATGGGTTCTACTCATTTGTCAGCAAAAAGTTTTTAATCATTTTTAAATGTAATAGAATATAGTATGATCACTTATTATTTTCAATAAGTACAGGTCAGAATAAGTATGTTGTTTAATTTTACATGAATATATCTGCTATGCTGAATGACAATGGAACATTATTTCACCCATATTTTGACATTTTATTTTCACAAAAATTATTAGAGATATATTAAAGTAGACACTGTACTTGAACTTGCTTTGTGTATAAAAAAATCACTTTTGTAAATTTAATTTGATGTGGTCACCAAAAGTCTAGTCTTTGACCCGTGTGTGCGTGCGTGTGTGCATATGTATGTGTGTGCATATATATATATATATATATATATATATATATGTGTGTGTGTGTGTGTGTTTTGTTTTATTTATTTTTTTATTTTATTTTTTTACAAATGCTATGTTAACAAAATCTTGTTTTGGAATTTTTGGTTTTCATCATTGACTTCTGTTTTATTGAATACATTTTTAATGTCCATAATCTAACAAAACTGTTGTATTAATGCAGTTATGCAGCAGTTATAAATATATTTCATTTGGAGAATTTGCTTTGCAAATATGTGTGCCAACGTAATGTTTTAACATTATTTGTGTAGCTGGACTATGTTCATAAAAAGACTTTGCCTGGTAGTGTACTCTGCTGAAGGGTTTTGAACTCGCTTTTATGCGGAGAGCACTCTTGCATGTCAGGCAGCGCAGCAATTTCACATGTGGAGATGTGCTCAAAATCTAATAATGCACACCACGCATCCTTGTGCATCCTCCTTATGAGCCAAAACCGAACTAAGCATGTCACACAACTTTTATTTATATATATATATATATGGTTTGAATTACAAAAATTCACCATTTTTATTACTAAAAAAAATAACATACAGCATCATCATGTAGTGTGTATATAAAGCATTAAAAATATTTAATTTACTTTAATAAGTACATTTGTGCATTGGTATGAACTGGCTAATAAAAAAGGAATATTGAATAGTAAAAACAAAGAGTATATATCAGAACACTGGTAAGGTTCAAACTGGCCTTTTTCCCTCCAGAATTCTCGGCAACTGGCCTCAAGGTTCCATGAGCAGTTTGTGGTGCGTGATGACCTCATGGGATTGGCCATAGGCACCCATGGGGCGAATATCCAGCAGGCCAGAAAGATTCCTGGGGTCACAACCATCGATCTCGATGAAGAGACCTGCACGTTTCACATCTATGGAGAGGTAACTGCTTTATTGGTGACTTCCTGATAAGGGTAAACACAATTAAATGTGATGGATTTTAGAATATGTGAGCCTGGCTTGATGTTTGTGTTGGATTGTGTTTGAATTCCAGGACCAGGAGGCTGTACGGAAGGCCAGAAGCTACCTGGAATTTTCTGAAGATATTATCAAAGTTCCTAAGAATTTAGTCGGTGAGGACAAACGAAATGAACCGCTTTCTCCTTCACGGACTGGACCTGCTGTCCTGCACCATGATGGTTAATGTGCATCATTAAATTATTTTCTACCCTGTCCTGCAGGAAAAGTCATCGGCAAGAGTGGGAAGCTGATTCAAGAGGTTGTGGATAAATCAGGTGTTGTCAGAGTTCGAGTGGAACCGGAAAATGACAAAAAGCCTCCATTAGAGGAGGTCAGTGAGTGGGTTGCTGAAAACACTCGTTGTTGTATTTATGGGCGGCAAAAGTGATGATGCTGAAAAAATACATTAAATCATAGTAATTGGTGTGGACTGTATTATAGCCCACTAATCAATTTTAGGAATACTGATTTTACTAAATATTTCAAAGCCTGCATTAAGAATGAAAAAGCAAAACTGAAGCTCAGTGTGTTGTACATACATTAAAACACACACACACACACATATATATGTGTGTGTGTGTGTGTATATATATATATATATATATATATAATATATATATATATATATATATATATATATATATATATATATATATATATATTATATTTATTTCTAAATCAATATTGAAATTATCATTCATACTTACAAAATATCATTCATACTGCCTTGAATTACAACCACAGGGAATGGTCCCATTTGTATTTGTGGGGACAAAGGAAAGCATTTCAAATGCACGGATTCTGCTGGACTACCATCTGAATTATCTAAAGGTAAGAACCAGTTTGAAAGTTTTCTAAGACAATTACTATACAGCATACTTGGGGGTTATTGTTTAAAGTAAACCTTCAACCCAAAGTATTAAACTTTGGTGTATAACTTGTCTGGCTTGACTTTCTTCTTTTTGAAGTTTCTTCTTTGGCAGTCAAAAAATTAAAAAAATCCCATAGTCTTACATTGAAGGAATGACTAGAATCCATCAAACATTCTGAAAATTACTATTCCATTTAACTGCTGGTTTCTTATTTTCTAACTTAATGAAAAAAAAAAATATTTCCAAAAAAAGAAAAAAAAAGTTTCCTTGGGATATTCTTAATCCTTTTTTTTTTTACCCCAAAAGTAAACTTAACAAAATATACCTATTTGAACAACGGAAATATAATATATTTTATAATATGTATGTAAAATATCTCTTATTATTGTTATTATTTTTAAGGTGGTTTTCTTCAAGGAGTTGATCAGCAAGGTTTCTACAAGAACCGGCCTCCTTTTTTTTTTTTTTTTTTTTTTTAAGAATTGCACTTAGGAACGTTCTTAACAAACTTCTTAGAATTTATTACCTTGAGAAACTTCTTTCTTCAAAAGATTTCCTTTAATCTGTCCCCCATATACCAATGACACCTGGGTTTGGCGTTGTGACCATAGCATTTGTGGTTTTGTGCATTTGTTTGTATGTGTTCTGCTCCAATAAACACCACATTTTCTTCTGAAAATGTAAACGTATAGTTATCCTTCACGTTGAACAGCTTTTCCTCACAGAGCACATTAGTACTCATTACAAAGCAGCAATTGTTGATTAGCGACATACTAAATACCCCAGAGATATTCATGTGATGTTCACTACTCTTAGTTCTTGTGTGATGGTGCATTCTTCATATTTGTTTGGTCTGGTTCAGGAGGTAGATCAGCTAAGAATGGAGCGACTGCAGATCGATGAACAGCTCAGACAGATCGGTGGAGGGCCTAGAGCTCTGCCGGGACGACCCGAGAAAGAAAAACCTTTCATGGCTGATAATGGAATGGGACCCTCACGAGGTGGCGGCAAACCCTTCAGTCGTGGAGGGAGAGGGAGAAGGGGCCCGACACTGGCTTCAGGTATGACCGGCCTCAAATAAATTAAATAAGAGCAAATCTGGGTATGGAACTTCACCCTTCTCTCTAAACCTTTTCTCCGAAATAAATAAAGTTTATATAATAGTATTACTTTCTGTAATATAAAAGCCATTGGTTTGATATGTAAGCATCAGTCGATTACTAGTTAAAGCATAATGTTAATTGTTAATCACTTTCTTCGTTATGAACTGTATTTGTCCCAGGCACCAACTCTGAGGCCTCTAATGCATCTGAGACCGAATCCGACCACAAAGATGAGCTCAGTGACTGGTCCCTGGCCCCTACAGATGAGGAGTCCATGGGTTACCCCAAAAGGGCCCCTGATGGACGCAAAAGGGGTGGAGGGCCCCGGGGTCGTGGAGGGAGAGGAAGAGGAGGATACAAAAGTCAGTTTTTGAGCCGTCACCCTTAAGGCCTTTTACAATGTTTCTTACAGTATTTAAAAATATATAATATATATATATATATATATATATATATACTTGCAGTTCGGTTCTCTTGGTATTTAGACCAAAAAAGAAATTAAGGGTGTGTTCACACTAGGGTTGGGTATCACAACCGTTTGGTTTTTTTTCCGATACCGGTGCCAAATCGATACTTTTAAAACGCACTGTGCCGGTGCAGTGGTTTTCTAAACGGTGCCTGAACCGATACTTGTTATTTATTATTGTCAATATACGTGTCCGTTTTGTAGGTGTGTATAGCCGTATCAAAGCACATGAGAATAGGAGTGACACACAGTATGAAGCAGGATGGACTTCTTCGGGACTAATGATGGTGGTAGCTCCATGTGTGGAAATCCCCTTAGTGAGATGTTGAAAATGTCTGTGGCATTGCTATTCCTTGAAATTGTAACTGAGTAAACAGAAGATCCTGGGTTATAAACTTTTTGAATGATAAAACAGATACATTAAACACTCGACTATGACAATAAATAGTTTGCCTGTGTTATTGGACGAACAAGTCATCTCTGGTACGGCTTTTCATAATTAAATATGTCTCCGCCTATTTAAAATCCATTGCTAATCAATGCATTTTTAAATTAATTAGCAGAGTAGCCGATTTAGTGCTGGAACATCCTTTGCTATTTTCTGAAGAGCCTCATTCTGTGACAAGAAGCTATCAGATCACTTTGGAAAAAAGGAAGCGCCGCGCAGCGTTTTAACTGGTGTAGGCGCGACCTGAACGGTGGCACAAACGAAAAAAGTACCAAAGAAAGAAAACAAGGAGCAAAGTATAATGTTCTTTGAATTTATTTTAAGTTGGAGAGACTGTTGGTTTACTTGTCAAAACGCGAATACAAGAGAATTTTAGCTTCACATCACCACAGCACAAGGCATTTTAATTAAAGCTAGGGCTCCAAACAGGGCAAAAAACAAAACAGTATATAGAGTACATATTTACAGACTGTACAGAAGACAATGCAAAATACACATACACATATCAATACACACATATATAAAGACAGTCTTTATAATCGATACGTTATTATGAAGCAATACATTGTGATAGTTAAGGGCAACAATATTGATATACAGTAGTTTGATACGAGCAAAGGTGCATCTGATAAAATGTCTAGGGAGGACACAGACTGAACTGCTGCGGAGAAAGTGCATAATACAATTTGTTCTAAACATGTGACAAGCTTTATATGAAGGGATATAAAAAAGCTCGTAAGATACAGTAGCCTATAGTTTATAGTTTCAGTTTAAAGCGGCTCTCGCTCGCCCCGTCAGATGCTCTGACAGAAAGGCTGCGTGTGCCGCTGACAGAGATGCTTCTCGCGCTGTTTAATGTGTTTGCTGTTTTCCGTAATGCATAACTTACAATTCACAGGTATATTCTCCATCTGTAAATGTTAGAAAGCCATGGGAATATTTCCATTTTGCTGTCAGAAGTGCGTGAGCTTTTGCTTTGCGATTCTCTGCTAAACTTCAGACTTCATTTAGAATGAGCGCCGCCGTGCGCATGCGCGCCAAACAGACGGCGCGCAATGAAATAGGAGTGCAATAACTCTGACTAAAATATACATTTTGCTGAAATATTTGTAGTTGTAGCCTGTGATGCTTCTTACGTGCGTTTCATGAGGAGAAACAGAGAGAGGGAAAGGACAAACCCCGGCTATTTTAATCGATGCTTTGAGCACACGGCCTGGGATGCTCCGGGCCCACAGCTTTGCGGGTTCAACCGTTTGAAGGATGGCACCAGAAAGGGAGAAACCTCTTCTGCAGCAGCTGCGTTCTTATGAGCCTCGAAACGAGCATAAAAGGGTTCTATCCGGTAGAGAGGCCGCATACAGTAGCGGTTACTGTGATGTTGTTGATATGCTTCTTGGGTTGTTGGTACCTTTGTTTTTATATTGGTGCCATATTGGTACCGGGTTTCGGTACCCAACCCTAGTTCACACATGCAGTTCGGTTCTCTTGGTTCATTTGGTCTAGACCAAAAAAGAAAACGATACCATTGGTCCTGGTCCGCTTAGCGTTCACACTGGCATTACCTAAAGGCATAGTGATACGTTCACAACCTGTTTGGTTGGGTTGAATGACATATTTCGCGACAACTTACTGAACACCCCAAACAATCGTTGTGTTCGACTTAAAGCGGCACTGTGCATTCCATAGGTGTATGACAATGGTTTTCAAACCTGTCCTGCAAGTAGTCAAAGTCAGCTTTATTGTCAATTCTCATACGTGTCCGTTTTGTCCAGGTGTGTGAGGGCTGGGTGGAGGGCAGTGGCGATGGCATCATCGGTCGCAAATAAGCGATTGGACCTATATGCGCGCACGCAGCAAACTGGAAGGGGTCCAAAATGGTTGGGAGGGAGGGGGGGGGAGGCTCTCTTCCCTCTTTTCCAGCTGCGTTTCTTTCGTCGTGGTCGTGCGTTCCAGACTTGATGTGTTGAATGACTAGCCGTTCAAAGCACTTCATGAGAATAGGAGTGAGTGCTACTGGACGGTAGTCATTGTCTCCTATTTAAGCAGGATGGAGATTACTTCTTCGGGACTGGAATGATGTCTGTGGTCCAGCAGCAACAAGCAAACAGCTTTGAAGCATGTGGGGACAACAGCCTGGCTTAGTGAAATGTTGAAAATGTCTGTGAAGACATCAGTGAGTTCCACTGCACAGTGAAAAGCCCTCTCAGTACACGCCCAGGAATGTTGTCAGGACCCGGAGCTTTGCGTGCATTGATCCTGCTGAGGGATCTCCTCACGCTGTCCGGGGACAGCGTCATCACCTGGTCGCCGGGAGGAGGTGGAGTCTTCTGTGCAGTGGTGCTGTTTTGTGCCTCAAAGCGAGCAAAGAAGGCATTCAGCTCGTTCAGCAGGGGGATGGTGCTGTCACAGGTCTGTGGTGGGGGCTTGTAGTCCGTAATGGTCTGAATCCCCTGCCACAGGCTCAGAGTGTCTCTGCTGTCGCTGAAACGATGGGCTATCCTCCTGGAGTACTGTCTCTTGGCCTCTGAAAGTACCCCTGCCCTGCACATTTTGTATGTCTCCCTTATCAGACACACCTGATTCAACTCATCAGCTCGTTAGTAGAGACTGCAAGACCTGAATTGGGTGTGTCTGACAAGGGAGACATACAAAATGTACAGGGCAGGGGTGCTTGCAGGACAGGTTTGAAAACCACTGGTGTATGACATCAAAGTATTCCATTCAGCGATCGGTCTGCTCAGCGCCGCTTTAAATCGAATACACCTAATGCCGTCTACTTGGACTAAGCACGCTCATTGTTGCGTGTACGTATGATTTCATTTTTACCACCTGCGAACTCATGAAGAGCTCATAAAAGGCACTTTACCTCCTCGTTGCTCCACGTTTGCCCTCCGCTCATTTAGTTTTGGATACACACTGCTCGATCCACGTCGTCAAATCCTGTTGCATAGCGTCACATCTTGTCATTGCATCCTGTTTGTGGTTAGTTTAGAAGTATTTGGTTCGTGTTGCGTTTGCGAACCAAACATGACACGTGTGAACACACCCTAAGAGTGTGTCAGTTGAAGTATCAGTCAACTCTACATTAATCAGCTTTTTTTGACATTAAGATTTTTTTTATCTTTATTATTGATACAATGTATGGATTTTTAATGATGTTTCTCTATTTGTCTTAACTCAGCTGAAGACCTGCACTGGAATGAGTCCCGCTCCCGTAGTTCCAGAGACTCGAAGCTGAGACCCCAGGAAGACACATTGCAGGTCTCACTCAATCTATCAATCTAGTCTTCTATATTCAAATGATCAGTTATTTTGCTTATTAGTGAATGCAATCATAAAAGATAATGAATTTAAATACAGTATTTACAATATGCACAATATTTAAGCTAAACTTTTCATGGAAAATTTGATCTATTAATAAGGCAGTTGGTAGTTAAAACGGTAATCTAAACATGGCTAAATATTGACCTTTTTGTTTATCATTAATATTTGCATTATTTAGATACTTTTTAAAACTATTTAGTCAGTTTTTGTTTAATTATTTATAAAAGTCTTGGTAATGTTTGTCAAATTTATTTATCAACATCATATTTTAATCAGTTTTAAGCATTTTAATAAATTACATTTTCATAATTGTTACCAATACCAGTAAAATTGTAAAATTTTGGAAACTGAAATTAATATATATTAAACACCTACTTTTATAAAGGTTAAAAATATTGGTAACACTTTACAATAAGGTTCATTACTTAACTACATTAGTTAACATGAACTAAGAATGAACAATACTTCTACAGCATTTATTAATCTTAATGTTAATTTCAGCATTTACTAATGCATTATTAAAATCACAAGTTGTGCTTGTTATCATTATTTAATGCACTGCGAACTAACATGAACAAAAAATGAACGATTGTATTTTTATTAACTAAAGTTAACAGAGATTAATAAATACTGTAATGAATGTAGTGTTCACTGTTCATTCATGTTAATTAATACATTAACTAATGTTAATGAATGACACCTTATTGTAAAGTGTTACCAAAATATTTTTGTAAATTCAGATCAAAGCCTACATGGCATAAAATATTTCTCAATTAAATTTCAATATAATTTCTCATTAAATATTTCTCAAAACATTTTTTCAGGTTTATCAAGTAGTTATTAATATGCAAGTAATAAAATAAAGAGCAAATAGCATGCAATAGAACAAATAAAAACAATAGAAGAATTAATGTGATTTTGTGCATTTCTTTTTTTTCTGCTTGTTTATCAGATCCGCATCGACAGCAATAACGAGAGGAGCGTCCACACCAGCCGAGGCCCCCAGGCTCTGGCAGGAGACAGCGGAGGGAACCGGCAGAGACCCATAAAGGACCGAGGGATGAAGAAAGACAAGCAGGACGGCCCGGACAGCCAAGCCGTTGTGAACGGCGTTTCGTAGAGAATAACATGCCCCTTTCCCCCATTCTCTTACTCAGCTCCACCAATCCAGATGCTTCTTCATTAGAGACACATTAGGCCAAAGAGAACCAGGTCAGTAGGGCTGTCGCAAGACATGACATAAAGCACACTTTGTAATTGTTAGTTGGGGTAAAAGACGAGGTCTCTTGGTGTATGGTGTGTTGAATTCGGTAGTCTTCACGGATTAGAGAGACCGGTCTCACAACTGAAGCTACAGGTTTTCTAATTGACTTTCTAAACAACTACCTACGAAACATAAAGAAGCTGTGGATTAAATGTCTCTCAAAATGGAATCCTGAAATGTTTTCCAAGCAATTGGTTTTTAAAGTTTTTGTTTTCCACAAAGTCCAAACAAAAGGGAAAGAAACACATTGGAGGATGAACTCAAGCGCTCGGGGCCCAAGTTTATGCCACATCTCACGGCATATGTTGTTTTTTACGCGCTTTGGTGTCCATGATTACTCGAGCCCATTCTGATGTGAGATCTTAACCACATCATTAGCAAAAAAATAAAATAAAAATGGCAAACGAAAAAAAAAAACAATAAAAAAAAAGCTCCTGTCTGGATCTGTGCCTTTAACTAGTGTGGATAGTATCATAAATGTGGATGTTTAAATCAGGGAAGAAGACGTGAACAACCTGTCTGAGCAACATGTGTTGCAATCTCAGCCGACGACTTAAAAAAAAAAAAAAAAAAAAAAAAAAAAGTTTTTGTTTGTTTGTTTTTCTGTGCTGCATGTATTTCACCAACATTTTGTATGTCTGAAAAGCAGGATTCTATCAAGTCGGCCGAATTCTGATATTTTGCCATAGCTGAATTGTGTGTAGTAAAGGTATTAACCTAACTAAACTAGTCAACTGTGGAAGTCATAAATTTTAACCGACCACCCAGAGACGAATATCAATGCTAATTCAGTGACATCAACATCACAGAATATGAGTTAATTTTGTCATTTAGCATATCTTTGCATTATAGGACAATTGTTTTTTTTGTTGTTTTTAAATAGAGGTAGCAAAGCAGTTTTCTTTAAACAAAAAAACCACGTCTGTCGTTTTACTCCCACACAAGGTGAACATGTTGGGACTTTTTTTTCTCACAAACAGGGTTCGTTTTGGTTTCCGTTCATGCTGGCCACAGTAAACTGCCATCTCTCCTGCTGTATTTCTCAGCATCAGGTGTGAAGCACTTATATCAGATCTCTGTAACATTGTCTGTGTCCTAACAATAGCTCATCATTGACTGAAAATGTTGAACTGTGGGGTTGCATACTGTATATTACGTCATCTGTTAAGAGATTGTTGCTGTTCTTTTTAGATTGATCTTTAAATGTGCACTTATCATGTTTGTGTTACTCTGCAAGTACTTTATAATCTATAAACCTATAATAAACTAGAATGTGATAAGACTTCCTCGGCAGGTGAATCACATGTATGCTGTCAACATAACTAAACTGAAGTTTAGATATCTTCGCTAATTTTGAGTCTACTGTACTTTTGCAGCTGAATTCGCTTGGAGAGTTACGAGAAGGGGGAATAGGCGATGTTAACTTTGATATGAAAACCGTCTGTCTTATCCGATTAGTGCTTGTGCATTAAACTTTAGTTTACATTTGAGAAGACGCGATGCTGTTCTGAACCCATGATTCTTTCCAAACCTACTGTGATGATAACCATGGTAGTTTTTTCTGCTTTTCCTTTGACTGTACAGCAAGAAACCCGTTCTTTGCTCTTTTTCTCTACGTTTCTAGTTCTCTTTGCGCTCCTGTACTGTCGCTAGTCATCTTGGCGAATAACCAGCTCTACCTGTTATGCTTATACACACCAGTTTGGAAGTGATTTGCCTGTGAAAATGAAACGAAAGCCGAAAAGAACCTGTGACTGGCAGAGGATGTGCTGAAAGACAAACCACTCTCTCTCGACGGAGGCGGCCCCGGATGCCCCTCTCGTGTGGCTCTTAAAAAAAAATAATAATAATTAGCCTTTACTTCAAAATAAGGTGTTAAATGGTTTACTCTCAGTATTTTTAAAACCTGCACGTCCACGGCGGGCAGTAAAACTGGCAAGATGGCACACTTCGCCACAGTCTGTTCGAGAATAAAAATTACAAAATTAAAAAAAAACCTGTTTTGAATCTTTTGAAAGTGTTGCCAAACAGACTGTTTTCTAGTTATTTATTTTTTGGAATGTATATTAAAATGACAAATTGTAAAACCATCTCTTGCACACATAGTAGGCTAATGTGATTGAAAAAGTGCTGAAAAAACTAAACATGAAATACTGTAGATACTGAACTGAGGTAGACTGACCTTGTATGTTACTGCACTTTGGGTAATAATTTCTTTGTACATAATAGCAGAACAGACTGGGTTTTATGTTGACATTGTTTGGTTATAGTGCAATATATTTTGTATGCAAGCAGTTTCAATAAATAAAGGTTGATCTTCCTCTGCAATCAGAAGTGTTTTTATTCCTCGCGGGGAATTGGACGTTTTACATTCCATATGTGGTGATAAATCTGCCCGTCATTAAACACGACAGCACATTTCATTATATCGCGTTAACATCAGCAGATTCCTCTCTGACTGTCTCGTTTTGTGCGTTGGGCTGTTGGTTTCTTTCTTTGTTCCTCCACTTGGTGGCGCTGTGGCACAGGCAAAATCCTACTATACTGCCACTGCAGCTGTTCCTGTAATGCAGGGGTCTCCAACCCTGCTCCTGGAGAGCTACTATCCTGCAGATTTCAGCTCCAACCCCAATCAAACACACCTGAACCAGCTAATCAAGGTGTTCAGGGCTACTTGATAATTACAGACAGGTGTGTTGCAGCAGGGTTGGAACTGAAGTCTGCAGGACGGTAGCTCTCCAGGAGCAGGGTTGGAGATCCCTGCTGTAATGAATGCTGGCGGTACATCAGCATGTTAATAGGGTGAATGCAGGTGAATTGGGACACTGTTTGACATTGAGATGTTTTACCTGAATTCACCCTGTATTTAACAGCTGCATAGTCTGCTGTGTTAACCAGTGTTTCTCTTTATTTATTGCAGTTAATCTGCATTATTTCACAAGAAAAAGCAAGCAAGATTTTCTTTATTAAAAATGTGAGATTCATGCTGGTTTGTTTCGACTGTATTTCAAAGGAAATCGGACTACATTACAAATGTTTGGGGTTCCTTTTTTTTAGTCCTTTTGAAAGAAGTCTCTTATGCTCAACAAGGCTGCGTAAGTTTGATCAAAATGCAGTAAAACAGCAATATTGTGAAATAGTAGGCTATTACATTTTGCAATAACTGTTTTCTGATTGATTATATTTAAACATTTAGAAATCATTCTAATATGCTGATTTGCTGCTTGAGAAACATGTATTATTAATGTTGAGAATGGTTGTAGTGCTTAATATTTTTGTGAAAATCATATATGTGGGAAATCATGATTTCCACAAATATCAGGTAGGTAGGTGGATGGATAGATAGATATTTTTTCAGAATTCTTTGATTAATAGAACAAAGAACAGCATTTATTTCATATCGTTTTATTTGTTTTATTGTAATATTGTTTACAATACTGTCACCTTTGATCAATATAATGCATAATGAATAAAACTTAATTTCCAAAAAAAAAAAAAAAACTCTATGCTTAGAAATACACAAAAATAGTTGAATTTGCATTTCCTGATAAAAAAATAAATAAATCACAAAATAATAGAAAAATGAGCTGAACATAATACAGTACAGCACAAATGTATGTTGTAGAATTTTTTAACATCAGTAATATTAAAATTGATTAGTTTTGTTCATCTTCAGGTGAACATGTTTATAAGTATGATAAGCTGCATAATTACAAGTAGCATTCATGTAATTGGCTTGGCATGTGTTGCACACTAAGCTTTAATAAAATAAGTATGAGCAATAGTAACAATGATACTTGCCTTATTATGAGGTTTAACATATTTCATAGGTTTTCAAAATCAATCATGTTTCTTTCCATTTCACATTGCCACATTGAACTGCATGCGGTTTGTGAGTATTTAACTATGAATCTGTAAAACGGATCCACATTGGCTATTTAAATGTCTTGCTGTTTCCTCTGCCTTCTCTGACACTCTTCTGCTAGACAGAGCGCAATTGGAAAGAAGAAAAAAAAAACAGTTTTGGTCCTGCATCACTGGATTTTCACAAGAGCTGACAGAAATTTTAGCCACTCTGCCTTTCTGCAGGCGGAAAGGGCCAATTACCTCCGACCCCAAACAAAGTCTGTTGGAGCCCTTACCCTGAAATCCTCGCCATCATCCACCCGATGGATCCCCCAGACTGACCTAGTTTCCTCTCCACTAACAACCACAAGAACAGCATACAGTGACCTGAGATGCTGTGTCTTCTCTCTCATTGGCATGTTGTCTAGTTCATTTAAAGCAACACTCAAAAACCTGTTCCCCCTTCTCTACCTCTCCTCCCGCCTTTTTTTCTCTCCCTGTGCAGTCATTAATAAATGCATGGGAAATTAATGACAACACTTAAAATTATGCCTGCAGTACTATTTAATTAGTATATAATGACAGAAGCTGTACATCTATCACAGCTCTGTCCCAGTCAAGTGCTTTAATTTAAAGTAAAAATGTAGCGCATTAATCTAATATTGATAAGAGTTACTACACAGCAAAGATTCAATAGAAATGTCCAGTTTTTACGTAAAAATGACATGGTGCTATAGATGTTTATATAAAATGAATAAAACAGGTTTTATTTTATTTATTTATTTATTTTATTTTTTTTGGGGGGGGGTCACATTTTCTGTGTTGTATGTAGTTAATGCAGAATCATTCTCATTTTGAAAGTTTTGCCCCCCTAAATATATAAATATAAATATATTTGTCCCCCAAATTTGATATATTTATAAAATATGGGGGACAAAACTTTCAAAATGAGTATGATTCTGCATTAAATAATATACACTGACCAAAATTATAAACGCAACACTTTTGTTTTTGCCCCCATTTTTCATGAGCTGAACGCAAAGATCTAAGACTTTTTCTATGTACACAAAAGGCCTATTTCTCTCAAATATTGTTCACAAATCTGTCTAAATCTGTGTTAGTGAGCACTTCTCCTTTGCCGAGATAATCCATCCACCTCACAGGTATCAAGATGCTGATTAGACAGCATGATTATTGCACAGGTGTGCCTTAGGCTGGCCACAATAAAAGGCCACTCTAAAATGTGTAGTTTTATCACGCAGCACAATGCCACAGATGTCGCAAGTTTTGAGGGAGTGTGCAGTTGGCATGCTAACTGCAGGAATGTCCACCAGAGCTGTTGCCTGTGAATTGAATGTTCATTTCTCTACCAAAAGACGTCTCCAAAGGCGTTTCAGAGAATTTGGCAGTACATCCAACCGGCCTCACAACCACAGACCACGTGTAACCACAACAGCCCAGGACCTCCACATCCAGCATCTTCACCTCCAAGATCGTCTGAGACCAGCCACCCGGACAGCTGCTGCAACAATCAGTTTGCATAACCAAAGAATTTCTGCACAAACTGTCAGAAACCGTCTCAGGAAAGCTCATCTGCATGCTCGTCGTCCTCATCGGGGTCTCGACCTGACTGCAGTTCGTCATCGTAACCGACTTGAGTGGGCAAATGCTCACATTCAATGGCGTCTGGCACTTTGGAGAGGTGTTCTCTTCACGGATGAATCCCGGTTTTCACTGTACAGGGCAGATGGCAGACAGCGTGTATGGCGTCGTGTGGGTGAGCGGTTTGCTGATGTCAACGTTATGGATCGAGTGGCCCATGGTGGCGGTGGTGTTATGGTATGGGCAGGCGTATGTTATGGACAACGAACACGGGTGCATTTTCTTGATGGCATTTTGAATGCACAGAGATACCGTGACGAGATCCTGAGGCCCATTGTTGTGCCATTCATCCACGACCATCACCTCATGTTGCAGCATGATAATACACGGCCCCATGTTGCAAGGATCTGCACACAATTCCTGGAAGCTGAAAACATCCCAGTTCTTGCATGGCTAGCATACTCACCGGACATGTCACCCATTGAGCATGTTTGGGATGCTCTGGATCGGCGTATACAACAGCGTGTTCCAGTTCCTGCCAATATCCAGCAACTTCGCACAGCCATTGAAGAGGAGTGGACAACATTCAACAACCTGATCAACTCTATGCTAAGGAGATGTGTTGCACTGCGTGAGGCAAATGGTGGTCACTGGTCACACCAGATACTGACTGGTTTTCGGACCCCCCCAACACAGTAAAACTGCACATTTTAGAGTGGCCATTTATTGTGGCCAGCCTAAGGCACACCTGTGCAATAATCATGCTGTCTAATCAGCATCTTGATATGCCACACCTGTGAGGTGGATGGATTATCTCGGCAAAGGAGAAGTGCTCACTAACACAGATTTAGACAGATCTGTGAACAATATTTGAGAGAAATAAGCCTTTTGTGTACATAGAAAAAGTCTTATATCTTTGAGTTCAGCTCATGAAAAATGGGGACAAAAACAAAAGTGTTGCGTTTATAATTTTGGTCAGTGTATATGTGTGTGTGCGTGCATGTATGTGTGTGTGTTTATTATTATTATTATTATTTAATGCAGAATCATACACATTTTGAAAGTTTTGTCCCCCAAATCACTGGCTTTGTTTTGTTTTTGTATTTTAGCTTGCTTGTTTTTGTTTTGTTTTGTTTTTTACATCACAAGAAATCTTAAGAAATCTATATAACAGAAAAATATTTTAAAGTCATTTTTGAATGTGTACAAGAAAGATGTTTTAACAGCAAAAAAAGTTGATATTTGTTCAACTTTCAGTGTTAGTTAATTGTTTCAAACTATAAAAAATATGACACTACACTTTTTCTTTTTTTTTTCTTTTTTTTAAAGAAAATATTACTTTGTTACATCTGGCTTTTTTTAGAACCATTATATCCAATTTGTGTTTGAAAGCTGGACGTGTTTCATGTTAATTTCATGCAACTATATTAAAGATTTCTTATTTCCATCATCTCAAACATCCTTATTTGACGTATAACTAAAAGATTTATGATTGTGCATGCAGTTGCATAACCATTACTAGATAAATGGTCTGTTCTGTTCTCTCTGTGGTTTTATGGGTCAACCAGACATCATTATTTGTACAAAATGTAAAGAACAGCATGTTTTTAGTGCAGCTCTAACAAAAAGATGCACCCAGTAACTAGCAGCAATCACTTTGTCTTTTCGATGCTGATGATTCTCTCTCTCTCTCCCTCTCCCTCCCTCTCCCTCCATCTCTCTCTCTCTCTCCCTCCCTCCCATGACTCATTTCTGTTGCCCCTGGCTTGTGAGAGTCGTGTTGGACTCGTGTGTGCTGGAGCGGGATTCAGGGGCCACACACTGAGCTGCTGTCAAACCGCACTCCAGCGCCATCAGTCTGGGTTTAACATCACAGACTTAATATCTGTTCTCCATCTTTAAAATGCTCTTTATATGACAGTGACACAAGAACGCTAGTGGGCTCATTGTCAAGAAATGGTGTTGATGGTTTGATTGTGACTGATTTAATTGTTCTGGAAGAATCACAGATGCTGAACTTACTGTAGGCTCATAATGTGATAGATTTAGAATATGTCATACATTGTAATATACTCTATTATTCTATTTAATGTGCAATGATATAGGCTTTTGTCTTTCAAATACATTAAAATTCATAAATTCACATTCCTTATTGACATATAATGCAGGGATTCCATATTAATTCAGTCATTCAGTCATTCATTTCAGCCGAACCTCTTTCACCTAATCTACTTGTTCCTCTGAGATTTCGAGGTAATAAGTTAATAATTAAGTAACATTTGCATAATCATGGTTTTCTGACATTGGTTAATGGTGTTTTATTTGGATTGTTGTTGATTGCTTTAACTGTAATATTAAAATAATTTTAGCGCTTTAGGGTTAGTAACAGTAAATAATTATTGGTATACTTTTGTAATGCTGTAAGTATATTTCGGATTGATTTGGCAATTGAAAAAGCCACACTGGTTGAGCTCTAGTCTGAATGTTGGAGCAATATGTCTCATAATGTATTTGGTGTCTGGACTTGAAATGGTTCAGTGTCGAACTGTAAAGCAGAATTGACTGGCACTGATATATTTTTATTTTATTTTTTTGTTACTGCTTTTAATTAATTAATTTATTTTAATTTATTTATTTTATTTTATATTAAAAAATTTGGATTTACTGAATTATTAGCTTTTCAATAAACTCACGTATCCCCTGCAGTTTCTTCACGAACCCCAGTTTGGGAAACTTTGATGTAATGTGATGTTTAATATGAATTGAATTAATATGCTTCTTATTGTTAATAACAATGAATAGAATATGTTTCCCTTTCTCTTTGTATTGTTGTATCAAAATTATACGATTTATATTATGGTATATTTAAATTATACTATTTACCCCGGTCAAAAGTAATCTAAAAGTAATCAAAAAGTAGTCCAATATAATGTAATGGATTACGTTACTAACTACAATCACTAATGGACTACACTTTGTAATTAATCTACCAGCACTTACAAGAGAAGGAGAAAGCAATTTGCCAAAAAGCCAAAAAAAAATATTTTAATACACAATGCCAACATTTTAGAAAATTACATAGTCTATACGTTATAAATTCTCTAAAATGCTTAAAATAATTGTTTGATCTCTCAGACATGCATCAAATTTGAGGGATTGGCATCATGAGTATTTTTGATAACATGGTGTTGTATTGATTACACTTTCACATTCTGTAGAGCTTGTTTCAGTTTTTTTTCTTTAGATGCATGTCAATAGATAAATACAACCCTAATTTACTATTTAAATTGCAAGTACTTTAATTACAATATTACAATAATTTCAGTTCTTTAGGGTTAGTAACAAATAACTATTGGTACTTTTGTAATGTAAGCATGTTTAGATAGTAGTTTAACATTTGGCAATTGAAAAAGCCACACTGGTTAAACACTAATCTGAATTTTGAAGGAATATGTCTCTCCAACCCGATCTCATGGCAATTCGTACATATTTTATGAGGTGGCTAAATCGTACGAATTCGTATGACCTTACTCGTACAAATTTGTATGATTTTTTGCTAAATCGTACATATTTTATGAGTTCCCCAATTTGTATGAATTCGTACGAATGACCTATCCATAACCCCGCCCCTAAACCTACCTGTCACTGGGGTCTGGACAAATCGTAAAATCATACGAGTGAGATTGTACGAATTAGCCACCTCGTAAAATTGGTCGTAAGATAGCGTTGGTCTCGCAGTGTCTTTAGTCTGGACTTGAAATGGTTCAGTGTCAACTGAAAAACAGAATTGATCGGCGCTCATTTTTGTTCTGTTGTAGTTAAAGAGTTTGAGTCTGTAAATACAGTTTTCCTGTCATCCATCACTGTAATATTTTTAATCAGCTCAAGGTTTTTGTTTAGAAATATCATCTGAACTGCATTTTCCTCATAGACTCCATTAGAGCAGCTTTCTTATCTCTATTAATATCATTCACCGTTGCCTCTGATCTATTAAGTGAATAATGTAACATGACTGACCTCGGTACGCCTGTCAATACCATGCACCGTGATGAAAAAATTATTTATACATCTTTGGAAACGGTAATTAAATTGATAATGGAATACAACGCTGAGCCCCGTTAACCTGAAATAAATCACCAGATAAACAAAGACAGGAAGGCCCATTAAATCTACTACATGGTATTAATTAGCACGAGTCAAACGATGTTACCTACCTATGGGCCCTACATTTCCAGATAATGCGTGGCATGCGGAGCCGGTCATTATTTTCAATGAGCGCTAATTCAGATGGATGGCATGGGAGGAATTTGTGGTCAAAGAACACAGGGACTAACCTCTGTTAGTTCACTTAATTGAAAAGTGAAATTAAATTATTGATTTTTGTATTTTCTACAGACAAATGGAGGGCCATGCTGACATCCAGAGAGAGAGAGAGAGAGAGTCTGGCGATGTCTCGCAAAAGCAAAGTGCTCCCGCGAGCAAGACGGCCCCTAACCAGAGTAGTCAAATTCAATTTGCACGAGAGCCGTTTTAATGCCCGTGTCAGATGCTTGTCTCCTAATGCATTTTGATGAGTATGAAGTCTTCTGCTCCTAATGAGGCGGCGCGTCTGAGCGATCTGATAGCTTATCTCTCTGAAGGAGAAACAATAACGCTGCTTAAACGTCCTTGTCCTCACACAGACGTTCACATGGCGTAAATTTTGTTGTTTATGTTATTGTTCTCATCATACATTCACTATGTGAAGTAATGGTGTTTGGGGAAATGCAGTGTAGACTGTGTAAATGTTTTGTTGAATTTGGTTGCCAGGAATTTGACCTAAAACGTAGTGTATTCAATTGATTCACAAGATAAATCATCAAAGTGACCTCTCCATTAAAGATGACCAATATAACAATATAAGACGCTAAAACAATGCAAAAAAAAGTAAATAAATATTTGAAAATGGAACACATTACTTTCTAATATACAGTGTACTGAGAACAAAAAAATATGTTAAAAATATATATAGAAAATATAATTGTTTATGATGTCATTCAGTGGATGTCATTCTGGTGTTTTTCATGATAAATTATAACTATTTATTTATTCAGAGTTAAAACATTTTTATAGTAGATAAAGTATTTTTTTGCACTTTTAAGCAACTGTAAAAAAAAGGTAAAAATAAATACATATTTAAACATTTTTACAATAGAAATTAATGTATTGCATGTTAAAATGTCTAATTTGAAAAAAAAAATCTACAGTAAAAACATGTTAAATGCAAGTTACCTTAGCATATACAGTAAAAAAAAGGTAAACGGTTAAGCATTGCATTATATGTAATTTTACTTTCAAATGCTGTAAATTTTCAGGGTTTTTTTAAGTAAAAGCTATAAATTCTTTGCCTATTTGACTATATCTTAAAATGTATATAATGAAATACAGATACAAAAAGCTGTATATTACAATTAACCAATTTTTTGCTGTAGTTTTATTTTGTAGTTTTTTGTTTTGTTTTTGTTTTTCTGTAAAAAAAAAATACATTTAGGTGAAAATGTGCTACGAGTTGCTTTATTTGTATTTTTAAGCAAAAAAAAAGAATAGTTCTTTACGTACATACTTTTTGACTATAATTTAAAATGTTATAATGTAAAATTTAAAACAAATGTTATAAATTAAAATATAATGAAACATATAATAAGATATTAAATTATTTACAGTTTTCACTGTATCTTAAAGTTAACCAAATATGTGTTTTTTCTTTCCTGTAAAAAAATATACCTTTATGTAAAAGGTGCAATAAGTTGATTTATCTACTGTATTTTTTTAAAGGAATAAATTATTTACTTATTGTACTTTTTGACTATAATTTAAAATGTTTCAAGTGATAAACACTCACGTGAGATCATATCAGTCGCATACTGTATATTGGTTAGCAAAACATTGACCATACATTACTTGATGCTCCTTTAATTTTACTGTTCTCAGTCTATGCAAACTCTAAGATGAACATTTTCACAGAGGTCAGCCTTTCAGTTTTTTAAATGCACTGGTAAATCACATTGAATTACAGTGTTGTGGCAGTGTGTGCGTTTGTGAATGTTAGCTGTAAGGTGGCTGTAGACATAGACATTCATGCAGGGCTCAATAAAATGCCAGTAAGATAACATAGTCAGATAAATTCAGATTAATTTAAGTATAGTAATACTTTTGTGTGCATCATTGAAGGCTGCCCTCTCTCTTAAACCAGTGATGGATACAAGCACTTCTGAGGGGAAAAAAATAGTTTTGAATGGTTAATCTATTCAGATTCATGTGAATATGGTACTTTTTCATTATTGGAAACCAGGGGCCTTGACATTGTTTGAGTTCTTTGAGCAAATGTTCTCACCAAAGCGCTTCAGGAAATGGAAATGTTAACAGAGTTCTGTCGCTGTAATTAATTCTTTGTTCAAGACCTCAAAGTGAACTGTTCAATAAGTAGAAGTGAGTTTAACCTCTCGTGCCTTCGGAGTGACCCTTACGTGGACGGTGACGTTCTGAAGACCTGCACCAGTAAAGTGAGGCTGAGGTTCTGACACTTAAGCGCTCCTTGAAGGCGTTTGTTTAATGATATGATGGATTTTGAGCACTTCAGTAAACAGCAAAGGCCACCTGCTGGCTTTAACCGTCTCGCGGAGTTGACTGATGACCCAGTCTAGTCAGTTTAACAACCTGAAAAACATTTGATACTTTAGACGCATCTCTTCAAAGAACTGCTCAGTAGGGTCTTCTTAATCATTGTCTTTTGATAATACCAACATTTAGTCAAGGTTCATTTAATTCTGTAATTTGATTTATACAGTGTCCTCCACTAATATTGGCACCCTTGGTAAATATGAGCAAAGGCAGCTGTGAAAATAAATCTGCATTGTTTATCCTTTTTATCTTTCATTCAAAAAATTCACAAATTTCCAACCTATCATTGAAGTAAAACAATTGAAAGTGGGGCGGGGGATCTCATTGTGAAATAAATGCTTTCACTATTTCATGTTGGCCACAATTATTGGCACCCAATTATTGCAACGTCCTTTTCCCAGCACAACAGCTCTGAGTTTTCTCCTATAATGCCTGAAGAGTTTGGAGAACACCTGATAAGAGATCAGAGACCATTTCTTCATACAGAATCTCTCCAGATCCTTCAGATTCACAGCTCCATGACGGTGCTTCTTCTCTTCAGTTCACTCATCTTCTACAGGGTTCAGGTCAGAGGACAGAGACAGCAATGGTAAAAGATTCATTTTGTGCTCAGTGACCCATTTTTGTGTTTTTGATGTTTGTTTTGGATTGTTGTCCTGGTGGAAGATCCACACACGGCCCATTATAAGATTTCTAACAGAGGCAGTCAGGTTTTGATTTTTTATCTGTTGGTATTTCATAGGATCCATGATGCCATGCATCTGAACAAGATGTTCAGGACCTCTGGCAGAAAAACAGGCCCACAACATTAAAGATCCAGCAGTATATTTAACCGTGGACATGGGGTACTTTTTTATCCCTGTTTGTACTAAACTCATCTGGTGGGTTTGCTGCCAAAAAGCTATTTTTTCAGTTTCATCTGACAATAGAAGCCAGTGCCATTTGAAGTTCCAGTCGTGTCTGACAACTGAATTTGCTGGAGTTTGTTTTTGGATGAGTGAGGACAATTTTTCTTGAAACCCTCCCGAACAACATGTGGTGATGTAGGGGATGTTTGATTTTTTTTTTTAGGCTTCTGACCCCAAGACTCAACTAATCTCTGCAATTCTCCAGCTGTGATCCTTGGAGAGTCTTTGGCCACTCAAACTCTCCTCCTCACCGTGCATTAGGACGATATAGACACACGTCCTCTTTCAGGCAGATTTTTAACATCTTTAGTTGATTGGAACCTCTTAATTATTACCCTGATGGTGGAAATGGGGATTTTCAATGTTTTAACTCTTTTCTTACAGCCACTTTCTGTTTTGTGAAGCTCAACAATCTTGTTCTTCACATCAGAAATATATTTTTTGGTTTTTCTCATTGTGATGGATGATTAAGGGAATTTGGCCTTTGTGTTCCTCATATTTATAATCCTGTGGAACAGAAAGTCATGGCTGGACAATTTCATGCTCCTAGTCACCCTGGTGTGCTAAAAAATGTAAATATGAATGGGAATATACTTCAGAGATATTTCACTCATAAGAATTTCTAGGGGTGCCAATAATTGTGGCCAACATTCATTGGAGAAAAACATTTATTTCATCATGAGATTTTCTCCCCACTCTCAATTGTTTTACTTCAATGATAGGTTAGAATTTTGTGAATTTATTGAGGGAAAGATCAAAAGGATAAACAATGCAGATTTATTTTCACAGCCGCCTTTGCTCATATTTATCAAGGGTGCCAATATTAGTGGAGGGCACTGTAGTATTTCAAGATGATTTAGGTTTTGCAGTGATATTTATTAAGATGTCACACATTGTTTTCAATTTTATTTAATTCAAAATAAAGGTTCCAAAAGGGGGGTGTTCACAGCAATGCCATATAGAACCATTTTAAACAGTTCAATCAATCAATGAACGCTGATGCTATTAAAAAGTATTTATGTTTAAGTGTTATTTTTGTTTTGACAACTATTAAATATTTTGAAGTATACTATATAACATATAATGTATGAAATTTTTTTATTTTTTTTTTATTTGCATTATAGTATGTTGCATATAGCTTAACAGAAATACACATAAATAATCTCGTTTTATTTTCCTTTTCCCCCAACATGTTTTGTTTACTGTGTTTGACAATCTCATACTTTCAATCCTGTTACTAAAGTTATTGGACAAAACAAAACAAATAATTAGAGAAATATTTATTATTAATTTATGGGAAGTCTTTATTGAATTCTTTGTTTGTTTGTTTTGTTTTTGGTAATTACCACAAACCAACATTAATTTCACACTGTAAAATAATAATAATAATAATAATTTTCTGTTAGAACATTATCCGTTAATGTTATAGACATTTCCGTTAACTCTAAAAACCAATGCAGTGCAATGCAAAATCCAAAATCCAGGTAAAATACCTATTTAAAATAATAATAATAAATCAGCATGGAAATTGTCTTCATATTAATACAGTACATTGTGCCATTTTCTTACTTTTATTTATTATTATTTTAAAACGATGTATCTAAATTTCTGATATATCCACAGGGCTAACAGGGCTGCAAAACCTGCAATCTCATATACAGTATAATGAATAGAACATAAAACAGCTTATAATATTTACTTTAACCTTTGAGGATATGACTATCACACCTCTCTCTGAACATTTGTTCAGTTAAGAATTTCAGGTTTTTTTATATCCTTAATGGAAAGTACCTATTAAAGCAGATCATCTGGGTCTACCAACTGTTCTGAGGAAGTTCCCTGACCCAATTACTGTAAAAACTGAACACATGGATTAGCTTCCACGAGGCATATCTTTGTCTCTACACATAAAGTCAGAGCTGCTCCACCTGTCTTTATTTCTTCTCTTCTCTCAGGCTGTCAGAAGCAGCAGTCTCCGCACCAGGATGTAGGTAATGTCACTCCCAGACTCAGGAGTAGTGCTGTTGTGTAGAGGCACTGAATCACTCTGAATGAGGAGCGAGTCAATGCCGTTCAGTGTGTGTGTGTGTGTGTGAGCTGCGTTTGACAGCGTCCAAGGACTCAAAAAGCCAAACAGAAGTGAGAAAGGACAAACCACTGCACAGGCTGTGTCGTTGTTGTTGGTTTATACAAGACCTTTGTGTCTTCCATGGTCAGACCCATTTTTTAAGTAGTCGTCCAAGACTCAAGACTCTGTTTACTCATAGTATAGAATTTAAAGAGTTTAAAGGCCATAGTTATACAAGTCTATTCCTTTAATACACAGTCAAAACCTGTATGACTTTCTTTATGTGGAACTTAATATAATTCAAGGTGCTCTTTTGAAAGCGTCAGGTGACCAGAGGCTGTCAAGCCCTGAAAAGAAGAAAAAGCACCGCACAAGTGTCATATAGTGGGTCAAATGGCTTGTGTGCTGCATTACTAAACCTTCAGAAGTCAAACAATGTACAGTAGCTCTCTCACTTCCACACACACACACACACACAAAGTGTTATGCAACAGTTCACACCAATGATTTCAAAAGCATTTGCTTTTGCAAAATTTGAACGGTGTGACAAAGGAAAGACTTTCACTCAATAATGACTAAGACTCACAAAGCAATATAACTTTTTAAGAATTTTTAAAGGAACTTTTATGATGTGTTTTTGGCTTTTTTTGTTAGTTGATAGCCACATTCACCATTGTCTTGAACATTGTGCTGAACATCTCCTTTTTTGTGCATTTTCTATCAATTTACTACCATTCTAAAATTCTGGGGTCAGTATGATTTATCGATTCTTTCTTTCATTCTTTCTTTCTTCCTACACTTAAAACACAAGCATGTTTCTCTGTCGCTTCTATAATGTTCTAGTTTTGATGATTTATGAGGCTTGACTGGGGGGTGTCATCATGTAGTGTCAATACTGTTACCATTTTTAAAATGTAAATTTAAACATTTATATATTACATTTAATATAATCAATATCTACAAGTAAGATCACTTCAAAGTGTACAACATGTGCTTTTTGAACTTGACTATTAGCTAGAATTAGCAAAATAGTTAGAATTCGTCAAACCTGTTACTGTCAGCCCTGTTACTTTTCAGGGTAACAGGTTTTGACATTTGGGTAACAGGGATGACTTAGATTAGGTGTCACCCTGTTTTTAAAGATTGTCTGTGTAAAATGCAAACATGTTTAAAGGTCACCCTGGGTGTAATTTTAAGATAATGCCTATATCATTCAGTGGCATATGAGCATCAGTTACATTTTAGTTAGTATTATTGGTATTGTTACTATTACTGTTGTTGTTAATGACCGGGATAGGATGATCAGTCTCAATAAAACTCTTTTTTTCCCATAACTCATTGTCAATAATGCATCCATATTATGCATCCAATAATGCATCCATATTACAAACACGAGCTGCAAGGTGACTGCAGACCTTCACCCCAGTCTTGCAATGTTCAAGAAAGTCAAGATCTTGGTCTGGTTTCAGATGATCACAGAAAGACCAAGATCTGATCATCTTCCTTGCCTAATAATTGAACCAGATCAGTAGATTTGAAGTTGTGTGAGGGGACACAGACAAACAGATGGAACGCATTATCTGATTACAATACCCTTAAAAGATTAGGGTATTTGTTTGTTTATTGTTTATATTTACTTTTATGTAAGCCATTTGATATAGGCTTTATCCACTTTGGAGGTTGAACCTAATCCAGACTTTTTACGCAGTACCTTCTTTGTATAGAGCTGAGCCCTGGTTCCAAGGGTTAAAATACTCCCCACCTCTTACCAACCATAACAACTGTCTCCTCAGGCAGTAAGTGTAAAGTTCCTGTCAGTTCCAGCAGAGAGCACTGTGTGTCTGACCAAAAGCAGCATGTCAGACACATTATTAACCCCATAGTATCACACTGGATAAATACAAACTCATCAAAGCGTGCAAAAAAAGCTCATTGTGGCATTTTTATTCTAAAATAGAGAAACTTTGTATTATAATATTTATCTATTGTGGATTACACGCAACAAACTTTCTCTAAAAGAGGTCTCGTTGCTTTTGTTTCAGGTCTTTTGTATGTGCTTTCTTAAATATGGAGCTGTTTTACTCGAGATGCCTTCAAAGGAGATACCAAAGATGATCAACTGATGGCCATCACATATGCAGATTGATATCTAGAAGTTTTGCATTTTGTCATGTTCTTACTAACATTCTGATATTAAAACTGAATAAACAGCATCAATAAAACAACTAGGTTAGCGGATTACCTACATTACTCCATAGAAATCGGCATCAGGTCATCCTGCCGTAAACACTTTCTCTGACCAGTGGAGCTGGTTTGGTCAGGTGATGTTGGACATTCACAGGTACAGTGATCTGCATGAGTGGGGCAGGTTAGATGTTTCCCAGATTGATGGGGCCTTCAGGTGGGACGGTGACTGGATGAGAGGTCCAGATGGCTCATTACCACTGACAGCAGTTTATTTTATCCTCTACGCTCACTAAAGGTCACACTGTCTGCCGACTCTCAGCTCAGAGAGTTCTGCCCATCAGATCTGCTCTGGCAGAGGGACGCATTACTGGGTCACAGGTTGCTTGAATCATATGTTGTCCCGTAAGTATATTTGTTTCAAAATGTTCCTCAATAAGAGAGATGTTCTGAGGCAATCGTAAAAAGCAGTGAGCAGTGTCGATGTTTCATTAAATATTTAACTAATTATCATTTGGTGTCTATTGCATGAATATTAAATAATCATTTAACTGGCTTTAATTTGATGTGCAATGAAAAAGAAAATCAAAGGAACAATTTTTTTTTTTTTTATGATTAATACTTTTATTCACCAAGGATGTATTCAATTTATAATGGTTTCCACAAAAATATTGAGCAGCACAACTGTTTTCAACATTAATAATGATTAAAAAATAATTTGCTGTTTTAAGCAGCAATTCAGCGTATTAGAATGATTTCTGAAGGATCATGTGACACTGAAGACTGGAGTAATGATGCTGAAAATTCAGCTTTAGCATCATAGGAATAAATGATATCTTAATTTAAAAAACTACCTAAAATTCTAAAAATATTTCACAATTACTGTTTTTACTATATGTTGACCTTTTTGACCTTTTTTGATACTTAGTTAGCATAAGAGACTTTTCAAATAGATCAAATCTTACAGACCTAAGACTTTAAAAGTTTTTTTCCCCACAAACAGAATAGAATAGAATAGGGATGTGCTGATATTGTTACCAGTATAGATACAGATACAATAATTATACAGACAAAAATTATATTTGTGTTGTTGTTGTTGCTGCTATGGCAAATAAAAAAATCTTCCATCTAGATTTTAAAAATTTTGAAATTTTCAAAATTTTTAATTATGTACAATAGAACTCTTTTTTTTTTTTTAAATGAGGGAAAGCTTCTCATATATCACTGATTAAAATCAAAATACATAAAATAAACACTATATACACACACACACACACACACGCGTACATACTGCATGTGTGTGTATATACCTTATATATATATATATATATATGTGTGTGTGTGTATGTGTGTGCGTATATGTATGTGTGTGTGTATATATATATATATATATGCACCATATTTATGCACTACTAATAAATAACAATAGTTTTTTTTTTACATTGATGGAATTAGGCTCTAATATTATTTGGTTTACACTTTATTTTAACGTGTCCTTGTTACAGTATAATTATACATTTAAGTATTGATTAAAAATAATTAACCTCATGTACTTACTATATGATTAGGGTTAGTTAAAACATTAATACTGGCTGATACTGATATAGCATATCACAAAAGCATTATTGCTTTTGATCTTTAACACATGAGCATTTCTACCAGAATTGGTCTTTAAAGGCAATTTGGTCAACAGAACTGTTGTATAATCACTGACATATGCATTGCAGAATAGAACAGGAAAAAGAATATGCCGTAAGACACATTCAAAAATGCCTGTCGAAAATCCCCAGTGCATTTCCGGCAGTGTTGTGATTTCTTACGGCCCTGAAGCAAAACAGCATGACAAGGTGACATCAAACTAACTTTGCATGCTGCCATGTCCATAGATCACTCCGCTCACATACCAGTGAAACATTGCAACCAGAAGCCTCCGTTAAGGCAGCACAACCTTTATCATCTCCCTCTTCCATCTTGTGGATGTGTTTTTTCAGTCTGCTGTTAAAGAAAGAGAGAACATAGCGAGTCTCTCTTCTGATCCATCCACACAAGCATTAATGAGCTCGCTCCCAGTCTGTTCCACAAACCAGCACCTATAGAGCTCAGCAGTCAGTCCACGCCAGAAAAATTAGGATCGGTAGAAATGTTTGCCTCTGTTTTTTTTTTCTTTTTCCTCTTCCCTTTTCTTCTTTCCCTCCATCCCCTTTCCCCTCGGTTTATGATTAATCTCACTGCCCTGAAAAACACTGTCATTATCAATTCCCTCGATCCAGCGGCTGGAATTCTTTGATTCTTGTCTTCAAAGACCTGCTTCTATTTGGTCATTATTTCTGCCAGAGAACTTTCTCCCACCCGGCACAAACAGATGATGCCTGGAATGAAAGGCTGGCAGATATAAAGTGCTGCCTTTCGAACTGACACCGCTGCCGAATAATTGATGTTTCTCAATAGAGTTGAGATTGCATCTGTATACACTCATAATGCACATGTCATTGTCAAATGCACAAACACAGAGGTGCTGGCGTTATGCAGACGAAGATTTTCACTGTTCTCTTGTTGTTTTAAATGCCGCTTTGGAAAGATTATTCAGATTTTTGTTTTGTGTATTTGAGATTGTTCACATGCTCACGTTGTGTGTTTGTAAGAATCAAATCCATTATTAAGAAGTTTTTAACTTCAAACCATTGCTACTGACTAAAATGCATATCCTCTATCCATAATATTGCTTTCTCCAGTGAAAATGTCATCTTGTCTGAATCAGGAGAAAAATATGCAGTTTACAAGCGAAAACAGTTATAAAAATGTCTGTGGGTTTTGATGTGAGAAGACAATACGAGATGGACTGTAGTAAGTGTTATTATTGATTATGGACTATTTTTTATTATTATTGATTATAGGATATTTTGGCCAGAAGCGATGGTTTCAAGTTAAAACACCATAAGCTTTTCACTTCACAAGATGTTAACTGATGGACTGAAGTAGTGTGGATTACTTGTGGATTACTGCAATGTTTTTATCAGCTGTTTGGACTCTCATTCTGATGGCACCCATTCACTACAGAGCATCCATTGGTGAGAAAGTGATGTAATGCTAAAAGATAAATGTCTTCAGATGAAGAAACAAACTCCTCTACATCTTTGGGTGGCATGAGGATGAGTGCATTTTCACCAAATTCTCATTTTTGAACTATTTCTTTAATTGGGGGGAGGGGGTATTGGTAATGTTTATTAAAGCAAGCAATCACTGTTATATTGTGCACACTTACTACGGTCACACTGGCAGTGACTTGCAGCAATAAAATGACCTGAAATAATACATTTTCAGTGAGAGCTGACAACGTGAGCAGAAGTGACCTTTGGCAACAGGATGTGGCTGTGCCCAGCAACTCTACACAGTTAAGAATAACAGTGTGCGCATGCAGAGCGACTTGATGCAATGACTACCAGTGAGTGAAGACAGTTGAGTGATCCGTCTCCTGTGAGTTTTTGTAGTCCAGGGTTGGCAAGATGGAGAAGTTATTCCATTCATTTTTTAGAAGTCTCTGTCTCTGTCATACAAGAACAATAATAAAGGAATCTTCTGTGTTGAATACACATTAAGCTTAATTGACTGCACTTGTGATGTAATGTTGATTGAGAAAAATTATTTCGACTTTTTTCACAAAACCATGGTTGCTTACAGTGAAAGTGAATGAGGCCATTTTTAATGGATTTGAAAGCAGAACGTGCATTATTTGAGCCGTAAAAGTCAACATGGGCTCAATGGACAAATGCGCTTCTACCTATATTTTGCAACATCTATCTATACAATTCACTGTAATTTGCACCTGAAATGAACACTAGTGACAGTAAAACACCAACAAATTGTATTCTTTTTCACATAAATCATGTTTCAAGGCAGTTTTTGTAAAATTATACATTTTGATGTTTGCGTCAAATAACAGCTCCTTATGTAGGCCTATGTATGGTGGACAAGAAGTGCAAAACAAATTACAATTCTGAAAACAAAATAAACTACAAAGGCACATGCAAATAAAAAAAAATAAAAAATAGCAATTCAGAAAACACAACGACAAATCCGAAAACAAAATAAGTCAGAAAACACAACGACAAATCAGACAAACTGGAAGAGGTGGGTATAGTTTGAGACAGCGCCATTGGTTTGAGAATAGATTACTCACCACTGACTGGACGAGACATCTGTCAATCAAGGTATTCAGGAAGAACAGCAGAGTCGTGGTAGAAAGTTCGGAGATTGTATTAAAGTAGCTCAGTTTAAATGTATTGTATGAATTGCCCTTACTGTGGAATAAAAAAATATGCATGTACATTTACAACACTGTACTCTGTATTACATTACCTTTGAATCAGAATACAAAAATAGTTAACGCTAATCCGAGGGTGTTTCTAATACAGCGTCAAGTCAAGTCACCTTTATTTATATAGCGCTTTTAACAATACAGATTGTGTCCCATAGCGTCTATGGGAGTGACGGTAAATTTGGCATAGCCTAGTTCTCTTTTCTGACTGCCATTATCAGTATCTCTCAAATTTGTTCTTCTTCTTTTTATAAATCGTGAAAACACTGTCGTGGGAATGCAAAAAATAAAAAACAGGCAGAGGTGTGTTAAATTTGTATTTTTTTCTATGTGGGGCAGAGATAGCCTAATTTAAAGGGGAGAATATAAATACAAAATATTAAGAGTTGAAAAGTCTTTTTATTTGGAAAATTAAACTAATTGAGTTATATCCAACAGCATTAACACCATTCAAAAGCAAAAAACGGCCTTATTGAAAATGCAAATTGATTCTCTGCCAATAGGAGGCATTAGGCATTATAATTTAGATGAGATGAAAATGACATTGAACATTTGAGAAACGCCCCCTTTTTGGTCCGAAGAGACCAATACTTGGATTTGTCATTGTGTTTTCTGGCTTGTTATAATGTTTTCTGAATTGTTGTTGTGTTTTCTGAATTGTTATTTTGTTTTTTGGATTTGCATGTGCGTTTGTAATTTGTTATTTTGTTTTCAGAATTGTAATTTGTTTTGCACTTCTCCGCCACCGTACCTATGACTTTTCTGACATTGTAAACTTGCTCTGTAGCTCACCTGGTACAGCATTGCATTTGTGAATTACATTGTCTTTATGTTGTTATTACAACAAAATTGGAAATAGCTTTACACAGAAAAGGTTAGTAAGTGATTTTTTTTCTCTGAAAAAATAATTATGTATCTGCAGACACAGCTACATGCACATTTTTTTTGTGAACAGCATCAGCCTGCTATCCACACCATAGCAATCACACAGCAATCTTGGCACAAGCACCACTGAAATTTATGTGAAAATCGTAGTTTTAATGACACATTTTCCCAATATTTACACTAATACTGTAATTATTGCATGTGCCGTTGATATGGCATTGTTGGTTCTTTAAACTTTGAGTCGGATTTTAGATTGATCATAAAAGAGTGATGACTTTACAATAATGTTAATTTGCATTTCATGCCGTTTTGTTTATTCACATCAGAGCTTTTCTTCTTTGACACTTTTGCAATTAGCAAAAAAACACGCTCTCTCCTTTTTTTCCAGATCAATTGAAGCTTTGAAAGCACAAAAGCAGTATTGAGAAACCTATCAGTGCCAAAGAGATTTTACTGCTGAAATTAGCCACAGGCATTTTGGTTTTGTGCACTGCATTATAGCACACCCCCTCTCCCCTTTTCTCACTTCTTTTTCTTTTTTCTTTTTTTTCCCCCACTGTTCAAACGTTCTGGATGGCTGCTGTCTAAGAGCAGGAGAAAGAAACAGGAGATATGCAGAATCTACAGGGAATATAAATGAAAATGACTCAAGAACTCATTCAATCAAACTCCTTTAGTTTCGAAGAGAACAATAGCGCCATGCAAACCATGAAAGATTCATGAATATATAAAACAAAAGGATGGATTAGCCAGGAAATTACATTTTGAAATTATATAATCTAAAAATTGATGTAATTTTTTGGATGATAAAATATTTCCGTTAACACTTTATTTCGATAGTCCAGACTAACTAACGAACTTTGCAACTGCATGTCAACAATCATTAAAGTATTAGTAGACTTAATCGACTTATGCTTAATATATATTTTTTTCTCCATACTTTAACTTATTCTGCTAACCCTAACCCTAAACTAACAGTCTACTAATACTCTAATAACAGGTAGTTGACATCTAGTTGCAAATTAATGAGAGTTAATTGACATATTAACTAAAGTGTACAAAGTGGACTATCGAAATTAAGATGTAACCATACTTTATTCTATGCTAGTTTAATATGCACTTTATTATGAAACTTTCTGTTTCTTTGAGCAGCCTTTGCTCAGCCAATGACGTGACTTTGAGGGTGGGGCTATATGTTTGTTAGACCAATGGCAGACATGTTTTCAAAAAGGATTTTGAGGTTTCTTTTTGTGCAGGCTATTGAATACAGATAGGCGGTCACACTTTAGTCTAGGGACCAGTTCTTACTATTACCTAACTATTACTTACCTATGACGTTTTCCTCAGTAAACTCCTAATTTGTTGCTTATTACTAGTTAGTAAAGTAGTTGTTAAGTTAAGGTATGAGGTAGTATTAAGGGATCTAAAATATGCAATAAGACATATGTGCTTTATAATGACTAATAAACAGACAATATGTTAGTAATATGCATGCTAATAAGCAACAAGTTAATAGTGAGAATTGGTCCTTAAAATAGAGTTTTACCAAAATAGCTATTCAGGCATTGTTTTAGCAAACAACAAATTGTGGAAAAAATTATACCATCAGTATTAAATATCCCATTTCATACTAAAGTATGTCACATTCTGAAAGCAATGATACCCTTTTTCACATAATCTACATGGGAAATAACCAAAAAGGTTTCTGAATCTCTTAATTTGTTAAGAAAGGGACCCTTGATCATTAATGTTTGAACAACTGGTGAATGAGTCAAATCAGTCGACTCATCTAGACTTTTGACACTCCGAGTGATATATACAGATTCACATGACTCTGCTAACTGATTCTGGATTTTTGATTAAATCTATTATCATCTCATGTGAGAGAGAAAAGGAAAAAGAGAAATGGTTTCAGACTGAGCGTAGCAGCAGTGTACAAAGTGGGCTAATTAACATCTGTCAGTCAGCAGGCAGGAGTGCTGTCGAGCTGTTGATGTGGCAGTGCCCTGCTGCCAGTGTGCCTGCCAATTATCAATGAACTCATAAGAGATCCGTGTTAAAGTGTCCGGGTTATTGTTACAGGGGAAGTCATCAAATAAATGTGTCTGACTGACTTCAGAGGTGTTGTACCTTTTGTTCAAGCCCTAAAACTGCAGTTAGGAAAGGAATAGTTCTCCCAAAAATGATAATTCTGTTATTAATTCACTCTCACAGGTTCCAAACCCATACTTGCTTTGTTCTTTTAAATGCACAGGATGTTTTGAAGAAGGTTCATGCTGCTTTTTTCCTCATAATGAAGGCTTGCATTGCAGGGGCTGTCAAAAGCACCAAGAAAGTAGACAATACGACTCACATGATACATTCCAAGTCTTTTAAAGTCATACAATAGCTTTATATGAAGAATAGACCCAAATCTTAGACAATTTGTGCTGAAAATGCCTGCGCTGTAGCTCTCAGATTTCTTTTATGTGTATGTATGTAGATAGTTGAACTTTGCACTTGAATTACATGTCAAAGCTGTATAAATTAAACCAGTCATTTTTTTGTAATGGAGATTGACAACCACTGTTTGCTGTCAGTGTATGAAAAGAGTTGCTTGAACATTCTGCAAAATGTTTCCTTTCGTGTTCCATCGTAAAAAGAAAGCAATACAGCATAAGTGTGAGATACTGATGAAAAATGTTCATTTTTAAGTGAATTATTCCTTTAAATAATTACTGGTAAAGATGACTTGACAGCTTTCCTGTGATTATCAATGATAAGCAATGAACCTTTTAAATTTGAATGTCAGTGAAAGAGTTCCAAAACCAGATACATAAAGCCAGTCCAAATTCTGGTGGAAAAAAAAACCCCACAGAAATCTATCCCCTTTTCCTTTAAGTGAATAATTACAAAGACAGAATATTGTTGTTCTTCCAAAAAGTGTGTTTTTGTACTGTGCACCACTGAATTGAAATAAGCTCACACATTTCACATTTTCACCAGAGTGAGAAAACCCTGAGCGTGGAGCAGCTGTTTTTTGGATGCACCTCAGTACAGTTCTCAGAATCAGCTGTTGCATAATCATGGTTTCCAAAGTACTTTCAAGTTAGGGTCTACTAAAGTATTTTATAAATGCAAGGAAACTGTTTGCATTTGTTTGTGCATGTATTTTTGACTAAAAGCTGTATCATATATATAATGCTGTGGTTTGACCTTTTGTTTGACATTTTCTTGTCAAATCTGATAATAAATGTCAAAAAACTTGGGGCCCTCTTTATGCATGCATGTGTGAATTCAAAACCTGAAAACACATGATAAACTGATAATTCCTGTTATGTAGCGCCCTTCTGAGCTCTGTAACCTTGTCAAAATGAATATGCTTGTGTTTTATCTAAGGGCATACTTTGATATGATTTTTTTTTTTCAGGTGCACTTTTATTAATTGTAGCATGTTTTTTTTCGCAATGGTATTAACAGGATTTCACTTGAAGTTAAATATCTTTTGAAATTAGTTAAAATGATAAAGCCTGTGAAATGATTTCAAATAAAAAAAATATGTTAGAAAAATCTAGAATTTAATCTTAATGCATTTGATTTTTTTTTCAATAATTTCATTATATGTATATATATATATATATATATATATATAATTAACTTATTGAAAATGGAAAAAAAAATATTAAGACATACAGTATATGATGAGGACTTGAAAATAAAAGGAATGACCCAACTGTAGGACGACTACAGTCAAAAGTTTGAATTGGACAGTAGGCAGGAGATAATTAACTCAGAAATTACAGTGGTATAATTAGGAGGCGATCCCCTTTAGACCGTATCAGCACAGCTGTAATGACTCTCTTATTCATCTCAATGAGATTAAACGGGATGAGGTGCCAGTCGTGTGGCCTTGGCTGTAATGATGAAGTATTTCTCAAGTAATTTATCACGTCAGCTGCCAGAGGCTATTTTCACCATTTTAATACATCCGGGTGGGATGTTCACATGAGTGGTCAAAAGCCTGTTTCTTTTATAGACAATTGCAAGCAGCATTTCTCACTGAACTGTAATCAAACAGTTTTTAAGCCTGAAAGTCTTTTCCACACTAAAGATGAGCTGTGATGCTCATCATTAGCGAACTGTTTTTTCAAGAAACAGTACAGTCATTTGTAGTGTTTCCTCGTCCCTTGTGCATCTGATGAGTGGTAAATGGTATCAGTCCATTACCTCACTGGTGATATACAACAAGATTGCTTCCACAGAAGCCTTTTATTACTCTCAAAATCAAAAGAAGTGTATTGACTTGACTTCAGACTTTTAGGAACCTAGAAACAAACCACTGCAAATACAAAACATAGATATAGATTATAGAAATACAGATATAGAGAAATGAGCAATGTGATTTGTTTCTCAGCACTGACTGTGCTCTCGAAACACCTTGTTGGAGCTTTTAATATAGTACACCAGTCCTGGCACATTGGTGTCTCTTTCACAGCAATACTATGGCGTGTTCATTCTCGTAGCTGCAACTTTGCGGCTTTATATTGCACAATTGTGACTTTAGTCCTCTTTTTTTTCAATATAATTTCTTGTTATTTGGAAATTTCGTCTCACAATTGTGACGAGGGAGCCTCCAAAGAGAGCCAGTGCCCCGGGGCTTCACAGACCCGTAATCCGTTCTTGCTCAAAAGCACCATTTCACCTGAAAAGCTTCAACCTGTTCACTCACACACTAGCCTAGATCCTGAAATAGCCTCTCAAACTGCCCTATTGCACTTCTTGTTCTGCTACGATAAGCTTCAGAGTTACTCTGAGGATCTCTTATACGCAGGTTAATATGAAAATATTATTGAGTTCAGAAGAGAGACCTCATAAAGGGACTTTATTGAAGTAAATTATTGACAAAAATAGAGGCTGAATGCACCATCAGGTTTACTCAGCTTTTTGACACAAAATAAATATTATTTTTTATTTCAAATGAGCAAAGGGGAGAGCTAGCCTGACTCATCTTTTTCACGTTTATGGCACTGCTAGTAAAGAGCGGATGATAAGGGCATAAACTGTATTGTATCAGTGTGAGCTATTGTTAGACACAGTGGCATCTTCTCTGTGTTGCCTGACCGTTGTGAAATCCATCAGCAAAGCATTCATTCGTATAACATCCGGAAAGCCATTCTGCCTCAGAAATTTATTTCTCCTCTCCCACTGTGTTATTTCAAGGTAAGATTAATATCAGTTCGAAGGCTCAGCGATGAATTTGGAGAGGGCATCCCCGGGCAAAGTATGCAAAAAGTGAAATTTGTTATGGCAGTGTGCCGCGTGGAACGTGATCACCATATGGCTCTCGCCAAATCATCATAATGTCAAAAACAAACATATGTGGGTCTGTCTCGTGGCTTGTTTTCAGGAAAACATGCGCTTTATTACTCGTGCTGAACATTTGTATGGAGGAATAATGCAAAGAGGCATATTTCTGACAGCGTGTTCTGTGTAATGTTTCTATTGTGTTATCAGGGATATGAATATATTTGCCAAGCGGCTGTGTTCACATTTCTCTTATTCTGCTGCCTTCAGAGGTGCACATGCTTACTGCTGCAACTCCAGTTCTGTGGTTACAGCTGCAATATCAACAATCAACAGTCATCAGTGTTTGAATAAAATGCTGATGTGACATTATACTGATACAAAAAAAAAAATCAGACCCTTTATAATCTGGTTGGTTATTGGTTATGTCTTAGAAGCACTGTGAACTTTATATACCTTTATATAACTTTATATACATAAAATAAGGCCATTATGCTGGATAATTTGTAGACAAACAAACATTAGGTTGACAATGAAAGTTACTTAAAATTATGTAGTTACCCAGTTTGAGGATTCCTTAATTATAAATGATTCTAAATTAATATGCATATATATATATACAAAATATTAATAATAATAATAATAATAATAATTGTGTTTTATTAATAATTATAATTTTATAATGGGCCTGATTTCTTTATTTTGAAGACATTTTTACAATAATTCAGCCATTATTCAATCATTTAATCTGTCAAAATATAACTTTAATAAAATATAAAGGTAAATAAATAAATTGTAATTGTAATAGAATTGTAGCACTAGACAGTTACCTATGGCTATTTTTTTAATACAGTTGTCTGATTGATTTTATGGTCTCAAGCATTCAGAAATTACACAAAAGAAAATTAAGCAGTTTTACGATAAAACCTTGGTTAATTTTTGTAAGGGTTGTGATGTCCACATGTTTTTTGTTGAAGAAATTATAGAGGCTGTGTCATCTATAGCAAAAAGGTGGCCAAAAATGAAAGATTAAGTGGATATTTGAATGAAATGTTTGGTCAATAGCATATTAAACAAGGATATGATCGTGCTGTAAGTGTAACAGCAGCAATTAGGCCTTTGGCTCCCTTTACAGGCATTTGTAATAACATGGTAATGTACATAAATTGTTTATTTTGTATTGCATTATGTATTTTAACAGTGTTATTCAATGAAACCATATTATTAATTAACCAATAATTATTGCCTCATTGTTTTTATGTAATGCATTTTATGTCATTTTAAAGGCTGTTGTTGGCTTAGGTCTGTTTTAATAACCACAAAAAATATTATCTTAATACTTCTTTGTAAATTATTATTTGAAGTAACAAAACCATGGTTAATTTGCAGTTACCATGGCTACAAGAACCATGATTTTTGGTTTTATTCGTTTTAAAATCATGGCTAATTTTCATAAGGGAACATGGAAACTCAGAGAGAATATTAGATGTATCGTTGGTGGTGAAATTATTACCAACATTAAAACACGTTATTAATAACGTCAACAGCCACAAAAAGTTTCACAGGATTATGAATACCTGAAAGTGATGCACGGGCTTCATATTTTTTCCCTTTTCTTTTCTCGGCGCCGGATTGCTGATGTCTTTTCACGGGCATAGTTGTCCATCAATTATGATCATTTGCATTCAGCGGCAATCATAAGGTGCGAGCGGTCGCGGATGCGGGAATGGCGCTTTTGAGCAACTGGGGATGGTGCCCCCCCTGGTACTTGGTGCCCTACGCAGACTGCATACTCTGTGTATAGGGAGCGCCGGCGGTACTGGGTCTAAGTAAGAGAGCGTGTGTTCCAGCTTGACCAAAGGGAGCCAGCACAACCAGTGCAGCCTTGCTACGCTGTTGTTTGGGATAATGTCAGCTTCCATCGCTCTGCTCTGGTTCGTGACTGGTTTACCAATAACCCAAGGTTTTCAAACATCTTTCTACCTGCATACTCTTCCCTTTCTAAACCCAATAGAGGAGTTTTTTTTGGCAGGGCGATGGAAAGTATATGATCGAGAACTTACATCCGTGTTCACCTCCTCCAGGCCATGGAAGAAACCTGCCTGGATATTTCAGTTGATGTGTGCCAGGGTTGAATCAGGCGTGCAAGAGGATTTTACCCCTGCTGCCAATATAACCTGTGATGTTGACGAGGTTCTTTGGCTTTTCCCAGACCAAAGACAGGATTCTGGGGCAGAATTGTTATGTTCATCGTGTGAAAAGGTGACTTTTTTTTGGGGGGGGGGGGGGGGGGGGGGGGGTTGTATAATAACAACATAAATATTACCGTTTTTTGTAGTATTGTTTTAAAGTTTATCTCATCAGTGTGTAAGACTGTGTTGTAGTGTGTGTGTTTTTGAGGGTTTGTGTGTCATGTCTAAGAGCAAAGATTGTTTTTTCAGCAAGAGTGAGTTATTTTGAGTGGAGAGCTTCATTTTGACCTGAATATAGGAAGTTTGGGGAATTGAGTTAGAAGTTATGGATTTGTGTTTAGAGTTTTGCAAAAGAAGAAATGTGTTTAAGCAATCGAGAAAAACTGTAATTAACTACATGTACTTACTATATGGTTAGGGTTTGGTTTAGGGTTACTTGCTTGTAATTATGCATCATTTATTGTTATTATAATAGTACATGTATTATGTGTAACAAGAATGTGTTACCTATTTGTTTTGTTTATATTTGTTTGTTTATTTCTGAAATGTTTATTTCAATATTACTACATTAATTTTGGTCAACAATGTTAACAATGTGTTATACATAGTATTAAATTTAATTAATTGTATTATGATTAGTCTTGGACAATATTACATAACACATCTTTATTTAATTAAAAAAAAAAAATTATTAAGAGCAAAATACACCTGACTCAGAACAAGCTGTTTATAACTACTGGACAACACAAGAAAAAAAAAATACAGTTAATTCTGTTTTGACTGGCTAAATAAAAACAAAAAAGCGTTGCTAAAACATTTTTGTTGAATGAATTGGTTTTAAATTGCATTATTAAAGCCTCTCGACTGTGTTCACAGGTGATGTGTGCTGGACACAGGTGGAGCTGCTCTGGTTCAAAGTGCTGCGCCGGTATTTTCAGAACGAGTGACCGCCTCCAGCGAGCCCTGACTCCGCCTTCCGCAGGGCTGCGTGTCGCTGAGCGGAGAGAGGCAGCGGCAGTGCGAGCTGCGCCGCGCGTCAGTGAGGGAGACAGACACCGTTCCTGCATATGCGGCCACCGGCACCTCACTGAATCACACCGACCATGGACCTATTCGAGTTTGACTTCTTCAGGGACTGGGAGCTGGAGCAACAGTGGTACGTCTGCGGGCTTTATGTGTTTATGCTCATTCGTTTTACTGAATTAAATGTCTTTGTCATGCGCTCCGATCTGACGTGGTCACATTCCGAAATACGAGTGAAACCCATTATGACGCATGATAGCGGCTGTGTCTCAAACCCAGCGAGCAGCCTACCTTCACAGCGTTTTTGGGCATCGTAGACGCGTTCCGAACGCGCATTCGCAAAGCGCCTGTGATGTCCAGAAATGCTGTCTTGGTAGGCAGCTCGCTAGGTGTTCGTAGTGCTGACTTCTGCTGTCTCTGGTGATGTGACTGCTCTTCTGTTTATATAGATGCATTTGTAAAAGATGATTGGGACAAACTTTAATTACAGAATCGCTGTTTTGATGAATTGCATGCTGATGCATTGAATTATAAATTGAAACTACATAAAAAAAACAAAGAGCAGCTTCTGCCACTTGTTCCTGCTACTTTAAACTGAATTTATCTGATCGTAGATTATTGTTTGATTAGATTATTATGAATCAAAAGTCCTATATGAGTCAGCTAGTTGCACTTTATAGTCTTCATGTTTAGGCAATTACATAAGTAATGAGTAATATAAATGTAATTAACATGCAATATTAGTCAAATATATTGTGATGCATCATCTAAAATTCAGTTGATTAAAGTGCTGCAGTTTATTACATGTACATGGACACAGTTATATATTGTGTTGAATTTGGAGATGCTTGCATTTATAAAGCAATCCCTTGCTATATGATTTTTTTTAGTGCAAAAGTGTAAGTTTTGTTATAAACCTCTACTACTAATTGCCAGTTGGATTTGTTTGTCTTTATCCATTACTTTATCATGCAAACATAAATATTTCATATTAGTCTAGTTATTTAAGTGTCATTGTTAATGAGGCATTCAGCTATTGTGCCCCCTGCTGGTTAGGGTTATGTGTTATTTATATTTTTATGTACTTTTATCCTCCACTACAATATGATTTCAGCATAATTCTCTGCCTTAAATCTGCTGATTTTTAACGCTCTCTACATCCCCACCATGTGGCAGAGCACAGGAACCCATGGAGTGCAGATATGAATCCATACAAACGCAATATCACAGAGAAAATGAACAATAACTGTGAAACCTCTCCAAATATTTGAGCATTTATCATTTGGCCTATATTGACAAATTCACATGAACATGAATGCGTTGGTTTGGTTAGTTGCTATTGTCCTGGATGACACGTCTTTTTCCTTTGTTGAGCTGAGTCTTAGTTGCTTCACATTTTCAAAACCTTCCTCCGATTTTATCCTCTTTCTTTTGTTTTTATCCTCACCGTCCTGCACATGACAGAACATCATTGAGCTGTTATAAGCAGAAATGTGATTTATAGAAGACGGTTTTAAGTGGCTACATATTCTTGAGCATATGATTTTGCCACTAATTTATTTATTTTTATAGGAAAATTATCATTTTAGTTATTTAAAAAGGACTAGCTCATATCTTGGTTACATCTCTCTCTTGAAAATGTTAAACGAGAATATAATCATCCATCAGACCGATACTCAAGTGTTATAATATGTCAGTATTTTGTCTAGGGACTTGCTGTATAAAATATGAATCCTTTTTTGAATACCCTTCAGTGATGGCTTGTTGACTTAAACCGTCTGTTGTCTGAAAAACATGTTGTCTTTATTTTCCATATAGTCACTATAAACATATATAGCAAAACTTAAGGTTAAAGGTTATTTTTCTATGCGCCGTGCTGATATTAAAACTGTTCTCTCTCAGGAACAGCTATGGGCTAGTTGCTTATTACTTCTGCGGTGGTGGCAATTTTGTCTGTTGTTGCCACATTCATAACCCTGAGCTACCCATTAAGTCTGTGAATATTTATGAGGGTATTTAAAAAGCCATTTTTGTGTGATAAGTTTGCTTGGTCTGGGTTTTAAAAGCAGTATTGCTATTTTTACTCGTCTCGTCGACCAACCAAAAAGGCATTTGAAATGTAGATTCGGCTAAATACTTAGATGAATGATCGTTCTGTGTTGTGTAGTAATAAATCAACATTTCAGAAGCAAGTGCACAATAATAATGCACTCATAATTCATTGTCTTTGTGTTTAATACTTGCCATGGTTATCTGATGGCCCAGGGCTGTACTTCAGCAATCATATTGATTTGAATCTGATCTCCCGTATGTTGGTTTGGGCTTCGACATGAGTTGGATGTAATCAAGTCAGATTAGGTGGTGCAAAATTCAGTGAGGTGCAAAATGAGCTCAATGGAGAGCAGTGCCTTATTTGTAGACAAAGGTTAAGCACGGGAGGCACTGAGGCGGTGGGGATTGGGACATGCTTTTCCGTGCTGACACAGCCGTGACATGAATGGCTGCCACAATTATGTTGGCTCTTCACTTTAACAGAGTCAAATGGCTTTGAAGTGTGTTTTTCGATTATTTTGCGAAAGTAATTGCTCCTCTCACTCTGTGTGTGGTGCAGCTTTTCGTTTGGTAAATCATTTTGTATTATGAGAGTGTGAGTTAAGTATTTGTCAAAACCAATGCGTTTGGATTATAAAACTGGAGCTATGGTTAATTAGACTTTATATGCCTATATTTTATAGGTTTGCACCTTTAGTGGTAATAGAAGACCTCGTAATTAGGTGCAGCCATTTATTGTGACTTTCTTTTCATTTGGCGGGACTTTATGGTCGCCCTGAGAGCAGGACCAGGAGGGATTATTCAATGACTCAGTTGTGCTTTTTTCTGTTACTTGCCCTTTCTCAGCAGGGATTTCTGTCCCAATAACTCATTTTTATATCCTGGTGTTAAAATGTGCAAAGCCGAATGAGAAGTTAACAGAATTTTGGACTCTGAGCATTTGTTTTGTATATGGAAAACACAGGCAGTACTTTTGCATTGTTAGTATGAATATTCAGAAAACCATTTTTTTATTTATTTGTGTATGCATGTATGTATTTTTACCAGCTATTCACATTGAACAAAGTGTATATTTTCATTTGAGCTGATCAAAGTTAAAGGGTTATTTCACCCCAAAATGAAAATGTTGTCATTAATCACTTACCCCCATGTCGTTCCAAACCCGTAAAAGCTTCGTTCGTCTTCAGAACACAATTCAAGATATTTTGGATGAAAACCGTGAGGCTTGTGACTGTCGAACAATTAACACTGTCAAGGCACAGAAAAGTATGAAAGACATCGTCAAAATAGTCCATCTTCCATCAGTGGTTCAACCGTAAAGTTATGAAGTATACGAGAATACTTTTTGTACGCAAAGAAAACAAAAATAACGACTTTATTCAACAATTTGTCTCCTCCGCGTCAGCGTAGCGCCATTTTGGAGAGTATCTACTGGACGCAAACTGCTTACGCTGTTCTGTGTCAGCCGCACCACATGGATACGCTGTATGGTGTGACATAATGTCCTATGGTGTGACACACATAAAATAACCACAGATTTGTTTTTATCTCAAAATACCTAAAAAAAACAGTCGAGTACTGCAATAGGGGAGATACAAATATCACTCAACTTAAAATGGTATAATTTTCAGCAGTTTTGAATGGATGACAGTAAAGTTTGTCTTGTTGTCAAAGTTTGTATTGAAATTGTCCAACAATCAAAGGGAAAAAAATTATGTTAATTATAATTTCATATTAAATAAATAGCACTATATGAAAATAAGTGTCTAATAATTAAGATAAATCTCTCTCTTGCTATTTATGTATTATTAAGAGTTTTTTTTTCTTGATCTTTGCTATGTCACACCATTGGACAAATTTATGGTACAGTTCAGTAAAAATGTAAAAAAAAAAGCAGTGAAAGAATTGACGAAGTTAGTGACCCTTTTTATTTTCTCAAAGATCAGACTTCACACTACATAAATATATGCATTTCTTTTTCAAAAAAGTTTTTTTTTTTTTACAAAAAAAGCATTTTTTTACTGCCTATTTGTCAACTACCCATATATGTGACCCTGGAGCACAAAACCAGTCATAAGTAGCACGGATATATTTGTAGCAATAGCCAACAATACATCGTATGGGTCAAAATTATCCATTTTTCTTGTATGCCAAAAATCATTAAGATATTAAGTAAAGATCATGTTCCATGAAGATATTTTGTAAATTTCCTACCGTAAATATATCAAAACTTAATTTTTGATTAGTAATATGCATTGCTAAGGACTTCATTTGAACAGCTTTAAAGGTGATTTTCTCAATATTTAGATTTTTTTGCACCCTCAGATTCCAGATTTTCAAATAGTTGTATCTCGACCAAATATTGTCCTATCATAACAAACCATACATCAATGGAAAGCTTATTTATTCAGTTTTCATGTGATGTATAAATCTAAATTTCACAAAATTGACCCTTTGAGATTTGAGATTGAATTGAGATTCTAACATACTATTTAATTTACATTTATTTACATTGAATGATGCAATGAACCCTTTCTAAATGTTGGCTAAACGCTCAAAACCAGTGAAATACAAGACAAACTATGAGAAAATAAATGGTGGCAAACAAAAAGAAAATGCATATTGCCAAACCAAGTTCTCTCTTCCATAATGAAGCATTTATTTAGTGAAGTTCAGAAAGTAGGGCACTTAGAGTGTGACAAACAAAATGTTCTGTTATGCTGTGAAACAACACTTTCTCTTGGTTTATTGTGTGTGTGTGTGTGTCGTGTCCACTTTGTGGCACATTGTGTGCCGTTTCTCTTTGCTCCCATGCTGTTTAGTCACAGGGATTGAACATTCTCCGTGGTCGTGGCACAGATCTACCACATTTCCCAGCTTCCCTCGCCTTCCCACTTCCACCTTGACCACAGCTGGGGACTATATATCACACGGCTCGCTCGAGGAGCCGCGCTCCGTGCCAATCTCATTTGTGCCCGGCTTGAAAAGGCAGCCAAGCCAGGCTGTGCCCGGCACATCTCTGCGGCGGCCGCAGAAGCGAGGAGGCTCGGCAGTTGGCATGCTGTTTGTGAGAGCAGGTTGCCAAGCACAGTGCCCGCGGTCTCATTTCGCCACCTGCAAAAAGAAAGCCAAATGCTGTGGCATGATAAAGCAGCAAGGTTGGCACGCCGGTCAGGTTATGTGGGAGAGACGAAAGGTGATGGGTTGCCACCCTTCTGCCCTCGGGTTCGGCACACAATTAACAAGTTCCTCTGAAGGCACGGCGGTCGGTAGAACTGCGGATGTGAGTAGACCAACAGCTAAAGATCTATGAACACAAATATGACTTTAAATGCAGTATTTTTTTTTCTTTGTTCAAAGGAGATGAAGACAGCAAATCAGTCTAAGCCAATTTACATTTTTCTTAAATGTCCCTATGCAGAATATTCTGAAGAAAATGAATATTAACTAATTAATGATAAATATTTATTATCACTATTAAATTTAGGGCTGCACAAATAATCAAAATAAACCTATGATACATATGGCTAAGTACGATTATCAAATCCCAAAGGCTGGGACTGAATTAAAATGAATATATGCTCCAGGCAGTGTTCTGCCAGAATAAAAGCTAAGTGGTTTGTAATTTGAAAAGTACGAAATTAAGACAGCCATTAATATTAGTATTTAAATTTTACAGTTGTACTGTAAAATAAAATTATTATTTTTATATATTTTTTCTTAAACAACCAGTTTTAATTTACAGTGAATATACAGTGAATATTATTATTATTATTATTAAAACACATATATCTATAATCATTGATTATATGATCTACAAACAAGCACAGCAAAACTGGACCTTAATAAATAAATAAATACATACATAAAAAAAAAAAAAAAAAAAATTGCTATTCAAACCCCCCTCTCCCCCAAATTGTGCAGTCCTAAAAATTAATTCATTAGAAAAAAATAAAAATAAAAAATAAACATAATAATAGATATGTTCACTTCTGAAATTACTTTTATTACTGCTTACATGACCAAGGCTATAGGAAATAAGCTTAAATTGATGAATATATTTTTTCATATTTATTTATGTATTGATTGATTGATTGATAGGTAGTTTTCCTGTTTCCTGATTGTTAGCCGTTCGCTATGCCATTGCTTGGGTGTTCTGGGTGATTTCAAGTCAGTACTTTGTTTTTATTGTTCACCCAGTTGAAATCAGTATCAAATAACCCATTTCTAACTAAACAGACTGCATTAAGACTAATTTAGCTGATTACCTTGATTCACAGTGATCCTGCTTCTCAATGCCAGTCAGCGTAACACAGAACAGTTGAAATGGCACGAGGAGGGATGTTGAAAGAGGAAACTCCTCCAGCACAGCTCTTCTTAAGGTCTCTGGATGGCTGTCCGGCTCTAGAGAAGTTATTAGCTGAGCACTAATTACAATAGACCCAGTAAGGGCCGTGCTAATGACCCTGTGAATTCAAATGCTTAAATATCTGCTTCAATTAGCCTTGACCATTTCGTTTAGACAGCATCAATGTTCGTGCCAAGACTGTTTTGACTCAAACATCGATGGTGCATAAAAACGCAAACAAAACATGAACGGAATATGATTTTGGCCAAGGCTGTATGCCAAAGACTAATTTAGTCGTTGATGAACAAAGCAAGGTTACATAAATAGTGGTTGATTAATATAACAATTTAAAGAGTTGCTGGTAAATGTGTGAGTGGTGCATTTTTATGATACTTGCCATGAGTGCATTTTTGACTAGCAATCAAGGACTTTCTACAGCCAAAGTGATGGATTTGGTATTAAAAATAATAATTTAATTGGACAAATTACTTTGGATACACTCTATCTTCAAATTCAAGATAAAGGTATTTGAATTGTATATAAAATATCAATCCATTTGAATTTCACAGTTTTAACATTAACTAACAAACTTAATGTGTTGCATAGCCTATTTTTCATAAAGCATGTTCAAAATTGTGAGGTTTTTTTTCTTTAATTAAGTTTGGTTTGTTAAAACTGTAATCCAAGCAAATTGAAATTTTATATGCAATTCAAATACATAAATCATACATATGTTTTGATATTTAAAAGATTATACAATTTTTCATTTTTTTTTTATTACAGTAAAAACAATAATATTATTAAAATTAAATATGAACTGTTTTCTGTGTGAATGTGTTGTAAAATGTATTTTATTTCTGTGATCAAAGCTGAATTTTCAGCATCATTACTCCAGTCTTCAGTGTCACATGATCTTCAGAAATCATTCTGCTGCTCAAGAAACATTTCTGATTATTATCAATGTTGAAAACAGTTGTGCTGCTAAATATTTTTGTTCAAACTGTGATTTTTTTTTCATGATTCTTTGGGGAATTCAAAACAACAGCATTTATTAAATATATATATTTTTTATATATATATATATACATACATACATTTTAATTTGTCTTTACTGTCAATTTTGATCAATTTAATGCGTCCTTGCCGAGTAAAAGTATTAATTTCTTTACAAAAATAAATTAAATTGAAATGAAATGAAATAAACTTTTGAACATGCCATCAAAGCTATAACAGAAATGTGCTGCTGGTCATGGGTGTTGGACACGTCTTCTGGACTGCTTTCAGTATTTAATAAGAGACATCAAAGTTGCCCTGCTCACATCAAATGAGTCAAGCAAACAGATAGGTGTGCAATGAAACAGCGACGGCAGATCCGTAATGAAAGCCTTTCTTATTTGTCGGCAGACTTCCGTTGCCGTCTGATTGGCTGGATTCCGTCTAAAGATCTTCAGGTTAATCAAGCTTCATGCTTCAAGCTTCCAGCTTACCTTTATGCCACGAAGCAATTTACTCCACTACCTCAAAGGTCACTGCTTCCACTGAAAGCACTCTATGACAAATATGATGATTCAATACAGCCACGCAGGCATCTGTAGGCTTTTTTCAATCTCATTTCTTTCTGAGAGATGAATCAGTTTGTCTTTTAGACTGACCTTTTGCTGTTGGCTTGGTGTAAGCCGAAGGAAATTGCACATTCTTTTTAGAGGCCTAATATTAATGAATGTCTCGAATGAACAATATTCAGATGTCTCTTGTTTCAGAAAGCGAGAGACACGTGTATTGCTTATTGCTCGAGTTCATGCATATTGGGAGGAAACAAAGCTGAATTCCTGACAGTCGAGCAGCGTGGGGAGCTGTATATGACTCTCTCTCAGACAGAGTTATGTGCTGAATACTGAACTTTATATGCGTTTTACAGTTGCATAATCTATTCTTGGAGCATTGTTTTATGTGTGGGCATTTTGCCAAAGCACTGTGACAAAGATGGTTGAATATTATTAAGAAAATATTCCTGCTCAGTACCAAATACACAAAAATCTGATTCCTGAGACGTATTCATATGCAAGAATCAGCTGTACTGCTGCATTCTGTAACAACATGTTGTTGTTGTTGTTGTTGTTGTTGTTTTTACCTTTCTGTTTCCTTTATTCATTTGAAATGAGACTTCCAACTTTTGTCTCCTATTACATACTTCAAAATCCTTTTTTTTTTTTTTTTTTGCCATATACCTTGATGACAGTAATTATGAGCATGCATTTGTATTGTATGGAAAATAACAACTTTGACATTTTGATTATAAGTCTTTTTTGTGTTGGGAAGAAAGTAAAATGGTTTTCAGGCAATGCATAGTTCATAGATGATGACAACATGTTCAGTTTAAAGCAAATGAACTGCAAAATGTGCAATTTGGATATAAATGTGTTATGGTTAACTAAAATTAGAACTAAAACCATTACAAAATTGTACAAACTAACAAACAAACAAAGAATGAACGAAAGAACAAACAAACAAATAAAAAACAAAATATAAAAACTTAAACTCATTTTATTTTAGCTAATTTCCAAGGCAACATTTCTCATTTTCATAAAGTTAAGCTTGATTTACTAACATACCTAAACCAAAAACTGTGTGTGTGTGGGGGGGGGGGGGCAATGAATGAATGAATGAATAAATAAATAAATAAACATTTTTAAAAACAAAAATAAAAAATATATATGAATGAATGAATGAATAAAAATATATTTATTTATTAACTGAAATAAAATAATAATAAAACATATATTAAAACTTAAACTCATTTTATTTCATCTAATTTGCAAGGCAACGTTTCTCATGTTCATTTAGTTTAGCTTGATGTACTAACATAAGTAAAGTGAAAACTGAAGTAAAAATGTATCAAAACTATACAGACATTTTAAATAAATAAATAAATATAATTCAAAATATTAACAAAAACTATAATACTATCTCAGTGATACTAAAATAACACATATTTTGAGTTCTTATAGTGTTACAGAATAAAAAAAAATTCCTTTGAAAGATGCCAGTGTAATGTATAAAGTAATGTTTATTTACTTTTATAAATAAAAACAAAATAAGACTTGATTGACTGGTTGTCCGTGATGTCTCTGTGAGAGAGGGAGGCATGAGTATCTGTGTGTGGTGTCCAGTTATAACTGTGTGTTGACGTTCACAGTCTGAAGCGTCAGGACTGAGAACAGCGGCCAGCGTTTGGCTTCAGCGTGTAAAAATGGAATCTCACCTTGTTTATTGGGAGCTGCAGAAGCGCTAAAGAGCAGACGCGCCTGCCAAATATCACAATCACATGGAGCTCCGTCATTCACGTCCAACTGTCCGCTTATTTTCACAGCACATGCTAATTTGTCCCATTAAACGTGGCTCATTCACATGGAGCTAAAAGTGTCTGAAACTCTACTAGTGTTGTCATTCTAGCTGCTCCAGTGCTCTGAAAGTCCCCCTGGCTTTTATTGTTTGATAAAGATCGGAAAGGAACACACATCTTTATCAGAGGAGGAGAGAAAAGCTGAGATAAGAAAATGAATTGAAGCCAAAATGCTTTAAATGGAAGACTATCTCCCTGTGAGAAACTCATAGAGCTGTTAAGAGCTGTGAGTAACAAAAGAGCCACAGATGCATGGAGACTGATCTCACCGGAGGGGAGAAAGTTCTAGAGAGCAGTGTGTTTACAGCTTGATGCTAGCTTGAGCTGGACATTTTGCTTTGAAGGTGATAAGAGAAAATAGACACTTGACTGAATTAATGCTTCTCATGACCTTAAAAGCCTTATTATTCAAAGGCATCTGCTTAATTACTTATTTTTTTGTAGAGAAATGTTTTCTTACAGTTTGTTTATTTATTTATTTTATTTGATTGATTGATTGATTGATTGACTGGTTGGATACATATCAAAATATATAGGAATATATAGATGCTATTTGAACTTTTATTTCCTAAAACAATATCATTTTATAATAATAATAAATAATAATAAACAACAACAGCTATTATTATTATTATTATTATTATTATTATTATTCATTGGATGGGCCAGATAGATATGAATGTATATATGTCTTTTGAAAACATATTTTATGACATAAAAACATAATAATAAATAATAATATTTTTTTTTATTGTTATTGTTATTTATTATTATTATTATTATTATTTACACTATAAAATTATATTGTTATATGTTTTATGTCATAATATTGATAATATTGGTTAATTAATTATTATAATAATTAATCTTGTCATTTTACATTATTGACACTATTTTCCCATTTTGATATTGTGCAGTTGCTTTGACACAATTTGTATTGTTAAAAGCGCTATATAAATAAAGGTGACTTGACTTGACTTGACATTGTTAAATGTTAAATATTATTTTGTCTTAATAATAATAATAATAATAATTGTTATTGTTATTGTTATTATTATATTATTATTATTACGCTATACAATTATGTTGTTATATGTTTTATGTCATAATATTGATAACATTGGTTCATTAATTATTATAGTAATTACATTGTTAAATGTTAAATATTAGTTTGTCTTAATAATGTCTTAATGATAATAATAATAATTTAATTCTTATGATTAATTTTATTCATTGGCAAGACTAGATCGAAATGAATCTTTTGTATTAATATTTCATGCCTTAAAACATAAAAACGACCCAATAAAATCATTCAGGACCTTTCGTTCAGACATAAACAAAAGAAAGTGCCACCCCAGCGATCACTCTTCAAAGTCCTTCACAGCCTATTTGTTGTACGTTATTGATTGCATCTATCTGTCTTTCTCCTTTATAAAAATCTTTCACATCACACTTCTTCATATCATTGAATGTGGCAAAATAGCTCTATTACTTCAGTCCGCTTAGATTAGACGGCACGTCTTATACAAAGATGTTTATAGAACGCTGTATTATTCCATCAAGAGCTTCAAACATAATGTTCCTCTGTGTCTGTGTGACGGCTTTGAGTGCCAGGCGTTTTCATTCTCAGGTAGGAGAGTGTCAGGTGCTGCTGTAGTATTGCAATGCATATTCATGCATAAATAAACAGCAATGAACAGGTTTGACGTGCTGACACCCTCGTTGTTGCGTGGAGCTGAGTTATGGTCGACTGTTGCATAATAACAGCCATAATAGCAGTGTTTTCCTCACACCTCAGAAGCCTTCACGGCACGAATCATTCAATCAAAGCAGGTGGTGCCATTTCTGCAGAAGCTTTTGTTTTTTCATTTCTGAATTTCTCATTTCTCAAGGAATGTGTTTGCTGTAACACTTGTCTTGGTGCAACACACAGTTGTACATGAATCGGCCCCCCTTTGGTTTCATCTGTTACGTTTGTCTTCATTATCTCATGTATCTTCTCTTGCGAAAGGAATAAGGGATTGTTAGTGCTTCTGAGTGGACGGGTGGATCAGTTGTTTTTCTGTTGTTTCTGTGACGTTGTGGTCACTAGATATGATTTAGCTGGTCAGTGTAAGTCCAGGGCCCGCTGACCCGGGGCCAATATAAGAGAGTTTAGGGCCAATTGACAGAAGTTTTGATACACTGTAAACGTAAACATTTGGTTGCAAAATCTGGTTGTCAGTATTTTGACTAATTTACTGATTGATTGATTGGAAATTATAACTTAAAATAGTTTTGGTAGCATCAATAATGAGTTTACAAAAAACAAAACAAAACAAAAAAATATAATAATTACAATTTAAAATATAATTCTAAAATGTATTTGTAATGAAAATGATAATGAAAAAAATACAGTTATTTTACATTATTATTCATTATTTTTTTATTAATTTATATTTGTGAAAACGGCATTATATATATATATATATATATATATATACAGTATATATACGACACTTAGAATTTGTGTATAACAGTACAGGACAAGTTATGCAGTTAATTTTATTTATTTATTTATTTAATGGTAAGCATGAGCAGTGGTAATAATTCTTGCCATTGTGACACCATGTCACTAAGTCAAAGTGGCTTTGAAACTAATAATTTGCTTTAGTGTTTACCTGGGCATTTATTCTCTAACAACTAGTTTGTTTAACTGCATGGGTTTGAACAGCAAAGGCGTTAACATTAGGGCTGCATTAACTCTTTGACTCCATGTTTAGATAATTCCCCCAGCGTTTCTGTAGCCGCGTGAACCCTGCAGGCTTTACACGTCCTCCCTTCGCCTGGAAAATCAAACCTTTTAGTTACAGAAGCACCGCGGGGACTTCATGCTAAAATGGCCCGTAAAGCAGCATACAGGAAGCCAGGGCTTCAGAAGTCAACAGAGGAATGATCTAGATGGCAGAGGAAAACGTCATCAATTCACCACTGATGGCAATAGAGCCGGGCTCTGGTGATTTATGACACGTTGCTGTTTTTCCCAGCATGCTGTTCCTCCTCTGCCGTGGCATTGAGTTATTACCCAAAGTGTGAGCAACATACCTGTTAGAGATCAATCCGGCACTTTCTCTGTTTGCGGGAGCCTGCTTGACTTCCATGTTCGCAGCTTTACCCGCATTGATATTTCGCTATTGATTTTCCTCTGTTCATTTCTTGCCTCCTTCAGCACCTGGACTGATAGGCCAGTTGTGTTTAGTCGGTTTTATTGTGATGTGACAAAGATGGATGTGACATTGTCCTCTGTGGGCCGCTGGATAGTGGAAGTGTTAATGAAGCCATTAGCACAGTCCGAGAGAGAGGAGAGTGTGGCGAAATTACCATTATTCTGCCACCATTAAGTCGTAATCTGCCAACTTCTCTCTCTCGCTGTCATTCTCTCCATTTCCAGCTCTTTCTCTCCTACACTTGCTGATCCACTTCGACTGTCCTGTAAAGCTTCATTAATTCATTTGTTATCAAAAGCAGTTAACCACCAAAAGAGTGCGGAGGAGTGAAGGGGGGTCGTAATAATGTATACTATAATTACCATCCACACCAGCTTCCAAATGCACGAGCCCAGACGAGAAAAAAATTGGCTACACAATTCATAAATCTCATTACCTCAAAACTCCATTCTTATGAAGAGACAGAAGCTCATTTGCTTGGCACAAAAGCAGGGGGAAAAAAAGATCATCACTTAAAAGCGCTCGGGTAACCTTGGATTTATCTGAAGTTGAAGAACTTTCTCAGTACTTTCTCGTCTGTGGCATTCAACAGATTAGGAACGTTCTGGAAAGCCCACAGCTCTCAGAGCTTCTTATTTCCTGATGGACTGTGACTCATTTTAAGCTTGTTTAATTAAGTGCAAAATGCCTCTCTAGTGCACAACGTGGAGTTGACAGGAGAACGTTCTTTGTCAAGGGCTATGCGTTGGAGACTGAAATTGGGAAGTTATCATGATGGTTGCCAATAATGGAATATCAGTGATAAATATCGATATCTGAAAATTCACGTTTCTTGGTACAAAAACAATTGTAATTTAGGGGACCTTGAAAATTGATTATCCACTTTGTAAACTGTATAGCTAGCTCTATATTTGTATGTACTGTATACTCAAGATTATACATTTTCTAAATTAAACAATTGTCTTTTAAATTGTCTTTATAGCTGGATCACATGGCTGAATCATATTTTTCGTGAAAAAAAAAAAATATATATATATATATATATATATATGAAGAACTTATTTGCAAACTCCGTTTTTTTAATTTCCAAAAATCATGTTTTTTTATTATGTTATCATGTTTTTATTGTGTTTTATTGTGTTAGTTAGCTGTATTTTTTGTTTTTTTTTACCTAATCAAAATAACCCAACTGCAGTTTGATTGAGATTAATTGGAATGCACAAACATGATTTTTGAAAATTGTTAAAAACGGAGTTAGGCTATCTGTTTTTGCAAATTAACTCTTCATATATATATACTGTATAAATGTGACCCTGGACCACAAAACCAGTCATAAGAGTAAATTCATTTAATGAATAAATAAGCTTTTCATTGATGTATGGTTTGTTAGGATAGGACAATATTTGACTAAGTTACAACTATTTGAAAATCTGAAATCTGAGGGTGCAAATAAATCAAAATATTGAGAAAATCGCCTTTAAAGCTGTTCAAATGAAGTTCTTCTACAAAATGTATTCATGAAACATGATCTTTACTTAATATCCTAATGATTTTTGCCATAAAAGAAAAATCGATAATTTTGACCCATACAATGGATTGCTGGCTATTGCTACAAATATAGCCATGCTACTTATGACTGGTTTTGTGCTCCAGGGTCACATACAGTATATAGCTTATTCATATGCCATGTTTTACAGTGAATATTATTCCAAAGTAGTTTTACTAGGAATATTGTTTAAAATCCCCTATAAGTAAGATAAAATGTTAGATAAAATGATAAAATGTTAGACAGGGATGAACATACTGTATATACATATATTATATATTTGTTTGGACCTCTTTTTTTTTTTGAATATGCTTGTTATTTTACATGTTACATATTAATATGAACATGAACTAAATAAAACAATGTCATGCATACATTCTTCTCAAATAGTAAACATTACCTCAGGTAATTATTCAACTAAACAGTAATAAAATAAAGAACAAAGAAACAACTTAAAGCAATAGAACAAATTGAACTGTAGAATAGCCGTATTTTGTCACGGCTGTCTTGACCTGCATATTCAGACTTGCTTGATTCAATACCTTGGGTATCGAATTGAGTCAGTCCTCTGTACAATATAGTTTCTGTAAGAACATTGACTGCTGGTAAAATCCATCAAAACCAATCAGAACTTGAATCTGTGGCTGAGAACTTATTTGTGAGGATGTAAAGACATCCAGTTTTAACTTACGGGAATTGTTTCTCCAAATGAGTTTACTTATTGGCAGGGTCTTGCACTACAAATAATCGACAAACCTTCTGAATAGTAATTTAAATGTGTTTGATTGGAAACAATGAGTTGATTTCTCTCAGAATGTAAGTTTAATTGCCCCTTGTTTTATAGTAATTACATACAAATCCATGAATAGAGCAAGCAAGCAAAAAAAAAAAGAACAAAGCTATTGGCAGGAATGGCTGAGAGAGAGGAAACAACAGACGCATGCTATCTGGACAAAGAAATCTTTAGAGGAAGTGTCAGCTATACCAAAGCCAGTCCGCGTGTGTGTGTGTGTGTGTGTGTGTGTGTGTATGTGCTGGTTCTCAATAATATTGATCAGGCCAGACTATGCTTATGCTACCTATTAACATTGTACTTTCTCATTAAGGTCATATTAGACACAGTCAGCAGTTGTTGATTGATGCCCAACAATCCAGAAAACATAGGAATCGATATGAAAATGCAAATGTGTTACTATCCACCCTACAGCATATTCAAGCAATCGTAACAATGCATTGACAAAGACAGCATTTGCTTAGTAAGAAGTGTGTCTTGTTTGATATATCGGGGTCATGTGATTGTGAATGATTTTCAATAGCATGTACAAAAGGAACTGGAGTTGTAGAAACTAGTTCATGAATTTATTGCCATCTGTTTTGATTTTTCAGACATTTTTAATACGAAAGCGTACTAAAACTGCTCTGTCAGATATCTGAGTTTGATACCCTAAATATTCATAAGTCAAAGCATGCTATGCTATTTGCACATTACTTGACTTCAGGAAGTGTTATCAGCAGTGCAGCGAAGACAGTTATGGTGTTAATATGCTAAAATGATGACACAATCATTGACGAAACACATTTTATTAAGACCCTGAGTAGATTGTATTGGGAGTGTGTTGATGTATTTAGTATACGGTTTGACTGTGGTGGGCCTCTCGGTCTCGGGTGAGGGCCCGTTTCCTGTGGCAGCCTTCTTGAATGAGGGACCTGAATGGTATCTGAGCTTTACAGGAATGCCAGGTCCTACGCTGCTCCGTGAGCTGGAGTCTGCGGCCCCACCGCTCTGGCGTAACCGTGGCAGGTTGGGGTGGGGGATGCAGATAGCACAGGCCCTGTGGATGGAGATAAGGGTATCCTGGCAGCCATGAGTAAAGACGAGGAGGGGGCTCTAACAGCCCACCGCACCAGTGCAACCTCTTTCACTTGTTCACATGGGTTGATGTGAGGTTCAGAAACATGCTGTGGGCATAAGTCATACATTTTGTAAATCTATAAAGTGTTTTGTGAATGTATGTACTCACAGTGGAATGTGAAGTCATGGGTAAAGTATTTGATGTTTTGGCATCCAAGCTGTTTTCAAAAATGATAAAAAAAAAAAAATTCCAAACCACAGTGTGCTGTTTGTTATGTTCAGAGCATAATTCTCCCATTAGTCACTGTTCATGAGATAATAATCAACCGGTGTTGTCAAGTCCATCTCAAGACCGAGTCCAAGACAATTTTTTCATGGTCTCAGTCTTGACTCTGACATTTAAAGACCCTCTTCAGACTCAACTTTTTTCTGCTCTCTTTCTTGACTTGGACTCAACCCTCTTCTTGTTTCTGTCATGACTCCATCACTTTAGACCCTCTTCAGGTCTCGGTCTTGACTGACACAATAAGATATAGTGCACAATAGGCTCGGGTATCTGCATTTACAGTATTTTATAACTTGATTCCCACATTGCATTTCATAATAGATTTATGCCAACAGGCAACCATATGTCATTAGAAAATGCAACTATTTTAAAAGGTGGCAAGTTCATATGAATTCATATAATGTGATTCAGTTCAGTTTCCCATTGGTCAAAGCGTAAAATAACTGCGAGTGTGTGTGTAACGGGCTTGTTTTAATTCAGCTTAATCACCAGATCGCAACAGTGAATGGCATGCTGTGTTAGTGCAAAGTCTGGTACACATGATTGTTTTGTGTTCATTTTATTTTAACATTTGCAAATTTCCTAATATTTTTTTATGCCTTATGAAATAATAGTGGAATTTAGAGTGGAAAAAAACATGTCTTTGTGGTGTGGCAAGGACGATCTGACAATGACTTTGCTACATTTGCAAAATGGGAAGTCTGCTACAAAGGTTGTTCAATGGAAATGTTGACATCAATTGTAAAGATGTATAGATTAAAGAACAGAGTTTGGGAATTAATCTGAACAACAGATGTGATTAGGACATCTCTGAACAAACTTTTGAAAATCTAGCAACAATTTGACACTGCTAACTTTGGCCCAACTGTCCAACTGGTTCTTTATCAGAAATGGTCATTCTAACAGTTGGGGAACTTGTGGATAAGACTTTGTGTCCAACAGACTGATAAAAACCTGTGAACTCTTGCATCAGATGGTCAGTGATGGTCTGTTGGTGGTTTGTGGGCTGAGACTAGGTCAGATGCTTCAGAAGGCCAACAAAGAATGGAAAAACACAGCAAATACTTTCATAGCATTTCAACCTCAAACTCAGAGGTTGTATGTTTCACCCTGTTATACAAACACATCCCTGAGGTACGCATGCAAGTGAAACACTCATCAGAACAAAGCACCCAACAATAAACAGACGGCTGTGATAATGGTGAAGGCTCATAACCAGATTGTTGTCTAGAGGCGCTAGTGGTAATTGTGCAGCTTTTTTTTCAGCTCCTTGCAGATGCTTGAGTGAGAGGGACGTGTTGAAGAGTGGTAGCACATCTGAAGAAGGTGCGCTATATGTGTGTGAACAAACACTGCCTTCAAGTCATCACATAATAATCACATTTACAAGATGATCACACATGAATGCCACCGCAGTGTTGTAATTACCAGTGGGAAACTGGATTTTCTGTGAGCTCTAGTTGGGGGTGGAGTTAAAGAAACATGACAGAAGCAAATTGGTATTGGTCATAATTACTAGGAATGCATGATATTAAATGATACAGATGAGACAATACGTATTATCATGCTATGGCTGATAATTGATAAATGTCAGAAAGAATTTTAGAGGGAATACCAGAACATAAAAAACACAACTTATGCTGGTTTAATCAGCAAGAATATGAGGTAATATGTGAGGTAATAAATACTACTGTTCAAAAGTTTTTTTTTATTTTTGTATTGTTTTAAGAGGTCTATTATGCTCACCAAAGGATGTATGTGTTATTATCAGTTGAAAACAGTTGTGCTGCTTAATATATTTAATGAAAGCCGTGATACATTTCTTAGGATTCTTTTTTAGCATTGATTTGAAATGTAAATCTTTTGTAACATTATAAATTAACTGAATGAAAAAAAAAAAAAAAAAAGGATTCTTAGAATCCCCAAACTTTTGAATTGTAGTGTATGTACAATTTTTTTTTAAATTAGATAAAACAAAAATTTGTATACTATGTATTTCAGCTGTTGGCATGTAATGCACTTCAGATGCTCACAGCCCTTTATCACAGCAAACAATTAGTCACAACAGGAGGCAGTTGGTGAGAGTGAGTGTTGACGTAATCTATGCTCTGCTGTGCTGAGGTTTTGTGTGTGTGTGTGTGTGTGTGTGGGCTCAGTGGTCCACGGACCCCCCGCTCTACCAGCCACAGGGTGGGAAATGGGTCGAGTTTGCCTATAGTGTGTTGATACCCCCATCCGCCTCTCTTTGACACACTCTACTGTCAAGAAGCACGCTGGGTTCTGCCTCTTTGTCTTGTCACGGTGCTTTATGAACAAACCGCAGCTTTAATACAGAACATACAGTATGTACGGTGGACCACGCACACGCACAGCCGTACGTAAACAAACAAAGCCCGTATAAACAGCCATCCATCTCACTCCCAATCGAGAGAGTGACAGGGCATATTGGCTGTTGCTCAGACCGGTTTTGTATGGATTGTTTTAATAGACCGCATCCCTCCTTTGTCATGAAATATTCCCCGCACGCAGGAGAGTTGCATTCCCGCAGACATATTGCCATGACAAATCCTACTTCTTGAATTGACAGAGGCAGTAATTTTAGATGAATATGGTTGTAATGTCAGTCATTAAATCCATTGTTGTCAAATGCAAAGGCCCAAATCTCAATAATAGTGTTTATATTGTGATACGCGAGTCGTTTATTTTATTATGGTAATGTGAGAAGAATGCATCAGTTGCCATTAAATGATATAAAATGCGTTTTTGAAATCAAAAGACTGCAGAACAATGATTATTTATGCCGTGTCCCTCTGCTATAACTCCCATTAAAATGATATCCTTGTTAATTACATGAACCGACTGCAGAATTTATTTTACTAACCAGAGAGGGGATTTTGTAGTCTGTGTGCCTGACTACAAATCAGGCGCTCAGCCAATTTTCTGGAGTAAGAGAGCAGATTTGAAACAATTCCTTAACATGAGTTCAGCTAAAACCTGGATTGAATCGCACATTTAATTTGAATCTTGACGGGGTCCCATGAGGAATCAATATAAGTGTTTATTTGCAGCATTTCACAGCTGACATTGACGGGAGAAGCCGCTTGCTTCCTGCTAACAAGCTCTTTATCCAGCATGGCCACTCGCTAAAATATGCAATTTACAAAGATGTTCAGTCTAAACTCAGACTTCTTTCGTTTGGCGCCTGGCCGAGTTTTCAGAGCCGTATCCATTACTATCATCTTCCGAATGCCTTGACAACACAAAAGAGCCTAGCTTTGTATCAAATATTTACCCTCAACAATAGCTCAACAAGAGAGTCAGCTTCGCCTTAAATTCCGGCTCATAAACGTGACAAGTTGTGCTCATTTGAAGTCTTTGTGGCTGCATGTTGACAACGATCATGTAAAATGGAAATAAAAGCAGGAATATTTAAATAGGCCGTGCAAATCGCTCGCTTCTAGGGGGGAATAAAAGGCAGGCAAAAAAAAGAAAAACAGAACAAATGAACAAATAATGTTTCCAGACACACTCAAAGGACAAACTGTCACACTTGTTTGGCTTTGGAAAAAGCCTCCCTATTCAAAAGGAGATTTCTGATCTACAAAACACAAGTGTTTGGCATGCATAATGCATAATGGCCGATGGGGGGTAAGGGGGGGCAGTGGAGAACACTCACTTCAAGAACAGAATCAAACAGATGATGGGGTCTACAGTCAGACCTCTGTGGTCAATAGAGGACCTATTAGAGGGAGGCATGTTGCCACAGAGCGATGGAGACCGCTGTGATAGGACAACGCTAATATGGACAGCATTACAGTTTTTGAGGGGGTGTGGGGGAGGTTGTATTCCCTGCTGTGCCCCAACCACAGATAATCCTAAATATGATACCCTTTAGGTAGGTAGGTAGGAAGGTAGGTAAATAAATACATAACATGACCTGGATTAGGTGTGGATGATATGACTAAAATATTATATTATATTATATTATATGTATTCTATTTATTTATTATTTATTTGTATTATTCTTTTACTTTACTTTACTTTTAGTAATTTAGCAGACACTTTTATCCAAAGCGACTTACAAATAAGAAATGTAACTAAAACTAAAAGTTAAAACTCTATAAATACTATATATATATATACACACATTTAAGAAAATAAAGAAATTAAATAAAAATGACAAATGCATACAACAACATTTCAAAACTAAACATTTAAATGAAAACAAAAAAATAAAGCTAAAAACAATTCAAAATATTAAAACAACAAAAGGTATGAGTATAATAATGCTTCTAACATAACACTAAGCCAAACACCAAAAAACAACTACATGTGTACAGCCATACACATATACATATATATATACATATAAAAATAAATTCAATATATATATTATTTCATTTCCATGTAGTATGGAGTACTAAAATAACCCAAATTAAATAAAACTAAAACTTAATAAACAGCCTATACAGACATCATAAAAAAAACTAATAAAATGACAACATTACTACAACTGTAACTAAAACTAAAATAGATAACAAATACAAATCAAACGACAGTAGTTTATCAGTAATCCTAAAAAAAAAACACTGAGCCAAACACACATGTTTTAAAACAACAACAACAACAACTTACTTACACATAGTAAGAAATGGTTATAAAAACTGAAACAGAAGTGAAACAAGTAGTAGGAAAGAGGAAAAATAAAAATCGATACTTATATCCTTTGCCGGTGTCGCTGCCCGGTGGAGTCGCACGGTAGAGTCGATGGTCTTTACACTCTTCGGTCTTCACACGACGGCTGCCACGACCGCTGCCGCGGTAAACTAAGCTTTTTTATACCCATCTAACAAAATACTACTCCAATTCAGCTGAACACACTTTCCTGTTAATCACAACAAATGGCCAAACAAGCGCCCGACACTGACAAGGGACGCGATACACTACGAGACCAAACGCGATTTCAGCACCTCTCCACACAGTTCTGTTATTCTGACTCTTAATTCTAATTGGATAAGCCTCACTCAAACCCATACGATTGTGAAGTTAATGGTTAACCAACACATTACAGCTTTTCTAGAATACAGACATTTATATAAGTCTCGCCCACTAATAGCTGTGCAAATCTATATCGCTGTCACATCTTATTTGTGCAGTTCTGTTTTGGGACTCTTGTTTTGAAGTTTATTTTGCTCTTTACCATCAGCTTTCTCATTTATGTGGTTAGTTCCTGTTTTCTTGGTTTCTAGCTTGGCTGCTGTTCTGGTTGGTTGCTGATTATGTTCACCTGTTTCTTGTTTATTTTCCTGTGTAGCTACAGTATGTGTGAGAATTTGCAGTATAGCGAAATCTTTTCTGTTACCATCATGCTGCCAAGCTCTAGTCTACCTAATGTCTCTAATGGATTTATAGACTGCCAAAGTACATCTATATTTATCTAGACCACTAGAAGTATGTACAGAAGATTAAGCTGTGTTCCAACCAGAGATAAAATGTCATGCGATTAATTAATCGAGCGCATACTATCCGCTATCTGCTAAAAACGTCTCGCAGAGGTCATGTGGGACCACATGCTCCGTCTCGTCCCTGTACTGCACGTAACCCCGGCTCTGCTTCAAGACCCAGTGCCATCCAGGTGGCTCAAGCAGCTGTGGAACAGGCTCTGCTCGCTCTCCGCTCGGCTCTTTCCTCCTCGCCTGACTTCATCTCGGGTCTGTATGGGCGTGCAGCTGTTCCATTCGGCGGTACAGCGGTCCAACCACAGGCTATAAATAGGGTAGGACATAACATGTCAACAAACATTAAACCTGCTGGATTGTGGGAGTTTGAGGGGAGTTTGGTGAGATGCGGTTGGCTCGTATTGAGTTCGCTACAGGATGTTGACGTTCCTTTACCCCAGTATGGCAGGAAAATGTTAGAGCTGCTTGTTTAGCCCTAGTCAATGTGAAAGATTTGAGTCTGTGTTAGACGTTTCCAAAGCGTTCTCATTCTTTAACTGGCTGAAATCTCTAAGGAGCTGCTTGGTGGAGTTCCTTAGCTGTAAGAAAAGTCACCTTGATGACTTTGTCAGCTCTGTGTTCATTTGAGCTCCTCCGTGTCCGAGGGAAATGAGACCCAGCTGGAAAGGTGACTGAGCCAGAGGGGTACAAACTTTTTCCTCCCAGGCTGCCAAATTACAATCACTTTGGTGACTGTACTCAGCATGTTATCCTAAAAATCAAGGTAGAAGAGCATTACCTCCCTTCCAAAAGAAAATAAAAATAAATAAAAATAAAAAGATTTCTTTCCTTCACCCATTGTGTCTCCCTTTGTTCTTGTGATTTATGCTTCAAAATTAGGTCATTCTGCTTCTAAGCTTTCCTTTTTTTTTGTTATCGTTACTGCCTTTATCTTTAGAAGCTTGCCCTAAATATGATAATTTCACAACATACAATGGCTCGGTGCCAAAATCAAGTGAGCTGTCTATTTTCTACTTAAGCAGCTGCCTTCTAAGGGGCTGTTCACTCAGAACACGTTTTTGCATTTCATTGCACTGCATTTACATTGGTTTTCTATGTAAATGTGCTAGACACTAATCTTTTTTAACTCTGCGCTCAGATTTTGCATCTTCTGTAGCATTTTGTGTATGAAATACAGTAGCTTTTTCAAAATGCAGTGTTCAAGTTAAAAGAATATCAACAAAACAAAAAGCATATATAGAACTTGCAGGTTTTATTTTTCATTCCCCTGCCATGTGTCTTGTGTTTTTAAGCACAAAATCACATTTTTGTGAACAATCTACTGTATATAGACAACAAATCTGGACATTATATGAAGATCTCCTTGCCTAAAGTACATGGGAGACTTTGTTTTCAGTTGGATTTGGTGTTAGCATGTTGCTAAGCTAACAAAACAATTCTTTAAAAAGCACAGAAAAACATTGAAATATTGCATAAAATAGTTGTAATTGGAGTAAACTATAGTATTACCACTTTTTGCTATTGAATGAACAATGTGGTAGTACTCAAGTCTGGTCTTCTCAACCTTGTTTAAAAAAACAGCATTTGCTGTTTAGGTATGTTTTGAAGCATGGCAGCTAGTTGAGCTGTTTTTGTTTTTTTTCAACAGGGAAGTCCGAGTTCAAGGACATATTTTCTGATTCAAGTCTGAGTCCAAATGCTCCAGACAATGTGGTTTTGGACTTGGTATTGAGTCCCAGTCTGATCTCGTCCAGACTTGAGTATTATAGCACTGCTTCTTCCACAATTTTGTACGCATTTTCTTCACAGTGCTTGCCGCAATGCATTATGAGAGTGCCATAAAACTTGGCGAAAAGAACCTACCTTAAAAGTCACCATAATGCTGCCTTCCATTTGGAACAGCCTTTGTGTTGGGAATACGCCTACTTAGGCAGCTCACTAGGTTTTGGAATGTAGCCAGTGTGTATTTATTGGTGCATCAAAGGAAATTTCTTTGTAAATAAATTCATGCGAATGTTCACAGTAAATAACGTTTTGCTTTGATTGGAGGAGCTTGCTGCTTGTGCACCGTATAATTATCGAGGTGCGTTATTATCAGCGAGAAAAAAGACACATGCTGTGATTATCCCACAGAAATCAAATCCCGTCATCTCCAGATATCCGTAGCCGACATAATCAGACCGAAGCCTTTTCGATGTCCTCTACTGCCAATTAATTACAAGCGGACCTCTCGAGCTCCTGAGGCCCAAACCTTTGTCACTGTGAGTGCGTGAGAGTGTGTTTGCGAGTTAAAGAGAGCTCCAGTGCTCCGGACTCTGGCATATTTCCTCATTAGACCCTCTGGAGACAGAATGACCTTTGACCTATTGGCTTAGTGACGGATGCTGCAGTGCCGCTGGTTGTCAGTTCGCTGGCAGTGTGTCTGCTCTGACCTGCCCGGTCGACACCTCGCTCCCATCCATTTCACCATCACGCCGCATTTTTCAGGGTCCGGATGGCAGTGCCTCAAAGGCCGATCGCTCTCCAGAGAGTTCAAGTCTTAGATCTGATTATATTCATGTAATTGTATTTAATGCTGCCGTGTATATCTGATTTCCTTATGGATGAACTGTGACAATTGGAACTAATGTAACTGGAGCTGAAAACTGTATTTCATCTGATGCCAAGTGCAATCCATCTAGCTGAAAAATGACCCAGGGTTATTTATGGAGCGGCATATGTGGTTGTTGGATGACATGTAAATGTGCACTTTACAATAATATCTGACATTTTGGCATGACAAATTGATGTAGTGTAGAAGACACACTTTGAAAGTGTGTGTTGGATAGTTTATGCTCAGAAAGAGGATTCTGGGATTAGCTGCTTTGTGGTGCCTGTTCATTCATCAGAATTTCCTGCTCAAAACCAATAGGGAATTTTTGGAAAGCAGTCACAGTGAAAGAATTCAAGGAGGAATGTTGTAATGCGCCTGTCTTTATTGTGAGCGTCGCGTGTTTAAAATGATATGACATTTTAGTCAGCGGATAGTGGGATTATTTTCATTTTGTTTGAAATGTCTTTTGGCGTTCTTACAGACCAGCAACGAGGCTGGAAACACGAGCTGATGTTTTTAGATTTCAATTATCAGATGAGAGGTTTGCGAGTTTTATGATTAAAAGACATTTTTGAATTACTACATAACTACAATAATAGGACGATTTTATAACCCAAGGGAAATGTTTTCAGCCAGATTTTCATTTTTATTGGCCTCTGCTATTATAAAGGAATGCTATGGGTTCAGTACAAGTTAAGCAGTATCAAATATCAACTGTCAAATACAGAAATAAATTTCAACTCGTCTCAGTTAACTAAATAATGTACATTAATGTACACTTCTTTTCAAAAGTTTTTTTTTTATGTTTTGTTCAGCGAGGAAGGACATATTATTAAGAGTTAAATGTTTAATGTTACAAATATTTTCTCTTTAAATATTGATTTTTAAATTTTTATTCATCAAACAATAAAACAAATGTATTATGGGTTTTCAACATATATTAAGCTGCACAACTGTTTTCAACATTGATGATAATACATGTTTCTTAAGCAGCAAATCAGCATATTAGAATGATTTATGAAGCTCAGAAATTATTTACATTTTAAAATATATTCAAATAGAAAACAGTTATTTTAATATTCCACAATATGACTCTATTTGCTGTATTAAAAAAAGAAAGAAAATGCAGCCTTGGTGAGGGAACATTTTACCCCAACCCCAAACTTTTGAATAATAACAGACATTAAATTTGTTCCTCTATGTTTAAAAATGTTAATTGAGCTGTAAAGTTGTTTAAATCATATTTTTAGTACATTTAGCAGATGAATGCCTGATAATGCATTACAGACATAAATACTATGGGTGGGTGGATGTATGGCAATATCATGTGAAAGCTACCCTGTTTACTATGCCAAAAGTAAAAAAAAAAAAAAAAAAGATATAACATTACACAGATAAAGCCAGGTTAACATGTACAGTATGTTTAAATCTTGTCACTATATGTGGAACAGTGTACAAAGAGTGTATACTCAGGGATGAGTCAGAATCATTTTCTGTGACGTCTTTGACTTGTATTAAACACAGAACATTTCTGTAATTCATCTTGAATGAAGTTCAACAAAGGCAGAACATTATCTATACATCTTTAATTCAAAGAGTTTCTTTGTCAAGGAATGGATTTTGTTTTCAAAAATGTCGTATTGTCATATATATTTAAAACGCAACCGCTTAAAATGTATCAAGAATGATTAATATAAAGATTTGTGTTTATTAGCTAATATTTGTTTATGAGCATCTCAGAAGGGATTCTAAAACGAGATCATCAACGCCTTTCCTGCATGTCTCGTTTTTGAATGATTAAATCAATTTCTTGTAAAGGGAAAGTGTTTTCTCTTCTGTCTTTGAAGGTTTGTCTGACTGCACTCATCAGCATGCGGAGCAGCGGTTGATGGGTTAACCCTTAGTGTGCTGCAGCGGGATGATTGGCCTAGGCTTTGTGCTGCTCTCTCTCTTTCTCTCTCATCTGTCCTTGGGGGCCTCCCCCCCCCATCACCATGTCTGGGCCTGGAGCCCGTTGCTATGGTAACCTCAGGAAGAGTTAATGCAGCAGGAGACTGAAATTGTATTATCTTCTATTTTTCCCCTCTCTCCTTTCTTCGTTTTTTATTTTATTATTATTATTTTTTTTTAGGTGAGTTGGTGGTGGGGAGAAGGAATATTGGTTCACGCGTGATTTCTAAAAAAATATTGTCTCTTGGGGGGCAGTTTTGGGTTAAATAAGACATTTTTCTGTTCTTATTTTAGAATTATAGAAAAAGCGGCAGCCGATATATCGGACAGGCCAATTAATCGGTCTGCATATTTGTGGTATCGGCTACTATAAAGACTCACATTTATTGAATGAATAGGCACTTATCTTTCCATCTTTACCTCTTTTCGCTTCCTTGACTCTCTCGCCTTCATCCATGTGCACTTCATCACCCTCCCACCATTTCTCGTTTGACACTTGAGCTCCATCGAGGGCTTGTTTGCTTTGCTCCTACCACTTGTCTCACTTCATGTTTCTGCCCATTCATTGACAGTGATGAGTACGGGTCCAAGAACGCCACTCAAGACCACCGGATTTGCTTGAAATCCCCGTATTAACCGTATTGTAATCCCACTGTCCGCTTGTGACGAACGAACTGGAGAGATGTGTGTTTTAGCAACCGGAAAATTAATAGAGGGTCTGAATGTAAGCTAGACAAAACAGTGAGACACGCTGGGAGAGGAGGCAAGAAATTATACACCAGATTTGAGTTTGAGTTTAGACACGCTTCTGTGCACTTTAACTTATGAAGCTGGTTTAATGACGATTTGGTACAGAGTGCAACATTCATGTTGTACAATCATGAGTTATTAATGTTTGAGTAATTTGGAAACTATTTAAATAAAAACAAAAACTGCCTAATGTTATAATTGTATTTCTGTTTTTTCAAAGATGCTATAAAGGCATAATTTCTGAATTTGATGATTGGAGTTTCCGATGTTATACACATTTTTACAATAATTTTTCAAATTAAATAAATAAATCAAGTAAATAATTTAAAACTTGATTTATTTATTTAATTTTCTTTTGAAATATATAGTCATCAAATTCTGAATATATAGTCATCAAATTCAATTTCTGAAAAAAATGTATTACAATTTTCACAAAAAAATATTAAACAACTGTTTTCAAGATGAATGATAATAATAAAAAATGTTTTTGTGATTTTTTTTGTGAAAATTGTAATACATTTTTTTTCATAATTTCTTTGATGACTGTGTATTTCAAAAGAACAGCATATCATTTATTTAAAATATAAATATTTTGTAACATTATAAATGTCTCCAAAGGTATAAAACTCCAAACAGTATATATATATATATATATATATACGTATATATGTGTGTTTGTATGATTAATTGATATCTTTATGATATTTTCACTGCACCACTCACATATCTAGTCTGAACTGACACACACACACACGCACACACACACACACACACACACACACACACACACAGTTTTGTTGCAAGTGTCTTGAGGTGGGCTATCAGTTCCTGTACAGTTAAAGTTAGAGGGTTTCACCCATTATTCTAATCTCTTCTTTGTCTTCACTTTCTCTCCCGATAAACTGGTTGTTCTTTGTGTTTGCATCTTATCTCATGATTCTGCTCTGTAGTACTCTCTTTTTCTCTCCCTGTGGGTGTTTTTTATAGAATGAGTGGTTTCTATGAGTGTCGCTGTTGATTAATTAGTGTGTGTTCACAGGGACTGCCTCTCGTTGCTGGTTAAAATGCCATACGCTTAGTGTAGCTACTCAGAGCTATTTCAGTTTTTGATCAGTCATTTCTATATATGAGTGTGTATATTGTTGACCCAATATCGCTAATATCATCATAGCCTAGTTAAATATTATCACTGGTCTCTATTTCCAGCTCTGTGTGAGAAGAGAGATCTCTTTCCAAACAGCAGAGCGCTTAGAATTTTTATTTGGTTATCATTCTGTATATGCCTTGTAGCTTTACCTGTGTGACAAAAAAAAATCTGAATTTAGTAGTGTGTCAAACGTGTAAATGAATGTCATCCAAAGAAAATTACCCTTGATGGTGTTTTGTGGTTAATTGTGTATTCACAAGCACATCCACCATGTCTGAACACTCCAGATAAGCAGGAAAAAAACTCAGTCAGGCAAAAATGATTTCTACATTTGTAGTTAGTTAGCTAATAAGGCAACTAATGACAAAATTGCACCAAAGAAAGTATTGAATTTGCCTTGTTTTTCTCGTTTGTAAATGTGTGTGTGTGTGTGTTTCCACAATTAGATCTGTGTATTTACTCAGATATTCAGCAAAGCAATCTCAACAATTATGTTGCTGTAAGGATGCACTGATAACAGTGCCGGTTTTGGCCAATTATTTACAGATATTATCATGTTTCCATTTCATTTTAAATATCCCATCTCATTAAATATTCAGTTAGTCTTAAAGGGACAGTTCACCCAAAAATGCAAATTCTGTCATCATTCACTTTCTTCTATTGAGCATGAAAGAAAATATTTTTAAGAAAAATAGTCGACGGTAGCCATTTACTTCTATACTACGAAAAAAAAAATACTATGGAAGTCAATGGCTACCGTCAACTGTTTGGTTACCAACATTCTTTAAAATATCATTTTTTGTGTTCAACAGAATAAAGAAATTCATACAGGCATGGCACGAGTGTGAGTAAATGATACTAGAATTTTCATTTTTGGGTGAACTATCCCTTCTGATTGAAGGCACAACTGAACATTTGCACCACTTTATCAAGATCAATGAAAATCATGTTTTGCACCTACAGTTATTAAAAAACAATAACTGTAAGGGTTGTAAATGCACACCGTTATATACATAATAATTTTTTATGACAAATACTTTAGTTGAATATATACAGAATGTGATGCTAGTGAGCCAAGAAGCCCCAATTATATTTTATTGTACTTTATTTCCCATTAGATAAAGTGTGTTCAGATAAAGTGCACTTTAGGCCTACTTTGGGTATATAAGCCACTTAATGCCAAGAAAGAGGCAGTAAAGTCATTTCACATGTCATAGTAGTGAAATAGCAGTAACCCTGATGCCCAAACATTTATTGCTTTAGTTTGAACATTTTTGTTGTTATTATTGTTGGTGGTGGTGGAGCAAACGATTTGAATAAAACCACTTACTTAAGATTCAATTTCTGCCAGCACTACTGGGGAAAATGAATGAAAAATAATCCAAGCAGTTTATCCAATGTCATGAATAATGCACCTCTGTGTGAAAGGTTTCGTATTCGCCCGCTCATATGGCTTGCTTTATGTACCAGCCTTCATTGTCTTTGCCAATGGGAGAGCGTGAGCCAAAAAATCAAAAAAGCATTCGTGCCAAATGAATCCAATGTGGCTCCAGCGAGCATTTTTCTTTTTCCTTCCTGGCTCAAACAGTCGACTTCAAACTCCCAGCAGTGACACATACTTTCCTCTTCAACAACTTTCCTTACCCCATGTGGTGGACATTACCCTCTAGACTGACAACTTCTCCAGTTTCCTCCAAACTCGCCGGCTCCGTGTGTGATGCCAGATGACTGTTATTAGGACCCCTCTGTAGCCTGAACACAGAGCTCTGAAAGGTCACCAGAAAAAATCACTTAGAAAAAAGACAAAGGGCGAAAGAAACAAGAGTTGGCTGCCAACAAGCCATGTGCTAATAGCACAATAAAACAATACTGTTAAGCGGCCCCTGAAAATAATTGCAGATCTGTGTTTTTATTTGCTAAGGCTCCTGGGTAATAAACCGGGTAATGTTCAGTGCTAGCAGTAAAATGCGTTCGACCACATGTGGAAAAGAGAGAGCGCGCTGTCCTGTTGACCATTTTTATTTGGAGATGAAGGGATGGGAACACAGTCCTGCTAGAGTCATTATTATAAAACAATGGTATTGGGTTTATATTTGATCCCTTTGTTTTCAGAAGATGGACTGATGGTGTGGTCTAAAAAAAAGACTCGTTAAAAATAGGCCTAGTTTTTCTTTTTATTCTAAACACATACTGCTTTCTTTACTCAGTCGAACACAAAAGATGAATATCCTAGCATTTGCTTTTTAGGCTAGGCTATATAATGGAAGTGAATGGGGACTGGGTCTGTAAAGCTTTAAAATGACAAATAAGTACAGTGAATATATCATAAAAATAGTCCACATGATACCAGATAATAACACACTGAAATTGTAAGCCATAATTTAAATCTTATCTTGCCCCAAAGTTCTGAATTGGACTATGAAAGTCAAAAATGGGGGATTGACAGTGAACAATTGATGACTTTATGGAGTATATCTATATATCAATCATTATATATCAGTGTGCATATATACTGTATATGCCTCTAAATTGCCCTAGTCTCTATATTCACTATCATTATGTACAAAAAAAGGAAGGAAAATGGCTTTGAAATGAATGAATTGTCATTTTTCGTGGAACTACTTTAAGTAATTCACAGGCAGTTGTATATTCTGTCAAAACCATTCACTCTGGACTATTCTTTTCCTTTCAAGGACACTCAGACTATATGAAAGAAAATTAAATGTTTTGTTACCCATGTTGTACAGCAGGAATTCAACAGCTGTAGCCGTCCTTTGAGTTGCTGCTGAGACTGAAAAGACAAATTAGTGTATCTTGCTGCTTAATAACAAACCATGTACAGGAAAACCAAAGCTACTTAAAGATCTCTTCGAGACAAGAGTGAAGTTGAATGAAATACAGCTGAGTAAATGAGAAATACAGCTTCTCTCATGGGTCTTTTTGTTCTCGATGTGTACTGTCACCATTCCTTTTGTGACCGGCCCAGTCAACTGACTCTTTTCTTTCCATCAGTGAGATGGCTGGAGAGTCATTATCCAAAGATTAGTGACAGTATCAGGTTTTGGCACGCGGAGCCCTTGGGGTCAAAGGACTTGGCAGGCCGTTGGCTGCTCGCAGGCAGAAGCGGGGTCTGTAGCTGTAACTTACCACACCGCTGTGACCTTTAAGCACTGCTGGGCCGAGAGGAGGGAAGCTTTATCAGAGCCACTCTCCGGGACTATATGTTGACACGGTCTATCTGATCCAATAATCCTTCGCCAATCATCTCCCCTTTTCCCTCATGCCTTGCATATACCTTTATATTCCTGTTTCTTTTTCTAGTCCTGTTTTTTTTTTTCAGGTGCTGGGTTGCCTGAATTATGTTCTCCTGACCTCAATCAGATATGATTTTAGATGTGTTACATAAGACATTTTCTTGCTTTCAAAAACAGCTATAGAGATGGTCTTGATATATGTTTTTAAAAGTTTTCATACTAGCAACCATTTTTAAAACACTGTGCACACATATCAATACTTATACATTTTTATTTTTTTTATTAGATGCATTTTTAAAAGTTAAAGCTTGAGGTGCATGTAGCAATAAACTTCATCCATCTGAATGTGTATGACTATTAATTTTAAGATGAAAAAAAGAGTGTTGCTCTGGTGGCAGTGTTTATGCAAACAGCTGATGTCAACTTGTCCCTTTGGATCCAAAACGAGCCGTTTTCTGAGGATTATTACATAAATGCTTTTTTATTGATGGTGAGGACATTTTAAGTTATGAAACTTGCAGGATGTATTAAGCATACAAAGACCTCTTCTGTATCAAAAGATCAAGAGACATTTGGTTTCTCATTTCATGACCCCTTTAATATATATTTTTTCTTTTCTTTTCAAATTATATATACAATTTGGACCCACTTTGTTAAGTGTTCTTAACTATGTACTTATATTTAAATTAATCATTTGATTCAAAGCACTTATTGTGCACATATGTTTTTACATTGTACTTATATATAAAAATACCATCCTGTAATTACATCTGTAATTAATTTCATCTATAATTACACTGTTGGCCCTACCTCTACCCCTTAAACCTAACCAGACCACCAAACCTGCCCCTAACTTACCCCACTCTAATAGCAGCAAATGTGTTTAGCAATTCAACATGAAAACAATTAATTATTATTTAGTAGGCCTGCATATTGGAAGACACTTAATAAAATGGTGTAATGTATTACATTAAAAATTCTACATCTAATATAAATTAGTCAACCTCAGTAATTGACTAGTTTGTTGTTGGACAATTAGTTGACTATCACTTTTTTTTGTATTCAAGGATTTGTTGCTCAATCGATATAGCCATTTTGAATTCACTTTATAATCTATGCAAGTTAGGGAGAGTGGTCTGTAATCCATTTGTGTGAGAGGGCTTAACGTCTCTGACATATAAGATAGGGGTTTAACACCCTTCTCAAGGGAGCCGTACTGCATATTAGTGTAGTCCATTAGAACTGGAATTGACCCATTTGTGGGTATTCAGGGTCACTGAACATTTCCAGGCATGTTTAGGAACCTGGTTATTTCACACTGATCGGAGTGCTTCCATCAGTCTCTCCCGCTATTATCCCACTTGCTGGAATTAGTGATTCAAACCCACAGCTTGCTGCTTTGCCCTCCGAGAATACGAACATTTTGTCCCCCATTTCAAAGAATCAAACCCTTGTGAAGTAACGTTAGCGATTATACAGATCTGACTTGAGATTTCAAAGTCCTGGACTTGTCTTTATTCAAGATGTCTCCTTAAATCAGTTAATTAACGTGAGATAAAACCCAATCCTTTAATTAAGAGCTAATTCCTTTTTATTAAGACAGACTTAAGTGCTTAAGGAAACAAAACTGTATTTGTCATTCCATCCATTATAAGGGCTCTTTTAGCTTTCAAAATTTTCTTTTTAGGGTTAATTTGTCTCGTTCGCGCAGAAGTACCACATTACGTGCCATTAGCGAATGTATGTGCCGTTTTCTGCTTATCGAAACCCGACTGTTTGAAAATTCAACAGCAGGCTTGATGGCTGGAAGGACAGGATTGTGCGTGAGTGTGGAGTTGAGGATTTTACCATTTGTTCTGGCACAGGTTTCAGGATCAAATGCATTCCGGTCGCTTCAGAGAACACCAGCGCCCTAGTCAAACATGATATATTCCTTTCTGCTGTTTTTTTCAGAATATAATAGAGCTTTTTTATTGCCAACCCACATGGTTTTAATTGTGGCAAGGCAGGTCAGTGCGGCGGAGGAAACGGCAGGTGGAAAAAACTGCGGTAAGCACCCTAAACACTGTAATCTGACGGTATTACCGCTTCAAAACACAAGTCAGGACACATTTCGACATCAAGTCGTCAGTTTTATCATGAACAATGAGCTGTCTTGCTGTCAAACTATTTTACACCAAAACAATGTTGCTTAGAGCAGTTTTATTTACATTTGTTTTGCTAAAATCTACTTTTGAATTGATCGCTAATTACATATTCTGCTTCAGTGGAGTGTAGAGTGAGACTTTGGGGTTCGTGAATGAATTCATGCCAGAGAGGAAGCGTTTGTACAATGTCATCTTAAACGCATTGATTGAGGCCGACAGCTCAACTTTTATAGACTCATTTAGAGCGTCTACTCTGAGTTCCGTCTCATTAAAACAATTCGTTGTGTTCTTAGACACATTTGGAATGTTTTTACACCCAAAATAAATGTCATGTGCTTCACGACCCGTTCCACAGTCTCACCTCACTAAAGACTCCACGATGAAACGCAGCTTTCGTGTAAACAAGAGCACTGACAATCTCAATTCACTATATGTCCGTCTGTCGAAAGACATTGGAGGTGTTCTGAATCGCAGCCGGGGGGCAAGTGAGGGTGGGCTGCATTGATCTTTAATGACCTTGTTCGGTGAACAGGTATCTAGATGAATTCAGTCTGAACTGTAAGGAAAAAATAAGAAAAACTAGACTATCAACGAAATACATTTAATTAATTTAAACTGTGTCAAAACCACTGTCAAATTACTTTCTAGAGGCATTTATGTTTGTACGTCCTTAATGAAAATTAATTAATAGATATTAATACCAATTATATTTAATTACTTGTTCATTGGTTATTAGTCTGCAGGAGATGGAATAAAGAAAAAAGATCTAAAAGCAGACTGGCTAGACTGGCTATTTGTGTCTGTGTTAAAGCACAATGTTCTTTGTATTTAATTAACTTTTTGTAGTTAATCACACTTTAAGAAAAATACATTTATTTTTACACTGGACAGAATTAATGAGCTTAACAAGAACCATTTTTATACACTTTCCAATTAGTTAACTATAGAGGTTTATAGATTGTGACTTTTATCTCACAAATCTGACTTACTTTTACATTTAGTCATTCAGCAGACGTTTTTATCCAAAGAAACTTACAAATGAGGACGATGGAAGCAATCACAACCAACAAAAGAGCAATGATACACAAGTGCTATAACAAGTCTCTTAGCTTAACGCAGTACACGTAGCAAGTTTTTTTTATTATATAATAAATAAAAAGAAAACTGATAGAATACAAAAAGAATAGAGAAGTTTTTTTTTTTTTAAGAACTCAAGCAGTTAGTAAATGAATTGAGTGCAAGTCTAAAAGGGTCAATTTTTTTTTTTTTTTTTTTTTTTAGAATATAATAGAATTAGAATACAATAAAACTGAGAATTGTTTAGAATATAATTGTTTCTCATACAGGTGAGTTATAAACTCCAAGATGTAAACTCACAATTCTGAGGAACACAGTCAGAATTGCACAATTGCGAGTTATGCAAACTGCAAAATTCTTCAGAATTCTGAAGAAGAAGAAGAAGAAGAAGAAAAAAAAGAATTGCAAGATGTAAATTCACAATTCTGAGGAGAAAAAAAAAATCTGAATTGTGAAAAAAAAAGTCACATACCTTTTTTATTCCGTGACTGAAATAAGCTTCCATAACTAACAGGCAAATTCACAGTTTGGGTGAATATTTTAACATTATTTGCAGTAGTTCTGCTCAAAGCTCTCAACATAAACCTTTCCTCAAATCTGTCCCGTGACAATGAAGGAACAGGGATGTATAACAGAAGAGGCGATTCACACCACAGTGACGTGACTTTAACACAAACCGAAAGCCCCCGCGGCCCTTCATGAGGGTCCATGTGGTCTCATTGGCAGCGTTTTCACTGGTCTTCTCATCATATTTCCTCATTTCAGTAATTGTGTTGTATTTGGCATATTGAAGTGTAATTCCCCCCTAATCCAACAGACACTTCACAATGACACTCGTGTACGAGAGTGCAAGAGAATTTGGATTGGAATACAGTAATCTCTCTTTCTAAAGTAAATATGGGTTAAAGCGGCTCTTGTAGTTGTGGCTATTGAAGTCCATTAATGTTAATGTAATAAATAAACATGCCTCATTTGATCTGGTTGTCACCACTACATGGCAATGCTGTAATCTGTGTGGTTGTGGTCATGGCGGGCGTCACACTGACACCGGCAGTGAAAAATGGATGGAGCTTCTTGGCATATTTATGTGAAGGGACGGGAGACTGGAGACTAATAAGAGAGAGGTGGGGGCCCCTGCTGATGTGTGAGGCAATATCCTCCTGCGGCCCTCGACCCCTCTCAGGGGACGTCTCTTTAAAGGACATGGGGAGAAAAAAGAGAGCGAGAGAACGGCTGGCACGCTGCCCTCGGAAAGCTCGCTGCTATCTTCTCTTCAAAGGCACTGATTACCCAGCTCTCCCTCTTCATGTAAACGCTCTCTCGCACATGCGGCCCGGGGAAATGATGCATTTCACGGGAACGAGGGAGATTTTCATGAGAATGTGACACAATATAAGCACAGAGGAAGTGTGATATCTTGCTGATGTTTCAACCTTTCTTTAGTTTCTTTTTAAAAAGGTAAATTTGGCTATTATTGTCAGATGTTTGTGTATATGTGTGTGTGTGTGTGTGTGTGTGTGTGTGTGTGTGTGTGTGTGTGTGTGTGTGTGTGTGTGTGTGTGTGTGTGCGTGTGTTTTAAGACACTAAATCTGTTGACCTTTTTCAGTGGATGAAATTAATTTCAATAAATGCTAGTTAATTAGTCATTAGGCAAGAACAAAAGTTAGATTATAAGTTATAAGATAAGATAAGATAAGTTAGAAGAACAAAAAATTTAATAAAATAATAAAATAAAATAAAATAAAATAAAAAACAGTGTATAACAATGTATAGGATAGTTGTAAAAAATATTTCTACAAAAAATATATAGTGAATTTTTTTGAGAGGTACTTTATCTCATTTGACTTTTTTTTGCATTGTGTAACACTTAAAAATCATATTATAAAAAAATTGTGTGTGTGTGTATTTTTACTAATGTAGTAAATATTTTTATACACACTTTTATATATATATATATATATATATATATATATAGTGTGTATAAAAATATTTAGTAAAGTTAGTGTACATATTGTGTGTTGTGTGTGTGTGTGTGTTATTTATATCTTATTTTTATTTTATTTAATTTTTATAAATATATATATATATATATATACTGTTATTATTCTTCATACAGTGGACTACCAGTAAAACTGATAAAAAAAAAAAATTTGGAACCAAAAATTCTTCAGACACTTTGACCTGACCATGTTTTGCTTAATAATTTTTTTCTTTAGTTGCTAATGCTTAACTTTTTACACCACAGACTGAACACAATTAAGCATTGCTTGGTAACTGCTTGACCTAAATTGGTATTATCTAATTGTGTACTTAAATGTAACAGCTGACAGCTATTCAACCGAATTCATCTGTGAGACAGTCTAACAGAAGGACGGCATTATCAAGATGAATTTGTTCTGACACAATAACTCTGAGTTCTTGTCATATTTTATTACCATTTTCTAAACTATAGTGAAAAAACTGTAATAATGTGAGATGTTGAAAATGTCTGAATACATTTTGGTTTGACTGTATGTATATATATATATATATATATATATATATATATATACATAGTATATTTGTAAAGATATTTAATTTCTACATGGCTTTAAGAGTATATATATACATACATACAAGTAATATTATAAAACAGCACAGTCATAATGTTCTAGTAATACAGCATTAGTTGACACATTTCTGCTGATGTGCAGCATAAAAGCACCAGCCCTCAATGTACTCAATAGCATATGAATCAGACACTAATATATCAGTAATAAGTCTTTTATTCCTGTTTTACCGGTTGGGATTCCATGAGTCTGAGCCGGTGTAATGAAATGAACATTATTACAGTGTAAGTGAGAGGAAAGCTGCTGCTGGTTTCTGATCTCTGCTGGCAGGCTTTGATTGATGAGACAGTGGTGGTATTGTCTTGTTTCTGTCTGTTAGATGAACACATTTTGATGCTTGTAGTAATTGAACTATAATACAAACCTCCTCTGGTTTTTGGACTTTTATTGGTCACTCTTCATTTTGGCTTTGTTTCTCTTTTTTTTGTCCTGTTTACTGATGCTAATTTCATATATACCTGTAAATCTTCATTTAGGACCACTAATACATGCTCTGGTATGAATGGGCTGTGTGTGAGGAGACAGGAATAAAACTTTCACACCCCATAATTCACAGATTAGCCTGCAACCCACAGGTGCCACATCACCATGGGAACTGTTTGAGAAGCGTTAAAGTTACTCAGAACTGCTTCATGCATTTAGAAAAAACAAATTCAGTTTCTCTGAACTCGTCTGCTATTGCTGGAATTGAGATGCTGGGCATTTTTGGTGAAATGGAACACAAATTGTTATTACTAGAATTGAGAATGTTGGGATTCAGGGAATTCAGTGGATAGCATAGACAAGTCTTCTTGCTGCAATACGGTGTAATGCTAAAGACAAGCTTCTTTTACGAGGAAAATATTAAAAGAAATGAAAAATCATCCAAATGATGCAATCTTATATATTGGTTATTATTTCCAAAGTTTAGTAAATTGATTATGGCATTTTTAAATTTAAATTCCACCTCAATGATGTCTGACCCACATCAAATGCTTCTCGTTTTGTAATTGAAATTATTATTTTACCATGTCTAGCCTACATCAAATAATTAAATCAACAATGTGATGAAATGAAATTTGAGGCAATGTAATGATTCCTGCAACTGAAAGCAATCAGGGACGAACTTCACATGTGTGAATTGCAAGGGTCCCAGAAGTTCATTATTTCTGAAGTTAATTTGAAATTGGTGCTTGCTGTATTTTTGCCTACATAACAGAAATGGGTCTGGAAGGGCCTGGGGTTTCATTTCCGTGCTCTCTGCGCTGAAATCAGAGATCAAAGACACTCGTCTCCCTGAACCCACTACTGTCCCTCTCTCTCTCTCTCTCTCTCACACACACACACACACACACACGCGCACGCGCACACGCACACGCACACGACACACACACACACACACACACACACACACACACACACACACACGCACACACACACACACACACACACACACACACACACACACACACACACTCACACACACACACACACACACACACACACACGCTGACTTTTAGAAGTCAATATGCTCTATTATATATACATGCTCATTCTATCAAGTCTCTTATGCTCACAAAGACTGTATGTATTTGATCAAAAATGAAAAAAATAAAAATAATTAAAATTATTAAATTTCTACTATTCTGCTTTCTACTATTTTAAAATGACATTTATTCCTGGGATGGCATGCCAAAAAAGCATAACATATTTGTATTTTTGTTGTAAGTTATTATTATTATTATTATTATTATTATTATTAGTATTAGTATTAGTATTATTTTTGGTGAATTGAATATGTAAAGTAATAGATAATATATAAAAGTAAAATAAAAAAATAAAAAATATTTATTTACTGTTATTAAATTATTAAATTATATTATATTGTGTATAAATAATATATTGCTATTTTATTAGCCACGCTTTTAGATAGCTTGAAATCAGTTATTAAAAAGGTCAACTGGTATTAAACATATATAAAATTAGAGCTGTCAGTAATTTAGGACTGTGCATTAATTTAGTAGTTTGTTTATTTATTTAAAAATGCAATAAAAAATGTATGTGTTTAATCTTGCCCCCTGAATAAATGAGCACATCATATAAATGAATTTGATGAATTTTTAATTGACTGACAGCCTCAGTAAAAACAATCATTATCATGATAAATGCATATCATCTGAGCTGGAAGTGTCACAGCAGATTTTTGTCCAGAGATTGAGACGTGTTTTTCTCGTCACAGCAGCAGTGGACGACACAAAGCGAGTTAAAGCAGTAGATGTTTCCTCTGCCGGAGCAACTCCAGCTCGACTAGACACGTGTGGAAGAATATGGCTTATGAAGTCATTGTGGTTGTCTAGACGTGACTAAAACCACATTTGTTTTCAGCAGCTTTGACAGACGTGTTTATTTACATGTGGGGACGCCAACGTCCGTGTCAGCACAACGGAGGTGAAAACCTCCACCCACCAGTGAGACAACATACATTTCAACTGGAGCAAGCTGTGCTCAAACGTGACATATGTAACAGAAGCCAGGACCCAAGCCAAGAGATGACATATATTAGATCCTGGAATAAGTATTATTTTCTGAAAATACACGTTTTGTGAGAGAGAGAGAGAGAGACGGTGTGGAGCCATACACCAATTACTCTGACAAATGGGAAATTCATAAAACCAGGGTGATGAAATAGTTAATTGGCCAGCTTCTGTTCCTGTCACGTTTCTTGTCCAGCCACGTCAGGTTAACATGTAATTAGCGCTCACGCCTCCCACAGGTGGACAGACGACAGCTTTTGTATCTGCTGACAGCACATGACTGCTCCACAATGAGCTTCACTGAAGCACTCTGGCTCAAGCTTGCTGAAGAATCATCCGTATTAAACACTTACATGTGAATGAATCAAAGCAAACACACTGCTGTTCAAAGGTTTGGGATTTTGATTGTTTTTAGGAGTCTCTTATGATCGTCAAGGCTGCATTTATTTGATTCAAAAATTATATTTTTGGAAATATTATTGCAATTTATAATACCTGTTTTCTATTTTAATATACTTTAAAGTATAATTTATTTCTGTGAAACAAAGCTGAATTTTCAGCATTATTATTCCAGTCTTCAGTGTCACATGATCCTTCAGAATTAATTTTAATATGCTGATTTATTATCAATGTTGAAAATTGTTGTGTTGCTTTTTTTTTTATTATTTCATTTTTATTATTATTACTATTTTTTTTAACCTGTGATACTTTTTTTTCACAAATCTTTGATGAATAAAAAGTAAAAAAAAGTATTTATTCAAAATATAAAACTTTTCTAACAGTATAAGTCATTTATTTGATCAATTTAACATATCCTTGCTGAATAAAATATTAATTTATTTCCAAAAGGAAAAAATAAGGAAAAAAGAAAGAAAGAAAGAAAGAAAGAAAGAGAAAGAAAGAAAAAGAAAAAAGAAAGGAAAATACAATGCACTGACCCCAAGCTTTTGAATGACAGTGTTTACAGGTTATATTTCACAAAAATATAAAGACAAAAGCAAAAGTAAAAAAAAGAAAAGACAATCTTCTTCTTTTAAATGATCTTTTTTTTTCACATTACAATAATAAGAATAAGAACACACTACTGTTAAAAAAACAGGTTTTTGAAAGGTGCTCACAAAGACTGTGTATTTGATTAAAATACTGTAAAAACAGTATAATTATAAAATATTTTTTATAATTTAAAATACCAGTTTTTTATTTTAATGTACTTTAAAATGCATTATCACACTACTGTAAAAAAAATAAAAAATAAAACAGGTTTTTGAAAGGTGCTCACAAAGGCTGTATGCATTTAATTAAAAATACTATAAAAACAGTAAAATTATAACATATTTTTATAATTTAAAATACCTGTTTTTTATTTTAATGTACTTTATTCCTGTGTCAAAACTGAATTTTCAGCATCATCACTCCAGTCTTGTGTTAGAAATCATTCTAATATGATGATATGCTGCTCAAGAAACATTTCTTATTTTTATCAATATTGAAAACAGTTGTGTTTAATATTTTTGTGAAAACTGGAGATTTTTTTAAAATGACATTATTTGAAATCTAGAAGTCTTTTGTAATATTACATATGTTTCACTGTCAGTTTAATACGTCCTTGCTGATTTCTTTCAAGGAATTTCTTACAAAACGTTTAAATATAAATGTTCTTGCGATTGAAATGTGACCCAGACCTTTCTTGGCAGTTGTAAGTCTCGCCACATTGACAGCTGCACTATTCCTGCTAAACCTCAGCGTCTCTCATTGAAAACATTAAAAGTAATTACGTCTCCAGTGCAGTCATTGTAATTTGCAGTCTATTAGTGACACATTCATTGGCATGCAGAATTGAACAGAGCATGATTAAAGACAAGCTAGTGGACCCTGAGATCTCTTCAGGTGGATTCGCTTTGAAATTATGCAGCAATTAACAGCTTTTGGACAGAAAGCGGCGTCAGGCTGCGGTCGATGATGGGAAGTTGTTGTTTGGTGTTCTGCTGTTTTTGTGTCTGAAAAACACACCAGCCTCTGAGGGGAATGTTTGGAACCGACCGCTGATTAACGCATGCCGAAACGAGTTCAAAGGAATGGAAAATGAAAGCGTAAAGATTTCTGAAATCTGCTCTGTTTGTTTTCATGTTTTCATCTTTGATGCTTACCATTCCTACAGTTGTGTTTGAGCCAGCTAGTTTTCACAGGTCGGTTTTGTAACCCCTTTCAGCTGTTTCAATATAAAATGAATCATAAAAGAGTTATGGCTTGTTTATACTTACAAGACAAATGAAACGGATAACTGCAATCCAGAAATCTAGAATGATAACTGCTATTGCTTTACATAGTGCTACTGCTATCATATGCAAAATCATATTTCACTTATATCATATTTTCAATATATATATATATATATATATATATATATATAAATAAATAAAGAGTGTGTGTATAATATCTATCTATCTATCTATCTATCTATCTATCTATCTATCTATATCTATCTTTTTTATATTTTTTATTAATGTATTAGTTGTTGTAAATGTATTTATTAATATATTATATTATAACTATTATATTATATAATTAATTTTACATTTATACACTCAATATAAATAAGATAATTAATATTATATAATTAAATATAATATAAATAAAATAATTATTATTACTTTATTATTATATTATTTTATAATTATTCAATATAAATAAAATAATTATTGTTTACATATATATATATATATATATTGTAATTAATATAATAAATACAATTATAAAAATATTATATTATTTTTATATTTCTAAATATACAAATATTATGATACTACAAAAATATTATATATTATTATATATTTTAATATTATGTATTTACTTACTTCCTAAATTAGTAATATTAATATTAATAATTTTAGATATTTTAGTTTTGAGTCTCATTAATGTAAAAATAACTATAATGCAAAAAAAAATAATTCATAATTTGAACATAATGTACAGTACTTTAAGTAAATAAATAAATAAATAAATATGTTATTAAAAATAAAAGTGTAATTATTAAAATTATTAAAATTATCTTCCTCTCTCTCTCTCTCTCTCTCTCTCTCTCTCTCTCTCTCTGTATATCTCCTTCTCTTCTCCATTATATAATCTAGGCTTAGTTTTCCATAAGCATGACATCTTTGTTTTGTGAAACATGAGTCAGACATTTCTTGACGGGTTTTGTGAGAAGTGTTTGAATCTCCTCTGGGTTGAACTGGGATGTTCAGTTTAGATTATCAGCCAGACGTCACAGATGAACATGCCTCATATGTAGCTCTTCACGGCCCTGTCGACCTCTTCCTCCTTCCACTTCATCAGCCTCTCCATCTCTCCTTCTGTCCTCCACTGCAGCCGAGAGCTGCCTCTGTATAATTACAGGCCAGGGGTTAAAAAGTGTCCGTCTGACAGCTGAGCTTCAAAGCCAGAGATAATAAAGGAGAGATCCCATAGCCTGTTGTATTTGTTTATGCGTTATTCTGTTGCTGTTTCTACCACACATTCAACTCCCTGATGCATTTGTCACCAAACCGCATGGAAGGCCAATCCCAGCATTCAGGTTTCAACTCGAGAGCGACTCAGAATAGACTAAGATTAGATTTAGGTTCTTAAATGCACCCTGTACGCTGTTAACTTCAGCCGCAGATCTGCAATTACACCGTAATTGTGGTAAATTCCTCTCAATATGAATGTGAAATATGGAACATGAAGAAGACATTAATTTGAAGTCGGTGCCCATTAAGGGATAATCGACGTGCAGCTGCCATAATTTCCTCTCTTGATTATGCAGTCTGCTGAATGTGCTCAGCGTCTCTGACTTTTACTGCGCTCGGATCAGTTTTTACAGTTTGATGACATGGAAAATTGACATTTGTTTGGCGGGTTTGGTGGCGCTGGCGTTGGCTGTTTGTCTCGGGTGTAAATCCCCGCCGTGGCTGTTTGTGGACACCGCTCTGATGTTCCAGTGCACGTCGACGTCTGTTTGCTAAATTGGGTCAAATTCTGGAAATGTGCCGGAGCTCCTCCTGCAATATTCATGACATGACATTTCAGACTCCAGACATGCTTTCTAATTGGTGGACGCAGTTAATCACTGAACCCTTGTGTTGTGAGTTGAAAGCGCCCAGGAACAAAGAAGAAGAAGAAGAAGAAGAAGATGGGGCGAATTAGGAACAGTACGAGTCTGTGTGACAAAGGCAATTAAACAAATGAGGCAATTAAAAAAATGAAACATTATATTTATTATAGATCACTGAGACGTTTAGATTCTTTCATCATTCACTGGAGGGAGTCTGAAGCAGGGCGTTTTATGCAAAAGCATGTGATATTTTGATATATGCAATGGTGTTCATGCGTTTTAAAACTTACGGCAGTGCTAAATGGTCCATGGAAAAACATTGTACAAAATGGAACTAATTAATGATGATGATGATAGTGATGATGATTATGTAATAATAATTATAATAATTAATTGATGTTTTACTTCTGAAGTTTTTGCAAGTGTAATCATTCTTATTACTGTAAAAAAAAACTGTTACAAAAAGGTTTTTCAATAGCACAAAATATAGAATACATTTAATAGTAATAATAATAATCTATATTTTGTGCTATTGAAATCATAACTTTTTGTATTACAGTAAATGTTACAGTAATAAGAATGATGAGACTTCCAAAAGTTTATTAAAAAATAATAAAAATATTATTATTATTATTATTATTATTCAACATCAATATAATATTATTATTATTATTGTTATTATTATTATTATTATTATTTTAAAGTTATACATGCTAATAACAATAATAATAATAATATTAACAGCATTATTATTATTATTATTATTATTATTGTTATTATTATCAGTAGTAGTAGTAGTAGTAGTAGTATTTTAAAGCTATACATGCTAATAATAATAATAACTTTATTATTATTATTATTATTATTCAACAACAATATACTAACAACAACATCAATAATAATAATAACAACAACAACAATAATAATAATAATATTATAAAGCTATACATGCTAATAATAATAATAATAATAATGTGATCCTGCAAGGTAGTAAATGCCATAATATATGCAATACTATAATATAGTAAAATAAAATTTAAATAATAATAATAATAAATTACTTTATTATAACATAACATAACATAACGTGACAACACAACACAACACAAAATTATTATTGTGTGTCCAAATGATTTTTTATTATATTTTAAATTTAAGTTTAAATCTAATGTGCACATTTCTGGATAAATCATATATAACTAGTTCCTGTGTGTCTGTGAATTGCAGAAAATAATTTTAGTGCCTTTCAAACATTGAGGATCACGTCTATAACTAATCAGCACTGCCCTGAAGGAAGAACGGCATCAAAAGTCAGTGATAGTGGTGAAGTGTGTTCTAGCCTCCATTGTGTGAACAGTGTCTCTGCTATGCTGCTGAGCCACTGCTAATGTGAGTGCAAACAATGGCCTCCTTGAGGAAATGGAGAGAGTCCTGAGGGGAAGTGGTGTCAGTGGTCAGGGTGATAACCTGGCACCTAGCAATTACTGTCAGCGCTGCTCATTAATCTGAGTCTTTACTCGCCTACAAGCAGCTGCCACCGCTGCCTTCCCGTCCTGAAGACGCGGCTCTGGACCGGCTGGTCATTTGTGCTCGCTCTGCAGCTCAAGGGGGATTGACTGAAGGAATGCTAAATTTGGGCCGTTTTTGAATTGGTATCTCCGGTGTTTCTGAGGGTGGATATGTTTCTGTTATTGTTGCTATTTACTATTTACTATTTATTTAGCAACAGTGGCTGTTGTCACACTGCTCGTGGAGCAAGGAGCGAGGAGACGAGGAGAATAATCAACATTTCTTTTAATGGCATAATCCAGGGGTAACACACATCGAGCAGGGGTGAAGACAAACAATACCGGACGTGGGAGACAATTCTGTACGTGCTAATAGATTTATATTAAATATTTTGATAAAGAAAAAAATTACAATATAGTTTTGTCAATATTGTCATTTTGGTTCATATACTGCATGCTTTTTTAGTCAAGGAAATCATATTACAAGAGCTCTGTTAAATCACAAAAAGGCAGCGGAGGAAACAGAACGAAGAAAAAGTGAAAAAAACGAGTGTTCCTGACAGAGCTCGGTTTTCCCTCAGGCTAGACTGTCCCACCAGACGACCCCCAGCTTCCTCCTGACAAACGCCTGCTATCTTTCTCGAGCGCTGATATATCAGGAAATAAATGAGAGGAGATCTCCACCTCTTCTGTCTCTGCCTTAATGTGTGAGATAAGCAGCTCCATATAATTACAATCCTCCAAAATAATTGTAACAAGAGGCTAAACGCTTAGCTGTAGTTTTAATTAGCCCGTGCTTCAAATTAATAATTGCCGCTTAAATCAGAAATCAGGCCCACTGTTGTGGCGTCTGCTTCGTTCTAATAACAGTGGCACTCGTCGGCTGTTTATTACATTATTTCTCTATGGGAGGCTTTCACCGGGGGCTGCGGAGGGGAGAGGGGTGAGAGGAGGGAGAGAGAGGGAGAGAGAGAGAGAGAGAGAGATGCAGGCACTCTATTTGGTTATCTTTCAAATGCAGCAAAGCTCAGCTAAGATTAAATTCATTCGCTTTTCCATGGATATCGCTGTTCATTTCCCCCCTTCGTCGGTGGTGTTGGGAAGAGGCAGAGGAGAGGTGCAGTACGATAGAAAACTGCCAATGCCACATATTCCAGAACGAAATCATGCCACCAACAACATCAGCGTAATAAACCGCTGTTTAACATACGGCGTGTTGTCAACGCACGCATAAGACTGAATATATGGCCCAGAGAAATTCTGGCAATGTGTTTATGTGAAGTCTGAATATATCACTGGTGTGTTCTCAGAGGAAGGAAGGTGGGCAGCGCCTCCTCTGATGCATGGGAAGAGAAAATTATTGACTGTACAAAAATCAAGCAAAACAAACATTACGAAAGAGGAGATTAAATCGTGTCTTTAGGGTGTTTTCAGAGATCGTCAGATTTTTCTCTATGATAATCTGGCCAGTGTTATTTTAGTATTTATAGTTTGAAACATATTTTGATTTAGTTTTTTATTTGTATCTAAGCGTAGCAATTTAGATTTATTTACACAAATTCAAAACTGGACACAGGAACTGAACAACCGTGCAACGAGAACTGACAATGAACAGAAGAAAACACAGGGCTTAAATACAGTGAAACAAACCATTCAAACAGGTGCAGACACTAATCTAATCAATTACTAACCAAGAGAACAAACTACTGGAGTGGCAGGAAATCAAGAAAAAACTAGAACAAAACCAAACTAAACTGAACATACACGTGACACCCTGATTCTTGTAGATATATTTAATTCTCTAGATACATTTTCATAAACCCACATGCAAGAAAAATATGTTTGATACATTGTCGTTGTGCTAAAGAAAATTGTAAAACATTTTATACACTTTCTTGTTTAAAAATGTTAAACAGTATAGAATATTTAAATAGAAATTGTATCAGTTATAATGTGTGTCATATTATAACTGATACAATTTCTATTTAAATTGTGTATTGTGTGCATTGTTTTCACTAATTTTATTTGGGAAATAAATAAATAAATAAATAAATAAATACATACATACATACTTACTTACTTACTTACTTACTTATATTTATTTATTTAATTAACGAATTAATTAATTATTTCAGATGTTAACTTTCACAGCCCTCAAAATACATTCTGCAATTACTTAAGGCATTATGAATACATTTCTTGTGTATAAAATACATTTCTGAGAAAAAATATATCATGAATAGAATAACTGACTATATATATATATATATATATATATATATATAGTATATTATAAAGTAGCACAACCAACAGTAATAATAGCACTTTCAACCGTAATAATAGTCATATTGCAAAATAGTAATAGTATCAGTAACTTTTTTGGAGAATGTAAATATAAAAACTTATTCATACTTCATTTAATTAATATGTTTAATCATCAAGACGTTAAGTTTTGACAGCCCTGAAAGTACATTTGGTTAGACTTTATTTTAAGGTGTCCTTGTTACAGTGTAATTATACATTTAAGTACCGAGTAATATTAATTAACTACATGTACTTTTGGCTTTGGCTTAGGTTTGGCTTAGGGTTACTTGTATGTAAGTATGCATAATTTATTGTTATTATAACAGTAAATACATGTAACATGTAACAAGGACACCTTAAAGTGTTACCATATATTTTATAATTTGTTTGAGGCATTACCTTTATCATACTAGTGTATAATAAACAGGCTGTTTTTCCCCACTATGAGGAGAAATCACGCTCACACATAGAGCCCATTGTCTTCACACTGTTAAGCTGTCTCACACTGCTGCAGTCATAACTAGGGGTTATTTGCACCTCAGTGTTCTTCCTTTAGTTTCTTAATCGTCTGTAGCACCCTCTCACTGCCCAGCGCAGCGCTCTGCATCTGAAGGGTAATGCAGTGTCAGGGGACCCAAGTGCCTGGAAGGCTCTGCCACTGACAGCTGTAAATTTGATTTATCGTCCTGTCAGGTGGCTATGTCAGGTGTGCCCAGCGCGCTGACATAAAGATAACTGACATCTTGCTGTCATTAAGGCCTGGGAAGCACCGTCAATCTCTCGTCGCTGTATTTATTCCCACTTTTCTTTGTCACTTATTTCTTCCTCGACCCCTCAGAAGAAGCACCTGTCACCCCCAGACCAGGCCTCGTTTTTCTCGCACCGTTTCATCTCCCGCCTTCTGGAATAATTTGGTGATGGATTAAATGCCGTGGCTGAAGCCGCGGGACTCCGAGGTGCGCAAAGGCCGATTGAAGCCGGACTGATTCCAGCACTCCGGCTCGCTGTGCTATCCATCACCTCCAAGAGCTGGATGACTCTCTGTTGCTCTGGGAAAGTGTCCTATTAGCAGGGGTTGATGAAATATGTGTTTGAGGTATCTTGGGTTTTAGCAATGTTGACATTAGATGAAAGTGATGATTCTATCAGCGGCAAGTCAAAATAATGGTTGTTTTTAAATTGTAAAATTGAAGGGATAAGTCATGAGTTAGAATAGCAACTATTTTGTAGCGTGTTGTATAAAATTGAGGCACCCATTTAAAATGTTAACTGTGACCAAAATACCATAGATACTACAATTATTGTTAATGCTCACATTTAATTATAATGGAACTCTTTGTCATTTTGCTGTTGATTTATTTTATGTCTTGATGTCATTTGTGTCTGATACCAAGTTACTGCCTTTTTACTGTTGCTGTTTGTTTTGTTTTTTTATATTACATATCCGTGTAACAAAATTATGGAAGCCCGTTTCCACAACTGTATAATAATTCTGTGACTTTTTTTTCACAGAATTGTGAGATATAAAGTCACAATTGCGAGAAAAAATGATTTTGCAAATTTAATTGCGAGAAAAAAAGTCAGAATTGCGAGTTTATATCTCACAATTATGAGAAAAAAATTACCTTTTTAATTTTTTATTCAGTGGCGGAAACAGACTTCCATACAAAATATTACAATAGTAATAAACTAGTGTATTATTATTATTAACATTGATAGATATTCACAACATTTTTGGCTATTTTTTTCCCTTTGCTATTTATTTATTTATTTATTTTAAACACAAAAATGTATTAGTATTATTTGTAATATTTTTTTACTGTAAACTAAAATAATAATAATAATAATAAGTCCTAATGACATATAATCACAGCCTTGCAAACAAGCACAGCAAACCTTGAGCTTTTTTTAAAATCACATTTTAAATTAAAATGGCTTTTTTTAATCTGAGAAATTGCAATTTATTTTTTCTTCCAGATTATACAGCTTTACTTGTGACTTGACTGGGTGTCAAATTTTAGCTCATAAATTTGATATAAAAATAGCAACATAACAGCAAGAGCAAGAATCAAAGTTGCAATTTCAAGATACAAAGTGACATTGTGAGATACAAAAGACACATTTAACCTTTTTTTATTTTTTATGTTTATATTCCACCATTCTATGTTATAATCACGCTTCCAACCTTTCAAATCCCTCACCCTAAATTTGATAGTGAAAAGTTTCATTAGCAAGCTAATTTGTTTTTAAGGGACAGCATATCTTTTAAAGCATGTCATGTATGCTTCACTGAGTAAGTGAGTGAACGACTGAACAAATGACCAGACGAGTACTCAGACATCCTCATACATGTACACAATAAAACAGCCAAATAAAAATTCACCATTTCTATCACGCCGTTGTTCCTCCTCAGGGACCGATGCTAATGCTACAGCTAGCGGCTGTGGTGTGTGTTTGTTCCTGAGGGAGGTCTGCGTTAACCTGGGGCCATTCTGCATTATGATAATGATAGAACCGAGTCTACAGGTCCTAATCAGCCACTGTCAGCCTATAACTCCGGCCCCGGGGCCAACCAGCCACAGCTAGCATCGCACACACTCAGCTTAGCACCCCTATTTGTTTCCTCGTTAATAGATGACGTTTGTTAAACGTTAAGTCGTTTACGGACGTTAAATAACTCAGAAGAGGCTTGGGAGAGGCGTTGAGGAGCTGCTCAGATGAAGTCGTCATTTTAATGAATGTAAAGAAAAATGCGAGGCTGACAGAGTCCCTCAGAGGGCGACGCTTGGGTTTTCATTTGTGAAATCATTTACTCCACACGCCGAATTCGGTATTGTCAACTACCGCAGTATGACATCTGCCTTTGTTTAAAACAAGCTTGAATTTCCTGTAACAATCCCCCACACTGATTGCCATATGAGGTCCTTCAAATCTAAATAAACGCTCCCCGAGGCTCCAGCCCTTCTTACAGCGTTTCAAACAGAGCTGCCTCTTCCTGGCAGTCTCCTGTCTGTTCCTGCAAAGCATCTGTGCACCAATCCAGTTACTTTATCTCCTCTGCCACGCTCTCCTCATCTGCTTAGTGTCAGCTCGGGCCTATTAGACAGATAAGGGCTTCCCTTGAATCTCTTACAGGCAGGGTTTTTTGCCGTCGATTTCTCGCATGCCAACTCGAATCAAGCTCTTACTCTCTATCGTTGTTTCTCTCTCGTTTCCCGCAGTCATTACGAGCAGGACCGCTCGGCGCTGAAGAAGAAGGAGTGGGAGCGAAGGACACAGGAAGTGCAGCAGGATGAAGACTTGTTCTCGACTGGATTTAATCTGTTTGGTGAGCCGTACAAGGTAAGGGTTTTGCCAGAAGGCCCAATCAGAGCACACACACACACACACACACACACATCATCTGATGCAGGGCATCGCTCCAGCTAAAGGATGCTGAGTTGCTCTCTTTACATCCAATATTTACTCAACTCTTGCCCCCCCTCGGGTTCAGCTGGAATTGGTTTGAAGGAATGCTTACGATCAGGGTTATATAATGTTTTTTCCTTTAGATGCCTGAATAAAATATTACTTTTAGGATTAAGTCTAGGATGTAAAGGGTCAAGTTATATCTAAAACTGGATATAGGAATTTAAACAATGACTGTGCTACTTTTTAAAGGGATAGTTCACCCAAAAATGAAAATTCTGTAATTAATTACTCACCCTCATGTCATTCCAAACTCGTTAGACCTTTGTTCATCTTCAGAACACAAATTAAGATATTTTGATTAAATCCGAGAGTAACTACCATGTTCAATGCCAGAAAGGTAGTAATTACATTGTTAAAATAGTCCATTTGACATCAGTGACATCAACCTTCATTTTATAAAGCTACGAGAATACTTTTTGTGCACAAAGAAAGCAAAAATAACGACTTTATTAAACTTAATTTAAGGTTGAGCCACTGATGTCATGGATTATTTTAATGATGTCCTTACTACCTTTTTGGGCCTTGAACGTGTCAGTTGCGTTGCTGTCTATGCAGGGTCTGAAAGCTCTCAGATTTCACAAAAAAATATCTTAATTTGTGTTCCGAAGATGAACGAAGATCTTACAGGTTTGGAACGACATGAGGGTGAGTAATTAATGACAGCATTTTAATTTTTGCGTGAACTATTCCTTTAAAGTCAACGTGAAATGGTATTCATTTTTACCAATTTTACTTTCATATTACTAGTTTATATTGTCAACGAATTACCAACGAAAATGTCTGTTAACATGTTTTTATATTTACGTTCAACACAATCTCTCGACCCTCACCAACTATTCTCCAGGATTATGTTCATGCCAACAGTTAATCTACAATGAATGACACTCATGCATAGTTATACACACATACGTAATTTTTTTTAATCAAAATAAATGAAAATAAACTAAAATATGAAATGCATCTATCCATTTGAATTCCATTAAGGGTTTAACAGAGATATTCAATCAATAACAAGGCATTATTTAGAACAATGAAGTGCCAGACCTTAAAAAGAAAAAAAGTATTAATTAAATAAGTAGATATTGTTAAATAACAAAATGACATGACAGTGCAAAATTAATATAAAAATATATGAAAATTCCTTTTTATTATTTAACAATAAAACATTGGCTACATTGAAAGGGTACTTCTACAAAAATAAAAAATAACATAAAAAAGAAAAGAAAAAACTGTGTAAAAACTAGCATTACATATTCACAAGTAAAACAGAATATTCAACAATTTTGTCCAATGGTGCTTGGATTGTGAAAAGTTGGCATTACATACCCCAAATGGAGCCTGAACTGAATGTGAATTTGCGGTTAATTAAGAAAGGGGTGAAAATTTCTTCCAGGCAATCAGGCTGTATTTATTTAAGCTGTGCCTGCTGTGATTCAAAACAGTTACCCGCACATGGAGGTGAAATGTCAAATTCACACTCAAGAGCATACCCAAATCGTAAATCTACTTTGTCAAATTTATCTTTATATACTAGTATTGCCATAACCTGTATTACATTAACATAACTGCAGCATTGAAACTGTTAGCAAGAAATGCCATACTTAAATTACGGTGCTTAAATAGCTATTTGGCTAACATTGATTTCCCTCTACGGATGGCCTAGGTGACATCAGTCGAAACGAAAAGCAGTTATTACACTTTTCTGGATTATAAAAACAAATAGGAACAATGTACAAAGTTGAACTGTGGACAGAAAGACCTGGAATGTGTATAAAAGATGTAAACAGGGTTTCAGAACAGTTGAACGGCAGCAGAATAAAACACCTGCACTAAGATGCACTAGCACTTTGGTACATGTCACCACTCAAGGAACATCACTTTCATTGCGTCAATAAGCGTCAAGGTCGCCCTTCCAGCCTCAGGTAGCTTATCTGTTTCCTTAGCCAGCTGTTAGCAAGGGCCGAGACAGACCATCTCAGAGAGTGCAGCACTGTTATTACGGCCCCGAGGTCCTCAGAGAGCAGGATCAATCTTCCCTGGTCCTCTGAGTTCAGTCAGAGCTTTTCACCCCGGGGCGTCATTACGACTGTAAAGCCTGGATGAGGATGATCTTACCGTCACTCAGCACTTACTCGTGCCTTAATTGTTCCATCTGTGTAGTTTTCGCGATACTGTCATGTAAACAGTTATGACGGGATGAGTCGTGACAGGTTATGACAACATTTTACAGCTTTGGTTTTGATCTAGAACAGGGATTTTCTTTCTTTTAATAGCAAGTTTTCACTTGAGCGTGGCTTGAAGGCTTCTTCTGGTTTGAGTGACAGCGTCGCTTAGAGTTTGGCAGTTGAACGGCCGCGATATTTTCCCCGCGAAAGCTGTGATTGAGGGTTATTTTAGCTCAATCGAGTTGAATATACTGTGGAATAAAGCATATGAAAGCTTGTATATTTTAGTTCTGTCAGAAGATCTGTGATAATTGATGCAGATATGTAAAATGATTTATGAGCTCGATTTACCATCGGGAACATCCGAGTTTAGTTTACTAGAAGAGCTAATTCCCTCATAAATGGTGTTCAAACATGATGGCGTGTCTGTAAACTGGAGCTTTGAAGCAAGGAATGCTTTTTTTGTAAAAGAAGTGCCTGAAATGTGTCTGTTGCTTCCCACAGAGCAGCAGGAGAAAGATGTAGTGCTGCCTTCTTTATTTTTTTTTCGAGGGCTAATTACAGTTCTCCTAAGACAAGGCATGCTCTCTCCCCCTCCTTTTGGTTTTGCGTTTATTTTTTTTCTCCTTAACTTCATATCTGCATTCCCTCTCTCTCTCTTTCTCTAAACACATGCCATTTATCTTCATCTGGTCCAGACCTCTTCCTCTTAGCCTCTGAAATTAGTTGCCTCAACATCAGAGCTCTCTGCTAAAAAACAACAACTTCAGCCTCTCATATATAAAGCTAAAATTGGGTCGCTGCTGACGTCGAGCCGAAGCTGCGAGCGGAAGAGTTTTAATGTGAGAATCATTGGTCTCTGAAATACTTACAGGGTGACATCAGGTGAAGGGTACATTTGTTGCTTCTTTTGCTTTATTTATATAGCGTTTGTAATAATGAAAATGGTCCCAAAGCAGCTTTGCGGGTGCTGAGACTAAATCCCCAGCGAGGAAGCGCAAGGTGTTTGTGATAATGAAAAACTCTCTAAGTAAGGACGGAGATTGGCTACAAGGTGAACGTGTCAGTCTACGGTCACTCAAGAAGAAAAACTTCATAAAGCCATCTGTCATAAATCCAAGGTCTCTATTTTGTAATCTTTTTGTTATTTGTCCAAGAAACTACAGTGCTGCCAAACTTTTTGGACAATTAATACACATTGAAATCTAATTTCTTGTCAATTTTCAGTTGTCCATGTATATACACTATCAGTCATAAATTTGGAATTATTATGATTTTTTAATGTCTTTGAAATCATGATTTCTGAAAGATCATGTGACACTGAAGACTGGAGTAATTATGCTGAAAATTCATTTTTGCATCACAGAAATAAATTACATTTTACAATACATTCACATAGAATTTTTTTTTTTTTTAATTGTATTAATATTTTATTTGTATTTGTATTTGTATTGTATTTTTGATCATATAAATGAAAAGGTTTTTGGACAATTAAGACACATTTAAATCAAATTTATTGACAGTTTACAGTTGTCTATGTATATACACTATTGGTCATAAATTTGAAATAATATATTTTTTTAATGTTTTTGAAAGTCTCTTATACTCACCAAGGCTGCATTTATTTGATTAAAAATACAGTACAAAAAAAAGAAAAAAAAGTATAAATTATTTCATTTTAAAAGAACGGTTTTCATTTTTTTAAATATTTTAAAGTATAAGAAAATAAATAATTTTAATCAGCAAGGGCACATTAAATTGATCAATAAAGACAACACAAGGTTTGTATTTCAAATAAATGCTGTTCTTTTGAACTTTCTGTTTCTCAAATAATCCTGAAAAAAAATGTATTACAGTCTTCAATCAATCAATCAATCAATCAATCAATCAATCAAGTATGAATGTATTGTTTTAGATAACAAAAATTAAACCAATACCACTTGTTTGCAGCAGTGCAGTGCAAAAACCTCACGATTGAGCCTTGAGAACACACCAGGAGTCTTGAGTAAGTAATTGTAATTCTTGTCAGCACAAACATGCCTCTTTTTTGTGTAAATTAGGCTTATTATAGATTTATTCACAAAACATAGTGCTGTTTGCTTGGTGCAATTACTGTTGTATTATTAGGAAAGCAGGGGGTAAAATTCCTTCTATTGAAAAGAAATGTTTGTTTAAATTTTCTATTGATCATGGCAGTTATTCATCAAATGATGGAGAACAGCATTATAAACAGGCATATATCCAGACGTGGGGTGTAGCTGATTCGGGGGATCGCAGTGGTGCTGGATTGTGTGCTCTGATGCATCCTTCATAATCTAGCACTGCAAGACGGGGAATTGTGCCGTGAAAATTGCATTCGGCACTAATTTTGTGGGCGCGTGTGCGCCGTTACCTGATTTGTGTAATTCCTTTAGTGAATCGGGCACAAAAACAACACAGACAGCACATGCAAATTAACAGCACAATCAATGGGCACAATTCATTCTTACTGAATTCCCCCATTGTCTCAGTTCACTAGTGCACTGGACAAGGAGTGAGACATTTCTAGAGCTGTCCAGTGCACTGAAATGCTCATTCCCTAGAAAATCCCAGAATGCACCTTAAAAAAAAGTTGCTTTCTACGTTAACTTACCGGAAGTGTTGTCATGTCTATATGAATAAGTGTTTTTTGTTTGTTTGTTTGTTTTTTAAAAAATGTAGATAGATCAATTGATGATAGTTAAGTATATAATGTGTTTTGTATATGTGCATACAGATTGCATGTATTATTTATGCATTTATTTATATATTAAGTGTTATTTTAGTATTATTTCTATACTAATATTGTATTTATTAATATTTTTCTGGTTTGACTTTAATTTTAGTGTAACTTTGAGTAATTTTGTAATGTGCTACTGTTATTTTTATTTTATTATTTCTACTTCAACTTTTATTTCAGTTTTAGTCATTTAGGACTTCAACTTGGAATTATTATTATTATATTTTTTGTTTAATATTGAGTTTAAATTAAATTTAAAGTTTTTTGAAAATGTATACATTTGTAAATAATTTTTAATGTAATATTTATATTTTTTAATTGTAAATTTAAAATGTAAATTAAATTTTATTTTTCTTTATTTCAATTAATGGAAAAAATGTTTTTTTTTAAATAATTTTAGTGTTTTAACAATAACAATGCTATTTATTAATTTAATAGTAATATACGTATGCGTGATATGAGAAAATGTACAAAAAACATTTGACTCTAAATAGAATATAATGAAAATTGTATTAAACTGCATTTTATTTTAAATTGTATTGACTTGACTTGACTTTTGCAAAAAGAAGAAAAGAAAAAAAAACACTCTGAAAAAGAGAAATAAAGGGGGGATACTCATTTGCATATGTCATTTGGTGTGATATTTTCTTATTTAATTCAATACACAATCATAGATATTTAATTAAGGCACATTTATTCTAAATAAAGGCACTGTACATGAGCACTGTACAGGAAAAAAATGCACACTTGATAAATGGAGGCTCAAACCATTTCTGAGTGAGTTTGCATAGAGAATGTAATTGTTCCTGGCCCACAGGAATGTGCTGTCCCAGCATTCCTCGCTGCAGCTGTGCCGTTGCATCACTCTCCTGAATGATGTGCTGTGCTTTGAACCTGACTCCATTCAGCGAGCCACACTGTGTCCTGTCAAATGTGAGAGGGATTTGGAGCTCAAAGCGGCCGCTGAAGCGGAGCACAATGAAGGATCCAGACAGGAGCTCTGTGAGAGCATCTTGCCGCCGAAGACGCTGCAGTGTTTGAAAGATTAACAAGAAAAGCTCTATGTGAATATGAGTATGCCCTCAAACTGTGAACGAAAGTTAAAGGTGCCATATGTAATAAGGCATAACAATACTATAATATATTTGCAGATATTTAGGAAAGCAGCTGCTTAACATATTCGTATCTTCAAAAAACAATGCTACAGCAGTAATTCTGCTTTGAAATGTACGTTTCATGTCAGAATGTCTGTTTTGTTTTGTTTTGGTCTGTGTGACTCTGCCCACTGCCAATTTACCAACCCGATCTCATGGCAATTCGTACATATTTTACAAGGTGGCTAATTCATACGAATCCGTACGACCTTACTCATACAAATTCATACGATTTTTGCTAAATTTTACGTATTTTGCGAGTTGCACAATTCGTATGAATTCGTACGGTTGACCTATACCTAACCCCACCCCTAAACCTAGCCGTCACTGGGGTCTAGATAAATCAAACAAAATCGTACGTGTGAGGTCATACGAATTCAAACGAATTAACCACCTCGTAAAATATGTATGAATTGGTCGTGAGATTGCATTGAATTTACCCAATAGTATTTCGACTCCTCGTGTTGCCAGTTAGCAGATAACACAGTGTATTGCAGCCATGAAAGTGAACAAAAGAACTGGGACATAGATTACAAATTCTACTAAAAAGCCTAAAAAGTCTCGGCATCGATTTAAAAATCTCTATGAGCAAAGGCATAATAAAACACGGATAAATCAACTCATCAACTTACAGTATAAGGCTTGTCGCCTTCCATTGTCAATTGTGCTCTTTCCTGTTGTGTATTCTCAATCTGGCAACCCACGTGAAAAAAATACAAAACGGTAACTGTAATTGTGCTAAATATTTAACAACCTTACTGTGTCTCAAGTCAATATGAACCTTCCTCTTCTTGAGAGCTAGGACATGAGCTTCGTTTTTTTATTCCCTTTGCCGCCCTCCACCCCCCGACCACTCATCTAAGGCTGCTATTAGCTAATCCCCCTAAATCCCATTTAATGGAACTGTGCCGTTAACAGCTATTTGGGACTAATTTACTGGTTCCCAGATCGCTTGGCACCTTCAAAGCAGTTCCAGTGGTACTAGCGCCGTAGCTCAAGTGCCCCCGACGCCCCCGGTGCTTGTTTCCCACATCAACCTTCCCCCCCAGTGTCCCTTCGTGGCCTTTCTCCCCTGTTGGACATGCTTTCTCCGTGCAAGGCTGTTTTTAAAAGCTTACAGCCAGCCAAGGTCAGAAATCTGGAGTGTCTCCAAGAGTTTTCTACCATCCCAGTCACAGAGAGACTTTTCTCTTCTTTTTTTTTTTTCCCGAAGGCAAATATTCCCAAATTACCCTCTACCACAAGCAAGTTGCTGAGTCAAATGCACTAAATGGACAGACAGACGTCTACCTGTGCATGTTCGCACAATGCCTTGTTTCTGTGTTTCTTTAACCTACCAGGTTGTTTTGTGGTTAGATCTGCATTGCGTAGAACGGATAGTACGTCTGAATTGAATAAAATCAGTCTAATGTTCGGTCTCAGGAGTGATTTGAAGTTGTTGTGCTCGAGTGTGTATTTAGCTCGACTCTGTGGGAATTGTTGTTATGGCTGCCTTGTTTTTGCCACCAGGTTCACTTGGCGACAATGTTTTTTCTGTTCCTAATTAAGGAGTGAATGCAGTACAAAAACACATTGAACTTCGTCATCATCAATTAAGTCTGCCTTTAATGTTCGTGATTCATATTAAGAGATACAACAACCTTTAAAGATGTTAAAGTCAATGTGAAACAGAACTTGCAACCAGTTTTAGTTCTATAATGTGAGGCATTTCTGATTGAAAATGGAAATTCAACCAAAAAAAAAAAAAAGTAGGGTGAAGGAATTGGTTGGATCATGAAGAGTGGTTGCAATGTATCAGATGGTTGGAGGGGGTTAAAAAATAAAATCACATTAGCAAAAATCCAGTGAGCAAAAAAAAACAAAAAACACAGAAGTCAATTTTAAGCTAAGCAGTTTTTATGTTGGTTGACGCACAGACTTTGCTGGACCAACTTGAACACAAGTGAAAGGAACTTCCCCCCTTATGCAGAACTCTGTGGATTCCTGTTGAAATTAATGGATTTTGCCATTTAAATTTTGCAGAGTGACAGTAAATGTCAACTTAGTGACATTAGTCAGAAGGAAAAGTTGTTTTCTTCATTATGAAGACAGGCATTGGGCCTCATTCATTAATAATTTAATATTGTCTGGTCCTAATTAACGAATGCAGTACAAAAACACAATGAAATTTGTCATCATCAGCCATGTCTGCTTTAATGCTTGTATTGTTATGTTCATATTAGAGGATGCAACAACCTTTGTAGACATTGAAGCCAATGTCAAACAGAACTTGCATCCTTGATTATTTATTGATTAGATGATGAAATTGATGGAATTGATTAGATGATGATATAACAGATGGTTGAAAAATAACACACATTAACAAAATTTCAGTGAAATTTCATGAGCAAAAAACTTACGTTGTCAATTGTAAAATTGTGTAGCTATTTAAAATCAAAACAAAAGTCAGTTTTAAACCAAGCGGCTTTGACCAACTTGAACACGAGCTAAATCTGTGTGAAACTTGTGCGAAACTCCAAATTGCACAGATTCCTATTGGAATGACTGGATTTCGCCTGAAATTCTGCTGAGAAACGGCAAATGTGACCCCTGTGACATCAGCAAGAAAGGGAAGTTGTTTCAGAGTCAGAGTATTATATTTTGAAGACAGACATTTGACCTCATTCACTGGTAATTTAATACTTTTTTTGCACAAAATATATGTTTTCATGTAAAATTCCCTAAGTTTATGAATCTAAATTATTCTAAATGACAGAATCTTTAAGTATTAATTTGAATAAAATGCAGTCAAACCATTTCCATATAAGCATTTCCATATATATTGCATTTGAAAATGTTTGTAAACAGATTTTATACATGAATGAGACCCCCCCCCCCACACACACAAATGAATAAGCACAGCTAAGTGGGTTCTGTTTTAATTTTAAGTTGACTCCAAGTTATTTCTGGAGCTATTTCCCGTCAGAAGAGTTTAATGGTAATTTCTTGGTGGAATTTCACCATGCACATTCTTTCTTGTTCTCCTTTCCACTGTAACCAATCTTCTATTGATTTTAAATGATGTGTAGTCTGAGTTTTCTCTTTTGACTTCGCATCGATCCTTCATCCGAAGCATTAATGGCTCTGTAGACCACTGCTGTTTGCTGTTCCTGTCTTTGTGTGATCCAGACAGGATACACGTACTGGCAAAGCAATATCGAATTATCGCAAAGACGTTTCCCTGACAGTACCGTCCTTCAGAGTTAGAAATGTGTGCTGTGTTGGTTTAGTTTTTGAGTGCTGCTGAGGTTTTGATGCTGTTTGACTGAGATCTGGAGGTATTGCCACCTTCATTACCATTGTAGTTGTTGGTTTTCTGGCCAGGGGGCAAAAGCCCTGAGTGCTCGCAGCAGATGAGCACAAGGCCCTTTTGTAAACACTGCCAATGTCTTGTCAAGGATAGACAGCACACACACACACACACACACACACACACACACACACACACTCGTGCATCATGTCAAAAAACAGACTGCAGTCTATTTCTAATTTAATGTAGTTAAACTACAGTGTGTTAATGTTGTACTTTTTTTCTATATTAGTGTAATATGCAGAGTCAACTATAAGTAACTGTACAGGCTAGATCTTGTCCTTCTTCATTTTATGAAGAAGTACAATAAGCAGAAAAAGCATACAGTATGTGTATAGTCTAGTTTTCATTTATTTTTTTATTTTTTGGGATAAATTCCAGGGGATTTTAATGACACAAAACTAAATTTGTTTTAAATAAATAATTCTTATTTTATACTGTCTCTATAAATGTGTCAGTGAATCGTTAATTCAACCAATTCCCTCAAAACACTGATATATTAAATTTGGAACTGCATGCTAGCATACTACTCTAAATTTGAAATTTATCTATGCTAATATGTGGTTCCACATTCAGCAACTGTCTTTATGATTCATTTACTGAATCATTACTCAACGGTTTCTTTCAAAGGCACTGAATCATTCAGGAATAAAACACTACTTTGAGATTGCATTGAGATTATATTATTTGAGCAGCATTAATAATACTACTATTAATGACTTTTTAGCAGGTTTTCAAACTGGTTTTCCAGACACTCCCTCATCTGGTGTGCCAGTGATCCACCCCAAACTCACATTGTTTGTTGAGTCAATAGTGGAAATTCCTTCAAAATATTTAAATGCAAGTGTTAGGATGTCATATAAAAATCCTGTGTTGATATACAAAAGTGTGAATAAAAATTCTAAAATGTTTATGAAAACATAGGTTGAAAATTTGAAGTAGATTTTATTTGATATAAAAAAATTAAATAAAACAGTCATCTGACTGATTAGTATTGTCAATCTCTAGCCAACTTCAGGTTCATCACAGCTTCTTGTCTGCACCCTCTGAAACACAATTTATGACATTTAAAGTGCCCCTATTACGGGTAATGAAAGGTTCATATTTTGGTTTTGGGAGTCCCCAACAACAGGTTGACATGCATGCTAGGTCAAAAAACACTTTCATTGTCTTATAATATGCATTTATTTTTACCTTACTTGCTCAACGACTCCCAAACGATTCGCTCAACGATTCATTTTTCCAAACCCCTCCTTTCGTGACGCTGATCTGCAGTGATTGGTCCGACTGGTCTCATTTTCATTTCATCATGCCTGTAATGCCTGATAAAGCAGCGTTTGTGAGTGCAGTGCTGCTTTGTGTACAGCATTACCGGGGAAACCGCTATTTTTACTGCTCCAAAAGCGGCACCTAGTGGCAAAGAAGGAATTTGCATTTTCATTCAGACCAATGTGAAACGACCAACAAGTGGGCGGCCAATATGCTAATGTTTCATGTTGACTTCAACATGAAACGGCTTGGGATTCGTTTTAAAAACGACTTGTTTCAAAGATTCAGAGTCGACTCTTTCTTTTGAGAAACAATAACTTTATAAACTTAAAACTTTACAGGATGTTTTCATTCACTTAGAGCTGTGTTACACATTGCATGAAAGGTTATTTTCAAAAATCCATAATAGGGGTACTTTAATAAAACAGTGGCTTCCCTAATGTCTACAACCTCCATTTATACTTAACGCCAGTTTTGCTGGAAGTGACGTTTTTGTTCTCTTGAACATATGGCATGGAAATTGCAGATCATAACTTCGATGGAAATGTAGAAATTCCCAACTCAAATCAAGCCAATGCAAATCTACTGCATGATGAGATACTCATCAGTCATTTAATGTTCCTATCGAGCATGCCAGCCTAAAAGACGATTAATAGCTCCTAAACGCATCTGATTCGTTTTCACGAGTGAACCGATTGTTTATATTGAGGTTCTTGTTAACATCCATTAAGGAAAATTCTTTGAAATACTGAGAATTCTCTGGTGAAGCTGGAAAGGGTCGGCAATTGAGAGAGAAAACAAAGACTCTCATTGTGTGTGTGAATAGCCTGCGCGGAGTGGTAGCGCCCAAGTACCCAAATCTCTAGAACACACAGTGTCTTTTTAATATGACCCCATTAAACTGCCTTTACACTGCTGGTCCCACCTAAACAAACAAACCAACACACAGTTAGGACACAAACATTCACACAGACATGGACGTATATCTATCAAGAAGCCTATTCAGTACTTTTCTCTTGATGATGCTGTCCTCTGTTTTTCCTCTATGAAACTGTTCATGTGTTCATTTTGGCCTGATTTCACTCTGCCACAGGGCTGTATTTCACAATTCAAAGAATTAAGTCAGTACGAGTCATTACAAGCATTTACCGAGACTTTGTGGAGTGTTTTAAAGAGGCAGCTGACACTGGAGCACTTAAGTATGTTTAAGTAGGTAATCTGTCCTTGTCTTGAAGTAAAGAAGGCCACGAGGGGAAGAAGAATGCTTTCCTTTTTTTTTTCCAAGATGCTCCTTCCGGGCGATTAAGTAATGGCCATTACAAAGTCTCTTGTATCCCTTAAAACTTCTGAGTGCTGAAAATCACATTTGAAAAGTGAATAATGTCACTGAACCCCCTAATTGCATACTAAAATATTATTCAAGGAATGCTAAATTAATCAAGGAATGATACCATTTGTGATAATGCATGTTATGTTTTATTCTTAAAACTTTTAGTGTACATCAAAGTCAGCAGTGTTTTTTGAGTATGATGGCTGTTGCTCTTGTGTATCAACTGCATCAGATTTTCTCTGAGATGAGGCCATTGTTGATATAATGGAAGAGTATAGAGATATAACATGAATGGGTTACACTTTATTTTGATAGTCCACTTTTGACATTCTACTAACTATAAGCAACTACATGTCAACTAATTCTCATTAATTTGCAACTACATGTCTACTAACTCTCAGAGTAGACTGTTAGGTTAGGTTTAGGGTTAGTAGAATAAGTTGACATATACTTGCAAAGTTTCTCATCATAGTCAGTATGTTGTATGTTGTGAACCCATTAAAAAAAAGTGTTAGAAGATATTAAGCAGACAGTCTACTAATACTCTAATGACTGCTAGTTGATATGTAGTTGCAAAGTAACTTACTGTGAGTAGAATGTCTAAATGAATGTGATGTGTGAACTATCAAATAAAGTGTTACCCATGATGAATGTGTTGAAGCAGCTCAGATTGTTTTGGTTGAATTGGATGAGAAATGTTCCCAGCTCACACAGAACATTCTCAGAACTCTGGCAAGGCTCTCTCAAAGTTATGAACATTCTTCCTGTAAAGTTGTTCATTCAAAGTTAGTGGAATGTTCCCTTACCATTCACATAGACAAAGTTTAAAAATTGTTTATTTATTTTTTAAAGGATGTTTTGAAAGTTCAGAGAACATAACGTTTTACAGCTTGTTTGGAATGCTAGCAGAATGTTCTTTGTTAGCTGGGTTGGAGGTGATATTCAGATCTCTGCCTTTGATTAGTATGTAAGATAACTATAGCTCAGTGAAACGTTCTAGAGGTATGTAATGAAATTCAAAAGGAGATGAAGTTGTGTTGTTGTGTTAATAATTTACTATGAAACATTTTAGAAACTGGAGCTCTTCTAATGATCTATTTTTTTCCTTCTTACAAGTTGATTTGGATGACCATTCATTCATTCATTCATTAATTCATTCATCTGAGAACAGATAATGATGCACCTAGGCAGAAAACAAGTCATTAAAATATGTCTGTCTTTTAATTTACGTATTTATTTTTATGTAGTAAATCCTAAAACCTCTCCTAAACCTACTAGACATTTTAAAGTGTTTATATATTCCAATGAACACTTTAATTAGCTAGTAAAAGCTTTAACCATCAATGTAAGTACACAATTAATCATTCATAAATGGCTTATTCATAACTTTAAGAAACTTTGAACGTAAAATGTCAGCAATTAACACTTTAAATGAGAGCATTTCTCTCTTTCTCACCTTCCCTCGAGCTGGAACTGCCGTGTAGAATGCGTGACTGGCTGCGGTCCAGCATTCTCATGCTTCACTCAAGCAGTCGAGCTCACACAACAGCTCTTTGTGTGCGCCCCAGATGGATTTTCCCTCACATTGACCGAACCACCTCGTCTGGGAGGTTCACGCACTCCTCTTCACTCAAGAGTGTCCCTTTCAGATCTTTCACTCAAAAAACACCAGAGCAGAGCCACACTGACCCACATTCCCATCCAAGTGCTGCCCGAGAACTGTACAGAGAAATGACAGTGGACACAGATTTAAATTATTGTATGAAATTTTGGGAACACTTTACATAATGAATTTATATAATGCATTATAAAAGTATTTTGGAATTCTTGTAGTGCACTTTATAATGCATTGCATGACCTCATGAATAACTGTAACCACATTTATAATTAATTACATATCTGTTCATTGTTACACCTTTAGAAAGTGTAATTTAGTAAATATAAATAGTATAATGCATTTTTACATTACAATTATTTATGAAAATATAATGCATTATAATGTACATTATGAACACCTTTATAGATCAAGGCTTTAAGTACGGTGTTAACAAAAATAATCGTATGTTTATTGTATAAAAATAAAAAAATCAATAAATTGACAAGGATTAATAGTTGAAAATGTGGTAATATAAAAAAAAAAAAATTGGACAGAAATAGTGTTAATCATCCCTTAAAAATGTTAGATTTTGTATGATTTTTTTTTCTATCCAACTATACAAAATTGTGTACAATTACATTTTATAACTTGTGTTTAGTAGTTTTTCCCTGAAAATTGATATACAATTGGATTGTGTTGATTTTAATCTGTTGTCTTTGATGCCATCGATGTTTGAAAAAAAAAAGGTGACTCATTTTGTTCACAAGGGTGTGTACAAACTTTTGCCCAATAAAAAAATACTAAATTACGGCTTTGCTGGGATAAAATATAAATGAAAAGCTACTGGCCAGTAATAAATGAATGAATTAATTAATTAATGGATGAACATTGCATTCATTAAACTTTTTAAACAGGAAAACCATCTGTGCTTTCAAACAATATCATATCATGCTATCTTTGTGAATTTTTGTCTTTATTTATAATCCAGAAATGATTCAGAAATGTCAATAGGATAAATCTCTGAATAACAACCAGTTAATCAGGTTTTATTGCTGACATTAGTGTTCAGGCTTTATTAGGTTAGAGGTCAGTCTTAATGTTAGACTGAGAAGCTCTAGAATCAGATTCTTTGTTGTGTGTAAGGTCACATGTTAACCGTCCAATGCATAATTCCATCACTGCTTTAATAGCCTTGCGTGTGCTATGCTGGTTGTGCATCATTTAACATTATTTGTTTATTGACTGTTTATGTTGTTGAAAGCCATAACAGATGCATTTGCATTTTAGAAGAGCTGCACTTTTATTAATGTAGCAATTACATGTGAAATGAATGGAGAATGCTAATAGATTTATCTCTCTACTTTTGCTTCCTGGGATTAACGTAGCCTTTAATTGTATCAGTGTACAAGAGAAGCACACACACACACACACACACACACACACACATTTAGTTATTTATTGAGCACCTCTACATTCAGACTCTTTAAAATGAAGGTGCTGGTAGGAGCCTTTGAATTGTAAATATAGCGATGAATACAAGAGTAAAGGCCTGAGCGTTAAGAAGAATGTTGCTTATTATGCAAATAATCAGTGGGGGGTGGGATAGTATCTTTCTCTTCTGTAGAATGCTGTGCAACTAATGATGTGCCTAAAAGATAAAGATTATTATAAAATGAACTCTTGTTGTGAGCAAAAGCAGACACGTATTGGACAGACATTTTTGGAGAGGAGAATACTGTATCTTTTTGCCCGCCCTAAATTCAGGAGATGTTTGCAAACATTATTTTTTGTAGATCAGCACACAGGCACGGATAGGAATGGCACACAAACAGAAAATTCTGAATAGATTCTAAATACAGCGTCTCGCCATTTCTGTGATCACACGTTGCTGAGCTTCATAAATATTGACTAACATCAAATGGAGAGCTGGCGTGCATCTCAAAACTATGTTAATGGTCTAGTCAGCTAAAGCTCGTGATAAATTCTCAGTTTCTTTATACTGACAAACGCAGTCTTTAGATCTGTCCATACTGAGAAGGGTTCTGTGAACACACTAAACACACTCCTTGACTTTGCATTCACACTCACAAACTTAGGGTGTTACTTTTGGGGCATTATTGGGGCATCTTGGTGTGTTGTGGATTGTTTGAATCTTTATTTTTATATTTTATCGTAAAGTTCAAGTCCACTGATATTTGCAATACTTTTGAATGTTCTTCGAATTCAATAGATAGTTGACCTGAAAATGAAACTTCTATCATTATTTACTCACCTTCATGTCATTTCAAACTCATATGCTTTTGTTTTTTCATGAAAAAAAAAAGAAATGTAGAAAACCTCCATGTCTTTTACATTCAATAGCTCATAGTGACTGCATGGTGTCAAGCTTCAAAAAAGGACAATATAAGCATGGAAGTGGTTTAAATGACTTCAAAGTCTTTTAAAGTCATAAGATACCTTTGAGTTATTGACTGAAATCATTCACTGTAAATATGCATTTAAAATCTTCTCCTCAGCTTTCAAATTATTGACATCTGTTTGTGAGGTACTCGAGAACCACTGATGTTTGAGGTTGTTTCAGTCCAACCTGCTCCATATGCACCATATTTGATTTAGGATTGCGGTGGAGGTGAATATTATTAGTAAACATCAAAAATGTTGGTCTGTTCTTCACACAAAGCTATCGCTTTGACTTGAGGAGACTGTAAATGTAGTGCAAATCGTATAAACCAACTTTTGTATGTTAATTTTGGGGTGAACTGTTCATTTAAAAGACTTTTGTTAGGAAAAAAATATATATATATTTTTACATCTTTAATTATACAGAGGTTTCATTCATTGATTTTTTTTCTTTCAGACTAACAAAGGAGATGCCCTGGCCAACCGGGTCCAAAACACACTTGGAAATTACGATGAAATGAAGGAGCTCCTGACTAGCCATTCCAACCAGAGTCACCTTGTGGGCATTCCTAAGAACTCTGTTCCCCAGACTCCAGTGGAGAAACCTGACCAGCCAGGCTTTTTCCCTGAGGCTCAGCGGAGCCGAGCTGCTCCCTCCCAACCTGGAAGCCACAGCACCTCCATGCCCCCACCCCCTGCCAACACCATGCCAGGCTCTAGCGTTGTACTTGGACATCAAGGCAAAAAGTCTCGCTCTTCAGACTGGTCCCGAGGGGGTCATGGTTCAAGTGGCGCCCAGACCGCTCAAGCGGTCAGCCGGGGGAAGCACTCCAGTCATGAGCAGACCTCTAGTAGACATGATCAGGACCAAGAGGACTCGAGTCCCAATCCTAGCGGACCTACAACTTCGTCACACTCCAACAGGAAGCAGGCACAGTCTGGCAAAGGACCAGCCACAGCTGAGCTTGGTCTTGGAATGTCTCCTGCCGAGCAGGACTTGTGCTCCCATGGGTCGACCTCGCCAATGGCCTCTACATCCCTGCTCCCTAGCGGCCTCTTGACGCCGACTTTTCCCCAAGGCCTCCACTGCAAGCCCAGCAGCGCTGTGCAGCAGAAACCCACTGCCTATGTCAGGCCCATGGATGGCCAAGACCAGGTCCCCAATGACTCCCCAGAGCTCAAACCCCCTGTGGAGCTGGTGGAAGGGTACAACAGTGTGCCATTTGGAGGTCTGCTGGATACCAAAAGCAGCACGGCTGGGACCAAGGGCAAAATTCCTAAGCTGACACTGCCACAATCCGGAGAGGTGAGTGTGACCGTTTTTCATCTTAGTCAAAGGGCAGGCTTCCTGCAGATGTTGTAATCATTTGCTCTCGTTTGGATGCAGCGGTAGTTGGACAGGAACAGTTGGCAGATAGGCTTGGCAATGTTGACTTTCCCCTGGCTAGGTCTGTTTTGTATTGAAACCTGGCAGAACGAGGGGTTGACATAATGGAGTGCTTCATTAATAATCAGCTAATGAACCTCAGGGTTTCCTGTGAACCTACCTACTCTGCAAGGAAGTCTTCTTGTTGGCATGTTTAAAGATCACTTATTTTGTAGCTTGAACAGAGGGAAATTCTGACCTCAGCAATTTGCCGTGTTCAGGTTGCTGAAGTAAGTTGATATTGGCTTTCCTTTGAGAGGAGAAGAAATTCTAGAGTTAACACTGTTCCGAAGATCTGTGTGATTGAACGAAGTAGAACAACATGGGTCGATTTTATGATTATATTTCCAAGTTATAGCCAATGCTTTGAAATGTTGACGTTTCAGAATCAGAACTATACTTTTGAGGGAAATAATGCACCTTTTTGTTCAGTAAGACATTGTAGGTGTTTTCCCAAACATGCCCCAATTGTATGGTATAAGGGTTGAAGAATGATCGAATTTGTCATCACTGCCTAAACATTTTTTGGGGGGCTATAATTTCTGTGCATAGAAGTATAATTACAATGACCAAATGGCTTTCTTTTTTGTAACTTTTGCAAGACTTTTTTTTTTCTCTTCAGTAAATACTGTTTCTAGAAATGTTGTGTGGACTTCTGTAAGACTGTTGTGAGTATGGCGTTATTTTACTGCCAAATGTCGAGAGCGCATTTTTGTAGCGCGAAAGTAGATTAATATAATGCGCGAGCGCGAATCTCCCCGCTCGCACGCGGATTTCCTTTGCTCTAGGGCTGTGACTATCTCCGTGACAACTGTGTCACCGGCGGTGGTCGGTTGTCACCGCGGTTGTCTATTGCCACCACGGTAGTGCACGTGACGTCACACACTTTATAACAAGCATAATACAAAGTTTTGTATACAAGTGTAATATAGTAACAGTTGCAAATTGTTTTATTTAGACTAGAAATCTATGCTAATTCACAAATTACCTCAAACGCCATACACGGCGTTTCCTTTAGATTGGCAGGTTTGAGCGCAGGAAAATACAGTTTATTCTGCATTCAGCAAATTTATTTTGTGATGAGCGATGGACCTTGTTGGGAAACCAAATACTACATCGCCAATCTGGAATAATTTCCATTCATGTCACCCATTCGCGTTTGTACAAGTGTCTTCAAGTTCACGTGATCACAAACGCCCGGCTGGTCAGGTTTGTGTTGGTGAGGCTTTCTCCAAACTGGCCAAATACAAACGAGACAGCGGTAAATGGAAGATGCCAACAAGAAATGTGGCAACATACGCCGCGATTCCTATTCCACAGAGAGCGCGTGCAGACGAGGAGTTGCTTGGTGGCGGAACAGTGAACCGTGTCTAAACCAGACGCTGCGTCGCAACACAACAGGTTGAGTCTGTCTACAGGACATTTGAACTTTGTGTCAGTACGTCATAAATAGGACGAGGCAGTTTACTGTGAGGGATTTGTCGTGTTGTATCGCGCCGCATCTAGTGTAGACAGCATCACTGATTATAATGGGTTCTCACCGCGCCGCTCGCGTGAGGTGTATTTAATTTTCTTATATAAGGCTACTTTCCTATTTAACTGTATTATTTCTTTGATATTTATTTTAATGTTTTGCAGGCTGAGTGTTCACTGACGGAAGTGCTAAAATAAACACGCACGTTTGTTAATAGATGATTGAGCCTCATTTATTTATTTTTGCGTTTCAGAATTCTATATATAAATATACACAACACCGTGCCACTGGCGGTTGTTGGGTTATTACCACCGCGGTGGTAAAAATCTGCCACCGTCACAGCCCTACTTTGCTCTCGCACAAAACCGGATGCGTGCTCTCGGAGCACACTTAAAATGTGTCTCTCCTCTCGCTCAAGTGTGCGTGTGCACGCTCAAACTTTGTCCTGTGCACTCGCACATCTTTCCGTGCTCTTGCGCTAGATATTAATTATTTTCACACCTGGATTAAACGTCAAAAGTTATCAACCAATCAGATTTTTCTACGACTGACCCGATGAAAATACTAGGCCTATGTGAAGAGGGAACTGATCCTGGAATTTCTCTACAATTTAATAATATTTAGTCATATCAAATGTATATTAGAAATGGCTAGGAATCGGGTGCTTGGATGATTTCTAAAAAAAAAAAAAAACTAGTTTGTCTAATTGTTTGGTCAAACCCCTCTGAGCGATTTATCTAAACAAACAAACAAAAAAGTATATGATTCTTAGAGTTCATGTGGCCATACATGTATTGTGTACTTATCCGAGAGCGCGCGTCCAGTTTTGTGCGAGAGCAAAGGAAATCCGCGTGCGAGCGGGGAGATTCGCGCTCGCGCTTTATATTCGTGCTCGCGCTTTATATTCGCGCTCGCGCTTTATATTAATCTACTTTCGCACTACAAAAATGCGCTCTCGACATTTGGCAGTAAAATAATGCCATATGTGAGCTGCAGATGTATCTTTCTCTAGAATACAATTGTTCTTCACAAAAAAGGAAGTGTGAATATGATTTTTACTATTTATGGCTTTTATTTTGTTGCCAAATAATTAGTTTCTCAGTGCCTAGTCTGTGTAAAAGGTTTGCCAACTAGATACGATCTGGTTTCAGTTAGATGACTCGTTCACCTTTACCCTGGGTAGCATCTCAAGAGTCATGTTCCTAAAACACCTCGGAAGACCCTCCATGTCTTGAACATGTAGACACATACGCATTTCTTCGCAATGCAGGGGCGCATACGTTCTGAATTAACCCTCCGGAGGTTAAGACACGGGAGCTTTATCACCGGCAATGTTAACTTCGTCCCTTCTGTGAGGCTGACACTTAGAAAAGAGTTCAGTTGACCTCTCTCGGATCGTGATACATGAGCCATGCTGAAGCCATTTCCAGGCTATCCAGTGCCGTCACTTCCTCTGAATGGATGCCAGCGAGGGGATTTGATCCCACAGCATTCTGTAGAGCGAAATGACTGCAGTTGAAGGCTCAGCATGGCCCTTTAGGACAGGGAATACCATAATTTAGGATTTAGCCTATAGGTGGTCTTAGATTAAAGATAATATATTGTTTGGCTCTATAAAAACCCAACAGCAACTAATGAATTCCTTCACTTTGAGGTGGTATCTAGTGAGACGTAATTTTCCTGTATTTCCAGTGCCAGGGTTTGAAAAATAGCCTCGTATCGATGCCTTGAGCTTGTTTGAGCAGTAGGTTGAAATTCCCATCGCTCTTACCTGTGGGCTTAATCCACATAAAGCAAACAAACCAAATAAGATAAGGTGCGGTAAACAAGAGTGGCATATGATTGAACAGGTTGACTCGCTGCTATCCAACCATGGCGAGGCAGCCAGCTGTTCTTCCTCTTTGTTCTATGGGGATCTCGACGGCCATCGGGCTGCAAATTGCACTATCGCCCATCTTGAAGCATATGGTGCGTTCGCGCAGTACAGTTAAGCATGTGGCAAGAGTGAAAACCTGGGGAATTTTAATTGCTCTGAGAGTGCCCTCATACCGGTCAGCTTGCAGGAAAATGGAGATGGATGTTGTTATTGCAAAGAGGGGCAGGCATAGAGAGAGACGACCCCCCGTAGGGTGGGCCCCAGCTGGGCCTACGCCATTTTTCCCTACCCCTCCTTCTGACAGATGAGTCACTGCCTGAAAGTGAAAAGAGAGAGATGCAAAAGGAAGAATAAATAAATAAATGGGGAAAAAGCAGAGAGCTATGAAAACAGGGCTAGTAGGATTGAAATAGAACGCAAGAGAGAACGCGGCAGAGCCGCTCTTTCAAGATGGCTCTCGGGAGAAAAGAAAACATCTTCAAGGACATTGATTAGATTTTTTTTCCACCCTGCCTTGCGTAGCTTTAGTTTGTTAAAAGGAGTGGATTCTGTAGAAGCGGCTCTCGTGGGATTCACCTGTACTCTGTTGTGCTGGCTACTTATTATTCCACAGCTCTTCAGGCTTATTTATCCAGGTTCGCTCTGGCTGAGGTGTTGAATTGTGTGAAAGCCTTTCCTGATTGTATATCCTCCCAGGTTTTCTTTGTTGTCACATGAGCGGATGGTATTTTATTGTGCTCAAAAATTGGCAGAATGCTCTTTGGTTGCTTAAATCTTTTTTTGAAATAGGAAATATCATCAGTGGTAATGGTGCAACTCACATACAAATCTTTCTAAGCTGGTTCTTTGTGATGATTCAGGCAAAACAAAACTGTGAAGAGGATGACATATTGGAAGCAAAATAATGCAACAATTGAGAGTTAATGCATCGCATATTCAAAACTGTAGTCATACAAATAACAGCATTCAACAACATATTTACTTCACTAAAAACAAATTAAATTAATAAATGAATCATTTGTTTTTATCTAGTCCATATCTGAACATGCCAATTTGCTAAACTGCATCAGACTTTTCAATGCTTATTGCCCATAACAGTTTCAAAGTTTATGAATGCAAGCACATTTTTCAGTTGAAGTGCCATGCATTGAAGAACTGGTCACAGTAACACGAGTAATCTGTGTTAAGAATGAAAATAGAGTCAATTTTGACTCCAAGTTTCCTTAAATACACATTTTTATTTGAAAACAGTGATAAAACTGTATTTAAATATTTATTTCACTGAAAAAAAGAAAAGAGATAATAAAATATTGATTCAATGAATTGTTATTAATTTAATTGAAGCAAATCATTAGCCAGTACACTAAAATGAATCAAACTTCTCAGCATTAATTGTCAGAGTCATAATAACTGGCTTAATTGTATTATCTTCAGACTGCCACTGCTGAAAGAGTAACTCCTAAAACTGCCATCATTTGGCTTGAAAAGCAGAAGCTTGTTTCCCTTGATAGGCATGAAATGTTCCCTTGCGCCACCCCACCACAAAATATTTTGACAGGTTGAGCGCTCAGCAGAGTGATAAGACTGTGCTAAATGGCTTTGGAAGCATTCTGTTATCGCCTGGTGTATTGATTAGTGTCTAGCGTTGTGCTGCTTGCTGTGAAGGAGCAGCTTCTTTTTTTTTTTTTTTTTTTGGTCGGTGTACGAGACATCGACAGACAGATAAGACTATTGATCCATCTAAAAACAGTTATTGCACCCAGTATTACCCAGTCTTTATGTGACTAATAGCTTTATCACTAGCTCCTTGAAGCGCAGATTTGACAAGACAATAATACCTCTGAAGATATTCTCCTGCTGCATGCTGGGCTATATAAAATGATGCTTCATACATGCTGAGAGACCATGCTAATATTTTTGTTGGTCTGTTTGTTCTTTTTATTCAGTCATTTCAATGCATTTTATGATATTTTATGTAAGATATTACAGTGACAGTTAATTATCTTTTTTAATAAAGTAAATTACTGTAATTATTTTGACACATAATTACACACAGATAATACCAGCTGTCATGTCAACTCATTTTGAATTTTGTCATATCCAATGGTTTCTGTGGTATTTTTTGGGGCTTGTGTGACAGCGAGAATCATCTTCTTCTCAAAAGTATTCCTGGCCTGTTCTATGACTATATATAGCAGTACCTGAAAGCAATCTCAGTGGGCAGCAGAGGTGAATGATGTCATGGCGTTGAGGGCTGGAGTCTGGGCCGGGAGTCTGGCAAAGGAGTTCTCATCAAGCCGCAGTCTCCCTTCTGATTGCTCTTTGTGATCAGATATAATGGAGAAGCCGACATCTGCTGCATATCAATGCGGTCTCTGTGTTTTCCCGGCCTTGTTGATCCCAGATCAGAGCAGAGTGATTGCACGATCACAGTAAGATCACAGGAAAACCTCAGCTGTTGATAATGTAGCTTTGTACATTAGCATGTAGTTTGCAAATCCTCATTGGCTTCTGTAAACCTTTGAAGTTAAAGGTGAGGTTTCAGTAAACTGCATAATAACTGTTTCCACGCAAGTTTCCAGAACTCCTCACCTGCCATTGGTTGATCAAACAGACAGTCTATAAACTGTGGCGTCTATAAAAGAAAGTGTCTCGAGCCAGGCCGGGTTATTAAAACAGCGTTTGCCGTAACAGGCAGAGAAGTCTTTATCTCGCATGGAGCCCGGCTCCATCTCACAGGACAGGAAGTCATTTCCAGAAACATTTGATTACACCGGGCTGCCAAGACTCACAAAGCAAGACGCCACTTCCCCCCAGAAAGCATCCTCACCCACACTGACTCATCTAGTGCTGGATCGTGTGCGTGGAGCTGTAACGTAGACCACACTGTGGTGTATTATAATGATTAATGGCTGTGCAAACATCTGCATACATATTTCTTGAAATGTATATTTTAGAAGCAGGGATATGTGTTTGAAATGAGATGCATATGGGTAGCTCACTCTAAATATATATGTAGCACTGTATACACTCACAGCAGCTCTAGCTTTTTGAATATATAGTTTTTGGCACTCAGTCTACAATAAATGGACTTTATAGTTTTGTAAAGTATGTACTACATTCTTAGTTTTTTTTAATTCAAATACATTTTTTGTTGTGTGATTCACCTTGGGTGGCATGATATATATTAAACCTTTTTTTTGAGTTTACAGTTTTTTTAACTGCTTACACACATTTTTTACATTATCCAAGAATCACACACATTGCCTCACATCAAAATGAAATGCATTCAAAATATCACAAACACATTGCAAACATTTGCAAACACTGCCACAAATAACCATGTCATAGAGAATGCAAAAAGTGTCCATGAAATTGAAAACTGAGTCAAAGTCTGAGAATTAGTGTATGTTTAGCAGATTTGTTGTGTGGTTCTGGTGTTTGAGTGTCAGCTTTCAGAAATGGTGTGACAAGTAAAGATTTAGTGTGTAAGCAGTTGAAAAAAACTGTAATCCTTATGGGGAAAAATTAATGGAAAAAATACATCCAGAACCAACACCGCTGAAACGGTGGGCGGGCACTAATGCCTGTCTACCTCTTTTTGGACATCCAATCACACTCTTCCAATCAAACACTCCAAATCCTCTCCTCTTTTTCAGCTTCCTCAACAATGTGCACACCCATGTTGGTTCCACTTATCCAATTTCATATGGCTCATTTGAATATTTGCTTGTTTAGGAGTTACGCTCGCCAGTCCCAAACACAGCACTTTCCCCCCAGAGAGGCTAATGAGCTATAAGACGAGTGAAGAGACAGCCATCTTTCAGCTGTGCACTGGTGAGGAAACACGGATGCAAGTCTCTGATTTGATTAGCTGTTGAAGATAACCTGCACACAGTGAGAGTTTAGAAGTCTGAAATAAGTAAACATGGTGTCTGTGGTTCCTTTTGATGAAATGGATAGCGACCGTAAAGAGGATATCCAGTTTGAAGAATGGATGGATGGGTGTATATATACAGTACATGTATATATACATTTAGTATATTGCAAAATTTACATTTTTAAATGTTACATTTTGCAATATACTAATTTTTAAAACATCATGCATTTTATAAAGCTGTAGCTGACCCAGCACCCAAATATTAGCCAGTTAAACTGTCTGCTCAATATATTGCTCTCTCACTAATTTTAGTGTATACTAATATGGATTTTTCAATGGCTGATTGTGATATGCCAGATCATCAGCATATTCTTGTCAAGACAGTTTTGGAGCTTAGGTGAACATTTGCAGATTTGATTTGCTAGTTTGACTAAATCACTGTTTGGGCAAATGATGCTAAAAAACATAGTAAAATACTTAGGACGTTATTAATAGTTTTCAGTATTTAATCACATAGACATTATAGCAAAATTAAAATTACTTAAGGGGTTTTATAATCAGGCTGTATTTCAATGCCAGTGAGTGCCATAAATTTGCCTTTTTATTAACAGATAAACACTTATAAAAACAGATGCTAATGTGCTACAAGTGGGACTTGTGTTATGAGAAGTAAATTACACATTTTTCAAAGCACCTCAGCAATGTGTTCCTCAAAAGTCCAGAGCGTTTATTCAGCAGTCTATGTCTTTACTCATGAACCACTGCCATCACACCTGACCAAATATGCTGATCCTCAACCTCTCAGTGTGCCACTACAAGCACCCTTTGCACTCGCTGCCGGCTCTGAGCTAAAGACTTCTAATATGACTCAAATGGATACAGAAAAGTACTTAGATAGAGGAAATTGTTAAGAAGCACATTTACATAGAGGAATTGATGTAGTTTCAGCAAAAGCAGGAGTTCATTTGTAGGTGGGCCTGGGGAGAAGTGATCATAGTTGACAACGCTTAGTTGCATCTCAGAATTAGGTCACGCTGCCTTCTCTCAATCTTTCTCTTTCTCTCTCTCTCTCTCTTGCTTTTCTTCCCAGTCATGCATGATGGGCTGTTCTCATCAGCCTTTGTTTAATATCGCTTCAAAATTAATTTGGGCTCATTAATGGGACTCTTTGCTGTGAAGGCACTGATATAGTCAGTAATGTGGCTAATAAACATAAAACAATTTGCTCCAGAAGTCTGTTTCAGCAAGCATGAAAGGATATAAATATGGAAAAGGAGAAAAATATAGGAAATAAACAATAATGATATTCCCATCTAGAAGTGATGTTATGTTGTTATCAATATTTATTTACACTTCTATAAATTTCAATTCCACGCATGAAAAAGTTCACAGTTACTTTTACGCTTATTCTTTATTTTGTAAATAATTCTGATTCTGAAATTTGATTAGATGAGCAATTCTAAAATGCTAATAAATGCACACCTGTGATTGTACATTCTATATTAATGCATCAAGTTAATAAAAGCCTACTAAAAAAAAAAAAAAATGGTTAAACAGGTTTCACTTCAAAATTCCTAGTAAAGTTCACAAATAATCCCAAAGAAATGGCAAGTAACATTGAATTAAACATGAAATTTTGAAGTCTGAAATAGGCAAGTAACATTGAATTAAACATGAAATTTTGAAGTCTGAAATAGTATTTTCTTTTAAATCATATTTTAATAATCTAATAAGTCTAATAACTTTTTACAGTATACTAATGCAATGTGCAATTACTAATTATATTAGTAACTAGAATTGTTTATTCTGATTATTATTTTTATTATGGTGTCTTTTTATCATATTGTTTTTGCTGACATCTAATAATAATAATAATAATTGTTATTATTGTTATTATTATTATTATTAATAATAATAATAATAGTAATTAGTAATAGTAGTAGTAGTAGTAGTAGGGGTGGTAGTAGTAGTAACTAAAGGCTGTGAAAAAAAAAAAATGAAAAAAAAATAATATTTGTGATGTGATGAAATCCCTAGCACACACCCTCAAGTGGCTTATAACTTGAATTCTGACTTTAAAAAATGACCCAGTTGTCACTCCTCTAAAAGCTGTGACATGAACTGTTGAATTTATTTAGCAAAAAGTCAAAGAAATATTCTGAAAAAGGACAAACAAGGGGCATGCAGTGATTTGTATGCAGAGACCAGGTCTGCGTGATGATGTGCTGTCCACTGACGTGTACTGGCTCCCCTCAGCGCCTGTAGTTTGACCTTGAAGATATCGTTTGGCCCGACACTAGCGACTACACTGAAAGCCAGCAGCCTCCTCAGATGGGGAACTAGCGCTCTGTGAGTGCTAGTTAATGAATTCTATTCAGCTGCCGTACACACTGCTAGCGTCCTCAGAAGATTGAGCCGAACCGAGCACAACCGTACCCTCAACCAGACGCTAATCAGGCCAGGCTACCACCGCCACTTCCCCTCACAGACGTGTCACACACGTGCCCAGACGGATTAACAGGAAGATGAGAGAATACGTCCACACTGAAAGATAGAGAGAAAGCGAGAGAAAAAAAGAGAGTGAGTTATTAGGATGTTTTCCCATCCAAAGTAACAGCTGGTATCATTTGCATAATATCCATCATTTTACTAGGCTTCTTGTCAAATCATGATGAAGAAAATAAAAAAAAGAAGAGAAAAAAAAACGCAATACAAAAACTAGTTCATTAGCGCTTCCAAGAACTCACATGCATATGTAGCTTTGCAGTCCAGACAGATTTTATCCGGTATTTACAAGAATCCATGAACAATATCTGTACCTAAGCATCTGTAGTAATATTTCTTTCTGTTATGTGTCAGATTCACAAATGTTTATATTATTTGTAGCATTAAGCTATTCCGTTAATGGTATTCATACAATATATTGTATGACATCATATAAAATGTAATTTCTCATACTGAGGAACATAGATTTCAGCGACCTTTGAACTTACATATTAATTGCACAAAAATAAAAGTTTTTTTTGACATAATATGTGTGTGTGTACTGTGTATATTTGTTATGCATATATAAATACTCACACATGCATGTATATATTTAAGAAAAATATGTTATGTTTATATATTAGATATATTTATATATAATATAAATTATATGAATATTAATAAATACATATAAATACACATAAATATTTATATACACACAATAAATATACACAGTATGCACACATATATTATGTCAACAAAAATGTATTATTATTTTGGATGCGATTAATCATGATTAATCATTTGACAGCACTATGAGAAACCAAATTAGTGGCATTAGAGATGGGACTTGTGATTTTAGTCTGCCAGATAATTAAATGAAAAAAAAAAAAAAAAAATATTAATTTGTAATAATGTTTTATTGTACTGACTAAATGTAAAAAAAAAAATCTAAATGTACAAAATTGGTATATATTGGTAAAAGTATATTGTGATATATCATCCAAAATTTGAAGAGTATCGTGTACATTTTTGCTTATATCGCAAACAGACCAAACAGAGCATCTCACCTGAGCTGCATTTTGCATTTAGCCATTGCCAACAGGCATGCAGGTTTTATGTGCAGAGAGTTCTTCTCTCCGTTTGGAACCTATCAGCCCCTGGCCATTTGTGGTTACATGTTGTGGAAGGTTCTCAATGAAACTGGCTTCTTGAAGGGAAACCGCAGCAGATTTGCTTATTAAATTAGCCCATCTCTGCATGACTGCATCATGGCTTGGAGGTAGAGGGCTGCTGGGACCACGTCAAACCTGGATTGGACCCTCATAACAATAACAAATGCCTCCCTTTCCTTGCCTCCATTAAATCAGGTTTTGTAGTGCATTTTAGCCACTATAAATAACAGCAGAATGACAAGTCAGCACCATTAGACTGCAGGTTAGAATGGTGTAATTGCATGAAGGCATGGTAAAAGCACAACATCTTCTTGTAGAGGATCCACACTTTCCCCACACCACAGTTTAAGGTCAGAGCTGCATTATCTCAGCTGCATTTATCTTTGTCGTGTGACATTGTGAGCAACAAAAGCATCATGATATATGGTGCCTTTCAGGGGTGGATATTTATTGCTGCTGGCCTCATACAAGCCATCGTAAGGTTTTGTTTCAGATTAGCATATTGTTTAAGATAATATGGTTTCTGGTTCCTTGATGTTAAGGGGCTTTAAAACACTAGAGTATAGTGACAATTTAAGTAATAATAATGCATTGCAAAGACATAGAAGAAAAAAAAAAACAAGGTTTGTGAAAGAGATGCAACTACAAGTTGATAAAATGTTAACATTTGCTTGAATGCTCCGATGTATGCATCCCTTGACCAATGGTAATTTCAGACAGGATGGTTCTGATATCAGTTTCACTGCATTTTTGTTTATTTTTAGACACATCCTCAAAACAGATCTAATGTATACCTGTCAAATGCTCAGTCAGACCTTTATTTTGTATTTACTTAAGTGTTCTAGCATACACCGGATACACTAAGATTACATAGAAATAGATTTAAATGCCATTTAGCAAAAAAATAAAATGGACCTAATACCCGTCCCTGTGGATTACCATGTATTATGTTGTGTCAGCCTTGAGCCCAGTCGGTTTAATGCCAGTAAAAACCCTGAAACCCCCAATTATTTTTCCTACAACCCCACCAGTCGACCCTCTCCATGTCGTTTCACTTGTGAAAAAAAGCACCGGTGCTCTAGGCATTACAAAACAATACATAATACTGCCTACTGGTGGGTCTTTAGTCTTTTTAATTTATTTTGGATGCTCAGTGCTGTTGTTGAATATCTGCGGTGCCTTGTAATGAAATACCCGCTGTGCAATTTTGCAAGTGTGTCAAGCAGAGCATGACCAGATATGCAAATTTAATACAGAAGTGGCAAAGTGGAATTTTGAGTATTTTTCACATCTGGGGGCTGTTAAAAGCAGTTTTGAAATCAATGAATACATAATAAAGAGGTGTCCACACTAGATAGAAATCCAAGTTTGTCGGCTATAAAAACTAGTTTGTTGTCTTGAATCTGTCTCTTTTTCACAGAGTGGCCGCACACAGCATGCGGTGTAATGGTATAACAAATTGCAGATGAGGAATGGAAATTCGAACGGATGAGTTCCTGTCTGATGGTGTATCGGTCTCGCTCTCTCTTTCTGTTTGGTTTCTCACAGAGAGAGAAATGGTCATGTGACCAGCACCCCACCAGCCAATCTATCTCTATATATCAAGGTCAGATCCATTTTTCTTGGAGCAACTGCCCCCTGTGGTTCTAGCACATAAATTCGCCCACCTTCGATTTGTTTACCCTTGATTTACCAAAAAAGAGGCTTTCAGCACGGCAAAAACTTGTCACCTAGAAATTTCCTTTGCCCATATATTGCTCCAAAATATTCGCACCCATTGGTTGACGATAATAACATTGAGTCATCTGGGATGCTCTTCCTGTGACTAAAAATACAAATGCTGAGCTGAATGCTTGAGCAAGCAGACACACTAGTGCACACATCAGCTCAAAAATGTACGCTGCTACCATAGGTTACTTATAATAACGACTTTGATGAGGATGCAAAACTCAGTGCATGTTGTACATCACTGTCCGTGGAGGAACTAGGTGTCATTAGAAAGTGCATCAGCAGTGATTCCCAGGTCAGCTTGATGCAGAAGCAGGTGGTTGATGACTCAGGCAAACTGGCTCCAGCTTCCACCGGTCCCCCTGTGGCTCAAATGTGATTGATGACACTAATTACCATGTCACCACTCATTTCAAAACCTTGATCTCTGAGCATGCGGCTTTGGCTCATCTCCTGTATACACACACCTTTATCCAGGGTCTATGTCATCCGCCTGTCCTCTCTAATGTTCGCTGCTGTGTTTTACAGGCCTCCTATCCTCACCGTCACGTCTATCCGTGCTTACTGGCTTCCTCCTCTCTTTCCCCAATACTTTAATTGGAGATTATTAGGCTGGATTTGCATGAGCTTATATGGTCTGCATTTTTCTCTCTAGTCATTGTGTAACAGCTTCAGATCTCAAATCCACTGGTTTAGGGAAATAAGCACTGAGTGAGTTGAAGAATTTTGTTGGAATTTTGGTGCGTAATAATGGAGAGCAAGTTTTGACTCCTATAAACCTGTTGCACATAACAATGGCAAGTTTTTTTTTTTTTCTTCAAAATTGAAAGCCACAATCTGATTGGCTGGGTTTGTGTAGTTCAAGGAAGATATAGTCAGCAGGCTTATGATATGAATTTTCAGATATATGAAAATATACTCTTCTTAACAGTGTTTAAGAAGAGTATATGCAGGGTTACAGCCATATCACCCTGCAGCCCAAGACTGGTTGCCCACTGAAGCTAAGCAGGGTTGAGCCTGGTCAGTACCTGGATGGGAGACCTCCTGGGAAAACTAGGTTGCTGTTGGAAGAGGTGTTAGTGAGGCCAGCAGGGGGTGCTCACCCTGTGGTCTGTGTGGGTCCTAACGCCCCAGTATAGTGATGGGGACACTATACTGTAAAAAGCACCGTCTTTCGGATGAGACGTTAAACCGAGGTCCTGACTCTCTGTGGTCACTAAAAATCCCATGGCACTTCTCGTAAGGAGTAGGGGTGTAACCCCGGTGTCCTGGCCAAATTCCCTCCACTGGCCTTTGTCTATCATGGCCTCCTAATAATCTCCATCCACTTGATTGGCTCTATCTCTCTCTCCTCTCCACCTGTAGCTGGTGTGTGGTGAGCGCACTGGCGCCGTTGTCCTGTGGCTGCCGTCGCATCATCCAAGTGGATGCTGCACACTGGTGGTGGTTGAAGAGTGACCCCCCTAATGACTGTAAAGCGCTTTGGGTGTATGGCAATACACAATAAAGCGCTATATAAATGCATCATCATCATCATCATCATTTAAGAAAGGGATCATCAAAGTAACAAAAAAATAAAACTAATAATAATCTAGATACAACAGTACTGATATTATAATGGAGAAGAAAGGGAAAAATAGAACAAAGAAGAAAAACAAAGGGAATAAGGGAAATAAGGGAATGCCTATTAAAATACCTATGTGTAACATTTTACACATTTTATTATTATTATTTGTGTGTGTGTGTGTGTGTGTGTGTGTGTGTTTGTGTGATTAAGCAAGTTGTAAAATGTCAAATGGTGCAACTTCCTGAAAAACTATTGCTAGTATTGAAAAAAAAAAAAAAAATAGTCATGATATTTGTATACCTTTTACCTATATTTAAAATACGCTTAAAATATCATTAGTTTTTACTTGGTGGATACGCAACATGACATCTTTACAGACATTAAATTGAAACCTGCTATAAATGTTTTTCAAAACCAACATGAATGCAAAGAGCACAATTCTAAAATCTTGATTTTAAACTAGATTTTTAAAAATAATTTTAATTTTTATCTTATAAAGAATGTTTTTCTTTATAGTTGATACTCGTATACATAACTGACCCAGTAGCAAGACAACAAGATTCTTATTCTTGTATTCTTATTCTTATTATTCTTAAGAACTGTAATTTAGGCAAAATTCAGCTCACAATGTTCTCCTAGTTTTTTTTTTTATATATATATATATATGTTGTCTTTTCAACCTTTCTCTGCGACTGCTGCACCATTATGTGAACAGTATCATCGATTTCAGATGTAACCCCCTTCCCACCCCTCGTAAAAGTCTTTCTCTGCAGGAACAGTGCTTAAGTGAGTCTGGTCACTGTACGCTCCCTCAAGTCTGATGGAACTGTTACATTAGAGGTGATTCAGTGGTGTGAAATACCACATGGCTTATCTGCACACATGCACAGTCAAACACAAACCCACTCACTGTCAGGTTGTGGCATGGAACAGGTTGCCATGTGGTGAACTGCTGACCTCGTAGCTGGAGCCAGTGCCCCGAGGTGAAGACTTTGTCTGGGGTGGCCTTGTCTCATGCTGTGATGCTGACATATAGGATATTCGCTGCCCCTCTTCATGTGAATTTGTCAGAGATACTGTGGTTGAAATTTGTATGCTGTGCATGTAAACAAACTAAACAAACCAGCGTAAACACTATTTATGTTATAGATTATAATATAATATATAATTTATAGGTTTTGATATATTTACAATAGTAGCTTGTTCACTCTCAACAAGTTCACTCTCACTCTTGACTCAATGTACTCTTCTTAACAATATACAGTATGTATATATATATATATATATATATATATACAGTATATGTGTGTTTGGGCTTAAATAAAACCTAACGATGAAGAATTCAGAAGTCAGCTTGCATACTGATGTCTTAACTTTGTCCAACAAAAGTTTGCTTAGAAATTGAGACTATTTGACTGGATTTTCATTAATATATTTAATGAATTGCATAAATAATAGCACATGTGTAGTATTTATAGTTATTATTTCATTATATAATGTAATTTTTCAAAGACAAAACTCCCAATAGTCTTGAAAATTTCATGATAGTGACAACGCAGGCGGTGAAAGATATTCTCGTAGTAGTTATATCAAACATTGCTGACTAGCAGGATGGAGTTTAGCTCTCATGGGAGCCTTTGCATAAGACTCAACGCAACTGCCTAATATACTGACTTATTTAGCTACATTATATCCACAAATTTCTCTGTGATGTTAGATGACGTTAATTAACAGAATTAGCATAGCTTGGATCTGCGAGCGCGTGTTCGTTTGAGTTACAGCATGCTGTTTGCTCTCTCAGGCAATGTGTTGTGGCCTGTGTTTATGGAGCTTAGAGGTAATGTGTGGATGTATTCAGCTCTTTAATGATGGTTGGAATATAAAATGACACACTCATCCATTAGCCGTGGCGTGTAGCCGCGACGTTACTCGCTGCATGCTGATTAGTCCCACACAGCCCGGTCCAGAGATAACACCCGAATTAAGATCCACATGTAAATTGCATTAGCTAATCAATGAATGCTTGATGAATGCTAGCCTGGCACGAGAAATTGTTTCAAGGTTATGCGTTTTTTTTTTTTCAGGTAGAAGTCACTCTGTGACTCCTTCTACATTAACAAATGATTGTTTACTGGTTACCCCGGCTAATTAATGATAAAGGATTAAGATGTTCCCTGCTGCATGTTCGCGGTTGGCGTTTGCGACCGCCACATATCCCACGGCACTGCGAACACCAGATCCAGGGGATCACGGGCGGGGACTTGTTTCTGCCGGAAGGTCAGATCATGTGACATGTCCCTGCGGAGACAGTGGCGCAAGCATTGGTCCCCGGGCAGAAAATGACAACTCTGACAGCGGCGGTCCACTGGAACACAAAACCGATTTCATCGGTAAACAAATCACAACCATTCGTGTCAGAGCCACAGACACACTTTTGACATCTCTCAGTGACATCAGTCTGAAAAGCTAAGGATAGTGTCACGGATCATGTAGAGTATCTGTGAAATGCGAGCAAACGCAAGATAACGGGCTTGGACTGGTGACAGACTAGCAGTTTGTGCAAAATATGCCCCGTGTAGCCAAAACCTCACTGTTGGAAAGCGAATTGATGCGGGATTGCAGGATCTCAGGGGTAACGTGATTTGAGTCTTGCATCTGTCCACGCGGTTGCCTGGTTCCCTCAGGCGGGGCAGAAGCTGGCAGAGTGGGCTAGACTGGGTGGGCAGAGGAAGTTGGGTTGGGATAGAGGGGATTGGCTTTCACTCCCTCCAGGACTTCTGCTGCTGGCTCGGGAACGCCGATACTCTCGGCTGCCATCATTCCGTTTCAGAAGCCGATTATCAACTTGAAGAAACAGAGGCAGAGCTTGAATTTCCATAGATTGTGTTACAGGCTCTGTCATAGACTCATGCCACAGAGCTGCTTGTGTTTCAGGCTGAGTCCTGACCACATTCACACAGCAGTTTTTTCTCATATAAATGCATACTGAATAATTATCATTCAAACAAAACATGCCATGCTCTTGTTTTTTTAGTTTTTCAATTATGATTGCTTGAGACTACATCTGGATCAGATTCAGACTGGTGATTAAAGCATAGATGGAGTAGATCGCTTTCCCTAAACATCCCAAAAACTTGCACAATCCTAAAGAACTTCCTGGATCGCCATTTCATTCAATAACATGAGGCAGTTTTGATTTATATACTGTTTAAAGTTCGATAGTTGCACTATTTTATAAGTGCATCTGCTTACACATGCAATTGCTTATTTCTTCTTCACTTGTTTTCGCATACAGAGATTCTGTACTATAGCACCCCCTACCATATAACAGTGAAAACGGGGAAGTGTTGTGTCATAAATGATGAAAAATTCTGTCATTGGTGGGGAAAGAGTTAAAGTGGCAGACAACAAAACGGCAGCGGAAACATAACAAACAGAATGTTAAATTAAAAAAAGCAATAACCTAGCAACCTCCAGAACACTTTAGCAACCCCATAGCAAAGCCCTGGGAAACACCCACAACACATAGGCACAGACCAGTCACATTTTCTTTAGTCTAGTTGTAATCTAATTCTTCAAATATAAATGATTAAAATTAAATTAAGTCTTGTCATCTGAGCATGTGGATTGATGTCATTCCCAAACTAAATGCTGGATATTAACAGAAATGTCACACAGTAATTTAATCTCTCTCACTTTCAAAGTCTTAAATGTTTAAGAGCCTTAAATATTTAATAATGAATATGTACACATTAATTATATGGGTGTACATAGACTTTGCAGCTGAAATATGTTCTCTTTTGACTAAAAATTCACAATTCGCTTTGATATTGTGTAAACAGAGAGCGTGAGTGTGTTGGAATATCAGTGGTGAAGTCTTGAGTGACGGTGGCTGGCTTTGCTTTGCCAGCACAGGATTAAGCAACAGGTTACAAAAGGAACGGTCAGGTCAAAGTACTGGCACGGCTGAAGGAACCAGACCCAACACTGCCCACCCTTAAGACCCAGCACATAATATATACCTCATCGCAGAATCAATTCTACACCAAACACTCCAAGCCACCCTCACGTTAAACCATCTGTGGATGTTGCCAGTTCATTGAAGCGCTTGAGAAAATGGATATAGTAATAACGAACAAGAAACCTTTGTCCGATCCATTGGGAATCAATTTGCACCGGAACTAAGTCTCTCTTGGACACACATAAGAGTGCTTTTTAAATCAGCACAAGAGCTCAGATTAGCATATGCTAGCTACCCTAGCACACCAATGGTTTGTTGTAAAAAAAAAAAAAACAGTGATTAACTTTTTATCTTAAATACTTAAAGGGGGGATAGTTCACCAAAATTAAAAATGCTGTCAGCATTTACATCATTCCAAAATAGCTTGTTTTCTTCTGTGGAATGTTATATATATATATTATATATATATATATATATATATATATATATATATATATATACATATATACAAAACAAAATAAACTTTTCAATATTAATATATATATATATATATATATATATACAGTGTCCTCCACTAATATTGGCACCCTTGGTAAATATGAGCAAAGGCGGCTGTGAAAATAAATCTGCATTGTTTATCCTTTTTATCTTTCATTCAAAAAATTCACAAATTTCCGACCTATCATTGAAGTAAAACAATTGAAAGTGGGGCAGGGGATCTCATTGTGAAATAAATGCTTTCACTATTTCATGTTGGCCACAATTATTGGCACCCAATTATTGCAACGTCCTTTTCCCAGCACAACAGCTCTGAGTTTTCTCATATAATGCCTGAATACTTTGGAGAACACCTGATAAGAGATCAGAGACCATTTCTTCTTACAGAATCTCTCCAGATCCTTCAGATTCACAGCTCCATGACGGTGCTTCTTCTCTTCAGTTCACCTCACTCATCTTCTACAGGGTTCAGGTCAGAGGACTGAGACAGCAATGGTAAAAGATTCATTTTGTGCTCAGTGACCCATTTTTGTGTTTATTTTGATGTTTGTTTTGGATTGTTGTCCTGGTGGAAGATCAAAACATGGCCCATTATAAGATTTCTAACAGAGGCAGTCAGATTTTGATTTTTTATCTGTTGGTATTTGATAGAATCCATGATGCCATGCATCTGAACAAGATGTTCAGGACCTCTGGCAGAAAAACAGGCCCACAACATTAAAGATCCAGCAGTATATTTAACCGTGGACATGGGGTACTTTTTTATCCCTGTTTGTACTAAACTCATCTGGTGGGTTTGCTGCCAAAAAGCTCTTTTTTTAGTTTCATCTGACAATAGAAGCCAGTGCCATTTGAAGTTCCAGTCGTGTCTGACAACTGAATTTGCTGGAGTTTGTTTTTGGATGAGTGAGGACAATTTTTCTTGAAACCCTCCCGAACAACATGTGGTGATATAGGGGATGTTTGATTTTTTTTTTTTAGGTTTCTGACCCCAAGACTCAACTAATCTCTGCAATTCTCCAGCTGTGATCCTTGGAGAGTCTTTGGCACTCAAACTCTCCTCCTCACCGTGCATTAGGACGATATAGACACACGTCCTCTTTCAGGCAGATTTTTAACATCTTTAGTTGATTGGAACCTCTTAATTATTACCCTGATGGTGGAAATGGGGATTTTCAATGTTTTAACTCTTTTCTTACAGCCACTTTCTATTTTGTGATGCTCAACAATCTTGTTCTTCACATCAGAAATATATTTTTTGTTTTTTCTCATTGTGATGGATGATTAAGGGAATTTGGCCTTTGTGTTCCTCATATTTATAATCCTGTGGAACAGAAAGTCATGGCTGGACAATTTCATGCTCCTAGTCACCCTGGTGTGCTAAAAAATGTAAATATGAATGGGAATATACTTCAGAGATATTTTACTCATAAGAATTTCTAGGGGTGCCAATAATTGTGGCCAACATTCATTGGAGAAAAACATGTATTTCATCATGAGATTTTCTCCCTACTCTCAATTGTTTTACTTCAATGATAGGTTAGAATTTTGTGAATTTATTGAGTGAAAGATCAAAAGGATAAACAATGCAGATTTATTTTCACAGCCGCCTTTGCTCATATTTATCAAGGGTGCCAATATTAGTGGAGGGCACTGTATATATTACGAAGTTTATTTTGTTTTTGTCCGTAAAATAGAAGTCAATAGTTGCCAAAACTGTTGGTTACCAATATTCTTCAAAAGTCATACAGGTTTGGAATAACATGAGGTTGGAATTTTTGGATGAACTATCCCTTTAATATATTGTTGTTTTTATGCAGTGAATTTTGCAGTGAATTTTCATATTGCAAGAACATTGTTATAAAGTTGTGGATTTACACAATGATGTACTAAAAATAGATTTTTTTTTCTTTGCGTTTTTGAAAGTTTCGCATACAGACAACACTGAACAACCCCTGTTCACACGGGTCTGCAAAAATGACTAAAAATGCTGTATTATGCACGCCAGGCCAGTAGATGGCAATGTCAACACTAACACTGCGCGCCTGCGCACAGACTGTACACGTAATATGCGTGCATATGACGTTACCGTTTTCACAAATTTGAATTTTCAAAGTTTACAATAACAGTATCGTTTTCAAAATCTTGCACTTACCAATTTACCAAAAACTAGCAGAAACCAATTTTCCAAAATTATCATTTTCAGGCCCCTAAAACACTGTTGTCGTGAAAATGGACGACCAAAAGGCATGAAACGTTTTCTGTTTTTAGTTGAAAACAAATAAATCATTGTTTTAAGTTTTGGTTTCCTGAGCATTTTTAAAACACTGTACTGCAGTGTAACCTAGTTGCAACCAAAATGCAATGTTGTAATAATGTTTTGTTCTTGCAGGCTAGCTATGCATCTGAAATCAGTGTCGTCCGCATGTATGAAACTTATATTATTATATGCACATTTGTAATCCTTTATTGGATGTGCCGTTTTGAGTACAACTGGTACAAAACCGTAAACGGCAAGGCCAGGTGATGCTGATAAATGGAGATGGGACTGTGCTGTAATATTGATGGAGGGGAAAGGCCGCACGGCAGCCGAAACAAGAGAAGACATCGTACGGCGGGAAGGTGACTTAGCGGTTGATGAGGTGACGCTTGACCCTGAGGGCCAGTGACGGCAAGCAGCTCACTGAACCCAGGCGAGTTTATCCAAGCAGATCAATGCTACTTAATATCAGTGAGGCCGGCCACCCCATCCCGTCTGCCACATCCACCGCTGAGGCTAAGCTCTGGTTTACTCCCACTCTGACAGATACAGATGGTGTCAGTTACTGCCAGAAAGAAAAGAAGATGAAAAAGCGAGGACCTCCAGGTCCTTAGAAGACGAGAGATGCCGCAGACAGACGTGCGGGAAAACAGTTCGGCACTCTCTGTCAATTACGCTTTATTCTCTGGCTTGTAGCGGGGCGGCACGGAGGGGAAGGCAATTAATTATTATTGTGGGTTCTCCATTCTGATCTTGGAGATTGTATCTGATGCACATTTCCTCCGCCACAATTACGGAGGCTGCTAACTATTGACATTTAGGAGGTTGCTGATTTGAATTATCAGAGACGTTAGTAATTTGGGGTGCTAAATGGGTTTTGATTTCCACACACAATGCAGGCGGGCGGGATGACGAAAGTAAAATTAGGCGCTAATTTGAAGCTGGAGATGTAAATCAGGATGATGTAGTAGGAGCTGATAAAACAGAGTGCAATAAAGACATGGTAGAGTGTTGGGGGGGGGGGTACCAAATTCCCTTTTGTTCCAACACACAAAACAAACTAGATGCTGCAAGACTTTTTAATCATCATTGCAAGCTGTAACCACTGTAGAAATTAAAGGGAAGTCCTCGTCACTCAGAGTGTTGATTGCTAATCAAATAAAAAGGTGGGCTTTCCTGTGTTTTCTAGACACTATGACACTTGCAAGGTAAGAAGTAGCCTAAAAAATTATATTTGACAACCAACTTGTAATATTCAGTTATGTTGAAGAATTTTGCCCTTTAGAATGGAAAATTAAACTTTTTTTTATGAATAAAAAATATTAGACACGTAGTGTAAATTGTAACTGAACATTAAGCATTAACAGAGACTTTTACGGCATATATAAGAAAAATACTGTATGTATGTTTGTATGTATGTATGTATGTATGTATGTATATATATATATATATATTTTATATATATATATATATTATATATATATATATATATATATAAATATTATATTAAAATATTTGCAAATATATATTTTTTTAAATCCCATTTAGAATATAATAATTACATTTGCAAACCACATATATATATATATATATATATATATGAACAGAATGCTAGTAATATTATTTGTTTTATGTGTAAATGACAAAGCCAGGTTGTGATGACATAAATATGCTACAATTACTTTAATGTACTTCAATTTCCTTGAATCTGAAAAAAAAGTATAGTAAAGTACTTTGAATGTTAAAGAATATATATTAATATATAGCCTATTACATAATATCACATTATAATTCCTTTTAATACTACTAAAATTAGCACTGTAAATAATAGTACAGTAAATTATACTTTGAATGTTAAAGAATTGTTGTCCTCATTTTTAAAATATTACTAACAGACCAAAGATTCTTATAGAACATTCAGTCATTGATTTATACAGTTAACTACTGGCCAAGATCAATAACGTTAAAAAATGTATTAAAAATCATTTTTGGACATTTTTATTTTTATTTTTTTTATGTGTGTGTGTGTGTGTTTACATTTCAGTTACACCTTGTCAATAAATCAGCAAATACTCCAAAGACCCAATACATTATATAGCCTATTTATTTATCAAAACAGCAAATGATCTTGTTAAATTATTTGTGCAAAGCCTAATTAATATTTATAAACTAATCCTGAGAGAGATTAGCAGATTCCCTGGCTCCAGAGCCATATCAGTGGAAAAGCCATATAAGAGAGTTTACACTTCAGCATGTATGAGTGTGTGTCCGTGAACATGACAATTGGCCTGTGTTTTCACACACATACACACACTTGACAGTGTGGCGTGTGCCCAGTGTGTGTTAGGTGATACGACTGATGGAGAACCGATAATCCCTCTGAGCCTCAGAGCATACATCCTAGAGTTTCATTAGCCCACTGTGCCTGTCAGAGCGAGAGAATGACACACACACACACACACACACACACACACACACTCACTCAGAGCCTGTGATCCCTAGAGAGAGGGAAAGATTTGAAGGGGAGTGAAGGCAGGGGTCAGCATTTTTAATATGGGAACAATTACAGGCTCCTGCTGAACAGATGGTATTATTCATGCAGTTAAACATGACACAGACATTTACATCATTTCCAGTGACAAGCTCACAGGTAGATATATGGAAGTCCATTATAATGCCATGTGCTTACACTGAGCTTGTGATTGCTAATGACAACGTATTATGGCGCAGCTTACTTGAAAAATAAACCTGAGCCGCATATGTTAAATGTCAAGAGTATTTGAAAAACGAGAGGAACAGAAAGAAACAAAGGGAGAAAAAATGACTCCAGTATGACCTGCAGGCCATGGACGCTGTTTGTAACAGTTTCATATTTAATGTAATTAGTCGTAATGCTTTAAACTGACGGTGAAAAATTGTCCTTATTGTTTAATTTCTGAGTCATGTTTTTAGTCCAAATACTAGGTGCATGTCTAAAGGATTCTTTCAAGTTGACTTTCTAAATCAAGGTTAACGTTTAGTCCCCTTTTACATCACATCATCCGATAACCACCTAATTATTTAGTAAGTTTGACTAATGTGCTTAATGTGGTATTGATTTTATTTGATATAATAGTAATAGTAATAGTACTAATACTAATGATACTACTAAAACTATTACTACTACTACTATTACTACTACTAATAATAATAATAAATGCATTTATTTAATCAGAAATACAGTGAGTAAGTAAATGAATGAAGGAATGAATGAATAAATAAATAAATAATAGGAATATTGTGAATTATTATTATTATTAGTAGTAGTAGTCGTATTATTACATTTGTTTTATATAACATATGATTGTTCCATAAAAGCTGCATTGTGGTGACATAAATAAGCTAAAAATTACTTAAATGCTAAATATACTTTACAATCAATATGTATGTACTGTATGTATGTATGCATTTAGCTGTAGTGCTTTAAATGCTAATGCTAAAGTTATGCTTATTAGTTAGCAGTTTAGCTAATTGCGAACGCAAATTGTCTTATGTAAATGCTGCTAAGAAACATGTATAACTGGGGTCCAAGATGTGAAACCAACCTAATTATACAATGCTTCTCCAAGACTTTTGATTTTGAAAATATGTAGTTTTGTGCATAGTTTTTGTCTTGTTTCCAGTGACAGGTAAATTTTTATGTTCTCACTAAATACAAACATGGAAAATGCTGCAGTGTACGTTGTAGTATTGCTAGTATTAGTATTAGTATTAGTATTTCTAGTAAAATATACCCTTGAATTGAGATAAAATTACTTATTGTGAGATATATTTCTGAGGTGTTTCATGTTTTAAGTATAACTATCACTAAATTTGGTTCACATTACAATAGGCCTATAACAGCTTTCAATATTTGCAGTTTGCTACTCAAATAGATGTATCTTGTTTTAAGGATGATGCATATTTTACTGACAATAGTAATAGTAGTACACAATAATATGTTTTGCAATACAAAAGCTCTGGCTTTAATCGCATTATTGTGTCTTGTCTGGTTATGACACAGTGTAAACTAATGAAATAATGAAATCTGCTCATGTACATGATCTTTAGCGTCCCTGTGTGAGTGTGCGTTGCTTTTTAGATGCAGCAGTTTGTTCAGGAACGCTGTTACACAATGCATTGACCTCATTATCTCGTTTAGTCAATCATATCATTAGAAGAAGTTGCCTGTGAACTCAGACGCAAATATAAAATAAATGCAGCCACAACCTCTAATGGCAAAATGGTCAGCGACTGCTGTATAAATCAGAGCATAATTACGGTCGTACCCGGCTCAGTGCATTTGCATAAATTCTCGTAAGAGGGCAATGTTATGTTGTACCAACAAAATAAATAAAGAAGACAAACAAAAGAGATAATCTGGCCAGCATGCCAAATATGTCCCCAGTGAATAGCACTGAATTCATCAAAAGCGTGTTATTGGCCTGGCTGTAATGTTGGTGGCCATTTTATGTGCCTGAGTAGACAAAGAAGAGCAGAAAAGAGATGTGAAAAAGGGGTTCCTAATGGATTCTGCACAGAGCGAGGAGAGACGGGAGGGGGTTTGTGTCACAGTATTCACAGAGTTGTCTTTTTTCCCACCAGCCTTTGCCCATCAGTGGAGCCCGGGTCGCTGTGGAAATGTCATGACAGGCATATGCTGTTGGACAGTTTGTGCGCCCAATCACAGCGCTGTCACCCACGGCGATGAGGGGGAGGGCTCCGCGGTGTCCGTTTGAAAAATGGCTCCTGCCATCTCCAGCATTTACACATTTCTCTCTTTGAACTATGCTTGATGCCTGTTCTGCGGTCGGAGCGTGAGAACAAAGATGAAAAGGGAGGGAAAGGATTTGATGTAAAATATTAGGGCTTTAAATCGATGACAAATTTTAACATGCCGATTTATTCGTTGAATTTTTCAACCGTACCAATATTGGCCAAAATGTTATTGATCGCAAAATCTTACATATGGAAATTTACTGTAACACAGATATGCATTTATTTTATAGTTGTCACACTGAAGTTTTGTTATTTATTTATTTATTTTTGTAATGATATACTATGTAATGACATTATTTATTTATGACATTTCTATTCTAAAAGAGTTATGGCTGGGCAAGTTAACGCGTTATTATCGCATTAACGTATTAATTGATTAACGCCGACATTTATTGTATTGCGCGTTTATGCAGTTTTTTATTATTATGAAAGTCCGTTGCTCACTGGCTCTGAATTCACATACAGACAAACCATGGGTCACAGGAGGGGTGGGATGTTGATCAGTACTGTCTTGGGATGGGTGTCATCATGCGTCTCAACCAATGAGAGCATTTGGGGTGGGCCTAAGACTGCAGCAGTGCTCACATGAAGCGCTCACGTCTTCATAAGTGGGAAATAGGAAGTTTACGATAGCACGTGAAGACAGCAGAGAAGTGCTCTCGCTCAGCACAGTGGAGTGCATTGTTTATTATATTGAGTCACGGGCACGGTTCAGATTGCCTGGTGTGAGTACACCCTTATTCTCCCGCATCCCGCACACACGAGTCTCTACCCGCCCGCACCCGCACTCGCCCATCAAGTGTTGTCCTGCGCCACACTCTGCTGCGTTGTGTCCCGTGATAGTGCAGGTCTCTACTCGGAAGGTGCCTGTTATGATGTTATGATCGAGGCTCTGGACTCTGAGCATAGCTTGCTTTTCTATAACAAACTATAAAATATTTTCTATAAAAACATTAATGCCCTGGCAGTGGCAAATAGCTTTGGGTTTATATTTAATTTGATTAAATTAATGTCATAAGTTGAGATTTACAAGAAATATTTGAACTGCTACTGCTACTAAGGAATACTGCCATAAAAAAGCACCTTATTTGTTTAAAGTGTTTGCAAACCAAATGTTATTGCACGTTTGTTCATATAGCAGTACTTTTAAATGAAGAAAGAATACACTACTTTGAATTCATTATTGAATTTTGTGCATAACAATGCGATTAATCACAGAGAATCATGCGATTAATCACGATTAAAAATTGTAATCGTTGCCCAGCACAAAAAAAAGGCATGAAAATGCATTTAAAATATCTACTTTATACTCCTTTTACTCTTGGATAACTTTTTTTTATTAAGGTAATTCAGATCAAATGAGCGGGGACAAATATTATAAATAATCATATGATATTGTATATGATATTGTCTGTTTTTCATAATCCAAACAAATCATGATGCATAAAATAAAACCTTACCTACATTATTTCTTATAGAATCTGTTGATTATGTTGAATAATGGAAGTTAAATGTATTGTGAATGTCTTATGACACCGTCCTGAAGGAAGGAAGGAAGGAAGGAATGAAGGAATGAAGGAATGAAGGAATGAATGAATGAATAGTTTAACTGGGAAATATGTTGAATTATGGAAGTTAAAAGTATTGTGAATGTCTTATGATATTGTTGTGAAGAAAAACAATAAATAATAATAATAATTAATTTTGATAATAATAATAATATTATTATTATTATTTATTCTTAAATCATCAGCTGCTGTTTTCTCTTCATTTTTAATGTCACGTATGTTGACCAACTTATTCATTTTTCTGAACTTCAATTCTAACCAATTCTTAAAACCAATTCTATGCACCCGTTAATGGAAACTTTTCTATAAAATAAATATTGTTCTTTTACCCAAAACTGACAGTGCTCCACCTATCTGCGTCATGTGAATAAGATAGTTACCCTTTGCTTTAACCAAACACATGGATGTCACACATTACAGAAGAGGCTAATGTTTCAGCTAGCTGTATTCTATTGCAATTATATGGTTCAGTGGCGGTGATTATAGTTCTTCAATCTCACTCTGTGAAGTTTTGGTTAGCTGGCTCCCTCATAATTTGCCGTGTGGGCATTATGGGCCAGTCTTGTGGAAAAGGGATGATAAATTGAGCTGGCAGGAGCTCATAGATTTATTAAATTTCTATCAAACCCTGTAACAAAAAAGGGGGAAAAAATTGGCGGCGGCTAAGAGCGGGCTTAGATTTTTTAATCAAAATTCATGAGTCCTGGATTCGTGGTTGAGCAGGCCCGGGGAAGACTTGAATCGAAGACTGATTAAAGAAAATAAAAGGCTTATTTGAAGTAATTTTTCAATGACGCCTTTTAATTGGATGTTAAATCAAATGCTTATCTGCCATGCAGCAGATAGCAAGCTATATGGTGAAGTGCTAGTGTCACTTCTACTGTAAAAGATACTATAGTAGAGCGGTTGCCATCACACATTTTACATTCACACGTCTACACATTCTTCACCAGACGCAACGCTTCACATTGAGAGGTAAAAACTCACGTTTTGGATTTGTAATCAGTCCCTTGTGATCACATAGAAGAAGACATGAGGTCTGTACTACTGTACAAATTAACTATTGTATTACTCTACTGTTCTCATTGCATTTAAGCTGTAAATGCCATGTGACTAATTACTAATTGCCCCCCCCCCAAAAAAAAGCAAAAAACATTGTGACTATTCTGAACTGTTCTGTCAAGGGGACATGGGGGAAAAAAATCTATTTCACCCCTTTAAGAGCCCTAAACTAAACTAAAATAATGTAAAATAAAATAAAAGACAAAACATCTTATAATACAAATAAATGTTTGCAATTTATGTTTCTTGACACATGTAGGTAAAACTGCTTTGCATTATGTACTGTACATGAAGTAATATCAAATTTGGAATTGGTGTTTTAATGCATATAATGCATTCACTTAATCAGAAATACAGTAAAAAAATGAATATTGTGAAATAGTATTACAATTTTAAATAACTTTTCTGTTTTAATGTATGTGAAAAGAAACATTTGCAATTACTAATCAGCTACTTAAAGGGACAGTTCACCCACAAATTAATGTTTCATCATTTCATAATTTACATGTTGTTCCGTGTTGTTGTCATATTCTTTTTTTTCTGTTGAACACAAAATAATACATTTATGATATATGATATGATGTAAACTTTTATTGTCAGGCAAAGTCTAAAATCTTTATTGCATAACAGTATGTTTGTTGCACACTCTTTACAAACAAACAAAACACAAATTCACAATATACACAGACACAATAAATACAATATAATAAAAAAACACAAATAAAAAAAAACACAACAGTTCTAGGACAGCCTGATGTACAAAAGAATATTTTTGGTTTCACTCGGTTAAATCTTGGGACCTTGTATCGACGATTAGATGGTAGAAGTACAAATTCATTATACAAAATTAATTCTGAAGAATGTTGGTAACCAAACAGTTGACGGTAGCCATTGACTTCCATAGTACGGGGGGGGGGGGGATACTATTGAAGTTAATGGCTACCATTAACTGTTTTGTTACCAACATTCTTCAAAATCAATTTGACCAATTTAATTTGCATCCTTGCTAAATAAAATTATGAATTTTCTTTAAAAAAAAGACCCCAAACCTTTGAACTGTAGCGCACACAACCCACCTCCACCTTGAAATCTGTCTCTTTGGGGTTCTTTTTCACAACTCGAGGCCTTCCTAACACACTGCTCTAACTCTATCCCAAGCACGGAGCTATGTGAGAGGCAATTACAGCTGATATAATAAACACCGGCCCTCACAAGGGCAGGAAAGGGCTCCCTCGCCAGCATCAAGTACACCAGGGCCTCATGTAGGGCATTAAAGCCACGGCATCAGCGCTGAGCCAAACTAGATTTGCTGCAGTAATAATATTTAAGCGCAGCTCTCAGACCAGTGGCTTAGTAACTACTAAATTACGATTCCGCTGAGGATGGCGGCTCTCTTGTTTGGAGATACTCTCTCTCTCTCGCTGTCGGCTGCTTTATGGAAGTGTAGTGGCGGGGCAACTTAGAAATGGAGCCCTGTATTGTACAGTGTCAGATATTTTATAGTGATGGCCTCATAAAAGGAGGAGAGTCGCCAGCGTTTAGCTGCCACACCTCTTCAGCCACAGGCGTCACACTGGGGTTTGTCCTGTCAAGTCCTCCTGGGATGTTTGTACTTACGAGTTGACAAATCGTAATTACGATGTCAGGTGCGTTCAAGTCACTTTGGTCGGAACAAGATGGCGATTTAAGGTGATGTAAACTGAGTCATTATATATTCTATGGTAATTATACAAAAATATTATATTTTGTATATGTAACAGAGTTTTATTGTACATTACAAAAAAAATTAAAAAAAATTAATTGGCGGGTTCGTGAGCGCGCTGAATGCCTTGGAGTTCACATGTCCGAAAACATCAAAGCAAATTTTCAAATAGATGTTATCTTTATTAACAAACTACATATTTGAAGTCTAAACAAGCACATTCTCACCTAAAAAAAACATTTAAAACTACATTCCGTGACACAAAACAGTATCATTTTTAAAATGACAGTGGATTTGTTCGTCCGCAATGACACCCGCCTCCCGTGCTGATACGAGTGGAATAACACATAGCTAGAAAGACCTCTCAGCCAATCAGTTTCGAGGACCAGAAATAACTGTTGTATAAAAGAAGATATATCAAATCTGGATATATGATGTAGCCCAATTGTAAAAGTTAGATTTCTAGATCTAGCAATGCCATGCAAATTAATTAATAAAAAATAAAAAAAATCTATTCCATGGGCATTTTTTAGAACTAATATATATATAAATATTTTTGTTTCCAGTTTTCAAGCTCTGAAATATTTTATCATGTATAAATTGTGAGTATTATTTATCCTTATCCAGTAAATCTTGAACAACTAGAAAAGTAATGGAGCCTTTGAGTATTGTTGTGGACAATAAGGGGCCATTGAGTTAGTGTTTTATCTGTGTAGATACACATTGTATCAGTCAAACATGCCAATATCTCATATAGCATTCATATTGCATGCTGTCATACACAGAACGCCTTATGAACCATTGATTTGAGTCATGACTAGACCTATGTGGAATCTACACCCACAATTCTTCAGAACTTCCACCAAATTTCCACAGCTGTTATTCACCAGCTTTACTCATCTCCCATCCCACACGTGTTCATCTATAAACTATTTTAGCTATTTTGATCATGCTTTTAGCTACCAGTAAGAGTGCAGCATTAAACATATCAGTATTTTAATCATTGCCTTTGACATCTCCAGCAAGCATTTCAGAAGCTGTTCTGTATGTTGTTGATCTTCATGTTGGTGTTGTGAATGTGTGGCTCTCGCTCTCGCATCTCAAGGATGTCCATGTCATTAGCTTCTGCCGCATATCAGCTCTCAAAATGTCAGTAAGTCAAAGCCTTCTTAATTTCTCAAAAGACGTCTTCTCTTTTCATGCTTACTTTGCATTTAAAAGGTGTTTAGCTCACACTCTATAACAATGTACAAATATAAGCGATAACAGAAAGTTCAACCAGCAGGTTAGCATGGCTTACCTTGGCCTTTTCAGAATAAAGTTGAGCAAAGACATGCACGTCTAAAAAGTTTAAACTAACCATCTTTATTTATTTATTTAATTTTTTTCTTCAGGTGAAATTGCACGATCTGGTGACATTTCATATAATAGGCTAAATGTGTCTCTGTTGAAAGTGCCCTTTCTCTGTTTTGGAAGCTGAAAGTCAGAGTGGTACGTTAGGACCGGGCCAGTCAAAGGTCAAGTGCTGAGCAGTGGATTCTGTGAGGCAGAGCTTCTGATCGTTGATTTATGACGCGCTGACACTGTTTTGTGCTGAAGTTCGAGGCGGTCCTGTTTGTTCCAGCAGCACAATTCTTCTCTCGGCGGGAGCTTATCTCTGCCCTGCCTCCATATGGCATCCTGCCACGCTGTTGTTGAGTTTCTCAAAAAAATGTGATTCTCTAATCCTGCACATTATTGCTTTTTCAATATGAGTATCCAGGCCAGGAATGAGGACCAGAGGCTTGAGCGAGAGTTGATTCACCGGTCAGTGTTTGTGCGTGCTGTTACAATACTAAATGTACGCTACCAAAAGTTTGGGGTCAGTATGATTTTAAATGTCTCTCAAAGAAGTCTCTTATGCTCAGCAAGGCTTATTTTTTCAATCAAAAATACAATAAAAAAATAAATCTGAAATAATATTACAAGTTAAGATAACAGTTTTTTTTTTCATATATTTTAAAATGTATTTATTTTCTATGATGCAAAGCTGAATTTTCAGCATCATTACCGCAGTCTTCAGTGTACATGATTCTTCAGAAATCATTCTAATATGCTTGATTTGCTGCTTGAGAAACATTTCTGATTATTATCAATGTTGAAACGTGTTGTGCAACCTGATGTTTTTTGTGGAAACCGTGACACTTTTTGTGATTGTTTGAATAGAAAGTTCAAAAACAGCATGTATTTTAAGTCTTTTGTAACAATATACGTTTTTACTGTCACTTTTGAGTTAATGCATTCAATTTAGTGCGTCCTTGCTAAACAAAAGTATTAAATCAATCAATCAATCAATCAATAATTTTTTCTGCCCCCAAAATTTTGAACAGTTTCAGTTCAACTTCAAAAGAACATAATTTATTTGAAATATAAATCATTTGGGTAACACTTTAGTATAGGGACCAATTCTCACTATTAAGTTGCTTATTAGCATGATTATTATTAACATATTGGCTGTTTATTAGTACTTATAAAGCACTTTTTCTGCATGACCATATTCTACATCCCTAATCCTACCCATTACCTAAACTTAACAACTACCTTACTAACTATTAATAAGCAGCAAATTAGGAGTATATTGAGGCAAAAGTCGTAGTTAATGGTTTGTTAATAGCGAGAATTGGACCTTAAAATAAAATGTGACCATATAATATTACAAATGTGACTTTTATTCTGCAAGGACACAATGAATAGATCAAAAGTGAAAGTAAAGACATTTTACTCTCACTTTTGATCAATTTGATGTAATGTGTAAATTTAGTTATGGTTGTGAATTAATAGTCTAAATTTATTTCTCATGCATCCCTTTGAAATCAAACCTATGATCTTGCCATTGCTAGTAACGTTCTCTACTGCAAAACCAAGCATTCATGAGCAAATATGGCAAATTTGAAATTCATGAACTTCCGGGGGGCTCCTGTGCCAGCTGAGCAACTGCCATTGAGATGAATGGAAATGCAAGCGGCTACTTTTCTCTAGGTATTGTAGACCTCTTTGTCTCAAACTTACAGCTCATGGTTCCTGTAGATGTGTGTAACAGGAAGGCTTAGATATCAGACTGTAGTCCACAGTATGAATAAATGAGGACTCGGTGATGTGGAGCACGATGTGTGTGTGTGTGTGTCTCGTACCCCACTCGCTCTCAGATGAATATTAATGGGCCTGAGGAGCCATCAGTAAGGAGAGACAAGGCAACCGACAAATCATCTCAAGGAAATGCCCCAAGAGACAAGAGCAGCCTTTACACACACACACACACACACACACACACCGCCTGCCACACAGTCACTGGAGAGAGACTGGGTGCAAATGAGCGCTCTGTGTGTGCGATGGTCTCTGTGGATGTGTGTGTGTGCTTAGGTGGTCTTACACACAGGTGTGTTCATGATGGAATGTGTGTTTGTTTGGCGTGATGAAGCTGTGTGTTTGTGTGTGTGTGTTGCTAAAAGTCTGTATGCTTCATCCAGTACTGTGCAGTGCAGATATAACCTCATGTTGTTTAGTTGGCAAAATTTTATTTTGGGTGAGCACACAATTTTTTTTGTTTGTGTGTGTATTCCATTTATAGGAATGCGGGGAGGGTACAGAAAGACTCTTTTTGTGTTATGTATTTTTTGCATTTTGGGTTTTCCAACCCAGACCTCCACATTATGAATAAATGATTATCTCAGTCATGTCACTGCACAATAAAAAAAATAAATAAAAAAAATAATAAAATAAAATAAAATAAAATAATAATAAAAAAAAAAAAAAAATAAAAAAAAAAAATATATATATATATATATTTTTTTTATAATAGTTTATTTATTTATTTCAAATGCTTGGAGTCAGTGAGATTTAAAAAAAACTCGGCAAGGATGCATTAAAATGATCAAAATTGTATAATTTAATTGATAAATGTATCAGTGACAATAAATACTTTTACATTGTTGCAATTTTTGATTTTCAAATCATCCAAGATTCCTGAATAATAATAAAAAAAAGTATCACAGCTTTCAGAAAAATATTAATTAACTTTAATATTAAGATTTTTTTTTCTTAAACACCTCTGTAGAATATGTGTATGATTTCTGAAGGATCATGTGACACTGAAAGATCATGTGACTGATTTATTTAAAATAATTTGTATTTTAAAATAATACAGTATTTCTATTTTTGATAACAGAATTATTATTATTATTTGCATTGACATTTGTTGAGCTATATTTATAGACACATTCAAAACAGTAGTTTGTAATTGTACTGAACTTTTTTTCCATTTTTGATTTTCTGTTTTCTTCTGGAAATATTACAATTATTGTCTTTCCAAAGAGCATGTGCTGAGTATTAACACCTCATTTAAAGGTTACACAGCTCCTCTCCTCTTAAAGTCCTTAAAATCATTTAATTTCTTGCTCTCTTTCTCGCTCCCTCGCTCCCTTGAGCTCTCAAAGTGATGAAACGCAGATGGGGCTTCGGCCGAAAGTTGCATACTGCGCATAAACAGCATATTTAATTAGACCGTAGACACGCTCTAAATCAAATTACTCTCCGACTGACAGGAACACTTACATTAACATCATTCCCGAGCAGAGCCACAGCCAAAATTTAAATTAGTAACAGATAATTAGGATAAGAGCGGGAACTTAGGTTGACGTTCCAGTGCGTAATTGGAATGCAAGCGAAACATACTGCTTTAGCTAATTAGCTGTAGCAGGAGGAAACGCTCAGAGGTCAAGGTAGTGAGAGACCCTTCAAATAAAAGCAGAAGGCTGCAGAAGAGCTATTGTGAGGCTGTGAAAGAAAGAGGTTCCCAGAGAGCAAAGCCCAGAGTGTCGCCGTCTGAATCACCTTCCAGACCGAGGATTTCAGGGGATCTGTTTGTGCCGGAAAGGAAAACACGAATGGCAGGACACGTCTAAATGCACTCAGCTGTTAATTACTGTACTGTATGTGTGAGAGAAACTAAACTTTACACTGTATAGTCCACCTTTGACTTTGCAACTAAATGTCAACAAAATATGTATGTATGTATGCTCTCATTTCTCCCATTAATAGAACTGACTGCCATGCAAACCATTTAGTTCCATTACTTTTTTTTCAAAACTGGAACTGGTTATTACTCATAATTCCCAAGTTTTATCATGGTATTATCATCTAATTCAATCACCATGTTGTGATAACACCACAGCACGTGTATGTAATAGTATGATTACTGAAATGTGTGTTTTTCTTTGTCATTCCCCAAAGGCACTCGTGATTCATTTATACGGCTATACTGTAGTAAAGCGGTAAGCGTGTTTGTTTATATGGAGAGTTATGGGAAATAGAACAGACACCAGGGACTGCAGAAAAGTGACGTGTGTGAAACTGATGTAGCTACACAACGTTTGCACTAGGGGTTATCTAGACACCACATGGTGAGACTGCATGACTCTGCCACTTTCACATCTGTCATGTGTGGACCTTGACTTGGTCTGTTGGGAGCAGAGCTGACCAGGTGCTTTCAGGGTCAGGACTTCCTGGAAAACCAGGTTAAATGTGCCAACACTGCCAACGCTACAAGAGCAAACATGCCTGAGCACCATGAAATCACAGTAAAGCAGAAAACAGCATCTCACGTCTGCCTGGAGCAAAACACTCATTTCACTCATCGCTCTTTGAAAATGAGTCGTTATAGAACAATTGGATTTTGTAATATAATTGTGAAAAGTTCATTAACCTTCCTCAATAGTCCTTCAGTGAGGGCATTTTTACATCGTTGGACGTCTTCCAGGTAACTGCTGGATACAAACATAATGCCGATGGGACTGATCCAAACAAAGGCCTTTGGCAGCTGAAGGCAAACAAGAGTTTGTTTTATTCTGAAACACTGAACTGATTCTGAGGTCCTTGATCACGATGTCTTCAGCTATTATTTCTTTAACATCTTCATGGTTTATTACTCTGCATTAATGGAGGAATAGAAAAAAATGCCAATGAATGTTTTGACAGTTGAAGCTGAACATTAAAAGACGTTCACACTTCTCATACAGTGTGAAACACGCGGTGCTTGAATTTTATGCTGAGTTGTTTAGCAACAGACATCCAATCATAAACTGAACAATGCTGGCCTCATTAAATATTCATATGCTTTGTGCAGCCACAGACGCTTTCACACAGTGTGTTTAGTTTCAGCACCTGGGGAAAACAGTTAAAAATGATATGTGAAACTTTTAATAATGTAAGCCAGAAGCACATTATTGGCAGTGTAAGTGACCCGAATGTTTGACTTTATCTCGTTCAATATAGATAGAAGATGCAAGTAGGATATTGGGAAATAATCAGATACCCTGATTGTAAATGTATATATATATATTATTTTTTTTTTTCTGGAGACCTCTGTAGTCCAGTAATAATAATAATAACAATTGTTATTATTATTATTATTATTATTATTATTAAGTGCCTGTTTGTGTGTGTGTGTGTGTGTACTTTTAATAAAACAATAAGTCATAACACTTTAGTACTTTAGTATTAACTAGTTGCTTGTTAGCATGCCTATTATTTATACATATTGTCTGTTTATTAGTACTTATGAAGCACATATTCTGTATGACCATATTCTACATCCCTAATCCTACCCAACACCTAAATTTAACAACTACCTTACTAACTATTAATAAGCAGCACATTAGAAGGTTATTGAGGCAAAAGTCATATTTAATGTTTTTTTAATAGTGAGAATTGGATCTTAAAATAAAGTGTGACCTAAAAGTGAAATTAAAGGTTAAAGTAAATGTGTGTATGTGTGTGTGTGTGTGTGTGTGTGTGTGTGTGTGTATGTATATATGTATGTGTTTGTTTGTTTGATTGTTTATTTGTTTTTGTTTGTTTGTTTAAAATAAACTATCACAGATACCTTTACTAAAGTGAAATAACTAGCAGTCAAAACTTAACTGTAAACAGTCACAATACTATTAAAATGTTTTCATCTGTACGGTTTCAACAGCAGAGAGCTATTTCTCGACATAAAGCCCAGCTCTCATTATACAGTGATTTGAAGACACAATCGTTTTTGCTGACTAATTCAAGTGCTCAGATGAACTGGTAAGATCTTTCATTTTAAAACGTTATTCCTTCATTTATCAGCTGCTGTCAGGTCTGGGGTTTTGTAGGTCAGTGGGTAAATGCTTGAATCAGCAAGCGCATGTTAAATATGACTTGTTGGTCTAATGGTAATGTTTTGGCTTTGATAATGAGGTCGTTTGGGGTCTCATTCATCCGGGTCAGAATCACAGCTGTACGTCACTAGTGATGGGAACAAAACTGACCACAGTAAAACAGGCTGGCGACACATCACACCTACTATTTCCACTGTAAATCACATCCATGCACTTTTGAAAGGCTTAATCGGTAACATTCAACCATCAATTACATTTGTTACTATTAGAAACTTCTTTGTTTCACCTTCTGTACAAGCCAGAAGTGATTTATTCCAGCCACTTTACTGGCTAGCAAAGGTAGATTTAGTGGAGATGATGTGCTTTAATTCCTCTCATTCACTTGTCTTATTTTCTCTCCCCTCCCTCCTGTGGTCTCTACCTCCCTCATTTGTTAGAGCCAGGCCTGGAGCTTATTAATTTGCACAGGAGGGGACTGGCTAGAGCGCTATCAGTGTTTGCTGGAGGGCATGGTGGGTAGCAGTCTGAATGATTTGCGAGCTCAGATTAATAATCTCAGTCCCGGCGGGATTACGCAGCTCCCTCTCCGGTGACATTCCGGACCGGGCCTCCTTTATGCCTGGGTGGTCATATTTGGAGAGTGTCCTGGGGATCCGTTTTTATCCTCTTCTTCTTCTGCTGCCCCGTCACGCCTGTGCAAGCATCTGAGGGATGTTGTGATCTGCATGGTAATTAGGCGTCTTTGTTGCACTGAGGTGGCGGCGGCGGTGGGAAAGGTGTTTGTGTGTGCCAGGACCAGCAGTCCGAGGGACTCCAGCCGTCTGGAGCAGGACTGGGATCCATTCAGAGCTCTGTTCAGTCACATTTTTACATTCGGTGATTATTAATTCCAGTTAGGTTTTTGAATTTCAAGTGATACAATGGAATTCTAGATGTAGAATAAAATTAAAATCAAATGCTGTTGTAATTTGGTAATAATACATTTCGTTTTCAACTACACATTACCCATGAACATATTAGCATAAACTCAACATATGAAGTATTTCTAATAATTTTATTAATTGTTATTAGATTATTATTGTTAATGATTAACTACTACTACTACTACTACTACTACTACTACTAATAATAATAATAATAATGATAATATACATTTTATCTCTGAATTATTATTAATAATACACATTGTTATTATTATTATTGTTATTAATTCAACATATACTGTATGGAAATAAAAAAAAAATACTTTATTAACAATAATATTAGCTACTAAAAATATGTATACTCATCATTGAATTTATTATTATTATTATCATTATTATTATTATTATTATTTACTCAACATACAGGGTACATAAAAAATACATTATTAACAATAATATTAGCTACTAATCATATGTATACTCATCATTCAATTTATTATTATTATCATTATTATTATTATTATTATATTATCATTATCATCATCATTATTAGTATTATTATTAGTATTATCATTATTATTATTATTATCATTATTATTCACTCAACATATTGGGCAATTAGGGTAAGATAAAAAAAATGCATTATTATTAATTATATAAAATACAATCTATATATATATATATATATAAATTGTTTGAAATGCCACCTAGAGAAATTTGTATCAACTTTATAGTCCATCTAACCCTATATACCTAATAATAATAATAAAATAATAATAATAATTATTATTATTATAAACATACACTATTAATAATATTAGATCCTAAATCATATCTGTAATAGTCAGAATAAAATTAATAATAATTATAATCATTAGATTATTAACATAACATTATCATTATCGTTTATTGTTTATCATTATCGCATATCATTAGCATTTGAAATTACTCCTATATTTTATTAAATATTTAAGAAATATCACATGAGCAAATATTAGCATGGTTTTGATTTCTTGCTAAAATTCAGTATACCAGCACAGCTACAAGTGTGGGTTTGCAAAAGTATTATTTAGTTAATATAAATAAATAATAAAAGTTAATACTGTATTATAAACAAGATAATATAAATTTTACATATGTTTTAGACTATATTTATTTATTTATTTATTTAATCATTTATTTATTTATGTTTTCACATTGCCCATGTTATCGGTGTGTTGGACTAGTTAAATTCCTCTTTTGTTTAACTATTGAATTAATTCTTACATTCTGAATTTTCCCAAACCCTTGTCTGGAGATGTGAGTCAGTGCAAATCCTTGAGTCAGCATACATTGTTCTAAATATATTTCTCACGATCAGGATTCACTCTGCAGGGCAGTAGATTTATTTTCAGTAGCTCTTTTTCATAACATCCCCAAAGTATTGTTTTGTGTAATTGAACTGTGTCAGATTTAACAGCATCAAGTTCATCTTGATAGCAGCTCTTACGAGATGATTCATCAAATAGCATGCTATCGTTATCATCTCAGTGCGTGTAATATTCTGATAGCATGTAATCTGGTAACCTATGGCGGCCCGGGCGCCCGTTCCAGCGTTATGGTGACGGGTCCCATGGGTCACGGCGGAGAGCCCGGTCCCTGAGGCCGGCTGCGGTGCACACACACCTTCCCCAGGTCTCTGAGCTGATGTTTAGCCTCATGGCTAGTGTCAGGCTAAGCACTGGTGGCAGGGGATTGTGCGACGCTCAGTGGGAGGATGCCAAACTGTCAACACACGTTAACATCCTGACTGCCGCCGCACCGGCAACTTCCCAGCACACGAGATCCAGTCAGGCCTGCTGAAGTGAGCAGCGGAGGCAGAGACGCACACACACACACACACAAAACACCACAGTGAGTTCACACAAAGACCACAAAACAGCCCAAAGCAACATATCTGCAAGGTTATGGATGTGCTCTGAAAGGTTTCTTGAGCAAAGAAAAAAAAAATCTGATGCCAGTGTTCTAGGTTTTCTTGGATCAGAAATAGCTTTCATCTGAATACCAAGGCTGTTTTATTTTATTTATTTATTTATTTATTTTTTAATTAGACAGCACACTATTTCATGTGTCTTAGTAGAGTTTTCTCAGACTAGCAGCACTAAGTTTTAAGTATTAAACTTTGGCATGTAACGTTTGTGCTACAGATGTGAATAAAACCTCAAAGCCTGTGTTTTTGATAAAGTTATGGCTTTCTAATCCAGGGGTTTTCAAACTGGGCTCCAGGGAACCACCAAAGTGCCTCAAGGGGGTCTAAATTAAATTTAGAAAGAAACAACAAAAGACTTTTGTTTTTCTTTTTTTTGTCAAAGTTAACGTTAAAATTTGTTAAAACTTATAATATTAAATATGTTAAAGACAATATTTTAAACACATTTACTGTTTCATTCTACTTTCTAATGAGCAAAAACAAGAGATTAATCACAGTTATTATATTCTTTGGACAGCCAAGTTTAGCAGTAAGAAATGATGCCAAATCTGCATTTAGTTTTGTTAAAAAATAAATAAATAAAAAATCTAAAAGTTTATACATCTAACTTTGCTTTTTTTAGTGGGTAGAAAAAGATACACTGTCAACTTAACAAATGTTTTCCTGGTAATATTTCAGTAATTCGCTTCATTTTAGCACAATGACAATATAAGATCCAATTAGATTAGATTAGAAAAGTGTCCCTACACTTAGCAAACTTAGCATTTTCAACATACGCTCAATAAATTTAATTAGAATACTTAAACACTATAGGCTACTACCAATCAAATGAATTCAGTATCAACAAAATTAAGCTTCGCTGTTCACAAGTTGCAGCTGAATTGTTATTTATTTATTTATTTAATTCTCAAAAGTGGCATAAATACATTTACACTGCAATTACAATTTATTTCAAAAGAGATGTTAATGTCATTTAAAAAAAATTGGAATGTAGAAATATTAGTTTTTAATTTAATTTAATATTTTTTTATTATATTTATAAATATATAATATATTATTAATATTATATATATATATATATATATATATTATACATTTGAATGGATCATTGAATCACCGACTCATACGATTCATTCAGAAGGTGTTAGTAACAAAACAGCACGATGATGCTCTGAGATATGCTGTAGCTTTGTTTTTAACTATTTTCATTGGCAAAACAGCTCAAAAACAATATTGTGTTTAAAATGTAGCCCACAATATCACATTTTTGTTTACTAAACTGTTGTGAACACCCCCTAAAAATGACCTTGTAATGCCCCTGTTTGCATCACATAACCAGCTCTATATGTAGAGACGTAGTATGACATAGAAAACTTGCTTGGTAGCTCACCTGGTATGCAGAGCAATACTGTTGAACCCTTGCAATACTGCATGCTAAAAAATAAATAAATACATAAAAAGTTAAACAACTTTAGTGCTTCATAGCTATGCACTAGCAACTACTCACAGCACTGTATCCTTCTAGCAGTGAGTTTTGTGCAAGCAAGCACTACTTCTTTCTGTTAAGAAAATCTAAAAATCAAGTTCTCTTGTATCTGACGAGAGATTGTGAAATGTTTGAGGAACTGTCCTTCTGTCACTCATATTCAGCAGAAGTGGTATGACGTGGTTTGCCGCTCTCTTGGCAGTTGCTCAACGGAAGACAAACTTGTGAAATGAGAGTGACATCCTTCCTGTTAGAGTTAAGAATTGGGTGAGAAGTGTGTTTACTTTGAATCGGTGGTGACTTACCAATCTGCCTTGACTGAAATCGCAAACGAGGTGTGGAAAACAGGTTAGATGTGTGAAAACCAGCCCTCAGAATATGCTATACTGAAAACAGACACCTGTCTTCCAGCCAAGCACTGACGAGTGGATGGGAATGTTGACAAAGAAATTAAAAGAAATAATAAAAAAATAGCCAATTAGGAAGTCTTTGAGTCTAACAAACTGCCTGATAATGGAACTGCTGTGAAAAGCATATTTGGCAAAGGCCATGAGAAATTGAAGCAAAGCTGGAGAATTGCTGGAACAAGCACATTACGGAGCCAGTCAGCACCAGGATAGTCTCTGCATTTCTCTTTTAATTTTATTGAAGTAAAAAGGAATTTAAAAAGAAAAGAAAAGAAAAAAAGGCACTTAAATAAATGTAATAGCAGGAACATGTATTGGAGTTGACAGGACTGAATGCAGCAGGAAGCAGAGGCTTGCCTTTTAAGACAAGCTGATTTTTTGCCACATTGCATGCTTCATTCATTGACATGATTCTCAAAGGATTTGCTCATGGAGATGTGATTTTTCTGTGCAAGGCATCTGTTGCCTCGCAAGCGCTCTTTGGATTTAAAGATGACTAAATGTTGTTTTTTTATTCGGTTTGACCTCTTCCATGTAAGTTTATCTCACATTTGAATGTAGATGGACCTTCTCAAGGCTTCGAGAAAGTCCACAAATCGGCTTATACACTAACTGAATATTTGTTATTAGTGTTAACTAATTACATTATTTTAATTAAATGTTATATTTTGTAAGTGTTGGTACAAGTGCTTAATAACATTTATTTATTTGTTTGTTTGTTCGTTCATTCGTTTGTTTGTTTGTTTGTTTGTTCGCTCGTTCGTTCATTCATTCATTCAAACTTTGTGATTGTTAATCCAGTGGCATCCATCTAACTAAAGAACTCTGTCAGTATGTGGATGTTGACCAAGAATTAAAACTAAAGTTTCCATGTGATTGTAGACATTTTAATCATTTTTTTTTTTTTAAATCAGTCAATCAATCAATCAATCAAAAAAAAAAAAAAAAAAAAAAAATATATATATATATAATGATTAATAATGAGGATATTCAGGGATGCTAAATAAATACCCCCCCCCCCCCCCCCCCCATATTTCTTATTTATTTATTTATTTTTTACAACTACATGTTGGTTGCTCTTTGTTGGTTGTACCACATGACTTTGATGTAAACAAAAAGTTGTTTTTTATTTCAGGGTAGCTGTTCAGGGCACACTGGCATTTACAAAAACAAACAAACAAACAAAAAAAACTTCTAAAAAATATGATAATGAACTTTAATTCAGAAATTAGAAACATGCTCATCATAGATGATGTCTATTTAAGTCACTGTATGAATAATATTTTGAATGTATTTTTGAAGAAAATCAAGTCAGACAATCAAGAAAGAAAGAACGCATCACCCCCGTCCCACCTCAAGTCCTCGGATGACTTATCAGTCGACATGACCAAAATATACATGTCAAAGTATTCAGCAGAGTCAGCCCTGCATCTGCGAGGCGAATATCGAAGAATTTCGATCTAAGGGATAAATGTTTATGTTCAATCATTCAAACGTTGCTGTTATTGAATGTCACACCTTGTAGCTTGCTTTTTAATACAGTGCATATAGCAGCACTGAATAGCAGATGTTAAGGTGTCTACAAAAGGGAGACGCTGTCGAGAGACGTTGAATATTGAATGGGTTTCTCGAGGCTGTGTCTTCTAGCAGTAGGGGCTCTTGAAGAAACTTGAAAGAGATTGCATTACATTATCCAAGTGTAGAACTGGTTTTGTCAACACATCTAGAGGCTACCCCTCGTGGCCTAGCCTGTGTGAAGATGCCTCCTTAACAACTACATTTGGTCTGGTCACACTAAATCATGTATGATAGGACGGGTTGGAGTGAGGGTGAGAAGCCAGAGAGCGTGAACTGGCTTTCTTTTTCTCTCTCGCTGTCTGTCTTCTCAGCTCAAAGACTCCATTACACATGACAGATCAAAGACTCTCTGACAGGCTTCCAGAGACACACATCTCCATTTGCGTGGCAAACAAACCCGCCTCACAATTTTACCCCCTTCGTGTTTTATGTATTTTTAATTTTTTGCCTGATGCTCCCTTGCAGTCGTTTTCTTTTGCTACGTTCACACAGCAGCAGAATACGGTTGTCTGTCCTGTTTTATAGCGCTAAATGTGGTTGTGTTCACAAACAGTTTAGTTTTGAACAAGAGACAAAACCAAATTCTCTGAAGTCACTTAAAAAAAAAAATCTGTTAAACAAGATTTAATGGATTAACTCAACTAGACTCAAGAACAGTTTTGTTTTGTCTTGTGTTTTGTTTGTTTTGTCTTGTGTTCTGTGATTTTGTTGTGTTTTTGTTTTGTCTTGCCTTGTGCTGTCTTGTGTTTAGTGTTCTGTGTGCTGTCTTTTGTTTTGTTTTGCCGTGTCTTGTTTTTTGTTTTGTTTTTGTTTTGTCCTCTTATGCTGTCTTGTGTTTTGTGTTTTTGCTTTTTCTTGTGTTGTTTTGTTTTGTGTTTTGTTTTGTCTTGTCTTATGCTGTCTTGTGTTTGTTTGTGTGTGTGTGTGTGTGTGTGTGTGTGTGTGTGTTGTGTGTTGTTGTCTTGTTTGTTTGTTTGTTTGCTTTGTCTTGTGCTGTCTTGTGTTTGTTTGTTTTGTCCTCTTATGCTGTCTTGTGTTTTGTGTTTTTGCTTTTTCTTCTGTTGTTTTGTTTTGTGTTTTGTTTTGTCTTGTCTTATGCTGTCTTGTGTTTGTTTGTGTGTGTGTGTGTGTGTGTGTGTGTTGTTGTCTTGTTTGTTTGTTTGTTTGCTTTGTCTTGTGCTGTCTTGTGTTGTGTTTTTTTGTGTGTATTTTGTCTTGTTTGTTTTGTTTTTGTTTTGTCTTGTGTTTTCTTTTTTTGAGTGTGTTTTTGTTTTGTCTTTTGTTTGGTTTTACGTTTAATGTTGTGGAAGTTGCCTTTTTGATATTTAGAAAAGAAAATGGGATTGCCTTTGTTTGTATGGATGGAAATTAAAATTAATTCAATGATTCTACTTCTGATTCCAATGAATGTTTCGGGCTCCTTAATGTGTGTGTGTGTGTGTACCTGGTATTCCTTACATTATGAGGACCAAATGTACATTTTGGACTTTTTTTTTGGTCCCCATGAGGAAAACAGCTTATAAATCATATAAAGTCTGCATGTGTTTATTTATTTATTTTTACTTGTTTGAACTGGTACATTGACTGTGTGAAGGTAGCCTTTGAGACGGAGGGTGCTTTCAGAGCAAAGTTTGGTTCTCATGATTGTTGTGGATTTAATATTTCATTCTGCATGTCTCGGGAGTTCTTTTCCTGGCTGCCCTATGGTCTTTTGGATTTGCATATTGGACACCGGCCATTGCTTTTTCATTTGGCACATCTCCATTTGGCCTCATCCATTCTGTGCTATCCTGCATAGACATGTGCACCCAAATTGACTTGTTTCTCAGAGATTTTGTCTGTCGCTTCTTCTCGTGTGAAACAGTATGGAAAGATCTTAACTTATTCTCTCATCTCATCTGCCCACTCGTCCATATCGAGATATGAGTATTTTCATGGGGATGCACATGCCACCGCCCTCAGCTCTATGTGCCTTTTCCATGTCATCCATCATCTGCCTTTCCTTGTTTATTCCTCAGTCCACTGTCAAGCGTTTAGATGGACTAAGCCTGTCTTTCAGCCTCTCTCATTTCACTTTTCAAATCTGCCTATTTACTCCCAGAGCCACTCTTCCACATCTTAAACTCTATTTGAGCTCGGCAGAGTGCTTCAGAGCAGTTCCCCACGTCAATACCAGGCTTTTCCCCCCCTCCCCCCTTTAAGAAAAAGACTAATACATCTTATCTGTTGCTGATGCACAGACGCTCTCTGAACAGCTATTTCAGAGAAAAAACGTGCTCCTGACCCAGTAATTGTCACCGCGTTATTCCCGCGGATCCTCCGATAATTCAAAGGAATAGGTCTTCTCTCTCGCTGAAAAGATTCCGCAGTCGTGCAGAGCGACGTGACTGACACCTCCTCCGTTCTCCACAGATGAGCCGAAAAAAGACATTTGCAAAAATTAGTGACACTTCCAGTGATCTCTGTATCTGCCAATTAAAAAGTTATTTTTTTCCTGTAGGAAGACAGAAAGACATCATGCTAAATTTGTCCTGGAAAAAAAGACACACTGGAGTGATTCACTGTGATTAAAGCTGGCAACGGCGACTAAATCACTCGTTTTTCACACTTTTCTTTGTTCCGTATGCGTAAGAGTCGCTTTCAAAACATGGGTTTGAAAGAGAAGTAGCTGCATCCAATTTTCACATTTGAATTTATTCAGACAAACCATCTTGTACTTTCATACGCACATTTAATATGCATCCTTCTCAGTCTTGAGATGGAAAACTTTACAAATTAACCAAATTTAGTAATTAAAAATGTCAGCTGCTGCACATTAAAAATTATGATTAAAAATCATGATAAATATGAAAAGTATGATACAAATATTCAGTGCCCATTATAGTGAACAATTGAGATTGATAGAACAGATCAAACAAAAATGCATGCATTTCTTAATTCATTACATTATGAATATTACTAATTTCATAAAAGTAGCATTTTATAATGCTGTATGTACAAAGATATTTCAGGTTAAAATATGTAATAATTAAAAAGAATACCTTATTGTATATTATTGCACATAATTATTCTCTTGCACCAAGATTATAATAATATAATATACACTGAAAAAATGTTGCTGCAATTAATTATAATAATTTAAAATTTGTTGAGATTACTTAAATATTCAACTTAACTAAACTAATGTTATCTAAACTTAAAATTTTAAGTCAAGCACAAACACTTACTTTTTTTAAGTTGAAACAACTCATTACTTATTCCAGTGTTGAATTTTATGTTGAGATTCAACATTAAGTTGGTAACTAATAGCAGCAGTCATGATTTACAGTGTAATATAATATAATATAATACAGATATTTTGTTTAATATTATATATTTATATTATATTAGTATATTTGATATTGTAATATTTTCTTGATGTAAAACTCAAAAATATGTTTATGCAAACACCAACAGGCAATAAAAATGTTTTTTTTTTTTTTTTTAAATTAGCACTGCTTTTTGGCTTTGCAATATTTGACTTTCCAATAATCTTAACCCAAGAAGCCTTTTTGATTTCACGATGGGATATTGCCAGTCGCACGGAAATCATTTGAAAACCCATTCAATCGCATTGTATCCGCAAGTACTGAGAGGTCCCCTGCTGAAACGTGGAAATAAGATCGCAGCTGGACGGTCCCTTTTTCCCGTCATTTCCCTGAATACGGCGGGGGATATGAGGTGTACGGGTGACTCTCTGTGTTTCTCTTTGGGCCTCTAAATATACACATTACATGATTATAAAAGCAATTTGCCCTCCCCAAAGGCTCTCGCAAACACTTTTAACATCCAGCTTCTTGCTCACGCACATTAAATTTTACTGTAACTTTTGCAAGCTTTCCAAATTGCTCTATTTTGGAAGAATTTCGATAAGAGCGAGTGTAACGTTCAGCCGTACTTGAACAAAAATGAGACTTTCTCTGGCATAAACAATTTAGCAGCGGGAATGAGTCCTCCTTCATATCACTGACATTTTCTGTCATGCCAGAGGCAATAAGAGCGAGCTTTGCATTCAGAGCGCAGCGCAAAGCACCTTTTAGAGTCACGACTGGAATGGAAATGGGGTTCACCACAGGTAACGGAGAAATGAACTCCCGTGTCAGAGGAATGGGCTCTCTACACCACACTCTTAATATCAGAGCGGAGCAGGACAATGGCAGAGCAACATCTGATTAGAGCGGCTGAGCTCCAACATTCCGTTTCTATGGGAACAGGATATTATGTGCTGGCCCTGAGCAAACAGGAAGTTTATGTCTGAGAGCTGTGTTTACAATGGCCTGAGTGACTCTGCTGGCCAGGGTGGCATCTTTAGGGATGTTGGGTGTCTGGTGTTTTTTGTTTTTTTTTTAAGGTTGAAAGAAGGTAGAGATAGAATCAGTATTTTGGAGTTTATAGTAGTGTTGTGATGATACCAAAGTTTTAATAGCCAGTACCAATACCAGTAAAATTCCACAGTTCTCACTAGCATACCAAAAAAATAATATTTTATTTTTATTTTATTTTTTAACTTTCCTAAAGCATTCAAAATCTGTACATGAATTGATGCTTTATAAAACAGTCATTACTTAATATTTTTCATCTAAAACTACATTGTATCTGATCATCAATTTCTCATTAATGGTTGAATGAAAGTTTTCAATATTTCCATGTTATCACCATGTTTTTACTGCAGATTTATCCAAAATGTGAAAAATTCTTGAAATTTTAAAATGACAAAAAAAAAAGCTATTATGCAATATATGAGGGTTTTTTTATGTATTATTGTATGAAAGTTATAAGAACATATAATTGTTTTAAATTATTTTGAATTAATGGAATTTAATAAAATTCCTATGAATTTATAAAGCATTGCTCAAAAACAGTTCAAATTCTAGCAAAACAACATAAATGTCACTCTAAAAACTTTTTTTTTTTGTAGTTGTTTGTTTGTTTGTTTATATTTGGGTTTATTGTGCATAAAGTTTAATTTTTAGTAAAAAGAAAAAAAAAATCACAGTGCAGTGTTTCGTCAATAAGTGTACAAATTCCTGTTTATCAACAAAACAGAGATATGTGAGATATGGGGATAACAGCTAAATATATTTTGCAAAAGTTTTTGTAACTCCTAATAGTACTCCATAAATACCCAGGTCCAAAATGGCCCAAACACTTTTTTTTAGTGGTTATATATTTTTAATGGTTATACAGTATATTCATATAGAATATATATATATATATATATAAAAGAAAAAAAAAATCAAACACTTGCACATTTTCTTACTACTCCGTATTACCGGTACTAGAGAAAAGATAGGCTATTATTACGTTTTTAAAATTTAAATATCTACTTGGTATTGAAATAACTTTACTTTTGACAGCACTACTTTATAGTGTAATAAACCTATATATTGCTGATGCTAAAGCATCACTATTATTACTACTTCTATTGATAGCTAGTTAATAATCTTTTATAGAATTGGTACAGTTACAGTTTAGCCCATGACTGTGCTGTTTCTGGGTTAGTTTACATCTCATTCACACAGGCATGTTGTGACTCAGATCAGCTGATCTTTACAGTGTGAGAGCACCTCATGCAGTGCCTGCAGTCGCTCATGTTCCATCCAGACAGACAGCCAGAGGGAAATAACATCACCCTCAGTGTCCTGAAATACACTGTCAAAGTCCTGAAATATATTATATGCAGGACATGAACGTAATAACTTCTAAAATATTTATATATATATATTATAGGCTCTATATTATATATACACTACCTGTCAAAAGTTTGGAATAATTAATAATTATTAATGTTCTTTGAAAGAAGTCTCTTATGTCTCTAAGGCTGCATTTATTTAATCAAAAATACAGAAAAAATATATATAATTAAATATATATAAATATCATTACAATATATGTAATTTATTCCTGTGATATAAAGCTGAATATCAGCATCATTACTCCAGTCTTCAGTGTCACATGATCCTTCAGAAATCATTCTAATATGCTGATTGAAGTTATTTTTGTTGCTCAGTTTTTAATAATGGTTCATATCATTATCAATTTTAAAAACTTTCATTACCTTTGATCATCTTTTGTAACTTTTTAAACATCTTTACTGTAACTTTAGATTAATTTATTGCATCCTTGGTGAATAATTTATTTTACCCCAAACTTTTGAATGGTAGTGTATCACATTTTTCACAGAAATATTAGAGGGTACAACATTTTAACTTTTTAATTTACATTTTTCAACATTGACAGTAAGAAATGTTTTTTGAGCAGAAATTAAAATGTAATAACAATTATAATACACTAATTTATTAACCATTAGTATTAATAAATACAAATATATATATATATATATATATATATATTATTATTATTATCATTATTTGTACAACCCAAAGGTTAAGTGGTTTGGAAAATCTAATGATAAAACACACATTTTAAAATTATTGATATTCGTGATGTTGCTTAATTGAATATCAGGAACAAACTCATCACAAATATACAGTGAATATTTGATATAAATCTGTCAGTTTTCTCTTTCAGATCAATAACTGTCATTGAAGCAACAGTTTACAGAGATTCTTGATGAGAAAGTTAGTTAAAGTTATTAAACTGTCAACATACTTATAGCTAGCTGCCCTAATAATAACACATGAGTTTAATGTCACAGACATCTGAATGAATATCTGATACAGCAGGGACAGCGCTCATGCAATGCTGTGGCCAAGCGTTTGTGTGTGTGTGTGTGTGTGTGTGTGTGTGTGTGTGTGTGTGTTCATGATATTTCTGGCCAGTGTGAGAGAATGTAAAGTAGATGTTATTCAGATTATTGTCTGGACATGAATATGTAAACCTCTGCGTTCAAAAGAGATTTGGAAGTGCTTAGAGCTTCATGTGTCCAATCTGTATCTTCATGTCTTCATGTCAAAAAAATAAAATAAATCTTCAAAGATGAACTAGTTAATTCTAGAGAAAATCTAACATCTATGATTTACTGTGCAATGAATTTGCAATTATAATCACTCTTTTGGTCTCTTATGTTGTGCCAATTGCAGTCTATTAGTCAACAGGGGCCTTGCTAGCCCTTAATTAGTATTCTCAGCTTCTGTCTGTTAAGTGTCGGAGAATCATTGTGGTTACATGCTTACTCGCTGACATTTCCATGTCTTATGATGCTCAGATGCAAGCTGGTGATTATCCAATTCCCAGCCTGCGTTTGAGAAGCGTTGGTGTGAGAACCGTGAGCCTCCATTATCCAGGAGCATCCTCTTCTGAGACACTCCATTATGATGTCATCTAGCAACTAATCAATCTTCAGAGGTGTGCTGTGCTGTGGGACTCTCGTTTGAGAATGTCAGCTCTGGCAGGAAGCATTTCACTCTGTTCCAAAACCCAGTGAGCTGCTGCCTTCTAAGAGACCTCGTTTAGGACAAACACCTTGCCTGTCCCAGACTGAACCCGATCAATCCCATTATGCCTGTTCATTGAGCCCACATTTATGATGCACTAAGATGTTTTAGCTGCTATATTTCCTCTTGTCCAATAAAACATTTAATAGATAGTTTGTTTATTTATTTATGCATTGCTTAGGCATTCAGCCTTCAGATACCTAATTTTATTATAAATTATACATTTTGTATTTTTTTAATTATTATTATTGGCTGTAACATCAAAGCCAGCTTGTTATTTTTCTGGTCTCTGATTTTTTATTTTGCTTTCTAATCATATGTATATGCACATATGCAATATATGTAACTTTATACAATAATTTTGATTTGCACAATCATTAAAATTATTATTCTGTCATTTTTAAAGTTTGATTTTATGCTGGAAAGAGTTGCTTTTAATAAAATTGTTCCAAATTGCCATTTTATTTTATTTTATCTTATTCATTAATTAAACATAATTAAAAATAATTTATTTTTATTAAATACAAATGTATATTAAATACATTTATTATTTTATTTTATTAATATTTAATTAAATATATATATATATTTTTATGAAATACAATGTTTAAATACAAATGTATATTAAATATGGTTTAAGGTTTAATATACATTAGTTAAGTCAGCAATGCCAAGCTGTGTCAATTGTGTGCCGAGTCACTTAAGCACATGTAAATAACACAATTTGTGTGGCATATGGACTTGCTGTTCAAATCAGTTACTTATGAGCTTCCTTTTTATTTACAACGCTGCCTTTGCTAGAAGTCAGTGTTTGTAGACAGTAAGGCAGTGCACTAGGATTTTCTGAAAGTTGTAGGTGACCTTTAATTATATGTTCCCACAAAAGTTAATAATTTACAACCTTGTTTTTTGTTTTTTGGTCTTTTGTTACAGCTTTTCTTCTTTATCTCTCTCTCTTGCTTTCACACATGTATTGTAACCTTTTTAATGAGAGATTTCTTCTCCATTTCTCCACAGGTCAGCCTGCCCAACGACTCCAGTTGTGTGGAGGAAATTCTGCGGGTGAGTTGGATTGACTCTCTTTCTCTCCAGCACACTAATTACACCTGGTCACCTGCTCAGCGCCGTTTCACACACAATGGCACTTCACTGTCTTTTTAAAGAGAAGCCCCATTACATTAGGACTGATGGGCCTATTGTTCCAGAATGTACCTTTAAGAATTAGTTCATACAGACTGAGAGCAGTGAAAAGAAACCCGTCATGTTTCACGTTATTTTAAATGAAACCCTCACAATGTTTATTGTCTTAATAGCTTTCAAAATCATGATATTTCATTTGTTTCCAGCTGCATCTGATTGTTTTTTTAACAGAATGTTTACGTTCTTGTTAGTACGACATTTTTATAATTAGCCTAGAATGTCTTTATGATGTATAAATGTGTCATTCATGCTAGTTCTTCATACTCGAGTGCGTATTAAGAGATGACATGTGCAATGATGCATTCTGAAAATATCCTTTATATACATTCTAAAATTATAATGTAATCTTGTACTTTTTTTTATAAATAGCTGTACCCAGTTACTTAAATAATACAAATACATCATTCTTATTCATACTCATGGCTTTAAAGAGTATAATACATTATAAAACATGTTATCACATAACATTTCTATCTATCTATATCTATCTCTATTTATCTATCTATCTATCTATCTATCTATCTATCTATCTATCTATCTATCTATCTATCTATTTATCTATCAGCTCATAATAAGATCAAATTTAGAAAGACAACACCATAAATGCAAAACAAACACAAATCAAACAATGCAATTTGCTGTTGATCTTTGTGTTTTAATGTTGTAATGCATTACATTTTAAGGTTGAATCTGTAAAGGTGTATTGTGAATGCATTTATACATTTATTGTGCATTTTATAAACACGCCTCATAGCAAGCGTTACCCATTAAGCTCCTCAAAACATCTCTTTTTTTGTGATGTTAAGACGTGCCGCCACATATATCAGTGTAAGTGAGGCGCAGTCAACTGACTCTGTTCGCACATCTTGTACTCTGTCAGTGAGGGCAGAGGCAGAACATGTTGCCAGGGCAACCCAGAGTACATCTGTCTGCTGAAGTGCATGGTGGGATTGCTCAGAGGAACCGCTGTAGTCCCTCACACTTGAGCGGTGCTGATGTTGACTCACATGTGACGTGTTTTGCTTCAGTCTCTAAGGATTCAATCCACATTCCTCTGTATTCATGACGTGGGAAAATCCACTGAAGACTCCTAGTGAGGTCATAATGAATAATTGCTAGCTAATAGAGGGGAATCAAAATAATATATTTCAAATTTTCAACGAGTTTCATCAGTAATTGTCTCGTTGAATGTTAGTCTTTTTTTTCTGATGAGAACTTTTGGTCACACTTATTTTAAGGTCCAATTCTCGCTATTAACAAACTATTGACTATGATTTTGCCTCAATATACTCTTAATTTTCTGCTTATTAATAATTAGTAAGGTAGTTGTTAAAGTTTAGGTATTGGGAAGGATTAGGGATGTAGAATATGGTCATGCAGAATATGTGCTTTATAAGTACTAATAAATAGACAATATGTTAATAATAAGCATGCTAATAAGCAACATTTAGGAGTTTATTGAGGCAAAAGTCGTATTTAATGAGTTGTTAATAGCGAGAATCTGACCTTAATATAGTTCAATTCAACATATTAATCAAACTATAATAGTATCTAAGTGATTATAAAATACTGCTAGGAACATTTACAATGTATTCATTGGAATTAGAAGTACAAATGTCACTTGACAAAAATGACTTCATGAGCTGCTTCAGTTTATACACTGTAAAAAATACCTTGCCAGGTGACCTAAAATGTGTTTTATGCGTTATGATCTAATTGAACTATTTTTATTCCAAAAAAAAAGAAAAAGTGGCTTTATGCAACAGAATATTGCTGTCAAAATCTAAATATTACTTGTCAAAGAGCTAGGAATGGGCCAGGATCGTCGATTAGGGAAGTTGAGAAGTTTATTTATTCAGATTTTTGTTTTAGCTTTAATATTTTTGGCAGCAGCACTTTAAAGGTAATGAATTCACAGAGGAAGGTGGGATGTTATCATGCTGAGAGCGTGTGCTGCTTCAGTGTGCTGTAGACTGTCAGCACGGTAAACTCTCTGAGAGAAGTCATCTCCAAATCCAGCTTCTTTAAAGCAGCACCCCTGCAGCCATCAAAGCACCACCTTTTTAACAAGCCCAACGCATTCAACAATACATTTCAACAAGTTTGTATGAGACTTTAAATAACCTGCCGTGAGCAATGTTCCTGTTATTATGCATAACAAAAGTGTGTTTCTGTTTGAGCTGTGATAGATTTGTGCAATAAAAGGTTACAGGTATTTAGCCTATATACGTATTTGTTGAATATATGTAATTTACTCAATTATCGGGCGGAGCAGTTTATACTGATATGTTTTTTGTTCAGTGTTGTGTTTTAAGACAACATACAATCTTTAAAGCAGTCAAAAAATAGTCCAGTTTTTAAGAATGCATCTTGAGACCTCTACTCTTCTCTTTAAGAAAAAAAGAAGAAAAAAATCTATCTAGAGTCGATAAATTTTTTTTTTTGCCATTTTGCATATCCCTACAAAGAAGGTCCTTTAGCTTAAAATACATAACTGTTCAAGTAAGGATAAGTCAAGGATTTATTCATTCATTCATTCATTCATTCACTCATTCATTTGTCTGTTTGTTTGTTTTCCTAATGCTTATTGTTATATATTTTAATATTTTTAATTTAAATTATTAATTATTTAATACTTCCTTGGTTTAATACTCACCGAGGCTGCATTTATGTGATCAAAAATACTGTAATATATGTACGAAGCATTACAATTTTAAATAACTGTTTTCTAGTTTCAAATATAATAATAATAATTAATTACTGTGATGGTAAAGCTGAATTTTCAGCAACCATTACTCTATGCTTCTTTCAGAAGTTGCATTATTATTATTATAATTGTTATTATTATTACTCACTGACCCCAAACTTTTAAACAGTAGTGTGCCATGCATTTAGTGCAAACTCTGCATCAAAGCCCATTAGCCCATTTATCTCCTGTTCTCAAAGATGTCCAATAAATGAAGTGATTCTCCATGGAGAGAAAGGCTAATCCATCAGCTCGTTTCTAAACAGCAGACAATCCTGATCTAGACTCATGCACACATTCCCATTACATAACTTAAGGGTCATAAAACATCTAGAACACAGTCAGGTTGAGCAGATTTGCAACTTTAGTTGGATGCAGCTAGATGTTACAGTGCCTGAGAATACATTAATGCCAAATGTGCAGGATTAATGATAATAAATGATGATGATTATGATGATGTTAATAATAGCCGGATTAAAATCATTGTTTTTATGTTAGTGGTTTATGTTTTTATATGTAAACAATATTATACTTTATACTGTGAGTTAATGTAGTTTGTGTTCATCTGGCAGATCCTGAGTGGATCATGAATATTTTGCAGCGTGTCACTTGACTGCGAGGCATGTGTAAATCAGATGAGAGCATGCAGGCACACTTTAACCACTTAACACACCGAGATGTTCCTGTCTGTCAAACTTCTGTGCATAGAATAGAAGTGTATGAATGTTGCATTAGATAAAATATATCAAATGCTGCAGGACCTTTTCTCAGAACTGGTTTCCCTTTTATGAGCCATTCTTGCAATAACTTTTAATCAACTGGTGATTTTAGATTATGAGGTCAGTTCTCCTCAAGTTCACACAGGTGTTCTAGCAGACTAACCACATGTGTACAGAATCACGTTAACTTTCAACATGATCCACTAAAGTATTACTTACACGTTTGTCTTAGTTTTAAACGGTGTCTATTATTTTATTATTTGAAAACGTACATACTTCTTTTTGTTTGAAAAGTGTGTTTGTACTTTCTTCCAAAAAATAAAAAATAAAACATTTATACATATTTAAAGCAACAGTTCACCCAAAAAATGTCTGAAAATATACCTTAAGATCTTTCAAGATGCAGATGAGTTAGTTTCTTCATAAGAAGAAATTTAGCATTACATCACTTGCTCACCAGTGTATCTTCTGAAGTGAATGGGTGCCGTCAGAATGAGAGTCCAAACAGCTGATCAATCATCACAATAATTCACAAGTAATCTCCAGTACATGAAGTAATGACTTGTAAAGTGAAAAAAAAATTTTTTGCTTTTTTTGGAAGAAACAAATCAATCAAGAGGTTTTGACTTCAAACCAACACTTCTGGCCAAAATATTAGTCCAAAATACATAATAATGCTTCCTCCAGTGAAAAACTCCATTCTCTGTTTTTCCTCTCACATCAAAATCCACAACATAATTGTTTTGGACTGTTTTCGCTTGATATGTGCATATTTCTCTCCTGATTCACAGGCGAGACAACTTTTTCACTGGAGGAAGCAATATTATGAATTATACTTTGTCCACAAGCGACAGTTAAAAACGCCTTAATGTATTTGTTTCTTACAAACAAACTTTTTCATTTCACAAGACATAAGCTATTTGATGGACTGAAATGGTGTGGATAACTTGTGGATTATTGTGATGTTCTTATCAGCTGTTTGGACTCGCATTACCTCATTCTGACGGCACCCATTCACTGCAGAGGATCCATTGGTGAGCAAGTGATGAATGCTAAATATCTCCAAATCTCTGCAGGTTAAGAATAATAATATTTTTTTTTTTGCATGAAATATTCCTTTAAGCATAACTTAAAGGGGTCATATGACGTTGCTAAAAAGAACATTATTTTGTGTATTTGGTGTAATGCAATGTGTTTATGTGGTTTAAGGTTCAAAAACACATTATTTTCCACATACTGTACATTATTGTTGCTCCTCTATGCTCCGCCTTTCTGAAATGCGTAGATTTTTACAAAGCTCATCGTTCTGAGAAGCGAGGCGTGCTCTGATTGGCCACCTATCCAGTGCCTTGTGATTGGCCGAATACCTCAAGCGTGAGATGGAAATGTTACGCCCCCTTACTGTATTGTGATGCCGTGTCCCGGCGAGACAACACTAAAACAATAAAGCCCATTATAAACGAGGCATTTGTTGCATCCAGTGGGGACATTATTACTGATTATAATGACTTATATTGTCTTTTTACGCGGTGCGATGCAACGCATTACCATGTCTGCATTTGTGATCAGAGAAACGACAAACAACAAGCGCCACTCTACTCAGCTCAAAACTCGCGTTTGAATAGTCAGTGGCAAATTCTTTAAATAAGAAAACGTACTTACAGGCTGTGAGTCAGAAGCGCCAGATTGTTCTTGCAAAGTTGGAATTGCCCCACTTTACAGAAAAAGCCTTTGTGCAGAGCTGGCAGGTAAAATGCGCTGCACACACTCTAATATTTGGGTTGAACTGTTCTGGAACAGTGTTGTAAATACAACATAACCACTGATTTCTAGTTGTGTCCTCTTTTGGAAGCCCAAACAAAGTACTTTCGCTTTCACAACGAAACACGGCGTCTTCAGGACATGGCGCCGGCGGCAGCAACAATACTACAGCGAGAAAAAAAGTTACGCTTTCTTTCATTGCGTATATGTTTGGGCGGTGTTTTGCAAATCTCCCCACATCGTGACGTAGACATGTGGGGGCGTGTTTAAATGAGCCGTTTTAGGGGGGCATGGTTGAGTCTTAACTTTTATAAAGAATATCTCTTTGGTTTTGAGACTTTAGTCTTTGCAACTTCAGGGATCTTATCTATGCACAATCAGCTTGTAACACTCCAAAGAGAAAGGAAAACTTGAAATTGCATCATATGACCCCTTTAATCACTTCTTGAGGCCACTGTCTCATTGCAAACTAAGATAAAGGACCATAGAAAGGAAAAGTATAGAAAAATGCATAGCTCATATTTAGTATGTAATACGAATGTAGCAATGTACTAACATTTTTAAGTACACTAAAGGTTGTTGGAACACAATATTTCCCATCTGAACACAGATATGTGTGGGATGTATAGCTAAGCTGTCCAAGAAGCGTAAGAGTAAACAGTCTCTGATCCGGCCTGCTCGTGTTTGGATAACCTTGTTTGGCTCCAGGAGCAACGCTCCGTTGCTTTTAATAAATTTAATTTGTAACTCAAAGCTTCCACCGCCATGCCTTGCCCCCACTGAAGCTCAGAGAAATGAATGGATTTTGTGTGCATTTTTCTGGAATGTAATAACACAGGTTTTCTTGGCAGAGAGTGTGCTGGAGATTTCACAGTATTCCTGCATGTGATGTCATTAGGCAAGATGGCAGTTCACTTGAAAGAATGTTTAATAAATAAGCTCTCTTCTGAGGGATTATCTGTGATTCTTTGGCATAGTCATTTTCGGTGTCGCTTCTGATAATTGAACAGTATGTTTGTTTATGTACTTATGCTCTTAGAATACCTTCATCACTTTCCCCACTGGATACATGTTGATAATTGATAAAATTGTGTGGCTTGTGTGTTATTTATTTTCATAAAGCTTCTCATTGCTCTCTTCGCTTCTGCATCTCTGATTATGTTTAGCCTTGCATTTTATTCCATGCTCAGAAGTTGCTGATTCATTTGAACAACAAGCACATAATCTATCAATCTCTGTCTGTGTTCTTATAATAACAATTATTGTGTTATTGTTGTAGGAGATGACCCACTCCTGGCCTCCACCTCTCACTGCCATCCACACACCAGGCAAAGCTGAACAAACCAAGTTTCCCATCCCTTCAAAGGTGGGCTGCTTCTCTTTCTTTCTCCCTCTGTGCCTTTGAACTATTTATACTAAATGAACTTCATCAACATTACAGCGCATTAGTCAACATTACTGAGTTAATACAGAACATCATGACATAAAATGCTATTGCTAATTATAGGGCTTGTAAAGCAAGCAGTTGATATTCTTCAGAATGGTTCTGGCTTTGTTTAAAAACCTAGTGAGCTGTCTATTACCTGCATAGCCTCCTTTCTAACTAAACCTGATTCAAAACACTTTACATAGGCAGCAACTCCACACACATACAACCCAAATTCCGGAAATTTGGGGATATTTTTTAAATTTTAATAAAATGAAAACTAAAAGACTTTCAAATCACATGAGCCAATATTGTATTCACAATAGAACATAGAGAACATAACAAATGTTTCAACAGAGAAATTTTACACTTCTATCCACTAAATAAGCTCATTTCAAATTTGATGCCTGCTACAGGTCTCAAAAAAGTTGGCACGGGGGCAACAAAGGGCTGAAAAAGCAAGACATTTTGAAAAGATTCAGCTGGGAGAACATCTAGCAACTAATTAAGTTAATTGACATCAGGTCTGTAACATGATTAGCTATAAAAGGGATGTCTTAGAGAGGCAGTCTCTCTCAGAAGTAAAGATGGGCAGAGGCTGTGAAAGAGTGCATAAAAAGATTGTGGAATACCTTAAAAACAATGTTCCTCAACATCAAATTGCAAAGGCTTTGCAAATCTCATCGTCTACAGTGCATAACATCATCAAAAGATTCAGAGAAACTGGAGAAATCGCTGTGCGTAAGGGACAAGGCCGAAGACCTTTGTTGGATGCCCGTGGTCTTCGGGCCCTCAGATGACACTGCATCACTCATCGGTATGATTCTGTCATTGACATTACTAAAAGTCCAGATGCACCATCGTGTCCTGTGGGACAAGGCTCATTTAAAATGGACTGTTTCAAAGTGGAAAAGTGTTCTATGGTGAGACGAGTCCAAATTTGACATTCTTGTTGGAAATGACGCTGTGTCTAAAGAGGAGGGAGACCTTCCAGCCTGTTATCAGCGTTCAGTTCAAAAGCCAGCATCTCTGATGGTATGGGGGTGCATAAGTGCATACGGTATGGGCAGCTTGCATGTTTTGGAAGGCACTATGAATGCTGAAAGGTATATAAAGGTTTTAGAGCAACATATGCTCCCCTCCAGACGACGTGTATTTCAGCAGGACAATGCAAAACCACATACTACAGCTATTACAACAGCATGGCTTCGTAGTAGAAGAGTCCGGGTGCTGAATTGGCCTGCCTGCAGTCCAGATCTTTCACCTATAGAGAACATCTGGTGCATCATTAAATGAAAAATACGTCAAAGACGACCATGAACTGGAAACCTATATCAGGCAAGAATGGGACCAAATTCCAACACCAAAACTCCAGAAACTCATAACCTCGATGTCCAGACGTCTTCAAACTGTTTTGAAAAGAAGAGGAGATGCTACACCATGGTAAATAAAATATTGGCTCATGTGATTTGAAAGTCTTTTAGTTTTCATTTTATTCAAATTAAAAAAAAAATTCCAACATTTCTGGAATTCGGGTTGTACAAATGATGCTTCTCACAAGAGAAAGCTTTAGTGTAATTTTGTGTTAGCTAACAAAATCTATCAGTAAACATACACAGCACACAGAAAAATAGTCATTTACTAATTAGTTTAAAATACTGTTATTAATACTTCTCACTATTGAATGAATTATAGTACATATATTAATAATTGCCATTTCTGTTGTTTTGTTCTCCGTCTTGAATTTATTATTTTCGCAGTGCAGTGCATTCTGGGATTTAGGGGCATTGCTAGCTTCATGCTCTGTTTTTAAGTTACACAGAGAGATAACTAAGCTCAAACCATTTGTACAGACTCCATTTAAAATGTGTTTTTGTTAAATGGGCTGTTTTTAAATTGTATTTTTTAGTTTTTATAAGATATACATTTAACATTACATGTTAAAAATGTTGCTTTTGAATACATGGATAAAATTTAGCCATAACAATTTATTTTAAGGTGTCCTTGTTACATGTACTTACTATTATAATAAAAATAAATTATGCCTAATTACATGCAAGTATCCCTAAGCCAAACCCCAATCCTAAACCTAACCATATAGTAAGTACATGTAGTTAATTAATAGTATTACTCAGTACTTAAATGTATAATTACACTGTAACAAGGACTACATAATTTATAGTTTAATCCTTTAGCTTTATCAATAGTTTTTTTATTTTCCTCATTTAATACTCTCTGGTGTTTTTTTTTCTATGCCCTCACACATTCTTTATACTCTGGGGAATTCTGGTAAAAGTCCAAAAACCAAAGTTGTTCTTGATTTTTCTTAGCAGACTTTGGGCTCTTGTCATAACGTCTGTTTATCAGTCTTCACTGGATGCCATTTGACAGACATCCTGAGATAAGCAATGTCATTAGCATGATGTCAAAATGTATTTATCTCTCAGCTGCTTTGAGGCAACGCGTGACCCATGTTACTTCTGATAGTTATGTAACTCTGTGTAGCCAGTTATTCTGCTGTCTATTAGAAAACAGGTTAAACAGTTTAATCACATTTACAGTATGCTTCAAAAATAATACTACAGAGTTTTAGAACGATATTTTAAATTGAAATAACAAGCCTGCTAAAAACCATTGTGCGAGTAAGTACTGGACTTTCCACTCAAGTTCCCTTCAAATCCCATGATGCCCTTTTCTCTCTGCTGTGGTGTCCGCTATTTGTCTCTTAATATGACATGGTCTGAATCTCATGAGTTGGCTTGGATGACATGCTAATAATACGCTGACTCTATAAATCCATCTGTAATGGTGGCATCGGCGGGCGCAGACGTCTCTCGAGTGTGATTTGTGTGCCTGCTCTAATTGTATTAGTGTAAAATCAATTAAAGCTATCAGCAGAACTATTTCCCATCTGTAGCTGCTCCATGTGAGTTAAAGCACAGAATGTAGCATTTCTTTTTTTTGCAGTCGGATATTGTTATTATGTTGGATTATGTTTTGTTTTTTTGTAATGCTGACTTTCAATATATCTTCTTTTTTTTTTTTTTTGCAGGATTCCCAGCTTGTGACCTCAGGATACAATGGGAGTAAGGAACATTTTGCTTCTTCGTGTCACATTTTAGCTCATGCCAAATTTAACATCAAGCAGTACTGACAAAAAAAAGCAATACAATTCTGATTTCCATTAAAAGAATGTCATGGAATGCTGTGTTATTGACACATTGTATTCTGTGCCAGATTGCTGGTATTTGGACGTGAGCAGTCAAACCTGTTCTCTAATATTTCCATGAAATTCTTTTCACAGAACGCTGCAATGTTTCCAGTAACAAGCCTGCAACCAAGTCGATACCACAGAAGTCGTGAGTATTCATTTGATGAATTATTTGAGGGAGTACCCCTGGGTGGTAGAGTGAGAGAGAGAGAATGTTCATAGCCTTTGTTTTGTTCCCGTGTAAAACATTTCCCAGTGAGGCACGTCTGGTCAATTCCCAGCTGAGGGAAAAAGGCAGTCTTCACCAACAAACATTACAATTGGTGGTCCTTCACTTTAACCCTTTCCTAGACTTCCTCTGACATATTTAACAACACTTTATTCAATGTCTACGATATGGCATTGACTGAAGGACACAAGTTATATACTACTTAACAGAGTGTGTCACATTTTCATATGTTTTATGCATTTTTGTTGTGCAATATCATTTTTCCATGGTATTTTGTTCAGGCATCTTAAGAGGAACATTATACATTGCATTATTTATGTTCATAGAAAAACACTTCTGGTAAGTAAAACTGTAATGCTAAAAGGAACTTTGATTATCAAACAAAGAGTTTGGAGATTAATCAAATAATTAATGAATGTTATTTTTACATAAAATTAACCAACATTGCTAATACAGTGATTATTTTAATGTATTTTATTGTAGTTTCTTTTTTTTTGAGAATTAAGTTTGCAGCTCTGCAAAAATATTAGGTATTTTGTCTTGTTTCCAGAAATATCCTAAAAACAAAATGAATCTACTTGAGAAGGAAAATGCGATCATAACTTATCTATATAAGTTTATGTTGCTTTGATAATTACCATAACTCTAACAAATATTACCTGTTTATTTAGGAGTTTAGTGAGGTTTATAATTTAAGCAACACATATAATACACATAAAAAAAAAGATGTTTTCTTTTTTTCCACATTTCCCTTTGTGTTAGTCAATATTTATGATGTTGACTTCTTGACACTAGATTTCCCATTGTAATCCAACTCTTTTCTCTAACATTTCTTCTAATATTATATTTAGCATTTAGCAACATGTAACAGCCTGATGCAAAAGCTTGTGTTTTCTTTTTTTACATCTACTTTGTTGATAGCAGAACTAAGAAAAAGTGTATGGGAACCTGGCAGTTGTTTGCTATAATTTTTAAGTAAATTTCATATTTTTTATTTTTCTTTGTTTCTTATTAGCTGCCAAATTTAGGTCAGTTAATGTGAATATGTTCTATGAAAAGCTAAGAAGTATTGAACTGGAGTGGTGCTGAAATTTGTTAGAAACTCTTCAAAAGCATGTTTCTAAACAGCTATGACAAAGTCAAACAAATGAAAGTGTGTCAGAGAGAGTGTGTGTCAGTTTGGAGAGGCAGCGATGGGGTGATACTGCAAACAATAGCTGGAGGAATGCTGCATTGTTTACTCGTGGAAGCCACTTAAAGGCTGCAGTTATCTGCTGATCTGGCCCCAGTCTCTGATATGTCATTTTCTCTTCATTCCTTAGACCCAGAGCAAGCCTTGAGCGCCGCTCTTTGTGTTTACTGCATGCCGTTCACATATCCCACTGTCTTCTTACACTGCTCCATTATTCCTTTGCTGCTGCTCAGAATCACTCCGCCTGTATTCATCTCAATTATGTGCCAGATATTTGAAAGGTCTTAAATGATTTAACCAGTCCAAATGTTTAGGGATGCAGCCCTCAGGGTAAGAACATTTAAGTCAATACTGACTTTGTCCTCGAGAGCTGAGTGCATGAACTTAGGCTGAATGTTTGAATTGTAGTGAAGGCAGAAATGAATATCAGGAAATATCGTGTTGACAGAAATGTTACATGATATTGAACAGTCTTTGCATTGCTGAATGTCAAAGGGGGATGACGAATGCGAGAACTGGTCTGTCGCCTGTGTGCCATTGGTCTAAACACGAAATGCTTTAATCAACACAATCACGTTTTTTTTTTTTTCAGTCAAGTCCAAATTTATTTAATTGACAGTTTTTAAACCTAAAAATGATTCACTGAATTGTTCACTGACCCCTATGTCATTCCAAACCTGTATGAGTTTCTTTTGTCTGCTGAACACAAACGTATATATTTTGAAGAGTGTGGGTAACTAAACAGTTGCTGGTCCCTATTGACTTCCATAATATTTCATAATATTGAGGTCAATGGGGACCAGCAACTGTTTGGTTACCAACATTCTATGTAATAAAATGGGAACTAGCAACTGTTGACTTCCATAGAATTTTGGTAACCAAACAGTTTTTGGTCCCCATTGACTTGCATAATATTTCATATTACTGTATACGGGTCAATGGGGACCAGCAACTGTTGTTGGTCCATATTGACTTTCTTAGTATTTCAGGTCAATGGGGACCATCAACTGTTTGGTTACCAACATTCTATGGAACAATATGGGGTTGCTGGTCCCCACTGACCTCCATACTATGAAATATTAACAGTTGCTGGTCCCCATTGACATTTATAGTATTTCATACTATGGAAGTCAATAGGGACCAACCACACTTGTTGGTCCCCATTGACCACCATAGTATGAAATTCTATAAATTGCTTGTCCCCACTGATCTCCATACTATGAAATATTAACAGTTGCTGGTCCCTATTGACTTCCGTAATATTTCATAGTATGGAGGTCAGTGGGGACAAGCAACAGTTTGGGTAATAATCACATTTTATGGAAGAAAATGGGGACCAACAAATGTTGACTTCCATAGAATGTTGGTAACCAAACAGTTGCTGATTCCTATTGTCTTCCATAGAATTTCATACTACACTACACTTTCATCTCAGGTCCGGCAGGGATTGTTGGTGGGGGAGTGAATAACCAGCGCTCTCTCCTCCTTCAATATCACGACTGAGGTGTCCTTGAGCAAGGCACCGAACCCCCAACTGCTCCCCGGGCGCCGTAACATGGCTGCCCACTGCTCCGGGTGTGTGTTCACTTAGGATGGGTTAAATGCAGAGAATACATTTCACTGCTGGTTATATACTCTCCATATAATCGTGTATGTGACAAATAAAATATTCTATTCTATTCTATTCTATTCTATTCTATTCTACAGAGGTCAATGGGGATTTGCAACTGTTCGGTTACTAACATTCTTCAAAATAGCTTATTTTGTGTTAGCTTATAGCTTATAAAGAAACTGCCCCTTTAAATTACATCCACTTATGGATCCACAAGTGAGATTTATAATATTGTTGAATTGCTTCTAGATGTTGACATTATGTAACACTTTTCAGTAAGTGTTGTTAACTCTTCAAGTCCCATAACCTCGGGCAGTAATGTTTCTCACTCTACCACACAGCTACCTCAAGACTAACATGGAGGATTCAGATATGCCATCTTATAAACCTTTAGCACTTGAATCTCTCCCACTTGAGCCACAATCATCCATTAGGTGGATAGTACAGAGGCTTTAATTTGAAGTTTACTGTGGTTAGGAGTCGTAAAACGGCACTTTTCCTCAGCCGATCGGCCATTTTGTAACCTCCTTGCGAGTGCCGGTGATCAGTGGTGTAATTTACTCGGAGCCTGATATTAGTCACACTCAACTGGCGCTTTTCCCACCGTCTGTGAGAGCACACCAGAGGATATGGGCTAGTGTCAAACACAGACAGGGCCGCAAGCCAAGGATAGCCTCTACTGCTAGATTAGATATTCTCAGAGATGTCGCTCTGCTCGCACGTTCTGCTTGAGGACATTATTATGGTGTTATGTTCCACTATGGAATATTGGATTAATGGCAATCTATGTGTTTTATTTTGACCAGCACCTTCCCTTAAGGTAACACACTACAGGCAAAGACAATGTTTTTTCATGCACTGGTCTATTTTGAGATTTTAGGCTATTTTGCTTTCATAACTTGACTTCTTTTAGACTAGTGGAAAGAAAATACACATTTAAGTGTTTATCTTATTACACTTAATCTGTTTGCTCTTTAGATTTAAATTGCAATACATATCTTTAAAGGAATATACTGATATATAGCTATAAAATTCACCTGATATACTTCACACACACACACACACACACACACACACACACAAACAAGAATGTTCGTAACCAAACTGTTGCTGGTAGCCATTGAATACCATAGTATTTTTTTTTCCTTACTATGGAAGTCAATGGCTACCATCAACTGTTTAGTTACCAACATTCTTCAAAATATATTCTTTTGTGCTCAACAGAAACTAAAACAGGTTTGGAACAAGTGGTCACCCTCTGATAACAAAATGTTCATTTTCGGGTGAATTATCTCTTTAATGCCAGAGACAGTGCAGTGAGACATTTTATATCTGTATTTAGAGAGAGTTTTCATTCAGCTGATTGTCATACAGTACACAAAAGCCTGTCTGATTACTCCTTCATTAAATAGGCACATTATACAGCATTCATCTCACATGAAGTCAACTCAGGGAGTCATCAAACTGTAATTGATTAGGCTTAATTAGTCATCAGAAGTAAGGGCAGAGGAGAGCGGTAAGTGCTCTCTTCATGATGGAAATGGTTGCGGATGGTCTTCAGCTTTGGTTTCTAATGATGCCAAGATGCTCTGAACTGCTGCAGCTTCAAAGTCAGAGGTTGATCAGACAGCCTTTGCCAGCATCCAGATCTGTATTAAGACTAAGAGCACTGTGGCAAACATTCTTAGGCAAGGAAGAGGATGAACTCATTTTAAACCATTCCATAGGAGAGAAAATTACAAGATATCATTAATGTACTACCGTTCAAATGTTTGTGGTCAGTAACTGTTTTATTGAGCAAGATGCATTACCAACTGACCAAAAGTGGTAATAAAGGCAATAAAATAATTCAAGTGGCAATAAGGTTTCAAATAAATGCTGCTCTTTTGAACTTTATATTCATCAATGAATCCTGATACAAAAATGTATCACGAATTCCATAAAAAAACATGAAGCAGAACAACTGTTACCATCACTGATAATAATAAGAACTGTTTCTTGAGCTGTAAATCAGCATATTAAATGAATATATAAATGTTATGATTTCAGAAGGGTCATGTTACACTGAAGACTGGAGTAATACAGAAATTACAGGAATAAATTATGTTTTATGATATATTCAAATAGAAAACAGTTTGTTTCAATTGTAATAATAATTCACAATATTGCTGTTTTACTGTATTTTTTATCAAATAAATCTAGTATAAGAACATTAAAAACATACAAAAAAATCGACCCCACAGTTTTGAACAGCAGTGTATATACAGTATATTTTTGGCATCATAAAAAGTAAAATAGAATAGAATAGACCATCATGCTCAGATTCTGTAATCCAGATAATACAAGCTCAAACATTTATTATTCCTTCTTCCAAGACCAAATTATGAATTCTCAATTAGCTCAGAAGGTTCTTATTTATGTTGTATTTAAATTTCGACTTTGTGTCAGAAGTTTGTGAAATAAAAACAGACACAAATCTGAAAATCAAAATCGACAAATGCGATGTTGTACATTTAATGTGGATACAGAAGTTCAGATAATTAAAACAGTCAATCTAAGTGAACTGTGGAAGAACTACTTTTGAGCAATACAGTGTTCCTCTGGGATGACCACACAGTGAAAATACATCTATTATTATTGATGATGTGACATGGTTAACAGGTTTGAATGAAGCATTGTAAGCATTTTTTTTCTTCCTCCATATAAAACACTCCTGATGTCTTCATGTCCAAGCATACATTTGAATTCACGGCATGCAAGGGGTTTCTTTTATCCCTTTTAGACAGCACTTCTGAAAGACTATGACATTCCCTCAGCGGTGAAGATAAACACAGACAACAGAATCTTGCTCTTGAGGAGAAAAGAGAGGGATCCCAGACGCGAGGTGGGGGGAGGTGCTTTTTTATCACAAACATTAACATAGACTCTTGATGTGACACTCCAGTCAGCTCTGAATCTGAGTCGGAAGTGGCTCCGGGCCAAGGTAAATACCCCGCTGGACAGAGCGAGACAGAACAGGGGAGGTTGTGTGAGGATGAATGGGACAGGCTGGAGGTGGAAGCAGCCCTCTGGAGCACTCATCCATCAGGGGCTCCTTAATCAAAGTTTTCTAGGGTGGAGGACGGGAGGAGAGGGGTGTTGCCTTTGCACTTCCCACTGCTATGTATGCTTTTCCACCCCCAACAGTTTTTTTTTCCTGTTTAATCTCAGCGTGTTTCACTCTGTGCGTTCAGTCCATCAGTGAGAACTGTTTCAGTAGCAGCCAAGATGGCAGTAATTCCTGTAATTAATTCTGAGTCATCTGTGTAGTAATTATTAGTTGTATTATTTTCATACAATACTTTTACCTTGGTTGCAGGTTTAGAAAAAGGCAAAAAAAATAAAGCTTGTAAAAAAGGCTTTATTTATGTGAAAACTCTAGAAAGCAGCATTTATTTATTTAAAACTTGTTTATTTATGGGAAAAACTACTTTTTTTTATGCCCATACCACCTGACAGATATTACTAAAATAGGTGTGTTGAGAAATCTAAAGAAAGTTGAAATAAAGTGTAATTGGCAAAAAAAAAAAAAAAAAAACAGTTGGAGGCGTGGCCTTTACTTTTTTAGCCAATCAGAAACATTCTCTGTCTGTCAGTATTTAGGTTTATTGTCAACATTGGGTTGACAATGTGTTTGGAGGATTAGATGTTTGGAGGATGAGGATTGGCTACATCTTTGCAAAACACTAAAATCAAAATGTTTACATAGATGTTAAAGTACAATGTCAGTGCACTGATAGTAACAGATAGTAAAACCATGGTACTAGTTGTTTACTATGGCACTAAATGACTAACCATTCATAGCATGGTATTTAGATAGTACACTGAAATACTTCAAAGAATACTATGGTACTATTGTCTGTGTTATAAACCATGATTGTATCTGGATGCCTTTGTTAACAATGGTATTAGCATAGTACTTTTTGTAAGTGTGGCCAGACGTGGATGTATGTGGCAGTTGGGTAGCAGTAGCAGCGTTTGGGACCTTCTCTCTTGAGTTGCTTTCGAGACGTGCGTGGTGTTGACAGAACTGGAGCGCTGCTGAGTCTCAGGGCAGTGCCGGCGTGCTCTCGTCTTCCCAGAAAAAACACAATGTGTTTATTTACTGCCGTGCAAGTCCAAGTGCATTTTCATGTAACTGCCTGTGATTGAAACGGTGACTCGGTGTGGATTTTTTTATAAGGCCTGGATTCATTTCCAAAGGGGCTACAGTTAACAGCTTTACCAGGACCGGGTTCCTCAGGGACCCTCAGGAAGAGATGGAAACGTTCTTCTATCAGGCATCGGAAGGAAACGCAAATATGCCAGAGCATGTGTGAATGTCAAGAAGAAAGCCCCCTTTTTGTGCTTCACCCTCAGCGTATTAACAGTTTCTCACTTTAAACAAGGTGCCGCGCCGTAAAGCTAACAGATAGGGGTCATTGTTCATTTAAGGGGAGATATTTTGTTTATTGTTCTATTAAGAACTATACTGCCCTCAATCTCAATATAAAATCCTGTCATAAACTTACATTTATTGCCGTCTGTTAGCAATATTCATACATATATACTCTTAGCTCTGCCAGATCAGAACGCCGCTCCCTGTTCACCTCCAAATATTAATTCCAGCGTGCCAATGTTGACACAGAGTACGTGGGTGACAGTCGCCCACCCTGTCGTTACCCTCACACACGATTCCTCTCCAGAGTGCCTCCCCTCCTCCCCCTACATCTGGTCGCCTGGCAGCTCGCAGGAGAAAAGGCTTCTATTGTGGAGCTGTCAAAGCGCTAAGCTAAGTGGGCTAAGGGAAAGCTCTTCTTAACAAAAGAGCCTGTCACCATCAAATAACAACAAGAAGAGAGAACCCAGAGGGACACTCTTAAATGGCAATTTGGCACCTACGGTGGTCGCTGTAAAAAAAAATAAAAAATAACCAGCGACACATCTAATAATAGTAGTTATGGGGAGGGAGGAGGGTGTGGAAAAAACTGGGGGAGTGAGGGGTTATTATAAAGGTGTGTGACTCGGTGAAAGGGCAAAGTCTGGACCAGGAAAACTGGATCAGTACACTGTCTTTATGTGACAAGCTGTCCTGATGAATGAAGTCACGGTGTCAAGAAGAAGGTCAGGGCACGGATTTGTTACTGCACCAGTCAAAGGTGTAGAAACACTTCTGTCTGTTTTTGGATGGCATACGCATGGACTGTTTTCTGATTGTCTGATTTGTCACACACAAATCAATATGTGTAATATATCCACCAGAAAATGAAGTTCCGTGCAAGTTCCCATTATGCTAAAATACAGGTGCATCTCAATAAATTAGAATGTCATGGAAGGTCAGACCGGAAATGCTGTAGGTGACGTCAGACGCTGGAGACTTGGCGGAAAAACTGAATGAACAACGAGGACAGCGAGGAAAATTTAGAAACTCTTCAGGAATACATCGACTGGTGCTTCGACGTTATAGTCATGAAGAAAAACCAAAATGCAGGTTCTCCAGCCAAAAGCGAGACGCCGTCTTCCAAAAGAAGTCGCCCAGCAGACTCGCCTGAAACAACATCGCCGACGGGTAAAAGCTTTACCGACATCCTGGATTCAATCGACAAGCGGTTGTCCAGCTTCGACGCGAGGTTGTCCCTGGTCGAGATCCTGCACCGTGAATTTAAATCCCTGAGGGAATCACTGGAATTCAGCCAGCAGCAGGTGGAAACACTCGCTGCTGAAAACGCATCACTACGGGACTCGGTCAAGTCTCTAACTGAAAATATGACCCATCTAAGTGAAGAAAATAAAAAAATAAAAGAGACTGTCATCGATCTCCAGGCCCGTAGCATGAGAGATAACCTGGTGTTTTCAGGCATCCCGGAATCTGCCGAAGAGGACCCAGAAGCTACGGTTAAAAACTTTATCAAGTCATACCTGAAGCTTCCGGAAGACACCGTGGAAAACATCTGCTTCGAAAGAGTCCATCGGATGGGAGCGAAGAAACCTGGAGCCCCGAGGCCTCGTCCAATTGTGGCAAAATTCGGATATTTCAAGCAGAAAGAGCAGGTGAAGAGTCGAGGCAGGGAGCTGAAAGGAACAGACTTCGGCGTAAACGACCAGTTCCCCAAAGAAATCCTGGAGCGACGCAAAATTCTGTTCCCAATCCGACGCAGTCTCATCCAAAAGGGCTCCCAAGCTGTCATCGCAGTGGACCGGCTCTACGTGGACGGACTACTCTACCGCAACCTCCGTACCACTCCGTGGTTATATTAACACCACTCCAGATAAGAATCCGTTATATTTATCTTTTCTTTTTTTCTCTTTCCTCGCTTGTTCTTCCATTTACCTCTAAATATTTATGTCATTTCGATAATTTAATACGATATCATAACAAATACGTACAGTCAGTCTCCGCAGCGTTTAAATGATTTTGCAATGTTTTCGTTTCTGTCAAGTTTTTACTTTCATCCCTCTATGCTTGCTTCTTTGTATGTCTTTCTTACTTCCAACTCCTTTCACGGCACCGATCACCTGCTTTACTACACATATAAACAAAACACACTATATTACACATCTGCTTGGCACGACCATGTACATATACACTCAGCATTAACGCAACCACTCAGACCTTACAGCGCACACAGACATGAAGGACATACTCGCATACAAGCGCGTACACGCCCGCTCATATCTTATTCATTTGAGCATCACACGCAGCGAGCAGCATTAGCTACACACACACATCTATGGGCGCACTGAGGTTTGTCACATGGAATGTGAATGGAGCTGGCTCCAGAGAAAAAAAGTTAAAAATATTTAGCCAGCTTAAAAAACTACAAGCAGACGTTGTATTATTACAAGAGACTCATAGACCTGCCACAGATACAGATCAACTTAAAACAACTGAGTTTCCTAATGTGTTCTCAGCCTGCTATAACTCTAGGCAAAGGGGGGTAGCAATTTTAATACATAAAAATATTAATTTCACAGTACTTAACACAGTTATAGATCCAGAAGGTAGATTTCTAATCATTAAATTATCTATATTTGACAAAAAGTTATGTATTGTTAGTATATATGGTCCAAATGTTGATGACCCCTCTTTCTTTCATGGTTTTTTTACCGCACTTTCTGAACAACTAGATTGTGCACTTATAATTGGGGGAGACCTCAACTTTGGACTAAATAAAGAAATGGACAGGCTAAGTACAGCTGGAACTCAGCGCAATTGGGAATCCACAAATATAGTTAAACAGTACATGAGCGACTATGGACTTTGCGATGCATGGCGTTCTCTCCACACCAACAGTAGGGAATTTACTTTCTTCTCACATGTCCATCACTCTTACTCTCGTCTGGATTATTTCCTAGTCAGCAGCTCACTGCTGAGTGACATTTTAGACACAGAGATACACACTATAGCTGTCAGTGATCATGCTGCTGTTTCTTTAACTCTAGTAAATAAGAAGACCACTCCACCAAGTAATAACTGGAGATTCAATACATCATTGCTTAAAGACGACGATTTTATTAAATATTTTAAAGAAGAGTGGGCTTTATATTTAGACTATAATGACCTGCCTGGAACATCAGCATCTGTTCTCTGGGAAGCAGGCAAAGCTGTGTTGAGAGGTAGAATAATCTCATTCTCATCGCATAAAAAGAAAAGAGAAAATAAATGTATTCAGGAATTAGAAGAAACCATAAAAACTTTAGAAGAATCCTACGTATCCTCCCAGGAACAGGAAATGCTGAAAAAAATATGTAAAGCAAAACTAGAATTAAATGAAATTATTAATAAAAAAACTAAATTCTTAGCACAAAGACTTCGCTGGCAAGAATTTGAATATGGTAACAAATCAGGTCAATTCTTAGCGAACCAGTTAAAAATAAATAAAGAAAAAACAACGATATGTGCTGTTAAAGATTTAACTGGGGATACAGTATATGACCCTGAAAGAATAAACAACACTTTCAGAGATTTTTACGAATCTTTATATTCTCCACAGATAAACCCATCTAAAGACGAAGTTGACCAATTTCTTGACAATATAACTCTTCCGAAATTAACAGACAATCAAGCGATGGCATTGGATTCTCCACTGACATCAGATGAACTTCAGGAAGCTTTGAATAGTATGCCCAATAAAAAGGCTCCAGGTCCAGATGGCTTTCCGGCAGAATTCTATAAAGAATTCTGGGCTATTCTGGCACCAACATTCTACAGAATGTTACAGGAAACCAAAGAAAATGGCAGACTTCCACCAAATATGAATTCTGCCAACATTAGTCTCTTACTAAAACCAGGCAAAGACCCTGTATTGCCTACTAGCTATCGTCCAATATCCCTTATTAATGTGGACACTAAAATAATCTGCAAAGCTATCTCAAAAAGAATAGAGAAGATAACCCCTCTCATAATTCATTACGACCAAACTGGTTTCATAAAAGGGAGGCATTCCTCAACAAATACACGTAGGTTACTTAACTTGATAGACTATTCATGCAATAGAAACCTTCAAATTACAATATTGTCTCTAGATGCAGAAAAAGCTTTTGATAGGGTTAACTGGAATTTTCTATTTGCAACTTTACACAAATTTGGTTTTGGAAACTATTTCATAAACTGGTTAAAAATATTATATAACTCTCCAACAGCATGTGTCAGGACAAATGCCCAAACGTCCTCTAGCTTCTGTCTTAAGAGGGGCACCAGGCAGGGATGCCCCCTCTCCCCCTCACTGTTTGCAATTTTTATTGAACCACTAGCAGCAGCAATTAGACAGGCAACAGTGATTAAAGGCATTAAATGCAAGAATGTAGAACATAAAATTAGTCTTTACGCAGATGATGTGTTACTTTTTCTTCAACATTCACAAACCACTCTCTCTGAGGTAATTACATTAATAAACTCTTTCTCAAGAGTCTCAGATTATTCAATAAACTGGTTAAAATCAACAGTTCTTCCAATTAATTGCTCCTTCCAGAATTCCTCCACTCCACTGCAATCTGGAAATATTAAATATTTAGGTATTAATGTTTCTCCTAAGCTGGCAGATTTGATTAAATTAAACCACATCCCACTTTTAAAGAAGGTAGAAGATGATCTAACCAGATGGAGGTCTCTACCCATATCACTCATGGGAAGAGTCACCTCAATAAAAATGATGGTTTTGCCAAGAATTAATTATTTATTTGCAATGATCCCAAGCAAACCACCACCTGACTGGTTTAGATCTTTGGACTCCTCTATCTCTAAATTCCTTTGGAAAGGTAAACCCCCGCGTATTAGCTTAAAAACGCTGCAAAAGACCAAGGATAAAGGAGGACTAGATCTACCTAACTTTTACCACTATTTCTTAGCCAATAGGCTTCAACACATTTCAGGGTGGTTAAAACACACCCTCTTAGATGAGCCTTGGCTAGATGTAGAACAGGCATTATGCAATAATATAGAGATTTCGGATCTGCCATTCATTAGCTCGATCAGTAAACGACACGTATGCTTTAAAAGCATCAGTATCAGCTCTTCTCTGACAGCATGGTGGGAGTTTCTAAAAATGACGGAGTCTTCACTAATCCCATGCAAACGTACCCCTATCTGGAACAATCCTGACATATTGCTAAACAACAATATGATAAACTTCACAGATTGGAGTTGTAAAGGTATTAAATACCTGGAACATATATTCGAAGGGACAGACTTTATTCCCTTTGACAAATTAATTAAACAATATGGGATTAATAAGAACAGATTTTTAGAATATCAACAAATTAAATCTGTTGTAAAAAGGAAATTTAAGTCTAATCATATCAATTTACAAATACCACCAAGTGTGGCAGATTTTCTTAATCTCAAAACCCCCAAATTAATGTCTAAAATATACAGGGTACTTTCCAATATAGATGAATCAGTATCACTTCCTATTGCAAAATGGGAAGCAGATCTATCAGTAAGCTGGGACCATAATTTCTGGTCTCAGATATGTTTAAAAACCTTTGAACTGATTAGAAATCCTGGATTACAATTAATACAATACAAAATTCTGCATAGAGTGCACTACACAGGTCATCGGATGTTCAGGATGGGTTTTACAGCTTCTAACAACTGCTCACACTGTAAAGGCAATACACCTGACAATTACATCCACGCTCTATGGTTCTGTCCACCTGTTCAGAGGTACTGGTACAGGATTTGTGAAGACTTATCAAAGTGTCTTAAATGCTCTATTCCAGCCTCTCCTTTAGTCTGCTTGTTGGGCGACCTAGATGGTGTCACTACAGAAGATAACACAATCCACATGGCTTTCACTGCCCTATGCATTGCTAAGAAGACTGTCCTCATGAACTGGAAAAATAAAAATAATCTTAATATCAACCAATATAGAGATTATTTGTGGGATTATATTAGCCTTGAAACAGCTTCTGCTGACACATTAGATCAATCTCTCTGGGCTCCTTTGATCAGCTCCATCACCTAGTGTGGGTGGGGGTCCCGATTCTGTCCGGCTATGGTTTTTGTTGTTGGCGTGGGGTGGCAATATGGGCCTGGGGCATCTGGGGGTTCCCTGGGGATGGGTTTCTTGGGGGGTTTGGCGCTGGGGCTGCGGCCTTGACCTGGATGGGGTATTGGTGACTCTTGGATGCTGTTTCTCTGGCGGCGGCATGCGGCGCTGCTGGGGATGCCTGTGCCGGCGGACGTAGGTTGCCAGCCTGGCGGCCGTACTGTTCCGGGGTTGGTCCGGGGGGGGGTTTGGGGATCTGGGGACGCTCTGCCTCCGGCTTGGGGTTACGGCTGGGCCTGGGGGGCTTGGGTCCTGGTTGGTGTGCTGCCGGGAGCATGGGTTGGTGCATGCGCTTGGGCCCGGCTCTGGTGTGGGGGTCTTCGATGCATCGGTGCCTCCGCGGGGGGGGGGTCCAATAGAGGCGGGGTATACGGGCTTTACCTGGGTGTCTTATTGTCTTATGTAGTTTGGGAAGTGACTGGATGATGGGGTGGGGTAGTTTTTCCTCTGCTGTGGGGTCTGGTGGGCCGCCATGGGCCCTGGTCTGGATGGGCCTGGGTCCCCCGCCCTGGGCAGATTTGGGGTAACAGGGGTGCCTATGGGGGTCAGCGGGGGAGCTGGCTCCAGAGGGGGGGGTATTTTGCCCCCTCTGATGTTTTCCTCCCCATCCCTAAGGCTTCACTTCTCCCGCTCCATCACACCAACACATAGGTAGGGTTTTGAGGTGCGGGTGAGTCGCTGGGATGCGGGGGAGGTGGTACTCCTCTGTCTCCTCGTGGCCGCCTGCATCTCGATTACACATTACAGCTTAGACATTCTCATTACTTACTGTCACATGACACATACATATAGGGCCTTGGGGGTGGGCACACTGAATGGCATCCGGAGGGCGGTCTGTTCATTCAGCCTTCCCTCTGGTGCCAGTGCCCACTTCTCAATTTTAAGTTGCACATAGACATTGAGGGCTCTAGGGAGGGGACGAGCTGACACAAGCTTGTGGAGGGTGCCCCTCCCCTGTTTTAAAGCACCCCTGTTTTAAAGCACCTTAGAACAACACACACCAACACTACATTTGAGCGGGTGGGGTGAAGCATGGGGTCTCTTTTTTTTTTTTTTTTTTTTCTTTTTTTTTTCTCACACCCCTGTTCTCTGTTCTCTGTCTGGGGCCGGGGGATGTGAGGATGAGCTGGCCGCCCGGTCGGGGTCTGGGCTGTTGATTTTCTCTGCTGCTGCGGGGACCGGGGTGGTCTTCCTGTCCCCACGCCGGAGCGAAGGGGGTTTAGCTCCGGGACCGGGCGCTGGCTACCCCTCTGGGGGTGGTGGTGCCTGGACCTAGGAGTATAGAGTGCATATGGGGAGTGTGAGTGTGGGTACCGTGTGCATTTTTGTGTGTCTACATGTGGGGCGAAGGTGTGAATATTTGTTTGCGTGCATGAGGGTGGGAACATATGCTTGTGTATATGTGTGCTTGTCGTCTACGTCTATGTGTCAGGTCGGGCCTTAGACTCCGCTTCACTCATCATCTTAGTCGACCCCCACCCCACCACCATGCCCTGCCGGTGGAGGATGCCGCCGGTGCATTGGTGATTTCTCGCGCCGGGGCAGGATGCTCGGGCGAGCGCCGGCCCACTCTCGGCGGTCGATTGGCGGGGCCTGGCTCTACTGGCCTTGCTGGGCCCTGATTGTGGGGTGGGGGGCCTTTGGGTCTCCAGGCCCAGGGCCCGGTCCGCCCTGGTGTGGTCGGCTGCCGGTGGAGCCTGCGGGCTTGCCGCCACGGCACCCTGGGGCGCCTACACTGTGGCTGTCGGAGGTCCCGCCTTCGGGCTCTCCTCTGCCCTTTTTTTTTTTTTTGGGTGGAGGCCGCGGTTGTCCCTGCGGTGGTTCTCCTGGGGGTCCCGTGCCCTGGGGGGCCTCCGGATGTTTGGGGCCCGGGTCTTTTCCGTGCCTGCTTCATGCCTTGCGGGATGGGGCTGTTGTTCCCCACACACACTATTAAACATTTACATGGAGGAACCTTATGAACACAAGCGCGCTCACACACACAGGTGTACACTCAAGCATTCACATTGGTGTAAAAACAGGTGCTCACAGACACACATTGTCTTGATCTGCTGTTGCTTCAAAACTTATTTTGTAATATTAGTTATGTGTGCTGCTCAATAACATTTAACATTTAGAATTTATTGTGATTTATACAGATGTTGGTTGTTGCTGCAGTTTCTTTGATGTTGTGTCTTCGGTTGTTTTCTCTTTTTGTCAGCAGGTATTGAAGCAAATTGTCTGTTTTTTTTGTTTTTGCTTTTTCTCCCTCTCTCTCTCTATCCCCCATTCTCCTTTTTTCTCTCTCTCTCTTCCCCTTCTTTGTTGACTTTCCCCACACCCTTTTTTTTTTTTTTTTTTTTTTTTTTTTTCCTTTCTTCTTTCTTCTTTCTCTCTCTTGTTTTCTCTGTCCCCTGGTCTTGTCTGTCACAGTGTGGTTAAGTAAAAGGGTATATAAAATTAAATTAATTAATTAATATAAATAAATAAATAAATAAATAAATAAATTTAATTAAAAAAAAGAAAAAAGGCTGTGAATGATGATAGTATAGCCATGCATATGTACTGTCATGTGTTATCTGTGCTACTGACAGGCCAAAAAAAAAAAAAAAAAAGAATGTCATGGAAAAGTTAATTTATTTCAGTAATTCAACTCAAATTGTGAAACTCGTGTATTAAATAAATTCAATGCACACAGACTGAAGTAGTTTAAGTCTTTGGTTCTTTTAATTGTGATGATTTAGGCTCACATTTAACAAAAACCCACTAATTCACTATCTCAACAAATTAGAATACTTCATAAGACCAATAACAAAAACATTTTTAGTGAATTGTTGGCCTTCTGGAAAGTATGTTAATTTACTGTATATGTACTCAATACTTGGTAGGGGCTCCTTTTGCTTTAATTACTGCCTCAATTCAGCGTGGCATGGAGGTGATCAATTTGTGGCACTGCTGAGGTGGTATGGAAGCCCAGGTTTCTTTGACAGTGGCCTTCAGGTCATCTGCATTGTTGGGTCTGGTGTCTCTCATCTTCCTCTTGACAATACCCAATGGATTCTCTATGGGGTTCAGGTCAAGCGAGTTTGCTGGCCAATCAAGCACAGTAACACCATGGTCATTAAACCAGCTTTTGGTACCTTTGGCAGTGTGGGCAGGTGCCAAGTCCTGCTGGAAAATGAAATCAGCATCTCCATAAAGCTTGTCAGCAGAAGGAAGCATGAAGTGCTCTAAAATTTCCTGGTAGATGGCTGCGTTGACTGTGGACTTCAGAAAACACAGTGGACCAACACCAGCAGATGACATGGCAGCCCAAATCATCACTGACTGTGGAAACTTCACACTGGGCTTCAAGCAACATGGATTCTGTGCCTCTCCACTCTTCCTCCAGACTCTGGGACCTTGATTTCCAAATGAAATGCAAAATTTACTTTCATCTGAAAAGAGGACTTTGGACCACTGAGTAACAGTCCAGTTCTTTTTCTCCACAGCCCAGGTAAGATACTTCTGACGTTGTCTCTGGTTCAGAAGTGGCTTGGTAGCCCTTTTCCTGAAGACGTCTGAGCGTGGTGACTCTTGATGCACTCACTCCAGCTTCAGTCCACTCCTTGTGAAGCTCTCCCAAGTGTTTGAATCAGCTTTGCTTGACTGTATTCTCAAGCTTGCGGTCATCCCTGTTGCTTGTGCACCTTTTCCTACCCAAATTCTTCCTTTCAGTCAACTTTGCATTTAATATGTTTTGATACAGCACTCTGTAAACAGCCACACCTTTCAGTAATGACCTTCTGTGACTTACCCTCTTTGTGGAGGGCGTCAATGTTCGTCTTCTGGACCATTGCCAAGTCAGCAGTCTTCCCGATTATTGTGGTTTCAAAGAACAAGAGATTCTCGGAATTTATACTGTAGGGATGGTCATTAAATGAAACTCAAATGTAAATATTATAATATTTTGAGATACTGATTTTTGACTTTCATGAGCTGTAAGCTCTAATCATCAAAATTAAAACAATTAAAAAATGTTTTTTTACTTTACATGCAATGAATCTAAAATATATGGAAGTTTCACTTTTTGAAATAAGTTACAAGAAAAAATGAACTTTTTCACGACATTCTAATTTATTGAGATGCACCTGTAAGTGCTTTTGAAGAAGACCTTGTTGCTGGATTTGCAAAAGTTTCCTGGCAATGAATCTTCTAAAGAATTGATAGCACGAATTAATAGTTAGTAAGGTAGTTGTTAAGTTTAGGTATTGGGTAGGATTAAGGGATCTAAAATATGGTCATGCAGAATAAGGTATCAATATGTGCTTTATTATTACAAATAAGCAATATGCTAGTAATATGCATGCTAATAAGCAACTAGTTAGTTGTGAGAATTGGCCCTTAAAATAAAGTGCTACCAATTAATGTTGACCAATTCAGACATAATACAAAACAACTGCAAGGGTTTGTCATCAAATAGATAATCTAATAGTTTGAGGCCATCCAAAAATCAGAACAAATTATTGTTTGACCTTAACTAGTCATGGAAAAGTAGCTCTAGGATAGCATTCATGATTAAACCTTCAGAGAAGATTATGTGAAACAAACAAACCTAGTTGGTTGGCATGGTTCATTGAAGCAGACTTACATGAGTGAAAATAAAAGACATCTGAAGAGTGATAGTTGGTCTGGTGGACTGATGAATCTATATTTCACCCATATTGGTCCAACCCATATTGGAAAGAAGCAGAATCGTGATGTGTGGACTGTTGAACAGCTCACAGCCAGCATGAACATCACTGTCCATTTCACAAACATCATTATCCACCAATATCCGGGGTGTCCACTCCTGCTCCTAGAGAGCCAGTGTCCTGCAGAATTTGGCTCCCAACACATTTGCCTGGAAGTTTTTAGTAATCCTGAAGCTCTTGATTATCAGAGGTGCGTTTCCCAACTGCACTGTAAAAACCAATAAGTTAGGGTAACTCAAACCGTTTGAGTAAACAAATTCCCCTTGGCTTAAACTATGTAAGTTTTAAAACTTGCAGTTAAGTAATTAAGTGATTAATTAAGTGCTGATTGAGCATTAGTGATGAACACCTGCTGTTAACAAACATAATCACTGAAGAAAAGAGAAACACAAGAGCTAGTACAACTGACTTCAGACACAGCCTTAGATGAAATCAACTGAAATAAAATACATTAAATCTCTCAAAATCTGATTAAACAACCCCACAAACAGCATCACCAGCTCCACTTATTAATAACCAGACTGACTTTATTTCTGTCAGACATCTACAGAAGATCTTATTGAGAATTAACTAAGGTTTGGATGTTGATTTAGTTTAATTTGAAGTAACCATGTTAGAGATCAGTGTCTGCTTTAGTTGGGCTCTTGACCCTTGACTTCTGTGTTAGTTTTTTTTTTTTTTTTCTTTTCTGGTTGTTGTAACCATTTGTTCCTCAAACATATTTGTTACAACTCAAAAGCCCAGAGAAAATGATCAGTAGTTGGTTGTTATATATTTGTAATGCCAATCATCTATTAGTGAACTGATCTCGTTGAGAGTGAACGTAGACTCATTGTGTGTCTAATCCCTGATTAAATGGATGTTGTATTGATTATAGTAAAAGTGATTCTACGAGCCAGTAGTTCTGTGACAATCAGTTAATATAAAGGATTTTCCAAAAAGTTTTCATCTATGGTAGTAACTAGACTCACACAGACATCAAGGATCAGCTTATGAACCTCAACAATGGTGACCATTAAAAAAAAAAAAATCATGCTGCAATGTATGCTGGGTACTAGCATAGTACAAAACTCATCCATGGCTCCCAGCATGCATTGCTGCATGATCTTTTTTTTTTTTTTTTTTTAGAAGCAGACACTGATCTCTAACATGGTTACTTCAAATGAAACAAATCAACATCTAAACCTTAATTCTCAATAAGATCTTCTGTAGATGTCTGACAGAAATAAAGTTAGTCTGGTTATTAATAAGTGGAGCTGGTGATGCTGTTTGTGGGGTTGTTTAATCAGATCTTGAGAGATGTAATGTATTTTATTTCAGTTGATTTTATCTAAGGCTGTGACTAAAGTTAGTTGTTGTTCTTGTGTTTCTTTTTCTTCAGTGATTCTGTTTGTTAACAGCAGGTGTTCATCACTAATGCACAATTATCACTCAATTAATCACTTAATTACTAAATTGCAATGCATATCTTATTTTAGTGAACTCAACTGAAATAAGTTCAGAGCACTCATAACTGTTAGTTTTAAAAACTTAAATATTTAAGGCAATCAGTTTCCTCAAACGGTTTGAGTTAACCTAACTTGTCAGGTTTTTAAGGGAATCGGTTTACTCAAACGGTTTGAGTTACTGTGACTTGTCGGGTTTTACAGTGCATGGTCACAAGTTCCATCGTTACCAGTTCAGTGGAACTAATAACCAAAGTTAGCAAATTATGTTTTTGGGAAACGCACCCCAGGTTGTGTTTAATTAGGGATTAGAGCTAAACTCTGCAGGGCAGTGGCTCTCCAAGCAGTTGGACTGACCACCGCTGATCAAGTTAATGAACACTTGGTAATTCCATGTCCTTTTAACAAGATGATGACCCCCAACACCTCAATCTTGGAATTACTGCTGAAGAGTCGGGCAAAATGCTAGCAAACAACTTTGCGACTGTTGTATTTGGTAAGAAATAATTTTATTCTACTGAACTTAAAACCCAAGACATCCTTGAAATGTCTTGAGCGCTACCTGCAATATCAGTAAAGGCACAATAGATTGAATTATGGTACATTGATATTCTCAGGGAGATCTTTACTGCCACTGTCATCTTGTTGTTGCTCACTGGTATCTGGACCATAGTCTTTTTAAATGATTGTTAAATGTGCTTTACACAAAGTTGGAATTTAATTGAACATCGCTACAAGGCTTTTGTGATCATAATTGGCATTTCTGTCAATGCACTTGAATCCCCCTGGAATTTCACATTAGTCATCCATTTGCCTATCAGGTAGCTGGCAGGCAGCTATGGAGACAAGTAGCAGGTGCCTCACAATTTGCAGGATCCCTCTGTGCAACACACCATATTTTAGTAATGACCAGCGAGTGTTCCACTCTCACAATTAGGGGAGCATAGCTGGCATACAGCCCAGAGCTGACCCATGAGACCCCAGAGTCCAGAGCCCAGCAGTGATGTGGCACAAGTCTGCTACTGCAAACTACATGACCCGCTCTCTACAGAATGTCCACTCTGCCCTCCAAAACATCTGTCTGCTCTGCCCAAATATCATTGAAGCCGAGAAAGACACACAACTGAAATTGCACCTTAAGAGTTTGAATAGCCTTTTTCCAGTGCTTTTGGGTATAGTTGTCTTCTTTTAAATTAGGTATTGTCTTTTAGATAACCATTTATCATTTGTCAGCTTAACACATAGTTTTTAAGGTCACTGTGTCCTATATATTGCGTAAATGGGTTTTGAGTAGTTTTTTTTTAATTCTATAGGGGCTTTCGCACTGGTGGAACCTTTTCATACAGTAGTTCCTAGAACTATTGGTAGAAGTTCCTGCTTTTTGGCGTGTTCACACTGCGGGAACTAGGAATGATTTTAGTTCTAGGAACTCCGTTTGGGGGAACTAAATTAGCTCCTACTTCAGATTAGTCTAAAACAGTTCTATAGGAACTACCAGTGATGTAAGTGTATGTTGATTGGCCAAATGCATACAAAACACAGACTACCCGGCATTTTTAAAAAACCGTGTAAAACTATTTACTCCACAAACATGGAAAACAGTGATAACGGCATTTAGCTACCTGGTTTCTGCAGTGTTTGGTTCTTTCCTCAGCCTCGGTGATATGTAACACTGCAAGTTTTCATAGGAGATTTTCATGCTCTTTCAATCGCATAAATTGTTTACATTCCTTCTCCATTATCACGAAACCCACGACACACAACAAAAACAACTCAGATCATGGCGTTCTCCATTTACCGGTTGTTGATGTTTGTAAATGCCACGAATAAAGACGTCACTATCAGCTGCTTCAGAGTTCCTGCTGCCGGTGCACATGCAACCAGGAAAATGGCCTGAGGAAGAAATTGGTTCTCTAGGAACCACCCTGATGGCTAGTTCCTATAGAACTAACTTCCTAGAACTACACGGTGCAAAAGTGCCTTATCCTAAACTCTGAGCATGAACTTTTTTGATTAACTTTTAACTCCAGTGGTTTCTTAGTAACATACGGTGGAAATATGCATATGTGAACGGATTGTTTATGAGGGGGAAAACATCAGAAACATGGAGAATTATGTACTGAAATGTACACCAGAATTCTGGAACAGATTTGGTTCATAGCATTTTGGGTCCTTCAAACCCATTGAAGCTGTACAGTAATGAGTGGTGACACTGAGAAAAAGCACACCAGCTTTTGTTTCACTCTTCATGTGCTAACAGTTAGAAAGTTTAAAGGTTTTCTCTGGGTATTTGTTTTTCTTTTCCTTGGTTTTACTTTGATAACCCGCTCTTCATTTATACTAATTCCTAAGCTCTCTGGTGTGTTTTAAGCTTTTAAAGTTATTTGAGTGAGAACACATTGTTGAGAATATTGGGTAACACTTTAGCTTTGGGACCAATTCTCACTATTAACTAGTTGCTTATTAACATGCCTATCATTATCATATTGTCTGTTTATTAATACATATAAAGCACATTTTCTGCATGACCATATTCTACATCCCTAATCCTACCCAATACCTGAACTTAACAACTAACTATTAATAAGCAGCAAATTAGGAGTTCATTGAGGCAAAAGCAATAGTTAATGGTTTGTTAATGGTGAGAAGTGGACCTTAAAATAAGGTGTGATCGAATATTGTAACTAGTTTCTACTACAGAGCCACCTACCTCTGTGCTCTTATACAGTATGTACTGGGGCAGCAAAATCAATGCAGGCACAGCCGAAAGAATCAATAACCTGATCATGAAGGCTGTTTCAAGCTCCTGAACAACACCTTCCATCTACTCCGTGGGGCTGTTATTGTACATGTTTAGCAACAGGTTTCCATGTGCAGTGGAAGAATTGTTGATGTTTTTCCTCAAGCTGCTGTCAACTCTATTTGAACTGAGGCTTTAGCCATTATATCTGTTTATCTTGTGCCCAAAGTCCTTTTCCTCCAATAAATCACCTGCCATACTGTATATGTATTGATATACAAATAAACCCTGGACCAGTGGATAGGAAAAGTAATGGCAGGGCAATATAAGTAGTTTATTACATAATGGGTTATCTTTTAATCTACCTCCTACATCTGGATAGATTTACTCAGTCAACACACAATGTCTGAGAACAACATGTTACAGCACGGACATCCCATGTGAGTCAACTTATCTGATAATTGTCTTGCCTAGACTCATACAGTAGGGGTGAAAGATGACTTGACAGATCTAAACATGATTGAAGCTTAATGGAAAGTTCTGGAGTTCCCACCGCCCTCAATTTGCAAAGAAAGAAAGAAAGACATATTTATTTCCTAGTGGTGTTCCCATTTGACTAGAATTACACCAGGGTGAAGTCAAATGCCTTTGGTGTTAACCAGAAACCACCACACCTAAACATCATTGAAGTTTACTGGAATGTTCTGGAGTTCACAGTATTGCTGGGTTTTTACCTTCTTGCAAAAAAAACTAGAAGCTTTTTCCCCATGTGGTGTTCCCATATTCCTAGAGTTACCAGGATGAAGTCACACCCCTTCCATCTTAAAGGAACAGTTGACCCAAAAATAACATTTACTCACCCCCATGTTGTTAGAAACCTGTATGACTTTCTTTCTTCTGTTGAATACAAAATAATATATTTTGAAAATGTTAGTAACAAAACCGTTGACGGAAGCCATTGACTTCTATACAATTTTCTTGTTTGTTTGTTAGTTTGTTTGTTTCAAGAGTATGAAAGTCAATGCAACCAGCAAGTGTTTGGAACCATATGAGGGTGAGTAAATGACAGAAATGTCGGTAACACTTTAGTTTTGGGACCAATTATCACTATTATCTGGTTGCTTATTAGCGTACATATTATTTTTGGCTGTTTATTAGTACTTATAAAGCACTTATTAATGCTTTTTATGCCTATTAGAGCCCTTAATCCTACACCCATACCTAAACATAACAACGTCCTTACTTACTATTAATAAGCCGCAAATTATGAGTTTATTGAGGCAAATGTCATTGTTTATAGTCAGCTAAAATAATTTTTGGGTGTACTATTCCTTTAATCATAATTGCCCAAATCATTATTAAAGGTCATTGGAAAGTTTGTGAAGTGTTATTTAAATTTCCTTCTTGAAAAACAGTGAAAATTCTTAATTACAGTGTTGACAGTAAAATTGTTACGAGGCTGACGAGACATGAGACATGCGGATCCATATGCAAGCTTTTATTATAGTACATGGTCTTGTTCACAGGCAGGGTCGGACAGTGGCAAACAGGTATAACACAGACAAGGCAGAGAATAGTCCTAAGGCAAGCGTGGGTCGGCGATCGGCGAACATTATCCAGAGGGCTAGGCGGAGAGAATAATCCAGGAGCACGGGCAGGAATCAGAACACAGGAAATCTAACTAGGAATACTTGGGAACGCTTGGTATGTAGCTAGGCTAAACAATACTCGGCAGAGAGCAAGAGGAAGTCCCAGGCTATATAGTGTGTGATGGTGTGATCAGTGGTGCAATCAGGGTGATGTGAGATTGTTCTCAGGTGTGTGCGTGATTAGTGCGAACAGCTGTGAAGGAGCAGTGGATGATGGGAAATGCAGTCCTTGAGTGATCTGTAACTGTCTGTGTGGTGTGAAAGTCAATGTGATGGGTGTGTGACCTCTAGTGTTGAATGAACAGAAGTTAATGGCCAGGATTTGTGACAAAAATATAATTTGCCCTTTTCTGTGAATTGTATGTCCTGTCCAACACATCCTTGTGTTTATAGATGTATAATATGTATTTCTGAATGGTTTGTGTGAGTACGGCTAATTGTTGGTGTCAGAAGCTTCTTCTAATGGGACATCACTCCTCATGTGTTGAGTGAAACAGATGTGGCGAACAATACAATGTGAAGGCTCTACAGCTTCCCACAATCAATCAATGGTTCATGGAAAAACCCTCTTTTGCTTTATTTGTTCTTCTTTTCTTTGTTCTTCTTTGCTCATGTTTATTCTCTCCTGTACTGATCGTTTTATATGTATGGAATAGATAATGTTGCACACTCTGTGATCTAGAGGCATATGCATGATCTCTACCTGCAAATCATCTGTTAGCAGAAACGGTGCTCTTAAAAGCAGTGCACTTTCAGCACCTGGTTTCCTATGTAGGTCTTTCTCAGCATCTGTTAGATATTACAGGGTAATGGCTGGTAGTTTTGTTCAAAGTCCTTCTCAATCTACAGTCCTGCACGACAGCTTAGGTCATAGAAAACTAAACCATAAGCACATTTTGTTCTTATAAAGGGCTTTTATTGTTTCAGTTTTAGGGGAACATTCGTCTGTTTGTCTTTATGTCATGGCTGTGGTGTGTTCTGCTGGCAGTCAGGCCTTGAAAGAGTGTTGATACAGACAAGGAGGTCAGCAGCCTCTCTGGATGATGGCATTGCTTTCACATAACATTGTTTTCTTTTATCTATCTATCTGTCTTGCTCTCTACTATAGTACTCACTACCAATTTTTATTTATAATATAACTTATAATACAAGTTCGTCATAACAATTCAGCTAATTAATAAATTAGCATTTATTTATTTATTTATTTATTTATTTATACTTTGAAGAAATATACTCATACTTGATTGCTGTGTCATTAAAACTTGGTTGTGTTTATTTTTGCAGAATGCTTGAGGATGACCTGAAAATCAGCAGTGATGAAGAGGACAGTGAACAGGTAACTGATGCTTTCAGACAGATGCAGCTTTGGACAGTCTGAACTATCTGAAATATAGTTGAATTCCAGGACAGAATATTGTTTGAGCTTGATTCACATTCTCCCCCTGAGCAAACGCTGGATTATCAATATAATGAGCTTCCGTGTATATATATCATTAGAGTGGAAGACATTGTGTGCTCATGTGTAATGATATACTGCACATGCAGCCGTGTCTGTATACACACAAGTATCAATGGAACCATTGCAAAAAATAAATTAAAAAAGGCACATCGCCCTTATACAGATCATTAGAAGCATGTACTGTATGTATTTCTCACATCTGCCTGAACTAAGAATCAGAAACTTTCAAGCAACCTGACCACTAGGGTCTAATGTCTCATAAATAATTTAAAAGAAGACTGTTTTCCTGAATATGATATATGCTCACATATATATTGTGATATACACTGTACATACATATAGGCATGTAGTTAGAGGCATATGTCCAAAATGTATGTGAGAGAGAGAGGGGGGAAGGGGGAGGGAGAGGGAGAGGGAGAGGGAGAGGGAGAGGGAGAGGGAGAGGGAGAGGGAGAGCTGTGTTGTAGTGGCATATATAATTTAGCCTTTTTTCACATTTGCCACAAAATAAAATTAAAAATTAAACAAAATTAAATGAAATGAAATGAAAAAATAAAATGAAATGAAATGAAATGAAATACCTCATGTAAAAGGAAAAATGTCTTGTATTACATTAATTAATTGGCAACACTTTCAGCTTGAGGAGCACTTTGCCCTAGAACAGACCAGAGGTTTTAGGGCATTTTACTATATTAATGACACCAATTTAAAGGCATATTTTAGGTTAAGTACAAATTAAACTTGACAGGTTCATGGCATATGCACGCAATGGGGCAAATGCACAGCACTTGTCTAGACCTTTTTTTCCCTACAAAATAGCATTATTTTCTGTGGTAACTGAACATGTCAAAAGCAATGTTTTAAGCTGAATTGAACCCCCAATATTCTCTTAATATGGAGATTTCCTTTTGCCTTGTTCATTTTGAAAAGAATAAAGAAAATGACCGAATAGTTAATTTTTCATAAAACAATGTCAAAGATCATCTATTAGAAGTTGATTAGGGTCAGAGCTTTTGAATAACTCAATAATAATACATGCTTAGACAGTGTCCTTGAATACTTGAATATAATACAACAAAGAATGTTAATTATGTCTCACTTTACTTTTCAATAATAATTTAATAATAATATTTTCAATGTCTTTTCTCAACCTTCAAATTGAAAAAGATAGTAGTAAATGGATGTGCAAAAAGACATAATTTGTTATGGATCACTAGATAATGGGATTTGAGCTGTTTGGGTCCAAAAAGCGAAGCAACTTTTCATTAAATGTGTAAAATCCTGGTTAATCAAAAAGATTATCTCACAAATGAACCGAGCCCTGCAGGGATGCTTCTAAACCCATGAAACAAAATAAATACCACAGCACAGAATACTACTACTACACATGTTATGCATATAACAAAATTTAAAATAAAATAAAATAACATTTAACCTTCAAACTGGCCTGTTTTTCACCTAAATTGAAATAGAAATGCTCATCAAGCCCTGCGAGTAGCTCATCATACAGTTGTAACATACAGTTAAACGGCTGATGATTTTTTTCATTGCTTTAGAATAGATCATTCAGACTACACTGATGTTTTTGTTTTGCCGTAAAAAATGTTTTTTTATCTTTTCTGTTGTGAATTGAATATTTAAGGTCTGACTAGCACACATCGATCATGTTTGAAATGGCTTTGGCCCTGTGTTGATTTCAACAAGCACTGTGCTAAACCACTCCGTCACACTGGCTTTTTGGGAACGCTAATGTGATCCGAATCACAATAGTGACGCCCCCCAAAAACTCCCTCCTTTCTCTGTTTCTCACATACATAACCCTTAAAGCAAGTGCCAAAATACAGTCATGATGGAGGCGACCTGACATTCGTAAGAGTTCACTGTGCTTGTGTGTATGCGAGTGTTCGTATGTCCCTGGCCACGTGTGGGTTTACCTACGCACGCCACCGCCAGCAGCAACGGCCCCCAACCACGTTGCCTAGCAACATCCATCTGCGAGCAGCCTGGAATGAGCCCAAATTCCCCACTGAGAGGGAAACAGCAATAAGAGGGCCTGTGACAGATGATCTGAGTTGTTTCATCTAATACACTGTGAAGATCACTGGCTCCCTCCCTGAATGATAAATGGACTGTACACAGATCAATGGGCGCAGCATTAAACCCAAAACCTGCCCAGGTAGCGGTAGCCCGGCGCTGTGTTCATCTGTAGTGCCGGATATCTCAATATATCCCTATTTACCTTGAGAGATTTGATTCTGAAAGTAGCGCTTATGTGCCAGTAATGCACTCTATGATGCATTTACTACAGCCAGAAGGAGTTACTGTGACAAACATACAGCTCAGACCAAAAAAACAGCGCGCTATAGAGGAACGTGCAGATTAGCTCAGGGAATGAATCTCAATGAGTGAAGACATTGTTTTTATATTAGGCTAGGGCACTTTGTGTTAGGATTTCTTTGACAGGCGTTACATAGTATAGTGTTTCCAAGTCAAATGAAATTGTAATTCATAATCAAAGCTTCATTTTTTTTTTTTGACTGGTTTACCAGAAATCTGCTGAACGTTAATTAATCAACAGTTGTGCTATTTCATGCTCAACAAGTTTAAGTAACAGAATTCACTAACAAATACTATAGAAATATTTTTGTGTTTTGTTTTGTTTTGTTTTGTACCATGTAAATATGAACAAACAATACAAACAATTACTGGTCTTTTTTTAAATAAACACGTGTTTGGTGCCATGGAAATATTATGGACAGACAAATACCATGTGTTTTTTGGAAATAAAATGTTTTTTTGTTGTTGTTGTTGTTTTGTTTTGTTTTGTTTTCCATGTAACATGAAATACTTTTGATAAATACTGTGGACTTTAAAAAAAAAATGTACAAATGATTTATTTATTTATTTAATTTTGTGCCATTTATGAAGAAACAATACAAACAATTACTGGACTTTTTTATTTATTTGTTTTGTTTTGTTTTGTTTGACATGTAGCATGAAATACTGCTGACAAATACTGTGGACCTTTTACAAATTATTTACAAATTATTTATTTATTTGTTAGTTTGTTTGTTTGTTTTTATTGTTGTTTTGTTTTGCACCGTGTAAATATGATCAAACAATACAAACAATTCCTGGACTTTTTAAATTAAATATATTTTGTTTCGTTTGACATGTAGCATGTTGGCAAATACTGTGGACCTTTTTGAAATTAAACTTTATATATATATTATAGTAGTTAAATATCAGAATACCATGGTGCTTTGATCTATACCTAGACATTTAACTTTCTGTACCATGGTATTCATTTATTATACTAACTCATTATATAACACAGTATATCTCTAAAATAATACTAGTACAAAATACCAATACTATAATACATGAATGTGTATTTAAAGTAACAGTAAAGTAACAAACAGAAACATTTGAACATTCATGACAATCCTAATTGGTACTAAAACAGACTTTTTATCTTCATGTTTTCATGAGATCCATCCATATATGCTCTTGAATTTCATTTTATAAATGGGTTGTCAGAGGTAATAATAGATAATTGACTGTATTTGTTTTACTACTGCTTAGAAAGCCCTAGAAAACACTGCAGATGCTTATGAGCAACATGAATTACTGAACACTGCTGTGAACACAAGAAATCACAGGAATTTACAAATGCTTTGCCTGAGTAGAATCTCCATCCTAGAAAATCAATATAGATTTCCTCAAGCAACACTGATCTACTGTTTCTGGTCATGCTTAACAGTTCTCTCTAAGTATTGCACTCTCACATAAACATAGAGCAAGTGAGTCCATAAGGGGAAACCAGCAAACACTCAACTATTGTGATCTGCCTATATCGCTGTGTTTGGATGTTTCCTGCTGTCTCTTTCTTTCTCTGCACGGTATCGACCTTTAATCTGATGGGCTGTTGTCTTATTCACAGGCCGCTGAGAAGCCCAAGCCCAGGAGCGCTCCTCTCAAGTAAGTGACTAATCAAGTCCAATTCATTTCTTATTCTCTGCTGCTGCTGGTGTGGCTGTTGGGTAAACAGCAGGTTATTTGTTGAGACGGAGCTCAGGAAGTAATCGCTTGCATAAAGTGCTGTGGATGCTGATGTGGATGATATAACACCTTACATCATTCAGTACAGAATCTAACTTTTCACATGACTTTTTTATATTTATATAATTTTTGTTGATTTTGTTTATCTTATTTTACCTATATTACATATTAAAGCTTACTCCAATATTAATTTAGTGTAGTAAGCTTTAATATTAATTTATTATCATTAATTAACTTAATTTTTTATGTGTCACTCTATATTATTTTATGCTAAGTATTCTTCATTGCTCAGAAATACACTACAGGTCAAACGTTTGGAATAATTAGTTGTTTTTTATGTTTTTTGAGAGAGGTCTCTAATGTTTATGCTCAAAGCTGCATTTATTTGATCAAAAAATAGAGAAAAATAGTGTGAATTATTGTTGAAATTTAAAATGCCTTTATATATATATATATATATATATATATATATATACAGTATATATATATACTTATATATTAAAATGTAATTTATTCCAGGAATTCAAAGCTGAATTTTCAGCATTATTACTCTAGTCAAAATCATTCTAATATGCTGATTTGGTGGTTAATTATTCTTAATTATTATTGGTACTCAATTACTAGTGAGGTCATCACTGTTGAAAACTTAATATCTGCGTAATATCTTTTTGGAAAACATTATAAAAAAATTAAGGAAACACTGATGAATAGAATGTTTTATTTATTTATTTTTTTTTATGTACAAATTAATTATGATGTTTAGCAGGGGAAAAATTGATAGACAATCAATTTTTTGTACCCAATTAGTATATCAGCATATTCAAAAACATTATATTATATATTATGTTTCTGAATATGCTGATATATCAAACCTTTGACTGGTAGTGTATGCCAAATTATGTGTTTTTATTATACTTTTGTGAAACCTCTTTAATATAATGCCTTATGCCTGTTTATTTGTTGGCTTCCAAAAGCCCAGTGCTGTTTGTAATGTAGATCTTCTAATTATTTTGATTCCTATCTTCTCCCGGGATCACATCCGTCCACTAGCTTTAGTCAAGGACACGCTTCCATAGTGTTACAGTGCTCCTGCATTTATTTCCATCAGCATTTTATCTGTAGTGGTGGTCCTGATGGCTTGGGATTGGGAACAGGAGGTGCAAATGGGGCCTCATTAAGGAGACAGAGAGAAAGCATGGCCTACAGCCGTGTTCCCGCGGTGGGAATCTGGGACTGGAGGAGCTGGAAGCGTTTGTGGGTGTGGGGTTGGCTCCGAGTGAGGGGCAGAGGTTCATCCCAGCTGCAGTTAGTGAGGTGAGCGGAGCGGGGGATTGTGGGTGGTGGTTTAGCATGGTTACAGTAATAGTGGTTAAGAGCAATGAGTGGATTTGTTCAGGAAGTTTAAAATGTGACTATGTTTATAGTAGTATTATGCGCTTTTATATCTATTGTTATTAAACAGTGGTACCAAAGATGTAATAAAATGTTCAATAAACAGGTACATTATTATTCATTAGTATTATTTATACAGTTAGGTTTTTTATGTTCTTTAAAAAAATGTGAGTTTTGTTTTCACTATGATAGATTTCTGTTTTTTTTTTTTTTTTGGTTTGTTTTTGTTTTTGGTTTGGTTTCAAGCGATTGGTTCCTAACTCATGAGCTCTGTTTTTTTGTTTTTTTCATTTAATATAATTTTTGATTAAAAACACAATTGTGTATATAATGTACGTATACGTATATCATTATATTGCCCTATATATATATATATATATATATATATATGTATATCATTATATCATATATGATATACGTATACATTTAAAAAATAGTATAGTATCATTCAAGTGTAGATATTTAGATGATATTTAGAATGTTACAAAATATTTCTATTTCATATTTATTTCTATTCATCAAATAATTCCTAAAAATGTCACAAGTAAAAAAATATTAATGTTTGCAACATTGATTATAATAAGAAATGTTTTTTGAGCAGCAAATCAGCATATTAGAATGATTTATGAAAATAAAAATAAATTAATAATAATAATAATAATGAAAATTTTGCTTTGCCATTAAGGGAATAAATCAATTTTTTTAAATATACATTCAAATTTGAAACAAGTTAATTTATTGTTAATAATAATAATGTCATTATTTTAATAATGTTTCACAATATTAATGTTTTTACAGCATTTTTAATCAAATAAATGCAGCTTTGGCAAGCATAAAAATGTATTTAACTCCATTTACTATCCCTAAACTTTTGAACAGTACAGTGTTTATATGATTAACTTCTTAAAGTCTCGTGCACAAATCATTGCTTGAATAGCACTCTCGTTGGAACAGCCTGTTGTACTTTAATTATCATGGAACTGAGACATTTGTGAGACGTCTGCCAGGACCTGTGATGTTCCTGTAGGTTTGCCCCAGTTTCAGCAGCCACACTCCTAACAATGAAATCTACCCATTAAAACATCCCCTAGAGTTCAGCCCTGGGCTCCGTAGCACAGCAAACTGCCTGCATGACTGCCTGCCTGGCTTTCACACAGCCCTGAGACTGCTGCTCCCTCGAGCTGGGGAGGCCTGGAAGCAACAGCTAATCCAGAAGCAGGCACTCTGTGCTTCAAATCTCAGCTAAAAAGCCAGACAGACTGTGAAAATTACTGGTCATTCTGTGTGTGTAATTATTATCTCACTTTTGGAGTCTTTCCCACTGGAGACGCTTGCTGACAGTCACACCTTGCTATTGTTATGTCATCAAAAGTGGTGCGCGACACGCCACAAGTGTTATCAAAACAAAGTCTGCTTTAACATGACACTTACAGCATGATACATACTTCAAAATATATTACAAGGCAACATAAATGCCTGTATGGCTGTGTAATGTGGCACTTGATGCTTTTCTTGCTCTCTGATTGGCTCTTACTGTTTCTTGTACTTATGTTGAGTGTAAAAACATTTTTAAATTATCATGCAATCAAAATCAACCTAATTTACTCACAAATACATGATTCTAGTCTTACTGGTCATGATCAACAGTACACATAATTTCAAAACAGTTATTTTAATACTATTTATGTATTGTAGTAGTTATCAATATTTTGAATTAGATTTTATAGATTTTCATTCATTAATTTATTAACATTAATTTATGTTTATTTTTATTTAGGCAACATGGCAATATTTTTTCATTTAAGAACTTTAAGTTTAAGCATTTTATTGGTAACACTTTAAAATAAGGTCCCATTAGTTAACATTAGTAAATGCATTAACCAGCATCACTTAACAAGAAGAAAAACATTTGTTACAATATTTATTAATCTCTGTTAATGTTAGTAATAAAAGTACAACTGGTTAATGTACAGTTAATTCATGTTAACTTAAATACATTAAATCATTTTAACATATACAACTTTTAATTTAATAATGTATTAGTAAATGTTTAAATTAATATTAAATAAGATTTAAAAGTTCTTTAGAAGTATTTTTCATTGTTAATTCATGTTAACTACAGTTAATTAACACAGGTAACTAATACAGTTAATTAAATAACAAATCAAACCTTATTGTAAAGTGCCATCTATCTATCTGTCTATCTATCTGTCTATCTATCTATCTATCTATCTGTCTGTCTGTCTATCTATCTGTCTATCTATCTGTCTATCTATCTATCTGTCTATCTGTCTGTCTGTCTGTCTATATCTATCTATCTATCTATCTATCATCTATATTTAGATATGGATATATATATATATATAGAGAGAGAGAGAGAGAGAGAACACACACACACACACACACATTTAATTTATTACTATTTTTATTTTATTTTATTACATTTCAACTTTATTTGAATTAGCATTTATTTATTGCTTTTTTTATTTTATTTAGTTGTATTTCATTTACCAGTTTGTGTCAGTTAGCAGTGCTGTTTTAAAGAAATTAATAAAAGCATGTCCCACCCTCATTTTATGAAATAAGTGGGTTGTGACTGCTGTAATTCCTCTCTCCAAAGTAGTGTTGCTTTCATCAATGAAAATTATGACGAAATATCGTCGTCAATGAACCTTTATCACGTGACGAAAACGAGACGAGACGCAACGTAAATGCTGGTCATGTGACGATGACGATAATTAAATGTATAATGCAATATCGTTGACGAATAAAAACGAGACTAAATGTGGTTTACAAAATAAAAATTATGCAAAAATGTCTCTTAATTTTCGTTGACCAAAACGAGACGAAACGAAATGTTATAACGTTATTTCGTCTCGTTTTGTCGCGTTTCCTGTGTCTCACTTCAGGGGCTGAAATTCAGGGTTGCCAGGTTTTCGCAACAAAACCTGCCCAATTGCTACTCAAAACTACCCCAAAACTATCCCAATCGCATTTCGAGGGGGGTTCCCCGGTAAAGTTTGCATTCCAGGGGCTAAATATCACATTATTGGGCTCGCTTCAACCCGCGGACATGAAAAACAACCCGCGGCAACAGTGTTAAAGTAGCCCAATTCTGCAGGAAAACCGCAGACTTGGCAACACTATGCGCAGACGCAGGCGACGTCACTTCCTCAAGCCCCACTCGCGGCATTATTTAGAAGATGACAACAAACAAAGTTAAGTATGACACAGAGAAAGGGACCGATGGCCGGCTTCATCTGACTTCAGTTTACAAGCAATACAAGTAACATACACACACATTTTATTTGCACTTTTTAGTATGTTATTGTAGCTCGAGCATTCAAGCACCTTGTTTCTCTTTGTTAAACTTGAATGTATTCATTTTTTTTCTGGCATTGTCATGTGATGCTATTTTATAGTGTGTACTTCTAACATGTTTGGTTGGTAAAATAAATGTAAATTCAAATCAGAGTGTCTTTGGATGTATTCTTGAGTCTATAGGGTAACAATAATATAATAAGATAACCTTGTTTGAAATGGGTTTGGCTAAAATAAAATTTTGGTTTTGTCTATACTACTAGGTACTTATACTATATTGACTGGGTTAAATAGAATTGCATTACTAAAAAGAGACTAAAATACAATTTTCATTGACTAAAACTAGACTAAATGTCATCAGTTTTCGTTGACTAAAACTAGACGAAAATAGTCATCAGTTTTCGTCGACTAAAATAGACTAAAATGATAATTCTCTAAAATAAGACTAAAATGCTCAGACTCTTAGTTGACTAAAACTTGACTAGACTAAAAAGAGTATGAACGTGACTAAAACTAATAAAAACTAAAATGACAGCTTCACACAAAGACTAGACTAAAACTAAAATTAAAACAGGCCGCCAAAAACAACACTACTCCAAAGCTAATATCAAAGCTGTTTTGCAAATAAAAGTGAAATGCCTGCTTGAGCTACACAAAGCAGACAGTGTCTAATTATCATCAGAGAGCTGAATCATTGTGGTGTTTGGCTCTGTGTTGTGAGAATATTCCCTGTGCAACTTCATACCACATTGCCTTTGATAAACTTACTGGCCTGGAATGCCTCTGAAAATGCCTTTTAAAAATAGTAACCCAGCTCAATAACTGTCAGTTTGATTTAGGAGGCTCACTCCAGGAGTTTGCTTCTTTGTTACTTGTATTTCGTTGTACTTGAGGTTGGACTCGCTGTTTATCTGATGTTTAGTCTACTGCTGTAGACACGCTTTGATCAGAATCCCATATTCCAGAAATTATTTTCCTCACCTTTCATTTGGAGAATCCTCCAGTCTCCTCCACTTAGTCTCACTCTTTTCTTCCCACCTTTGCACCGTTTTTTTTCTCTCTTCACACAGCTTATCACATGTTTTGAGTCTCAGTATGGCTACAGTTATCTAAAGGTCTTGTTTGTCCCTGGAGCCCAAGCCTGTTGTTAGCCTCTGTGCTGGAGATCTGACCTCTCAAACACAACCACACTGTTCACCCGACTCCTTCTGTCTGTTTGGACAGCTCTCACTCCCCTCGCAGGTCAAAGCGTTGGAGACCAGGGCTCATAGCAGCAGTGTGAGACAGTATGGGAGGATTTGATACTGCTCCTGCCTTTGACATATGAGGTTGTCTGTTCACCGGTCTCGTTAATCAAGCCTGGTTTCTTATGTATGGTTCTAAACAACAATTTGCTATTTGTGCTATTTAAAGAAAATGGTGGATTTTAGTGTGGTTAAATTACTTTTAATTTAATTTTATTTTTTGCCACTTTTTTCAGTGTAATTTTAGTATTATTTATAAACTATTATAGTATGTATAAGCATTTTGAATTAGCTTTTATTTTTATATTCAATTTTAATTTCAGTTTAAGTAATATTAATTTTGTTGTGTGTGTGTGTATTTCCCATTTTTTATATTTCTACCTAACGTTTTAATAAATTTTAACTAAATTTTATTTGCAGTAATTTTATTACTTCAACTTAAAATTTTAATTTATTCATTTCAGTTTGTTGCCGTGGCAACATTTTCTATAATATTTCATATAATATTTTATTTTAACTTTATTTTAATTGCCATAAGCAATTTTTAATAGTTTTATTGTTACTATTATAATAACAATAAATTATGCATAATTGCATGCAAGTAACCCAAGTAATATATATAAATTGCCGCTCAGTCATTTTACATTGTAATTGAATTAATTACATACGTTGATTAATTTGAATTAGTCTTTCAGCATCTTGGGCCATGAGCGCCACATTTTGAAGACATAAAGCCAAAATTAAAAGCCTACTAAAATAATAATAATTAATAAATGAATAAAAATAAATTTACATTTTACTTTTTACATTTAAATGTTTGGGTGATTAATTACATTTTTGTATGATGTTACTTTTTTTTAAATTGTTAATAATTAATTACTTAATGTCAAATTACCCTAACAGCAAAATATTACATTTATATATATTAAATTGTAAAAACTGATCATTCTAATTGTAAATGCTGATTGGATGAGCCACATTCACAGCTGTGACCGCACATCACTTGCATTCTACATGAAATAATTACATTTAATCACAAAGTGCCTGGTAAACACCCCTTATTCATTAAGTTCATCCTTATCTTGACTAGTTCCTGACTAGTTTCACATATATATCTGCTGCAATATAAATAGTAAAGCTAAATCATTAGACACATTTCACCTGGCATACAGCATCGTATACCATCCAGGACTCTGTAGTTGCATTTGTGCTAACCATCGGCCCCAGCTCTAACATTTTAAGAAACCATATTTTGCATGAAGTGATTCAGAGACAGAGTATCCCAAGGAAAGTGTTACACTAACGCTGCTTCCAGTAAAACACCATCTGCCATTCCTCATAATGTTATGTTGACAGGGTACATGAAGTGAGAATTTAAATGTTATACATAGCTGACAACTAGTTTTTAAATCAGTAGCTCGCACACTGATATCATGTCAGTCAAACTGATTATTAAGTCGTGTTGCAGTGGAGCGACTTTAAACGTCTCTCGAAACACCATCTGGACGCTTCGAATGTGCCAGAAACATCAACATTCATTTTCCGCGTACGATTGCAGGCAAATGGTGATTGGCTTTGCGCTTCGCTCTTATTATTGAAAACACGTCTACAAACCGAGGTCCTGGCTTCAACATTACACCTCTATTGATTGGTTCATCTTGCATTACATTTGTATTGCATCTCTGGAAGGCCAAAGTGGACGGTCACACTTTCAAATCGCACACTATTACAGCTCTAAAAATTCACACGCGCGTACACACGCCAAATCAGAGGACTTGAAAGTAAATGTTATGAAGGTTGGAGGGGGAAAATATGCGTATTGAGTTTACCTCCACAGACGAGTCTTGGCTGATAGCAATCTCTGAGAGCAGCCAAGCAGCAAATACATCAGGCGCTTCTCCGGCCGGCAGAAAAAGAGAGGCAGATGGAGACAGAGAAAAAAAAGCCACGCTCCCCCCCTCACCCCCCGCTCTCTTCCCTCTATTTTCTCCTCTATCATTATTCATGTCTCCTCGGCTCACTATGCTATGTATCATATCAGCTGCCGTATCGCCATCATCGCTGCTCGTTCCAAACAATGTGTTTTAATGCCTTACCACAAAAAATGGCCTCTGTATTTCAAGAGGCCGCAAGGTACTGTAAAGCACACAACAAAGTGACATGAAGGATGTTACAAAACATACAATTATGCAAAATTATATGCAAAAATTTTGGCCAAATTTTAAGGCAGCATAAAATACTAAATGATTCAGAAGTTTGGGGTCAGTCAGATTTTCATAATGTTTTCGGAAGAAGTCTCTTATGCTCATCAAGGCTGCTTTTATTTGGGTACAAACAGTAATATTGTAAAATATTTTTGCAATTTAAAATAACTTTTTTCTATTTGAATATATTTTAAAATGCAATTTATTCCTGTGATCAAAGCTGAATTTTCAGCATCATTACTCCAGTCTTCAGTGTCACATGATCCTTCAGAAATCATTCTAATATGCTGCTCAAGAATATCTATCTATCTATCTATCTATCTATCTATCTATCTATCTATCTATCTATCTATCTATCTATCTATCTGTCTGTCTGTCTGTCTGTCTGTCTGTCTGTCTGTCTGTCTGTCTGTCTGTCTGTCTGTCTGTCTGTCTGTCTGTCTGTCTGTCTGTCTGTCTGTCTGTCTGTCTGTCTATATATCTATATATATATCTATATATATATATATATATATATATATATATATATATATATATATATATCTACAGTGGCATGCGAAAGTTTTGGAACCCCTTGCAGAATCTGTGAAAATGTGAATAATTTTAACAAAATAAGAGAGATCATACAAAATGCATGTTATTTTTTATTTAGTACTGTCCTGAGTAAGATATTTTACATAAAATATGTTTACATATAGTCCACAAGACAAAAAAAAAAAAAAAAGCTGAAATTATTAAAATAACCCCCTTCAAAAGTTTGGGAACCCTTGGTTCTTAATACTGTGTGTGGTTACCTGGATGATGTACGACTGTTTTTTCTTGTTCTGTTTTGTTTGTTTGTTTGTTTTGTGATGGTTGTTCATGAGTCCCTTGTTTGTTCTGAACAGTTAAACTGATCACTGTTCTTCAGAAAAATTCCTCCATGTCCTGCAGATTCTTCAGTTTTCCAGCATCTTTTGCATATTTGAACCCTTTCCAGCAGTGACTGTATGATTTTGAGATCCATCTTTTCACACTGAAGACAATTGAGGGACTCAAACACAACTATTAAAAAAGGTTCAAACATTCACTGATGCTCCAGAAGGAAACACAACGCATTAAGAGCTGGTGGTGGGGGGGGGGGGGGGTTTAAGATGAAGGTAATTTGTACTTAATTTGTCTTCCGGGAAACATGCAAGTATCTTCTGTTGCTTCCGAAGGGCAGTACTAAATGGAAAAATATATATATTTCAACAAAATAAGAACAATTTGGACATCTTCATCCTGTTCAAAAGTGTTCACCCCCTGGTTTTCACAATTCTAAGCCAACCAAATATGTCTCATTTTACCAAACACGCTAAATGTCACACTCTACTGGAATCAATATCCAGTGTGCTTTGTGTACGGAGTGCTATTTGTATGGTGTATGTTCTAAATCACTCACTTAATAAGATTAATGTCAGTTAATATTAAAATTATAGTAACCCACTAGGAATAGATCTGTTTTATAGCTCTAGATGAATAATATGGCGACATGAGTTGTGGAAAAACTGCCCAGTGTTTTCCATGTAACCTTTCCGTCCAGAACGTACAACCATGAGTCATTGCGTTGACATGCATCTGTGTGTGGATTGTTCAATTTGAAACAAGTTCACAGCAAAAGTTCTTCATTCGATGCCATATCAGTCAGAACTTGCAAGATTTATGGTAATGTTATGGATGGACAAGGTTTTATCATGGGTGGAATAATGAAAAAAGAAATCCTCAGAGATATTCCAGTTTTACAGCTTATACACAGATGATTTTTCAGGGTTAAGAAAGATAGTCATCTTTTATCAAACAGGCATGAGAGAGAGGAATGGTAATTACTCTACCTGACCAGGGCGCTGGAGGTCTTATACATCCGATGGTGGCAGGCAGCCACATTTAATTACTTTACTCAATGGAGGGCCTTCTCAGCTATTTCATGCATTAGGTTGTAATAGGCTCTGCAGGGGTTCCTCAGTGACAAGGCACCAATAACTGCAGTTTAATCTCTCGACTGCGTATCCCAGCTGCAGGTAGCAGGGTCCTAGTCAGTTGGGTTCATCGGTCAACCCACTGCTAATGCAGACTCGACTAGGCAGTCTTTATGGGAATTTATTGTGTCCTCTGACTGTCACAGTCAAAGATAAGAGCTTGTTTCAAGTGGTTAAGATAGATATCTGGTGTCTATATGAGCTGATGTGAACTACTGAGGGATTCTGAGCTTGACAGAATTTAAGGGAAACATCTGTTTTCAAAATCACCGTCACATTCAATGAAAGTCCAGAACATCACCTCAAAATAACAGTTAACTGTTGTTTTAAATGACATACTGAAGAGGAATTGACTTTTCACAGGTTTTGAATTTTCAGATTTTAAGAGTTGCTAATTTCTTCTCTCACTCTCATAATTTGTTTGACAAGACTTGTCTTCCTATTTTTTACAGAAATAAAACTCTGAGAAGTTTTTCACACAAATATAAGCATTGTCTTGTGCACACAATTTATTATTATTATTATTTATTTTTACTGCAAATGTCACATAGTTTTACATTATTTATTTTTTATGCTGTTTGTAACAACTATTGAGCCCACCCCCCCAAAAAATTTTTTTTTTTTCTTTTTTCTTCCATTCCTTGATTTTCAGTAGATAAAGTTACATTTTCACTGAATGACTCACCCATCTTACCTCTAACAGGAAGTACCTTGCGAGAAAGATAAATCAATGACAGAAAGTCTGAAAATATGACAAAGAGACAAGAGAGAAATAGAGAAGTAGAAACAGATAGTCTACAAGCAGGGAAACAGACACTGTCTGGAGGGTGCTGTGTTTCAACATCGTCTTGAGTCATGTGATATCTGTCAGTGCCTGTTTTTAAAGTCAAACCGGATTCTTTAGAATGAGAGGAGGAGAATTCCACTGAACTATACTGACGTCTGACCCTGTATAGATAAACATGGTAAAGTTTGCGTTTCACTGGAATCAGTTTTAACTGGGCTCCATCTAGACTGGGATCAACATTATTCTGCTTATCAAGAAAGGCCTGTTCCAACTGAAGCCTAAAGGTCTGTTCACACCAAGAACATTAAATATGTATGTTAGTATTAGTATTCCACACCAGTGCATGATAATGTTGTTTATTTTAAGCGTGTGCTGCAGTTTTGTCGAGTGCTCAAGCTCTTTTGTATGACCTGTTGATGCCCCAGTGATGTTTAGATGCGGGGTTAGAAGTGGACCTTCATGCCTACTTTTTCCTAAAAATCCTTCACATTGTACAAATTCATACGAAATAGTTATGTTTTCCCATGAGAAAAAAACTGATTGAAGAATAAAAGTCTTAAAATTATTTACATTTAATTATAAATCTTAATCTTAATTAAAACATTAAAATAAAGATGTACGATATTAAACAAGTACGTTTTTTGAGTTTATTTGTTTATTTCAAGTAAAGTACCAGAGATATAAATCAGCTTAAATAGAAAGGCCTTCAAATATTGTCTAGATGGATTTGCATTCATGTACTTTCATGAGCTTTTGTTACTTTCGGATATATTTTGGGCCTTATTGTGAATGGTTTTGTCAATTTCAGCTGTATTTTTCAAGCTTAATACAGCGATTAATATTAATATTAATGTTCGTAAAAGATAATCTTGTCTTGATTACTTCCTTACAGACTCAACAATGAATTGCACAATATAAACAACAGATTCTCTGTTGCTTGTATCTGGCAGTTCTTCAACAGCTAATGATGTAACTCTGTACTGGAACTTCCTACACTGAGCATCAAACGCATTATGCGATCTCCTTCGCATATTTTTCAACATTAGATTGATTTAACTGTCAAAATGCAGAAACATTCAGAAGATATATCACCTTTCAAACTATGGAATCTGGAGTGAACTACGGAAAAATGTCCAAAACCAATGAAAGTTACAGTTGATAAATCAACTATCGACTCAATTAAGCCTTAATCTCTGTCAGATATATTACCGTCCAAGTCCAAAAAGAGCAGGTGGTGGACTCCGCTTCCAAAATCAAAGAACAAACTGTTCAGTCTTTACTCAAACTGCTTGTTTTTGCCAAGGATTATCCATCAATTACAGCAGATGCTTGCTATTCTTATTTCTGTAACATTACTCCAACCAAATTACATGTTACTGAAATATATGCAGTGAGAGGATACAAGCTATAAACAGAAGTCAGAGTGGAGCTATGCTTTTAGTAGGTGATTTATAGTTTATTTTGACAGAATGTATTAGTAAATCAGCTTGCAGTCGTAGGACTAATGCTGTAATGAAGTCTCAGCATGAGTTCAGAAATCCTCGGGTTTTCGTAAATGTTGGAATTTGGATAAAACAGTAACTGCCTAAGTTAATAATAAATATGTTTTTGTCTGGTAAATAAATGGTATTTGCAAAACGTGCAAAACTAACCATCATGATCCTTGAGTGCTGGCTGGTTACCATTGGGCATTGCTATGCAGTTGCTAAGGTGTTCTGAATAGTTGTTAGGCAGTTATATGTGGTTCCTAAGTGATATGTTGGTCACTAAATATGGCTCAGGTCACTCCTTCACTGAACAAAAGTTTGTAGTCCTTCACTGAAACAATAAAATGTTTGGCAGAACAGAAAAATCCTGTACAAACTGAACATATGAAAACTATCACTGTCTTTGAGATGAATCAAATACTTTTTTAAATGCTTTGATCAGCTCTTGCTCCCTACATCGTAACAGCAGAAGTTGATCGATTGCGGGACTGAATGTATCAGGCGAGGGAAAGTCTATTGGCCCTGATGCTGTCCTAAGGTCGGTAGAAATGGATATGTGTTTTTAAGTGCAGTGCCGACTTTGAATATTTCTGCTGACTGTGTGTTGATGTGCTTTTGGCAGCTTTGAGTTAATTGGTGCTCGCCGCTTGGCAGTCAAGTCACCCTCACAGCTGGGCCAGAGCTCAGCCCTGTGTCCGGCAGCCTTTGATATTGATATAAATGTAACTCAGACCTGTCAAGTAGTTAAATATACACTGCCTCACACACAATCTTGTCTAAAACCTTATGCTGTCATTCCAAAAAAACAAAAAGACAAAAAAAACTGTCTTTCCACTTGACCTTGACCTCCTGGCAGCATATACATGTTGACCCATTGTGTTCCATTCAGCTCGCAAAGGTGAGATTTCCAGCTGCCTGCATGGAAAAGCATGATAGAATGGCATTTAAAATTGTACTTTCAACCTGACGTTACCAGATGCGGGAATATGGTGTCAGAACTTTGCGGCACCCAAAGAGATGTGCGCTGTTTATTGTTTATTATTTATTTATAATAATAATAATAATCAGTCAATAAATTTGTAAGCAAATTGCCATTTTGTTTCTTTCTACACTATTTTCTGAACATCAATCAACAGAACGCAGAACAGAATGGTCTTAAGCCGGAGAGATCAAGTTTTCCCAACCCAGACTCATTGGAAAAACGTGCAAAATGTTTCTTGACACTTTCAGTGAAATCTCCAGGGAGTGGCGCTGAAAGCGTGTTCAGATTTATCTGAAACAGATAAATGTGAATATGGCATTGTTTTGTTATGCAGGTTGTTGTACGTATCATGGCAGTTTGGTATCATGGCAGTTTGGAAATTAAGTGTTCGGTGAGTGATGCTAAAAGCTTAATGCTCACGTATACACTTAACCTGACCCTAAACCTAAACAATATTGTGAACAAAAGCAAATGTGAGATAAAAACATATTTGCTGAAGCAACCATACCATTTTGTCTTGCTTTTACAAGTCTTTGAACTCCTTTATCATGTGTTTCATAGAATTTGTACCCACATGCTCTACATTGTAGGTGCAGTGCTCTACCGGGTGCGCAAGCGAGCAAGTTTACCGTCTCAGAAAAGCCATACATACAGTATGTTGCTGATTATTTATTTGGTCTCACTTTATATTAAGTGGCCCTAATACCTGTGTACTTACATAGTAACTAGATGTGTACGTAGTATGTAACCACAGTGTAAGTACACATTGGTACATAGTATCTACAGCTCCAATGTTTGTGTAACTACACATATGTAACAACCCACTGAATGGTATGTGTAAGTACAAATGTGTAACAGGGCACTGGTAACAACACTTTTTGGTAATGAAAGTACAAATGTGTAACAGGACTAACAGCACTTTTTGGTAAAGAAAGTGTTACACTTTATATTAAGTAAACAATTCCTATGGATTTACCATGTAAATACTCTAATGTTACACAGCAGCGGCCAGTAAGTTAGGCTTTACATAAATTGTGGTTGGTGTCCAGAATGTTACACTTTATATTAAGTGGACAGTTCCTGAGGAGTTGCCATGTAAGTACACTGGTATTACAGTGATGCACCAACTCGAGATCCAACTCCTCCCACTTTACATATCCCTAAACCTACCTGTTTCCACCCCCTGGATCCCATTTCCACCCCTAAACCTACCCATCTCCACCGCCTGGATCAAATTGTTCCAATTACTCTTATACATATTGTTGTTACAAAATGTAGTTATATAATTCCTGTTACACGAGTACTTAGTGAAGTGAAAAAAAGTGTCCTGTTACACATTTGTACTTACACATACCATTCTGAGGGTTGTTACATGTGTGTAGTTACAGAAATATTACAGCTGTAGATACTATGTACCAATGTGTACTTACACTGTGGTTACATACTACGTACTCATACGTACACATACATACTCTCACTAGTGTAATTTCAACAGGAAACTGCAATGAATTGTATGTATAGGTGCCTTTTTGGAGTTTTGCAAAAAATGTTGTCAGAGGCTTTTTTTAATGAGCCTATGTTGAATATTTCACATAAAACTTTGAATGGAGTGTGGCTTTAGAGGCCTTCCAAATCCAATTCCAAAAGTAAAACTGATATTTCATTGCTCAGTTAACTTTGTAATCCTCATTACAGTTTGACAGGGGACTCACATTAAGCAATTCTGAGGCAGCTGCTTCGTATTTTATATTGTTACAGATATGAGACCGATAGTCTGATGAGGGTTTTGGATTGAATATTTTTATTTGTCTGGAAGATTATGGATACGCTTTGTTCTTCCATTGAAAATGAAATCTGAACACCTTTCACCAGACTGAAACTCTGGCCAACCTTTTTTACCGCGGCACAAGTGTCTCAGACTTGCGTAAGCAATGTACACATGAGAGGAAACAGAGTAAAACAGGTGCAGATCAAAGAGTCTGTCCCAGATCACATTTTTTCCCCATTTTCACCTTGGTTGCCTATTTGCTTTTGAGTTTCTACGAATCATGAAATTCCTTGTTGGTTTAATAATGCATTACCGTGGCAACAGGTTTGAACTTTTGATGTTTGCTTTATATTATGCTCTTCAGAAATGGCTTGGCATTTGTCCCAACAGATAAGTTTAACAGAACTCTGAGAAAATCTTTGTTTGGATTATAATCTACATAATGCCTCGGAGGCTTTGCAAAAGACCAAACTCATTAGAACTGCAAATGGTATTCAGGAGAACCGCTCGTAATGGTTGAGACATTCTTACCCCATTTCTTGACCTTTGCTCTGCCTCGTGGACATGATATGTTAATGTCAGAATAATGTTTGAGTTCTGAGAGGAAATTAAATGATATTGTGCCCGAATCGTGACCTCTTTGGAGACTAGTAATTTGTGTAATCTTGTAAGTATGAGCTTAATTATTATAAATAATAATGCACATTCAATGAAAACAGTAAAAAAAAAATAAGACATTATATATTTTAAAACATTATATATATATATTGTTTTTTAAATTAAGATGTGTTCATTCCCTGAAAATGTTGTACATCCACTATAAAGGGTCAATCAAAATATGAAATGAGCTTTTTATCTTGAATTAATTTTCCATGAAGAGTTAATGTAAAATATACATGCAAACTGAATAAAAACCATGAATGAATGAATGAATGAAAACAGGTTTGTAGTCTAAACTAGACAATCAGTAGGGGTTTGCTTGATGCTAATTGGTAGTAATAGCTATTTTTTCCACATAAATTAACAAAAATATTTTAAAATTTATATTATTATTTTCTATATTATAAACTTTGTAACAGGTTGAATGGTTGAGCTTTGTGTAAATTGCTAAAATAAAATTTGTCTTCCCTTATTTTTTTATTTATCATGCAGTGGAACTCAAAATGTAGAACAAATTGATTTGGTAAATAAATTGATAAACTGCAGATTATATCAAAATTATGACATAATAATGATTTTATGATTGTATCTAATTTACAGTCTCAAAGTTTTGAAATGTTAATGGGACACAATTTGAACACTATTAGTTGAAAGTGCTCTAAACTTTCCAACTCTTGCGCAAAGTCCCTGAAGATTACTAGTGTATGAATACTGTTGCAAAATTCGAAACCCACACTTATGTAAACACACACACACACACTCTCTCGCATGAACACACCTCGCTTATTTCTCTTTATTTCACTCCAATCAAAACATCTCAGCTAGCTCTCATGTCATCAAAGCCGGATTCCCTTCTGTCAGTGCTGGACTGGTGTCTAGTGGGTGTCTGCGAGAGGCACATACAGTATATACACATTTGGGCTGCGTCAAGTGTGTCGGCCATAGCCTTCCCACTGATAGTCCCTAAAAGATAAGAAATGTCAGGAGCGCCTCTCTTAGGTCCAGGATCTCTCTCTTCCTAGCCCATCTGAGCAATCATCAGCAACATTAGAGAAACAGCCAGATGTTGGCACAAATAAAGCATTACCGTGGCAATCACAAAATCACGCCAGGAAGACCTTTGTGTTGATCATCTTGCGGTTCAAAAACATTTCACTCGTCTTTGCGATTGTGGACACACAACCCAAAAACCAGGTGTTGCTTACCAGATGTCAGGTCATTCTGCAGAGATTCAGACTTAATAACCATCAATTACACTTCAAACCAAACAAATCTCTCTGCCATAAACAAGATCCCAGGATATTGTATTTTTCTCAAGCCAAACTGCAATGAGGCCTTTGTGAGCTGACAACTCAAGATGGTTCTCATTGAGTTCCTGAGGTTTGTTCATGGATACTTGAGTGTGGTGATGTTATTGTGATTGCGAGATGCTTTGATTCCAGTTGCTTCAGGTCAAAGTCATGCTCTACTTTCAGCTTGTCTGTTTCTCATGTGGGCAAACATGCACATTTGTCTTTTCTCCATTTCACATGTCCATCAAGCTTGTGCCTTTTAATTTTAATGTCATCGCTCCATATCTTGCTCTCTCACAGACATTGATTACACACACTCCAGCCTCAATACATCCTCTGAATCAGAATCATTCCTGTCATAGTCAGCACAATGTGTGTTTTTATAATGTATCTCTCAGTCACTCTGTGTTTACCTATGTGATGCCATGGTCTAATAATTCATCTCAATCTACGTGGGCCTGTCAGACCCTTAAAGCACACCGCTGTAACATAAATCTCCCTTTCTTTGCCTCCATGCACCCCATAAATGTGTTGAGTGAGATCTCACTCTGACGGGTCTTTTTTAAGAGTGAGGAGGTGCCGTTTAAGTGGTGAACTCGGGCGGATAAGGAATGAGCCAGACTCAGCCGAGGATTTGTCTATGAATATAGGCTGTGCAGGGATAGATGGGGAAATATGTGTGAATATTTATTCTGGAAGAGACGTCTGCATTACAAGTTTGACAGATTGTGTATGTATGAATATACAGTATGTATGAATATAGATACAGATGTACAAAAGATGTGATCGATAGAAAGATTTACGGATGGACGGACGGACGGATGAATAGAGAGATGTATAGATATAAATATCCATATATACTGTATGTAACCCTTGGCGTAAGATATTAAAGAAACCCGACTACGCCACCTAGGTTATCACCCAGGAAAAAAATAAAAAATACCCCAAAAGAATTAAACCAAGAAGAGTTACAACAAGGACCCTGCTGGTTCGGATTGGATTAAAGACAGAGACGTGACTTACCAAAATAACACATTCATTTCACACCAAGAATGAATCATTAATTCTAAGACATTCTAAAATGAGTCTCGTCAACACTTACCAGTTAAATACCCACAGTTACAAAGAGACCATAATAAATCCTACTTTAACAGAAGGGACAAACCCCACAGCAAATCAGTGCATAACGATTCTTAAAGCAAGTGACAAACCAAAAAGAAAAGAAAAAAAAATATAGCAAAAGAAACAAAAAACAAATACACACTCCCCTTCTGTTAAGCTTCAGCATGACAGCTCATCAGGCATTCACCTGTGGATATTTGCACACTTAATTTTTAAAAATCAATCAAACTGTTTCAATTAAGCAAAATACAAGCATGTTGATTTATAAACTTGCACAAGAGACAAAAATGTCCAAGATTTCTTCATAAGTATATCTTCCAAATCGATTGGACAAAATAGTCTTATGGATACTCGGTGGAGCAACGGTGCAACACCGTGACAAACACGCAGTCAGCTGTGCGCGCAGGGCAGCGAAACAGTAGAATCTAACAGTATACAACACAGCCGTATGAAGTGTGTAAAACAGCAGCTCGAAACAGCAGTAGATGAAACAGGTACAGTATAAGAAGCAGCCGTAAATACAGGGATACAAAACAACAGCTAGCGCTCTCAGGCCACACCTAAAATTCAAATATAAAAACACAAATAAAAAAAAGACTACAGTAAGCTTTACGCTACCTGTGCTCGTCACTTCGTACACACACATCCCTAATAACCAGTGATGGGAATAACGGCGTTATAAATAAACGGCGTTATTGTTTTCAGTAACGAGTAATCAAACTAATTACTGTTTCCCCCGTTACAACGCCGTTACCATTACTGACAATAAAATGCGGCGTTACTATAATATTATTATCATTTTATTTTTCAGTTCATCTGAATGAATGCACAGTGTAGCTGTATTTGACGTACCGTAAACTCTAGTGTGAAGCGCACGGCTCGCTGTAGCTTTGTCTCACACACACACACACCGCGCGCGCGCGACGCGCTACATGTAAACGATATTCTTTGTTGTATTTTCCTGTCAAAATAACGGAGTTCCTTTGGAATTCTTCATTCTTCTTTTAAGCTTTTGCCGGGAACTGCCGGGTTCTCCGGCAGTGGGCGGAACTAATGCGCAAACGACAATCTCATTGGCCGGCGCTCACCTATTATCATCCCTGTTTTGATTTCAGCGAATCAATTCGAGCGAACCCATACAACGTGATTAATATTCATGAACCCAGTAGCTCCTTTATCCTTAGTGCGTTTTATATTGTTATTAGTGGTATAATTCGTAGTAGTTTTGTTATCTTATCAAGTTTTCCCCCATTTTTAATAGAAACACTACATGACAAACAATATCTTAAGCACCACCACCAGTCCTAAGTTCAGTCAACATGACAAATATGAATTCATACTTGGTTATTCTAATTACTAAAGTTCTATCATCATATAATGCTAAATTATCATAATATCATATTATAATGCTTGACTAACTGATGCTAAGTGTCAGTAGATAAATAGTGTTGATTAATGTACAATGTTTTATAATAATAATTTATTCTATTTAGTGTCCATTTCATTCATTTAACATTTAATATTGGGGCATCCAAGTTTTGCCATTTGAATTTTTTTTTTTTTAAAGTAACGCAATAGTTACTTTCCCTGGTAATTAGTTACTTTTATAATGATGTAACTCAGTTACTAACTCAGTTACTATTTGTGAGAAGTAACTAGTAACTATAACTAATTACTTTTTTAAAGTAACGTCCCCAACACTGCTAATAACAAACACATATTTAGAATGTAAACAGTGAATGTAAGGAGCAGCAAATCAGGCGACTTACCAGGGGAAAGTGACATGACATATAAACCCCTGGACCTTTACGGCCCACAAAACAGGAATCAGAGCGGAATGACCATACCACACTTAGACTTGCTTCTTATAAAGCCACTGGGCCTCCACTAGAACGCACCGCAATGATTGATGTATATATCCATAGATAGATAGATTGATAGATATCATACCCTGTACTGTCTGCTTAACTGGAAATGTACTTACTTTTGAATACAATATAGGATTTATTAGTTACAATATTTAACTTTGTGATGTTTCATTTCAGTCTGGTTTGTGTCACTTCTATATATTTCTGTTCTTTGAAGTGAGTGTGCGTAGGATGCTTGACGATGATGCTGCAAAAGCTGATTTATGTGTTTACTGATGGGAACAAATTAACATTGACTCAGAGGCCTCTGTGAAGCGTCTCTTTCCACTCGATGTTTCTGTTACTCCCACATCAAAAGAGCACCTGTTAATGAGCCACAAATATATGACAGCTAGTGCTGCTAATGGCCAGACAGCAGTTTAAATGAATGAGGGAAACATCACTGGAAAACTGCAGATCAACTGGAATGATTCCAGTGAGAGAGCCGGATTTGTCTTTACGAACAAAATGATCGGCTGAATGTTGCTGCAGGATAAACTCTCTCAAAAGCAATTTTTGGGGGGCTTAACAATATATCAGAATGCTTTTAAGAACAGTATTTATAAAACAGCATAGCAATAGACGCTGGAAACAATCAAACATCATTAGCTGTCAGAGAATGTAATGGGGTTATTTCTGTGCAGAAGCTTAAAAAAGGGATGTGTCTTTGTTAAAGCAGAGTTTCTGGAAAAGACACATTATTTATCAATAGAGGGAGGTGAAGTCAGAACACCCAGCGTTCAGTTTCATGTCTCCCATCTATCAAACATGTATTGCACACACTAAATAGGTCTTGTCATAGTCATAGAGCCGTGCTGGTGTTGACACACTTTGTCCGGCTGACAGACAGATGATGCTTTTAAAGAGAAGCACAGGGCAATTTATTTGTGTGACCCACATTTGACTCTGCCTGAGCTTGCATTCTTCCTGTTATCCTGGAAGTGTTCAAACGCAAGCAGGACTGCTTTTTTCAGACTCTCTTTCCCCAGAGCTGACAGTACATTGTTTACTTTTTTGTTTTTACCCTCTCGAATCAATCACTTTATCTTTTAACTTCTACAACAAGGTGTTTACATCTTCAAAATTTAAAGCTCTCTTTTACGTGCTAGAAATTATCCATTGTAATTTTTATAAGTTACACTCGACTGGATCTACAGATACCACATTTACAGCCATCCTAGAGTCTCACTTACAGCCGAGCAAGTGTTAATCGAATCAGGCCGCGCTACCAGGTGTCACAAGACATGCTCTCAACACATGTGCATGAGTATCTTTATATGTGTGACCGGCGGAAAAGCTGCTGGTTTAGCTGTCAACATCTGAGCAAGGGTTAAAATAGTATGGCCTAAACATCTGTCATAACTCTCATAACACTCTAATAACTGATAGAATAAGCATAGAATAAGAAGTCGGATTAGCATAACATTCAGGATACAACTGCTATGATTTTTCTTTTTTCAGAAGCTGCATCTGAATTGGTATTTGGATATTTTTTACAGAGAGTTTATTGCAGTTCAGAAGTGGCATGAATGCATTTACAATTGCATAAATACTGCCATGAGATTAATGAGTATTGAATGGCTATTAAAGGGTTAGTTCACCCACAAATTTAAATTCTGGCATCATTTACTCACCTTTCATGTATTTTTTTTTGGAAGTCAGTGGAAGTTAATGGTAACCGAAACATGTTATGCAAAAGAAATAAAGTCATACAGGGTTAAAAACAACATGAAATGAATGTGACACACACACACACACACACACACACATACCTGTACATATACATATACTACTGTTCAAAAGCATTTGGCACAATTTAACACATCCTTGCTGAATAAGAGTATTAGAAAGAAAGAAAGAAAGAAAGAAAGAAAGAAAGAGAGAAAAACAATAACTGACCCCAATCTTGTGGTAGTGTATATTGTTACAAAATATTTATATTACAGTTTCCACAAAAATATTAAACAGCACAATATTAAGCAGCACAATAATAATAATAATAATAATAATAATAATAATATAATATTCAGATACAGCAACTGAAAAAAGAAAAATCATAGCAATTGTTGCCTTTAAATATATAACTGTCTGTGTGATTTCATATACTGATTTGGATGGGATTGGGATTCTAGTTATTATTAAGGTGGATTGTTTGGATGAGGGCAGCACAGAAGGATAGGCTATATGTATTCTTTTTTAAATAATTAATTGATTAGGGTAAAGATCATACCTTGAGCTTTTTCTAAAGTGGCCGTTCTGAGCTGCTTCTGGGATCTGAATCTCTCCTTATCAATTTAATTTTCTTTTTAGGATGCCAGAAGGCAGCATTTGAACCACCAACTGTTATTTCACTAAAACAAGTTGGCAAAAAGATCTCAATCCATAAAGAATGTGCACCAGGCAATCAGAAAAAGAAAAGTAGCTAGTTACAGTATTCAGAACTGGAATCAAAAAGAAGGACTATTGTTAAAGAAACTAGTGCTAGTTTCACTTCACGTTTGTTGCTCTGCTTGTTTGTGTTTTTCAGTATAATAGAAATAGAAGAGACTATTGTTTTAATTGAATCATAAAAGGAAACATTACTATGTGCATGCCTAGTTGTAAAATAAGACCAGTGAACGGGGATTTATGTGTCGCCCACTCCATTCTGGCAATATTCTATATGTCACTATTTGCATTTGGTGTGGGCGACAGCTCTTCTCAAGTTAACGCCCGGCTCTTGGCAGTGTTTATGCTTCTCCATCTGTCTTTGACAAATAACTTCATGTGCCAGCGGCCCAGCTCGAGCACACAGGGTTTTGTAAATACTTAATAGTGACGAGCTTGTCAATATCCAGCAGGTTTGACTGGGATTCCCTAAGCTGCCCCTCTGGGCGCTCATTTCTCCCATAATCCTTCTCTCAGCTCTTCAGTTGTCAATCAAGCAAGGGTGCATTATTAGAAGAGTGAGGCACTGGCGGTGGCAGCTAAAGATGCACAGGCAGACTTTGATAATGTAGGCAAAGGAACACAGTGGAAATCCTGCAGCTGACAAAACCAAAGATCCTTCAGTGACAGAGTAGTTGTGTGTATTCACACAGAAACACACACATTTTATACATTGTGAAGAGGTCTATTGTTTTGTACAAGTGCTACACTGTAAATGACTAATTATTTAGTCATGTTATTGAACATTTTGCTATACTAAAACATGAAATGAATTGACTAAATAATGTCTTCATTAAAATAAAATAAAAAAAAACATAATGCAATAGAAAAAGCTGACAGATGCTAACATAAAAGTACCGTGGTCATACATACCGTGGTAAGTACTTAGGATTACCATGGAAATACTCACAATTACTAGTGTATAAATGTGGTTAAAAAATTGTTAATTAATTACTTAATTAATTTATTTATTTATTTATCTATCGACATTATATATAAATATAATTGTATAGTATATAAATAATTATATAAATGAATAGTCTTTATTTATTTATATATATTTCTACCTTATATATAAATATTATTTTGTAGTATAAAAATAATTATATAAGTAATTAAAGTCTTATTTATTTATTTATTTTTCTACATTATTTATAATTATTATTTGATAGTATATAAATAATTACATAACTGAATAGTCTTTCTTTTTATATTTTTTTATTTATCTATTTATTTATTTATAATATATATTTTATATAGTATATATATTTATATATAAATATTATTTTATAGTATACAAATAATTATATATCTGAATAAAGTTTTTTTTTTTACTTATTTATTTTACATTTCATAAATCATAGAAAAATGCAAGAAAAAAAATCACACTGTTCATTCGGAACACTTTTGCTCTCAGAATACACATTTAATGAGGTCACCATAACAAATATCACATCTGTTCAGATCATTAAATGTTTATATTTTTGGTTGTGGACGTTTTCCTTATTTCCTTCCTTCCTTATTGATTAATTGATTGATTGATTGAATTTGCACCATATTTTTCATTTAATTTTATTTATTTTTGGCACTTGAGGCCTATTATTCACACACAACGTAACATCCTTAAATGAATAACATATTTGCACTGCATTTGAATGCTGTGCATTCCAGAAGATTTCACAGTTAAATCATTAGAACACGCTCATTAGCAATTATAAAAATCTGGCATTATTAGCACCGCGGGTTAGCTGCAAACTCCTCTTGGACAGTGTCCAGATGCTAGTGGGGGAACAGGTAGTGTTAGCGCTGAATAGATGCTCCGACACAAAGGCGTCTGTGATGGTAATTGAGCTTCATTAGCGATTAGCAGCAGCGGCGTGCTGCGGCTCAGGTGCCTGGGTCAGGTTAGCGCAGGTTAGCACTAATGTGCAGTGGCACTGTAATAACTGCCGCGTTACAGCCTTGTCAGAGACGTTAGCTGCGTATCTCCCCGTGGGTGGTGAACAGAGGGTGGGGGGCTGTTTCTGTATCAGCAGGATGGCATACGCGCAGAGGCAGTCAACACTGCACACACAATCAAATTAATTGGAGGCGAGACTATTATCCAGCTCGAATACATTAGCACTTCTTCCTGCAGAGCAATATCCTGCCCTTGTCGTGCTGGAGCTACATGGCACAGTGGCTGTTTGATGAAGCTGGAATGCAGGAGGTGTTGACCTCAGTGTGATGTTGCCTCACTCTCAGGCAGTTTTAGATAAATGCAACCAGGGTCCATGAATGAGAAATATCTAGAGTTCCAGACGCAACAGGCATAGCAGGGAAAACAGAGATGAGGACATCTGATGGAAATATTCTATGCAGTGTTTCTTGATCAGTTTGTTAAAGTATAGGCCTCTCAGTTTTGCTAATCATCTGGTCATCCAGAAAATTAGTCAACAAGGGTGCGTTTAACAAAAGCATCGTTAGCAACTAAGCTCACGAGTTCTGTCATTACCAAACTAGTTCAAGGATTTGGTGTTTCCGGAATTCATAGTTCTCAGTGAATATCAGCATCACAAAATTGTGTTGAAGATAGAACTACAGCTCTAACCTGTGGTTATAGAATGATAGTTTCTTATTTCTATGACATAAGGACCTAAATAGATTATGGAGTTAAGCAAAATAATTAATAAGTTGACATGTAGTACAATCTTTATATTTCATTTCATACACATACAAATGCAATTCCATGTCGCTTCCTTAAGAGAATTTAGGGTTGCACTTTATTTACAAGTCATTTTTTATAACTGCATAGTCAAAATTTCTATTTATATATTCAGATTTACATCTATATGTTCACAATTTACATTTATATATTCAGATTTACATCTATATATTCAGTATCTATATATGCAGAGTTAATTTGCAAAAACAAATACTCAATTCAATTCAAAAATAAGTTTTATTTTTATTTTATTTTTTTGTTTTTTTTTGTCCTGCATTCCAATTAATATCAATCAAACTGCAGTTGGGTTGTTTTGATTAAATAATAATAACAACAACAACAACAACAATACAGCTAACTAACACAATAAAACACAATAAAAGATGATAACACAATTAAAAAAAACAATTTAAGAACATTAATACAAATTTAATAGGAGCTATCTGTTTTTGCAAATAAACTCTTCATATTCAGACTTTATGTATTTATTTCCTGTTTGGCCCTTCATAATATACATATTAAATAATTCTATAATTATATAAAATATTATTTGTTTATTTATTTACTTACTTACTTATTTTACATGTCATAACTCATAGAAAAATACCAAAAACAGGTCACACTATTCATTCAAAGTTGGTACACTTTGTTTTACAGTAAGTGCACTTAATTGTACTTACAGTACCTAAGAAAGTACTGATGATAAAGGGTAGCTACATGGTTAGAGTTAGGGTTACGGGTAGGTTCAGCGTTAGTACCTAGCTATTACTCAGTTATTGTAATTACTATAACAAGTACAAAGTATGAACATGTGGAACAGAACTCTAAAATAAAGTGCTACCAAATGAAAATTAAAAATTTACAAATGTTGTCATCACTTACTCACCTTCATGTAGTCCTAAACCTGTATGTCTTTGGTTGAACACTAAAGAATATATTTTGAAGAATGTTGGTAACCAAACAGTTGTTGGACCCAATTGATTTCCATAGTATTTTTTTTTTCAATAGTAGGGAAGTCAATGGGGACCAGCAACTGCTTGGTTATAAAATATCCTTTTTGTGTTCGGCAGAAGAAAGAAAGATACAGGTTTGTAACAACTTCAGGGTGAGTAAATGATAACAACATTTTCATTTTTGGGTGAACTATTCTTTTTTGAGGATTGTGCACATGCGTACGTGTTTTAGTACCACAGGGGACCCCAAGAGTAAAGTGAGGAAACCCACCAAATAACAGAGAACAAAACAGCGAAGCAGTCCTCAGATGTCATGTTCATTATTTACAGCAATAATCTGACATTAATTTGGTCTCGAACTGATTAATTACCAGAAGTTATCAATCCACCACCTGCTTCACGTCATTAACGACAGTTCTCACCAATGTGGTTCGAATGACGGATGTGCGACAAAGTTCCTACATCTTCGGGAAACCGTTGTGACTATCTAGTTAGTTTCTCCAATAATGTATTGTTGGGTAGTTAAGCAGCGAGTTTCATTGTTGTTCAGGAGATTACACCCCTGGTTGATTTCTCAATGTTTTTAATACTCTTTAATAAAGGTTCTTAATTGGCTTCTATAGAACTGTTAACATCCATGGAACCTTATAGTGGAAAAAGATTATTTAGATTATTAAAATCTTCTTCACACTTAGAAAAATAAATGGTTTGTTTTCTTTGGGGAACCAAAAATGTTTTTTCTATAGCATCACTGTGAAAATCCCTTCTTGGAGCTTTTATTTTTTAGAGTGTTTGTAAATGACTCTGGGCACTGAATTGGTTTCAGGGCAGTTTACAAGAATTTTGGCTTGTGTTTGAAGACTCTAAATGAACTCAGACCATCTCAAATGTTTGCACTCCCAGTGTGGCTCACTTACATACTTTGTAAAAATATAAAGCTCCAAGTCAACTTTATTTTCACATTAGCGTAATTCTAAATATATTTGGACACTAAATGTTAGTATACACAGCTAATGACTTAGATACACTTGGACACAGTTTGTGGATAGAGGAATTTGTTGCTATGTATAGAACAAACACAACTGTCATGTGATCCAGAACACGTCGACAAAATCAAATTGACTTTTTTATACAGATTTTTTTTTTTTTTGAGAAATTAATACTTTCATTCAGCAAGGATGCATTAAATTGATGAAAGGTGATAGTAAAGACATTTATTGTGTTAGAAAATATTTATTTTTTATATATATATATTTTAATATTCTATTTATTCTGAAAAAATATCATGGTTTCCACAAAAATATTAAGCACCACAGACATTTTATTAACACTGATAATAATAAATGTTTCTTTCAACTTTTTTTTGTTCAACAAATTTTTTGAAAATTCAGCAGTTTATTTTATTGTAATTTAATTGTATTTCACATATTACTGTTTATACTGCATTTTTGTATCTGTATTTACTGTATCAAATAAATGCAGTTTCAGTAAGAGATTTCTTTTCAAAAACATTTTTTAAAAAGTCTTACTAAGTCTAAATGTTTTAACAATAGTGTAAATTATTGATTCATTATTATTATTATTATGTGGTGAAATTGCATCAAATATTGACAGATTCTTGATGGATCTTGTGAAATTCACCAGGTTATTGAATGTAATTGTTGAATCAGCTAAACATCTCTAATATCTACACAGGAAATACAACTTCTGTGTCACTGAATCATAACTTCTCTCAGAATGGTCCCTTTTGCTTTGTGTTGTGATTTATCAGCCGATGGCATATGATTATTCCCCTGATTTGGATATGACTTCACCAGAAGACGTAACCAAAAAACGTACTGTTTACAAGTGCACATCATCCCTTGAAAATCAATACCAAAGTAATGAGTGCAGCAGCTGACTTTGTTTTCCAGTCGTTCCACACACAAGCCCAATAAAAGTTTAAGAGCACTAAACAATCATGAGACGACAACGTGAAAGGACATTTCTCTGGCCACTGTATAATTTACTCTGGAGTGTATCCATTAGTCCATCAAGCTAAAAACAAAAGGCCAGTGGAGAGGATGACATATTCATTGGCACTCGCACACGTTTACACCGAAGCTGGAGTCATAATCACAGCTGAAATGTTTGCTAATAGGGTGCAAGGCTGTCATTCTAAATTAAAGTGAATAAAAATTGTGCTTTTTCTGCTCAGCCCCTGCATCTATGGAGTCTTTTTACCACAGAGCTAAGAGGATGACTTGGGCATCAGAGCAACAACAGCTGCAGGCTACATTGCAAGCTTCTCTCTCTCTCACACACACACACACACACACACGTCTCTCAGCTGAGTTAGTGTGTGTTATGCTGGCTGGTCTTCTGTTGAGGTAATTAGACTCTCTGTATGCCTCCAGCCTGCTCTCTCTCTCTCTCTCTCTCTCTTTCTCTTACCCGAAGCTCCACACATTCCAGATTTTCAACTCATTTATTGATGTGTTTTTCACTGTGGATCCACTCTCCCCTTCAATTTACGTTTCTCCCTCCACTGTCAAAACACACTCTCCTTTCCAGGCCTACACCCATCAAGTTTCATTGAATGAATTTTTCATTAACTGATCCCACTTTTTATCTTTTTCTCTCATGCTGAAAGTGTTTTCATCTCCGAGCGGAAGACAGATTAATGTCCTCCTGTCTGGTTTTGACTCACATGATGTAGAATTTGAGAAATTAGTGCGTTTGGGGCAATTTGGAAAGTCTGCATGCACGACCATGTGCCAGAACCAAACCAACTGCTCGAGAACAACAGCAATTATCAGCCACTGACAGTGGTAATGCTGATGGTGGGAAATGAACGGGTGATTTACATGAAGGTGTTGTGTAATGATTCTCCATTCATTGAGGCACAATCCTGTTCAGAAACTCTTCTTATAGAGCATGTGCCTCTTCTTATGGAGCATGTGAAACATCTATTTGATGTGTGTGTGTGTGTGTGTGTGTGTGTGTACTTGTTTATGTGACATTGTGGGGACCAAATGTCCCAATAAGGATAGTAAAACCTGAAATTTTTGACAGACAATTTTTGACATTGTGGGGACCGGCCTGCGGTTTTCTGTAAGGGGTAGGTTTAGGTGTAGTATTGGGTTAGGGCAGGGGTCTGCAACCTTCAACGTCAAAAGAGCCATTTTGGCCCCTTTCCCACCGAATAAAATTCATGTGGAGCCACAAAATATTTGATGCCCAAATAAAGATAACACGGCATATAGTTAAAGTTTTATATTCAGTTATGTTACAGGGCATGCAGGGAAGTAGCAATCATTTCAGAAGTGAGAGGGACAGAAATCGCTGTCAATCTCTATGTAGTAATAATAATAATAATAATTATAATATTTATTTATGTATGTATAATTGACAAAAAAAAAATCTCTTACGTTTAATTGGCTAAGAAATAAAATACACTGCTGGACAATAACCAATAATTTGTCTTCTATAATATTTTTGATAAATATTTTACTAATGTCAATTTTATGGTTATGATTGTACAATCAGTATATATATACTACAAACAGATTTTCCATTTTTATCACAAAATAAGGCAGAAAATATATTTTATAGCTTCTGTACTGTAATTTATGCTGTCAATTACCACTGTATCATTCATATATGTGACCCTGGAGCACAAAACCAGTCTTAAGTAGCACGGGTATATTTGTAGCAATAACCAAAAATACATTGTATGGGTCAAAATTATCAATTTTTCTTTTATGCCAAACATCATTAGGATATTTAGTAAAGATCATCTTCCATGAAGATATTTTGTAAATGTATTACTCTAAATATATCAAAACTTAATTTTTGATTATATGCATTGCTAAGAACTTCATTTGGACAACTTTAAAGGCAATTTTTTCAATATTTAGATTTTTTTGCATCCTCAGATTCCAGATTTTCAAATAGTTGTTTCTCGGCCAAATGTTGTCTGATCCTAACAAACCATACATCAATGGAATGATTATTTATTCAGCTTTCAGATGATGTATAAATCTCAATTTCGGAAAATTGATACTTAAGACTGGTTTTGTGGTCCAGGGTCACATATTACCTGGAGAAGACTTGAAAAACACATATCGTCTTCACGTTTCACCCGTTAAGTTTTATGCTTGTTATTCGGCTTAGCTACAGCGATAGCGGGATGCCTGTCAAAAGTTATTATTACTTCTCATATGAGTCCGTTTTGGACTTTCTGCGCGAGAGCGCCCCCCGGCTTCGAGAATGAATGAAACATACAACGCATGAGAGTGTTCAGCGCTCCGTGAAGTTCACATCGTTTTGGATACGAATAAAACGTATCCAAAACGACGTGACTATCTATTCTCTTTTAATTTAAATCTAGATTTATTCACATTGGCCCTTGAAAACCTCTACTTTAACACACTTGACCGAGAAAAAGTGCAGGGGAAGAGTTTAGGTTGTATTAAAAGTATGGGGACACCTCACCCGCGTACACCCATACAAGGAGCCACCGCAAAGGAATGAAAGAGCCGCATGCAGCTCGGGAGCTGCGGGTTGCCGACCCCTGGTTTAGGGGATGAAAAATACCATTTGGTCAGTATAAAAGTAATAGAAGTCTATGGAAAGTCCCCACAATTCACAGAAACAAATGTGTGTGTGTGTGTGTGTGTGTGTGTGTGTGTGTGTGTGTGTGTGTGTGTGTGTGTGTGTGTGTGTTTAATGGAGGATGTAATTTGCTCTTCTGCAGTATGTCATCATTACATGTCTGTTTACATTTACATTTATTTCCAGAAGTGGCTTGTTAAAGGAACATCCCAGGTTCAGTGCAAGGAGCATAATTTGGATTACCCTCTTAAGCCCGGCTCACACTGTGCGATTTTGGCCACGATTTGGTCGTCTGAGACAAATTTTGAAAATCCTAAAAGATTCCTATAATCCTAGGCTAAAATCTGTAGTCTTTGATCGCTGGTTTGACATGTTCACCGACAGTCGATTAATGGCTGTTGCGATCAAATTTCACCTCCGACGAAATTCTGGCAGTGTCAGAAGATTTGGCGCACAGTCCTGCAGTGTGACTACCCCTACGATGAATGTCAAACTGTCTCCTTTTTTCAAGACAAGCTATGAGCAGAATTAATGCTAGAGAATTATTCTATCTGCCATAAACTCCGGCGTTCCCGTCCTCCGCTCACGGAATTAATCTGATACGTTGCCTTTTCTATATAAACACTGGTTGCACCGCTGTTTTCATGTGGGTGTGTAGAGCTGCATACACTATTCTTCTTAAATATGCCGGTATTGCTGCCGTTCATATGCTTTTCATGATAGCCAACAGTTCGGTCCCGCGTGCAATGCAGTTCGCAGTCACTGGACGTGTCCGGACAAGTTTTCTTGAAATAAAAGAAATAAAGTTGCAATTAAAAGAAATAAAGTCACAATTGTCAAATGTAAAATTGTAAAGAAGTTGAAATTTTGAGATCTGAAGTTGTAGTTTACAAGATATAAAATCACAATTACGATGTAAAGTCACAATCATAAGAAATAGTCGCAACAGTGAGAAACAGTTACTGGATTTTTTTTCCTCTGAGGTGAAAGCAGAGCCTGCTCTCCAGATAATTTAGTAGCAGAAGTGTGAAGCACTTAGTAAAAATCAGTTTAGAAGGTGAACTGTAATTTCTCTAAATCGTCCTTTTCTGAAATGGATGGATGTACTTCTGGTTAAATGATACAGAGGTATTTCCTGTAAGTAGAGTTTACACACTCCCTTACTGGCATCAGTGCGTGTTACATGCAAAGGTTACTGGGTTTACCGACATTATGTGGTCATGTCAGCGAAATTGAATGATTGGATATAACTTTGCAGAGTCAAGATCAGTAAGCCATTCTATCGTACAATCACATGCCAACAAATATAAAGTTTTAGTCTGTGATTATAGTTTTGAAACTATATTTTAATATTTACATCCTGGTTCGGTGTACTTGAACTTTAAGGACCGACAGTAAGTGATTCTTACTTTTTGACGAGACAAGTCAAAATTATTTTCTGTGGTAACCAACGTCATGCCATGAAATGAACCCAAAACAATGTGTGAATGTTACCAATGCTAATTTTCTCAGAGCAGGTTTTTGTATATATTATCTCAAACAGAGTCTAATTAGTTATTGTCATTGGAGGGCTGACAATGTAAACAGTTCACTGTTTCATACAGCAGGGCGTATCATTGATTTTAGAGTGAGGTGAAGCTTCAATTAGCCTCTGATGGTGTATAAAAGCCAGCGGAGCGCTAACATTAGCATTGAGAGGGTGTATGAGAGAGGACATATCTCTGCCTCTGTGCCAGAGGTCTTTTTATAAGGCTCAATATAGAGAGCCCATGAGCAACAATGTGCAAATTGCTGCTTCATTAGATTTCCAGCAGCACTTAGAATGAGCGTGTCAGCATTTGAGTCTCTGCTGGTCCCAGCTGAGCAGTGCAACTGTGTGTGTGTGTGTGTGTGTGTGTGTGTGTGTGTCCCAGCTGTATGTGTAGTGTGTGTGTGTGTGTGTGTGTGTGTGTGTGTGTGTGTGTGTGTGTGTGTGTGTGTGTGTGTGTGTGTGTGTGTGTGTGTGTGTGTGTGTGTGTGTGTGTGTGTGTGTGTGTGTGTGTGTGTGTGTGTGTGTGTGTGTGTGTGTGTGTGTGTGTGTGTGTGTGTGTTGGCAGCTTGTGGGTGGCTCAGCATTTGTATCCAGCTGAAATAGTGCAGGGTAAGAGGGCACTCTGGTGCAAGGAGAGAGAACGCACTAGATCACACCTAAACAATACTGCAAACTGCATAAACATAGAAAGACACTCAGTACCGCAGTGCTCTGCCTTTTGTTTTTTGTTTGTTTTTTGTCGTGCTTTAAAGAAGTACACTTATTTGATATGTTGACTAACATGTTCTATTTTACACTCAAAATTACATTTAAAGTTAATCTTTTTTAAATGTACTAAATTGCAACTGCATTTTGACAGATGTACTGTATCGTTCTTTATGACAAATGTGTCATTTCAAATATATTTAAATACATGACTCTCAAGTTTCAATAGAAATGACAATAAAGTATATTTTAGTTTTACCATAAATGCTTGTCAGTACATTCCGCAGTACACTTTAATCATATTTCACAGACAATAGGATTATGAAATTACATGAGCTTTTACTTAAGTCCTACCTAAGTGAATGAAAAAGAATCTAAAGTTCAGCCACTTGCATTTAAAATAATACATTTTCATTTAATTGCAATTAACATGCATTTTAGTGTCCAGAAACATTACATTCAGTTTGCACGCATTCGTTCAAAGTACATTATTTCTCTAATAAGTAAACTTTTTAACAAGGGAATGCATAGGCCATGCTGATTAGTCAATCCATATTTGTCCAGTTAGATATAATTGGCATTGTCCATTTACCAAATAAATATGTATGCCTAGCCAATTAACAGAAGAGTATGTCATTTCCAAACCCTACTGACAGATTGTCAACAGATAATTAAGTATTTATTATTTAAATTAGTGTGAATTTTGAGTAAATAATGTGTATAAGTTAATTTTGTTGTAGCAATGTTGTTTGTCAATCTAATATTCAACTTATTAGAACTAGTTACTAGAGCATCAGTCATTAAGTATATCTTTAAATCTTTAATACATTATGTATGCTTTTCAGAAACGTAATTTCAATGTTATCTGTGTTTAAGGATTTTTTGCATTCATGAAGCTACACACTGTTTACATGTACCCTAAAGAGTTCAAACATACAAATTCATCATCGAGGGAAACAGCTCTGTTTTCAGTAACAGATTTGTGTAATTAGAGGAATATTATTACACCTTTTTTTCTTAATGGCTCCTTTAATCTCTTTTGGCCAGAGTTCCTTTTCTCAATAGTGTGAGCCCTTCACATATTAATCATAGTCAACCAGTGCTTAATGTTTGCTGCTTTGTTTGCATCTTAATTCATTTATGCTTTTTCATTCAGCTTTAATCTATTAACATCCTGCATCTCTATTCTTTCTCCCTCTCTCACTCCCCATCTCATTCATTTCTCCACTTCTTTGTTAATTGCACTCACACACGGTGTGAATTCAGGTTTGAGAATGTGTGTTGGGAGTATCTAGATGGAGAAGAGCTTGTTCAGAAATCCCTCCACATATTAATAACTTGTTTACTGTGTCAACAATGGCATTTTGCCTCTCAAAGGCAACATATGAAATCAAATCAAGCTCCAGTGAAGTGGATCTAATTGTGTGAATATCAGGTGACTCCACTTCATAATGTTCTATAAAGTCATCCATCTTAAATGTTGCTCATTAGCTTCTAAAATGGTCATTAATTAGATTGTACATGCAAATACAGTACATATACTGTTATAGGACCTTCTATAGGTTGTTATTTGTTGATGAAAATATTTTGGAAAAGCGGACAAAGTGTCAATACAAAATATGTATCTTTTTAGTCTGTTACCTCGAACAGTTAGGATACAATTGCTTTATAAATTCCCCTTTTAGGACCAAAATGGTCAAAAGTTCATCTTGTTTTCTGGCAGTTGGTGAGCCTTGAACTGCACATCCATCTCATAACTGCATGTATGCGTAATATATCCTTGTAAATCTACTATTAACTTTGACATTTTACTTTCCTTTGATTTAGCTTGTTAGCTTTGATTCGTCTCATTTGGCATTGTAGCATGGGAAATGCTGTCCAAGGCAGTGGGATATGTTCTTTTAGCCCTCTCAGAATGCTTTAAGACGGGCCAAAGGGAGGCCTGGGATTCGCGTACCACCCTTTGCGATGGCCGTGGTCCTGCTCTTTCTGGAAAAACACAACTCCAAACAAGCAGAGCATAATTATGTGAGAAATATCTCCATCTGTAGCCTTTGGGGCTTTTCTGTGAGACTTTGACATTTAAAGAAAGCCACATATGGAGAGTTTCAAAATCATGATAATTTGGGTAATATGCCTGTCTCTCAATCTGTAGAGCATGGCGCTGGCAAGACCAAGGTCATGGGTTTGATTCACAGGGAATGAACTGATCAAATGCATTGCTCGCATGCAATGTAAGTCACTATGGATAAAAGCATCTGCCAAAATGCATAAATGTAAATATAAAATGAGCATTTAGGTTAGCTATGCAATGTTGCTCACGGTACATGAAACATCAAGCTACAAAAATAGTACTGCCTTTTGTTTTACTAGCATATTAAACTGGATTTATTAAATGCAATAACTTGCCAGGATGTTAAAATGTATTTTAATGGTTGCAAGGTGGTTTCACTGGGATTTAGGGTGGTTCCCTAAATTCCTTTTTCTATTCAGTTGTTAAGGTGTTCTGGGTGTTTGCTTATTGGTCAAAAGAGCCCAGCCTCAATTCTCTTGTTTTCTGGTCTCTAAATGATTTGGATTCCTCCTACAATGTAACCACTAACAAGCCGCATGCTTCTGTTGAAAGCCCAGCATGAAAATAGCATGTAAATGCCCAGACACTTCAGTAATTGTGTCCTACTTAAATGAAGTGCAAGTTAACCATTCAAAGCAAATAGCCACTTAATGACTGAACCATATGGCTGCATTGCCACAACAAAGCCAAAAATGTCCATAGAGACAGTCCTTTTCTTAAATTTATTCAAAAATACTTGTACAGAAAGATTTGAGAGCAATGACCGTCTTTAGATCAGTGGTTTGACTTTGGTATCAAATTTTTATTTTGGACATCAAGTGGTGCCTTGACGCATAAAACAAATAGAAAATGTTTAAATGTAACAAAAAGTCCTTAGTATTAAATATAAAGTGTGTTACCTTTAATACAAACTGCAGAGACCCAACAATATATAAAAGGATGAGCATGAAATAGGCTAAATTGGTTGATGTTGGTTTCTGCATGTCTCATAAAATGAGGTTTTATGCTTTCAGCACACAATCGTTCACTGCACAGAGCTAACTTGAATTGTAATGTTGTACTTTCTTTTAATTTATAGTTTTGTTCATGGTTTTTGAGGATGTCAGAAAGTTAAGCAAGAAAGTTAAACCATGTAGTTAAACCATAAATTAAATATTTTTTTAAGCTCGGTAGCTTTGATTCATCTCATTTGTTTTTGTGACATGGGAAATGTGGCATTTAACTTTTAGTTTCTACTAACCAGATGAATTTTCATCAAAATACTCTAAAGCTTGATTAAACGCACCACCTTTGGCATCAACAACAGGGAAAGTGGCTTCTCCTTACTTTAAATGTCGATAAGCCAGTTTATTTTTCCATTATCATAATGACACACTATTAAATGATTATTTGCATTTTATTTGCAGTTTTTCCCTGCTCTCAGTGACCCAATCAGTACGTACCAGCAACCCACCAGCTGAAAAGCACTGCTTTAGATTATGGTATGGAAATGCGTTTGACATCTGCGATGTGTTTTCACAGAGAGTAATCAGTGTAAGTGAGTCAGATGGAATTATGGTCTTGTTTTGAACATTCACAGACAGTTGAGACATTTTAATCAAGGGCCAGACCTAATCTGAGCTTGGGAAACCAACCATCAACTTGTAAATACACTCAGTGTGTCTCTGTTGTGAAATGAAGAGAACAGATCTTGTAATGATTCAGGAATCACAGTCGTGTTTTGAAACAGGATCTATAATCCATTCCTCATGCGAACAGAGCATTGATTGAATCAAATAAAGCTTGTAATGGATTTAAGGGCAAAGGGAAGTCACAATCATCATCGTAGAGATGTGTGGCGAGTTATTCTTCAAGGCGATTTATAAAAATAATGCATGCGCTGCTCGCAGATGATCGTTTTATGAGGCGGTGGGCTGATGACTTATAAATGAAACTCCTTCAGGTCTCTTCTCATCTTCTCTCTCCGTCGTTTCATGCTTCAAACTCTTTGTTGCTTTCGCCCCCAAACACATAATCGTGTTTAGCACCGAGACCTCGTGTCCTCGAATTCTTTTGAACTTTTTAAATGTAACTTATTGATGGAAATTATAAATTCACAGTTCATTAAATTCTCCTACGGCGAAGACGTCTGGCTGGTGGTATTGACAGGTTGCGGTCCAGGCTAGATGTCTGAAACAGTCCCAGCTCTCTATCTAAGGGGAATAAAATCAAACGTGGGCTTCTGAGCAGTGGCCCAGGTCTCTGCCTGCTCCAGCGACTGTAGGATTCATTCATCTATAATTAACTATTAAACTTCATTGAAGGAGAGTTTGAAAAAACGAAGAAAAAGATGACAGTTCTGCCCTTGGATATGAGACACGACAGGAGACGGTGAGAATAATAATGCAAACTCGCTCAGGGTTCGTTAGGACGCTTTTAGATAGATCTGCAAATAATTACGATCTACAAACAAATACGAGAAACGAGGCGGCCTTTGCTGAGGTCCTGAGCTGCAGCGCTTGACTCGATCCACTAGTGGCCTTAGTAGGTCTTAATGAGTCTCTTTAACCAGCTGGCAACTTTCAGACGCTGCTTTTTCTTGCCCCCCTCCATTGTAAGCTCTCTCCATCTGCGATTCGGCCCATCAGACAGACCGCCAGGCTGTGACTATCTGTCGCATTGATCTGAGATTATGGTATCGGTGTAAACACAGAGAGAAAAACACTAGTCGATGGGGTCCCTGTAGCTTCCAGTGATGCATCAGCCTTTGTTTCGGTGTGACCTGTGATAATCTCAGGGGAGAGATCACAGCTTCGGCCCTTGTATTAGCTTGTTTTTCTGTTAGCAAGAGCCGTGGATGGTGTGCTTTGAATATATTTTAGATGCTACAGCTTTTAGGCAAGTCAGAGTTTGGTTTATTTGGTTGGTGTGAAATGGGTTGGCCAAACTTGATGGACAACAAGCTCCAATGTGGACCGACCCTTTTCAGCAGTAGTGTTTTTTCCTGCCTTATAAATGTGTTAAATTAAATTCATGATGTTTTTCATAACAATATCTTAAGATTTTCAGCAGATAAGTGAATTGTGGTGACTTTCTCTTGAGACGTCAATCACACTGATACTCTCCATGTTTCATTTGATTGGCTGTTTGCTGCCACACTTTCAGTTGCACTCGCTACAGAAATCTATGGATCAAACCCTGAGTTGACAGAGAACCTTTATAGCGTCTAAATCAGGTTTAGATGCTAAACCTTCTCTAAAACTCAGAGTTTGTTCAGTTATCTTCATGTAACAGACTACAGAAGTATAGCTAGTGTTTGTTTTTGTGTGTACATCTGGTCTCATATTCCGTACTGCTTAGCACCAGCCTGGAAAATTGCTTCATTATAAAGCATGAATATTTAAAGTGTAAATTGTTCTAAATATTGTTATTTATTCATTAGAGTTGTTTGAGATGTTTTGCTTATGCCTGGAGATCTTTTTGGGTTTGTAACAGCAACATGCATTGACAGCACATTATTTAAAGCCATGATAAACTAGGAGGCCTGTGCAAACTCTCCCCTTACTGAATGTTAATAAGAGCCTTGATGGTTTTGCATGACATTACTTATGGTTGATTTGAGAAATAAATTTGTGCACTTCTGTATGTATGTGTGTTATGTGAGTGTTTCAAGACAGATTGTAAATAAATGCTAATATGTTATTTGTGAAGCCGCTATGGTATTTATATAGTTCATGAATTGATAAATATTTACACTTATCTCTTACAATGTAGAGTCGCTGTAAATATCACATAGCAACTTTGGCATAAAATAGCTTTCTTAGTCTACTAGTATTCAGACCTAGAAACGTCTAACATAAACCCTTATGAAAGCAGATATGTTATCGTTCCTTATTACAGTTACAGTTGAGCAGTGAAATGTTAGTTTAATTTACCCAGTTCTTTCGGTCCCAGTGGCCCAGTTCTAGTTGAGTTTGCCCAGGGCCTGCTGTAACTCCTTCAGGGAAACACTTCCTCCTTCCTGTGTTTGTGCAACGTGTGCTGCTTTACGAGGAGAAAGCTATTCCCAAAGCTGCTCTGTCCGGTCTGTTTGGGGACGAAGATATCGTTAATTATGAATAATGATGATAAGTAAACTTTGTTTACTTTTCATCACATTATACGCTTGGCAAATCTAAAATAGGCCCTTTCATGTTAGTTAAATTGAGATAAAAGTATATTGCATTATATACTATACTAATATTATTATTATATTATATTATATCACAAATTTTTCATACAGAAAAAGGGCAGAACTTGTTATTGTGTTGTATTGTGTTAAAAAAGTAAATAATATCATCTATGATAAAGGTAAAAGAACCAGGAAATGCTTTCTCAGACTTGCCTTTCTCTCATGAGATTCCACCGCTGTTAACCAAAGGTCAACCTTATTAAGACCAAAAGATGGAGAGAAAATGACCTTCTGCCTTTTTCTTTTCTTTTCTTTTGGTTTGTATGTGTGTATCACACCAATCAGTGCTATTTGCATGGACAAAGGTCACAGAGATTGGTGTTTTGAAAGAACAGCACATTCACAGTGCATGTAACTGTGTCGTGTTTCTTTCAGGTGGTATTTGATTAGGAGATTTAATAGATATTAAATATAAAATTTAAATTCAAACTATATTGTTGCATTAAAAAAAAGAAACCAAACAAAATATAACCTTTGCATAAGTTGTTTTAAAAGTCAGAAAAATGAAGTGAGCTCTGAGCAAAGGTCTAACATCCACCACTTGGTTTGATATTTTGTACTGTATCTAATGAGATGACAAGCATGAATTGTCACTGTAGACCACACTGGCTGTCAGGAAGTTTAGGGGTTTTGCTGCAGTGCACATCGATAGTGCATGAGTGAACAAGAGGGCAATTTTGAATATAGCTTTCAAAAGTTTGCTTATAGTTTTTTGTTTGCTTTTTCACTTTCCTGGGACATGTTCCTCATTCCTGGCCAATTTTGTGCATGTCTTGCTGGCACAGCTGTAGACCAGAGCGCTTTTTCCTGTCATAACATAATCTCTAATGAAGTGTCAACATAAAGCAGCCTGGTCTGACCTTTGGAAAGGATTTTAATTTGCCGCCTCCTGGCATGTTTGACTCCATGTAGAACAATCTTGGATGGCCAAATCTGAGGATACCCTGAGAAGTGAAGTACTTATTGGATTAGAGCGCTGTGGCCTTTCATGAACTCATAAATAATGCTGAGCATGACTGATAACTCTGAGACAGAGCCTAGTAATAGCCCCATAGGTGGAGAAGTAAACAACCCCTTTCTTTCCTTGCTCATTTTCTTTCTATTTATATCTTTCTATCTCTGTCTCTCTCTAAGTGATGTAGTCTATCATCAGTTGGTTCAGTTGTCTCTTTGTAAGTTGGTTCTCCAGAGCAGCATCAGTTAGTGTTGAAAAATGTATCATATATTAAAAAAAAAAATGATAGGAGAAAGAAATATCAAGGCTATTGAAGTAACATTTAACATAAAAAAATTATAATAATTGTGGTGTCTGATATTTTAAAGATTTGTACTATAATGTAATAGCTGGCATGAAAAAAAAAAAATATATATATATATATTAATTCCCCCCTAAAATTATATGACAAGCCCTTCAGGCATATAAACTTAGGAACAATTCACCCCAAAATCTTATAATTTCAAACTAGAATGCTGTTATGTTTTAAACAGCATACTATTTTTTAACAGAAAAAAATAAATCTTCACTTAGATAATTTGTTATTATATGGAAAGGAGCTACATGTTATACAAATTTTGAGCATTTTGAGCAAAACTTTTGAGGTATTAGGCAAGTTCTATACTATGGAAGTTTTCTCTACGGAATAAAAACAAAAATTGAAAGTTTAAGACTTTTTTCTTACAATTTTGAGTTTATATTATATTATATTAACAATTTTGAGAAAAAAGGCAGAATTGCGAGATAAACTTGCAATTGCAAGAAAAAAGTCAGAATTGTGACAAAAAGTCACAGTAGATTACATACAAAGTCAATGCAAAGATGCGAATAAACGCGAATTCGTGCCAGGCAACACGAATGCCACGAATGCGAGACATTAGCATGACCAGTTGTCATGCAACTCAATCAGCGAAGAGCTTATTGACACGTCCGGTTTGACACGTCCGGTTGTATCAGAAAATGGAGGAGAGCATTATTATGCTTTTATTCACGCAAATGATGCGAAAAACATCCTGCGAGTAATCTATAGAGCGAGTAATGCTATGCTAATATTCGCTTCGCTTTTGGTGTGCACAAACCATTACAGCTCTGTCTGTTTCTCCTGCTGTTGAATAAAATCCAGTGTACATTAATAAAACAATCTGTATCTACATCTATGCTGCCAATGGCACATTTGTGTGTTTTGAAGTGTGTCATATGATTTGACGAATGTTCTCCTCTGTTCTTTTTCCTAAAGCCTCCCTGGAACCACACCGCGAACCAGCGAACCAACCGGTCACTCCAGCGGTGCCTCGGGCAGCTCCAGCGAATCAGAGAGCAGCTCAGAGTCCGACTCGGACAGCGAGAGCAGTTCCAGTGACAGTGAGTGCAACCGAGCGTCCCGCGCTGCCACACCAGAGGTACTGATCACTTTTACTCCTCTCAAACTGTCACAACACATCCTCACACTGATCCATGACTCGTCTCTTCATTCCATTCGCTGATGGCTGTTATTACAGGTGTTTCTCAGTTCAGCCCATACACTACAGGATAGGGCCAAAAATATGTGGAAACCCCGTTCTAATTAACAAACCCCTTAAGATTTTTGCATAATTTCTATAAGGCTGCTTTAAAACAATATACCTGACACCTCAGTGGCAAAATATTGGAAGGCCTGTCAAGACATGCTCAATTGTTAATTTATCATCTTTACTTTTCTATGAAGCTGATTACTTTTCTATAAAACAATACTTACTGCAAATAGAGCTATACAGGTAAAACTGTGTTTTGCATGAGACATTTTTGCCAATGCTGTATTGTAAAATAAATAAATTCTCTGTAATGTGAAAAGAAAATATATAAATGGTCTATTGTTGTAGTTTATATAAAATACTGTGGTAAATGTCATATGTGGTGGAAGTCATAGCCTGTTAGAATTTTTGCATTTAATGATTAAAAAAACATTATTAGTACTGTAATTATTATTAATTAATACTGAATTTGGGGGAGAAAATTGTCTAATTGTTGTGTGAACATAATGTATGTTTATGATGAAATAATAGGCATCATTCACCTACAGCAAAATATTATTTCCACTTTTTTTTTTTTAAGGTGAGGCATGACCCAGACATTTTTTGACAGGTTTGGCTATTTCCTCAGCCCTTCTATTTAGTGTTATTTACAGTTTTTTGTTTTAGTTTTTTGGTGTTTTGCTCACCTTCTGAACTCTGGGCCCGGAGGTAAATGAATACCAGTTTATGCAATTATTTCCTTTAGATGATTATTGCCGGGCCCATTACCAGAAATTTCAAAAGAACCGAGATGAATCTGAGTAAGTCTATTTTGTCCTTTAGCTAAAGGCTAAGAGAGACTGAGGCAGCATTCCCCCTCTGAGTTTTCTCAGCATGGGTTAGGGGTAGGGTTTTTTGAAAGGATCTCCTCAAAGGATTAATTGGCAGCTTTAAAGTTGTCCCGCAGTAGCCTGCCCGGGGCTCCCTAAGAGCATTACACAAGAGTAAACATCTCCCGGTTCTCATCGCCCCTTCTGTGTGTATAGCTTTGCTCTCTGCCAGGGATGGCCAATGGGAATCCATATCTTAGCACTGCAAGGTCTCTGGTCTGCAGAAAGATGTTTCTCTTTCAAGCGGCGGCACACGGCCTTGATGCCTCAGTGGCGAAATATTGGGAGGCCTGTCAATTTTGACACGCTCAATTGTTAATTCATCATCTTTGCTGGTGCTTTCAGTATAAAATTTGGTAGCTCGTATTGGCGGAAATGTCTCTCTGACAGATGGAGAATGTGGCTTTTGAATGTGAAATAGCATAGGAGATTGCCTTTTGTCTCAAAACGTACCATCAGGTCTGATTGGAAAGTGCACTGAATTGAATTTCTTACCCCGTGAGTTTAATGGTTAATATGGATGTCCACTCATTTCCACAGCTTCCTTTTCTGAATGATTTTCTATCATTCAGAGCATTCAATACAGTGTTAATGGGTTCGTGGGAAAGATTTACTTGTGTCTGGAAACATAATGGTACACAACAATTGGCGTGAAATAATATAGCCGATGAAAACATCTCCGCAGCGAGAGCTGCGAGCTGTCATCAGGACAGTACTCACAGCATTTCCTCTGTTATTCAGGAATTTTATGACTTCCTCTCTTAATGGCCTTTTCATCATAGTGCCAGTTCATTGGTCTGTGAAAGTCATATGATGGAATCATCGAGCTTCTCATGAATCAACACTGGAGACAGATGAAATCTGTACCGATATGCATCATTAGAAATTTGGTTTCCATGTTATTTTACACATGCATCCATTTACATTGTATAGACCTCAATGCACATAATGCATGTAAAAATGTCACATGCAACAAATATGATCAGGTTTTCATCTCATTGTGTGATTGATAAAATAAGTTGCCTAGACAGTATTGTCAATATTCCTTATCCTGTTGTGCCATAAATTTGCTTTGTCTTTTTTCACCAGCCTGAACCTCCATCAACAAACAAGTGGCAACTAGATAAGTGGCTAAACAAAGTTAATCATCACAATAAAGCACTAATTAACACCCAGTCAGATAGTCATGGGCTTAACAGTTCTCAAACTGATGAAAGCCAAGCCTCAGACAACCAGAGCTCCAGCAAGAGCAAGCCCAGCACAGCACTGGCACCAGCAGACCCCAAGGAGAGAACGTTGCTCAGCCCTATCCGAGAGAAAGCCAAACCCAAGACTGGTCAGAAGGCTCCAGACAGCAAAAGCACCAAGGTAAAATCACCAGCCTCAGTGGAGCTTGCACCCCCCAGGAGAAGCACTGGAAAGAAGCAGCCCAAAAAGGTGGAGCGATCTTCCAGCAGCGAGGAGCACAACTGGCCAAGACCAGGAAACTCAAGTTCTACCCCGAAAGAGAAAGAGCCCCCGCCTTTAGAACCACCAAAACCTAGAGGCAAGGGCCCTGGGGTCAAGACGGCTCCAAGAAAGGAACCTCGGACCACCACGACAAACACCGCACCAACGAATATCACACCCGTTCAGGATAAAAAGAAGCACAGAGGACCCAACAAGATCATCCCCAAGTCTAAGGAGTTCATCGAGACAGAGTCTTCTTCATCCGAGTGTCATTCGGACCCCGAGGAGCTCACTAAGGTTCAGCTTCCTTGTCCTGGTCCCAACACCCTGAGCCTGAAATCCAAGGATTGCAACAGCAATATCCTGAGTGTTAGCAGCCTTACCAGCACAAGCAGCACCTCTATTCCTGATCCAGGTGCCTCGGATCTCCTGGAAGAGCCCCTCTTATCTCCCATCCCCATTGTGCAAAATGAACTTTTGTCACCACTAAGAGATTTTGAGGACATCAAGTCCCTTTGGGTTAAGATTGAACTCAGTTTCCTATCACGGATCCCAGGGCAAGAGCCCCCGGAGCCTCCCCCAACAAAGGCCGAGTGTCGGGAGGTCAGTGTCAAGCACAGACGGCAACAGTCACCCGCCTCTATCCCTGCAGAAAAGAACCCTAGTAAATCCAAGAGGAAACACAAGGCAAGTGTTCAATGTTCTCACTCTCATTTCATGCACTATAATTATAAAATCAAGGGCTGCAATTGCAAAATAATCATGTAATTATTATTTTAAGCAAGTAGTCATTTAGCAGGTCCTTTTAGTGACATTCACTTTCTCCATGGAACAATTCCTCTGGAGTGCCTTATTGAAGGACGCAACCTTGATAGCTGAAGGATCGCCCCTTGCCGAGTTCGAATTGTACAATTCATTAGCAACCCAGATATTTAATGACCATACATTTTTATTGTTTTTATAATATAGTACAGTATCTCATCCAACGGCATATGTAAATCATAGACCTTCCTGTCTACAGGAACATATTAAACTCTTAACACACACGGGCACAAATGGTGACAGCTCATGAAAGACCACTTGCAGCTCCAATCTTTTCACACCTAGTTCAATTGAACATACAAGCAAACTTGTGCCAAATAACATGCACATGTAAACACATGATCTCAGATCCCCACCCCAAGAGGTTCGTTTGTGGTTCAAAAGATTCCCCTTTTAAGTCTGCTTACAATGTCAACACCAGGAGCATTGAGGTCTCTTGCTGCCAGTTCCCTTTCTTGTTCACTTTAACTGAACTGGGTTTGGTTCATATGAAGTCTACTATATGTGAAAACCAGTGTTGTCAAGACCTCAATATACACTGCCTGTGCAAAAAAAAAAAAAAAATGTTGCACACTCTAATAGAGAAGTCTTCAACCCTGTTCCTGGGAACTCACTGTCCTGCAGAGTTTATCTAGAACCGTAATCAAACACAACTGAAGCAGCTAATCAAACTCCTCAAGATTGCTTGAACATGCTCATTGGAAGCAGGTTGGAAATAAACTTTGCAGGACAGTGAGTCCCCAGGAGCAGGGTTGAAGACCTCTGCTCTAACATTTCACTGGACCACCTTTAGCTTTGATTATATTGTGCATTTGTTGTGGCATTGTTTCGACAACATTATGCAACATCACAACATTTATTTCCATCAGGAGTTAAGTTCATTTTTGGCCAAGATCTAGTATTGACATTAGGAGAGTCAATTCACTCCAGCACATCCTAAAAACTTTCAATGGGGTTAAGCTCAGGACTCCATGCACTCTAAAAATGCTGGATTAAATATGGACAAACCCGGCGACTGGGTTGTTGTTTAACCCAAACTTCTGGGTAGTTTTATTTAACTCAACTATTATTTATAAATTGCTATATGGCTGACTTAAAATTAACCCTAAATTACCACAGGTATCAGTATTTATTGAACATATTATTAAATGTTAATTTCCAATCTGTTTTGGGTTCATTTTAAGCAAGAAATGTTGGTTGTTTTTAACCCAGCATTTTAAGAGGGTGGTGACCAATTCATGTATGAAAATGCCAACCTAGTCTCATGGCATTTATGTACCTGGGTGCACTTTTTAGCGAGACACGAAACACGTACCAATAACTACATTTTACTGCAGTTTCAGTTTCCAAAAGAAACAAACACTAAAGGCAGTAAAGCTCCGACACCTTTTACTCCTTTTCACACAAATTTACAGAGTTTTGATTAATAAAGCGTATTTTTCGCACAATTACTTTAAGAATATCATGTTACGACTTCAAAACAATATTAATATGCTGGGAGATTTGAAAACTGATGCTTTTGAATGTTAGCATCGCACATATCCAGCGTCATATCTATGGGTGTTCATAGACAGTAGGTTTGTTCGGTAGCTCACGGAGTACGGAGACGTACTTAAGAGGCGAGGAGCTCCGGTTCGAATCCCGTGTAACCACAGTTCGACAAAACAGTTCAAATCTGCATATAAGGAAGTTGAAATGGCACGGTTGCATCAACAAATACGTTTTTATACCAGTTATGCATTTGTTAACACTATCGGGTAGGTTTAGGGTCGGGTTTGTGTAGGGCATATTTCCAACACGATTGAGCATTAACTTTTAGGGACAGACCCCGGATATTTGAATTCTGAACCGCCGCAGTACGTACCTGAAGCAACATAATAAAAACACAGCAATACGTACCTATATCAACATAATAAAAATGTGCCAGTGTTCACGTATTTAACCTGTGTTTTAGCGCCACTCAGTGGACATCTCTTTGAAACTGCGGCGAAACGTGCAGTAAGGTACGTAAAACGTGTCACACAGAAAGTGCACAGAGGTACATATTTTTATGAGACCAGGTTGGAAAATGCTCATGCTCATGCACATAAAGTATTTGCTTTTTTTTTTTCACTATTCGTAATGTATTCATGTGTACAGTATAATTTAAGATTTCAGTGCTATCCTGTTTCAACCAAGTGTAAGGGGAAACTGATTCTTGGACTATAAAATATGTTTTTTTTTTAGTCCTAATGTAGATGTTTCAACTCGTCCTTCATCCTGCCTAGCTAAAGAACATGTTAAATTCTGTATGGTGGTAATTAACTTCCATCTCTCTGCAGTCTGAGCACTGTGACATGATGAGTGGAGGCAAGAAGCTTCGGATGGACAAAGACGCACTGCTGCTTCCTCCTTGTATCTCGCCCATACACAACCACAAGGTCTTCAGCACAAAAGAGTGAGTATTCTGACTCATGGCTTGTTGCCTACATTATCACGCACTCGTCTTGAGCATGACTAGTGACTAGCCATTTTGATTTTTTTCCAATGCATTTAGTGGTTTTTAATAGATAAAGATTCTTGTTGGATTTTGTTCAGTAACTGAAAACCTCCATATAGAGAGCCCACGATGCTTTGCTTTTCTTTAACATAGGCTGCCAGTGTTCCCTGATGTTTTTACCACATATGCATGAAAATACTCGAGATTTGCCAACTCAGCTTTGTAGCTCACCCTGTGTTATGTCCTCTGAGAGAATGCTGGGATACGCAGGAGGAGCAGCAGGTCACCCTTTCGAGCCACCTGCCTGCTTTGTCCCACTGCATTACAGTAATTTAACACTGACACCAGCACAACGGCTACCGCTAATTTTAGATATTCAATTAGTGTCAGGTCAGGCTAGAGCCCATCAAAGACACACGCGTGACAGGGGTCATATGCTTGTCCTGTCCGCCTGAGTGCCCACCGCACTGCGACACAACTAACGCCAACGAGTCTTCATGATATGATCAGCAGCGCTTTGTTAAATTATTAGCCATCGCTAACGACTATTACTGGAAGTGTTGAGCACCTCGGGCTATTTACTGTTATCACCTGCTCAGTGTGTTTTAAATCAGCTTGTTCACTGCGTTCACCCTTTTAATTGAATTTGAAAAGTAAAGACAGCTTTTTATTTAGTGTTGTTAACTGATGAGACTCATGTTTTATGGCCTATTTTCAGCCTAATAAACCAAAGGCAAGAAATATGCTGCTGTCTAGGACATTCCGTCTCGGTGGAGCTTCTTTATTTAGCACTTAGGCTAAGTTTAGACATGTAAGCACTTATGTAAATGAATTTAGCCAAGTTTATATCAGAGCACATGCACATGCAGGTGCCACCACCTCCACTCTCATCTGTATATGATCTTGTGTCTTTCCTATATTGTTCTAGAAAAGGAATAAAAGGAACAAAACCATTTGATCTAAAATGACCCTACTGCGCTGAAGGGTGAAAATAATAAAAGAGAGAGCAGAATATAGTAGCATATTTTCAACAAAATTACACCTTGTGTAAAATAATATACTGTATGTCAGTGGTAGCTCCTTTGAATTGCAGAAAGAAGCTTTACTCTTTAATTAGGGTTTAGTGTTGTGCTGAGATGCAACTTTAGAAGTTGAGCAGAGAGCGTTTCTCTCAGAGAGTCACTATAGATTCAGAAGAGCCCAGGAAACACAGTAATGGACTGAATCCATTCTTGCCTGTTGTTTTGTCCACTTCTTCATGCTGAATTTAACAGCCTGGACTGGTAGAAGACTTGGACTAAGGCAGCATCAATGGCAAATAAAAAGAGAAATATTTAATACCATAAATATTTCTTACTTGTCATGAAACTGCATTTTGCATTTTTGTAATTTTAAAGGAATGTTATGTCATATTTTTGTTCTGATGCTTAATGCATGTGTCGTTATACAGTTGCAAACTTTTTATTTATTTATTTCACTATATATATTTAATATGTGTTAAATATAAAATATAAAAAAAGTTTCTCTTACGACATAGGACATTGTGTGGTAATCACAAAATTTTGATAGATTTATGCTAAAAAAAATTATTTAGGGATGGGAAAAGGGTAAAAAAATGCATTGTTTATTATTTTAAATTCCATATATATTGTATATTTTGCATATGATCTTTTTTCAGTGTATGTTTATATTTAGGACAGGTTTTTTCCCCTTTTTTCAGTCTAACAGTGTAAAGCATCTAGTTATTATCTGAGTTGTTCTAGCAAGTCTTTCCATGTGATTTATTTTCCCTGAGCAATGAGCAATCTACATTTAATCTACATTTATGCAGCAAGGCCTAAAGCACAGATCTAGTATTTTGGCAGATCTAGTATTATGTAGTCTAGTCAGTTTATATTCACATAAGGTATATCTGGCTGTGTTTACATTAAGACACTTTTTTTCACAGTATCCCTCAGTAGTGTTTTTAAACACCACCAAATATGGTGTTTAATGTTTCTCTCTGCACATGTACAGTATTTATGTGAAGCATTTGCATAGTTTGTATAGTTTGTATTTTTTATCTTTTATCTTTAGTTGTATGGGGTAAACATTTTTTATATAGTATACTTAGTCAAATTCTGTCAGTAGGTTAGTTGTGTATAGGTTTATAGTGTTGTATGTCTGTATTTATGTAGCACCGTGGTCCTGTGAGGCACGACATTTCGTTCCACTGCATGCCCCCACATGTAGCAGAATGACAATAAAGCTCAACTTGAACTTGAACTTGAACTTGATATGACTTTGTTTTAAGAAATATTGTAAACACCACAAATTTATTGGCCTGCACTAAATCTTGAAGTGTCTTGCAAGTGCACAGACAGAGACCTTTGACATGTTTTCTATTTTTTCTGCCAAGTTCTTTAAAGAAGCAACCTCGCAAGCGGGAGGATAAACTGTTACCGCCTCTGCTGTCACCGCTGTCCGATGAGCCGGTGGGCCGCCCACGGAGGAACAGCGAATGCAGCTCCCTCAGTCAGGAGGGAAACACCTCCACCGTCCCAAACACCCTCCCCTCCACCCGCACAATACCTGCCTCCACCTCTTTATCATCGTCCTCATCAAAAAAACACCGCAAAGGAGAGAACAAATCCTTCTCCCATTCCAAGGCCAGCACTGTAAGTCACAGACAGACAGATATACTGATGGATGGATGGATTTGTTTTGTTTTTTCTTTGCTTGAGGCCTTCACCACATTTCCTGTGTTTTTGCTAAACTAATTACCTTCTTGGAAAGGTTTCAAAATAGCCTTGAAGACAAGAGAATGGCTCCCATGTGCCGATCGTCCAAAATCAATCCAGCTAAATGGTCCTAAAAATGAAAACACTGAGTAGATGCAGAACAGACTGAGACTGAATGGATCCTTTATGTATTATTCAAGCTGTTAAAGGCTAATTATCATTTTAATGTTCTCTTGCTGTTTCAGGAGGAAGACAGTCACAGCAAGCCTTCCGGCGGATTTCACGGCAATGGTCAGTCGGAGCCAGACCTCTGGTCAAACTCTTCAGCCCTGTCCATGGAGCACATGGAGCCCAGGAGACCTAAACTCACATTTAATAACACGTATGTAACAGTAGCAGTGTGAGTGCTGTGGGTAATAATGACTGACTGAGTCTTGAACTGTCTCTCAGCCGAATAGCAGCTCTACATATTTCAGGTTCATGTTAATGCACACAGTGGAATGTGTGTGAAAAACAAACAGATCTTAATGACACTTTATATCATTACAGTGTTCACAATGCAGATTACTACATGCAGGAAGCCAAGAAGTTGAAGCACAAGGCAGATGCTTTGGTAAGTCTATTCATAACATGTCTATGAGCCAAAATCAAAACAATAATTGTTATAGAATAACAGTTATTATAGTTAACTGAAACTAAAACTAAACCATAAGAAAGTATGTTCCTACCTGGTCTCATGGCATAAACGTACCTGGGCGCACTTTTTAGCGAGACGCGAAATACGTACCAATAAGTACATAACACTGCAGTTTCCAAAATAAATAAACACTAGAGGCAGTAAAACTCCGACGCCTTTTATTCCTTTTCACACAAATTTATATTTATAAAGCGTAATTTTCGCACAATTACTTGAAGAATATCATGTTATGACTTGGCATGCTAGGAAATTTGAAAACTGATGCTTTTGAACGTTAGCATCACACATTTCCAGCTTCATATCTATGGGTTTTCATAGACAGTAGGTTTGTTCGGTAGCTCACGGAGTACTGATCCCGTGTAACGGCGGTTCAGCAAAACAGTTCAAATCTGCATATAAGGAAGTTCAAATAGCATGGTTGCATCAATAAATGCGTTTTGCATTTGTCAACACTATCGGGTAGGTTTAGGGTTGGGTTTGGTGTAGGGCATATTTCCAACACGATAGAGCATTCATTTTTAGCGACGGTCCTCGGATATTTGCATTCTGAACCGCCGCAATACGTACCTGAAGCAACATAATAAAAACACAGCAATATGTACCTATATCAACGTAATAAAAACGTGCCAGGGTTTACGTATTGAACCCATGTTTTAGCGCCACTCAGTGGACATTTCTCTTTGAAACTGCTGTGAAACGTGCAGTAAGGTACGTAAAACGGTCTCGCTAAAAAGTGCACCCAGGTACGTTTATGCCATGAGACCAGGTTTTGTATGTTCATAACTTGAAAAAAGTAAATATGCACTGAAATAAAGCATATAAAAAACTTAAACTTATTTTATTTCATCTAGTTGTCAAGGCAACATTTCTCATTTTCATTTATTTTAACTTGGTGTACTAAAAAACAAAAAAATGAAATAAAAATGTATTTAAAAAAATCAACATTTCAAAAAAATTACAAAAATAAAAAATACTAAAACTATCTAAAATTAAAATTAAACTGGGAAAGAATTCAACATATTTATAATAGTATCTAAATTACTAATAAAACAACACTGTATGGAATAAAATGCAGAAAGTGTTTTATTGTGTGTGGTTTTAGTGTCTTATGTATAATTTGTTTTAATTAATCACATCTTTAAATAAAATCCTAGTGTAAATAACTTTCTAAGCAGAAACAATTTGACTGAATATGGTATAAACTACAGAAAAATGTTATAGCTCATAAATTGATCTGATCATTCTCATTGTTTTAGTGGTTATTCTGACTTTTGATTGCAGAATTTAGTTTCCATGATTAATGGAAACCTGGAAATATCAGGGAATTTGAATACTGCTATTTCCTGGCCTGAAAATGCACAGAGAAAATACTACTACTACTACTACTAGTAGTGCTATTGTTGTTTTTAATAATAATAATAATAATAATAGTCTATATAAAATAATGATTAAAAATTCAAGGAAGAAAATTTCTATAGTGAATATAGGTTTTTCTATCTTTGTTAATGCGATCTATAGAAGGCATTCTAAAAGTAATTTGGTTAGCTGATAAAATCTTGCTAATTCATTGATCAGAAGGTGTGGGAATCCTGATTTGGGTATCTTGGCACCTGAGCACTGTAACAGTGAGATATTTTCTGAAACTCTAGTGGAGACATATGTGAAATTATGATGTCTTTTACTAAGCAGAAAAATCTGCCAAGCCAGAGACTCCATTCAGTTCTCATCCAATCTCAGTGCAGCCTATGAGAAACAGTGATAATAGTGCGATCTTTAGCTATTTTTCTTTCCAATGGGAAGTTAGCACTCAGCAAGAGTAGATGAAAAATTCCTGTCACACTGCTCTTAACTACACAGACACATAACCCATCCGCTACAGAGAGCCATTAGCAAGCTGAGAAAAAGCTCTCTCGGCAGACCTTTTATAATTGAAGACTTTCCAATCTAGGCGAGCGAAAGCCCTTGTGTCTGCCCTTAGCATCCATAAAGCAGGAGCTTTGTTCGAGATTTACAAAACAGACCCCCAGACCCTCAATAATTGGATCCAGGCAATTATCTCTGGAGACATTGTCCATTATCGCAAGTTACATCCTCTCTGTCATAAATCGCGATGACGATGTATAGACCTAGTCATGAATACAAAGTAAAGGGAATTGATTGCCAGCGTTACATGAGCGTGGTGGCAGGCGTGTAATGAATCTGCGTCCGCGCGCCTCGTATTGAAGGGCTCACTTGAAAACGAATGGACTCGGCTCCTGTGGTGCCGGCGGAGGCAAGTGGTCAGTAAATCTATTTTACGCTCCTATGGAGATGAGATATGCTCTTATTGTTTGTGCTTGTCTGCGGAGCTGGATGCAGTTGGGTTTTTGGAGGCAGGCGTAATGTTGTTTAGTGCTATTGATTAGTTTGTGTTTGAGAAACGAGACATGAGAGTTAAAGTTAGCCTTTATGAGCCTGTACCGATAAGTCAGGATGAAAAACATAATCCCTAAATGTAGAGAAAAGCACTTCGTATTGCTATCCCACACAAAATAAACTGTTCTGATTCATAAACTTGTCGTGAAGTTGGCCGTAAATCTGCACGTTGCCTCACTCTTGCATTACATCTTCTGACTCATCTTCTTACCTCAGCCTAATGGCTTTATTTCCTCCTCCGATGATATCTGGTTTTCTGTATGACTTTACGAGCTTCGAAAATTACATCAGTCTTTTTTTTTTATTTGCGTAATTCTCTCAACCTTTTGCTTCACAGATGGACAAGTACGGCAAAGCTGTGAACTATGCAGACGGGGCGCTCTCGTTTATCGAATGCGGCAACGCCATGGAACGGGACCCGTTAGAAGCCAAGTCACCATACACAATGTATTCAGAAACCGTAGAGCTCATCAGGTCAGTGCCCTCTTCATGATTCAAAAATAAAAACCGATTGTCATTAACTACAGTTGTAGCAGACCTTGTTTTATCAACATCAGAGGCAATAAAAATAGATGGTCCTCAAAGTTCGTGAGTGTATTCTAAGATCATTTGCAAACTGAAATACGGTGTCAGTAGTTTTATCATATTTGTGTAACTCTTATACTTTTGTTATTTAAGGTACGCAATGAGATTAAAGAACTTCACCAGTCATTCCGCCACAATAGCTGAGAAGAAGCTCGCTGCACTGTGGTAAGTTTGCTTTCGTGTGCTTCAGCTCGTGATAATTTGATCATATACAGTATAACTTGAAAATTTGGTGGCCAATAAGATTTCATTTGAGTGAGAGAGTGAGTGAGTTATTGATTCATATTTTATTTATTAATTTAATTATTTTTGAAAGAGTTGTTGTTGTTGTTTTTTTTTATTAATAACTTTAAGCATGCAAATGCAAAAAAAACTGCCAGTAAAAACATTTATAATGTTAGAAAAGAATTCTATTTTGAGTTAATGCTGTTCTTTTAAACTTTTTTTGTTTAAAAAAAATACAAAATCACCATTATCGTTTCCACGAAAATATTAAGCAACACAATATTTTTCGCAAGTGATAATGTTAAAAAAATTAAAAATAATCTTGAGCAGCAAATCCGCATATTAGGATTATTTCTGAAGGATCACGTGACACTGAATTCAGTTTTGCGTCACAGGAATAAATTACATTTAAAAATATATTACAATATAAATAAGTATTACTGTTTTACTGTATTTTTGATCAAGCATAAAAGACTTAATAAAAAAATAAAAAAATATTACTGACACCAAACTTTTGACCTGTAGTGTACTTGATAATATTTTGCTGTAAGTGACCAGAATATTGCACAAAAAAAAAAAATAGGTTACATTAAAAACTGCAGTTTGATTGGCTAGCTCGCAGCTTTTAAATATCAGGGTGCATGTTTTAACCAGCCGGACAGAAAATAAAGTTTTGTTTCAAGGCTTCTGTAATGAACACTTTAGAGGAAGAGCTACTTGATTTTACAACGTTTGTAAGACTCATAGAATCAAACATTACCAAGTGAACATTGGGTAACACTTTATTTCGATAGTCCACTTTAGATATTCTACTAACAGTAAGTAACTTTGCAACTCAATGTCAACTAGCAGTCATTAGAGTATTTGTAGACTGTCTGCTTAATAACTTCTAACACTTTATTTTGATGGGTCCACAACATACAACATACTGACTATGAGAAACTGCAAGTATATGTCAACTTATTCTACTAACCCTAAACCTACCCTAACAGTCTACTCTGAGAGTTAGTAGACATGTAGTTGCACATTAATGAGAATTAGTTGACATGTAGTTGACATGTAGTTACTTATAGTTAGTAGCAGGCGCGGACTGGCCATTGGGAGCACTGGGACGTTTCCCGGGGGCCTGGCGGCTGATTTGGCCCGCTGCCCTGTGTTTTTTTATTTGTATTATTTTTTTATTTATTTTTTTGCCTTCCCAATGTGCCAAAGTGATCATTTCCGATTGTGGCATTCCCTAATAAATGGATAATAAATCATAAATCGGTTAGTCTTGACTGGCAGCGCACGCTTCATGTCTGTTCCTTGCCTCTGTCAAACGGTTTTGAACAGAGTCGATGCGCGGGACTCGAGGAAGGAGAGGAAACGGCCAGAAGAAACAGTTAAATGTAGCGAAATTACTAACCTGTTCAGGGCTTCAAGTGCAGGTCAGTTTCATCTGTAATACGCTACTGTAGTTTTGTCTTTATTAACCTAGTTGAGTATTAAACTGCTAGCACCTGTTAGGCTGTCAGTAGCACCCCATTATTATCATCAGTCAGAATACTGTGCTAAAGGACATCATTATCGATTGGAAAGTTACATTAATAAATTTAGCAGGCAGATATTCACATGGATGTATTGTATAGAAAGGGAGGGAGCTAGAGGAAACAGCAACACAAAAATATCAGTCAACCAAAAAAACACAATAGTGTGTTCAGTATTAGGATTTTCAATGTACTAAGTTTCGCATTTAGGCACTTTAGAAAATTTGTTTTAATATATTTGTATGAATTATAGGTTTGTTAAATCTTGGGTGTTTAAGTCATTTTAGGAGAAATAACAACATTATGTGCAAACAAATTGCAACGAGGTGGTTGTTTTGCAACAAGGTGAACACAGTTCTGTTAATAACAGAAGACCTGCTGGTAAAGAAGTGACAGGTACAAGAAAAAAGGGAGTGACGGAGATATTGGAGAAAATTAAGAAAAGGAAAAGGGAAGTGAAGTGAAGGTGCAGTTCAAAAGAGAACCTTTAATTATTTTCCACGGCCCCGGCTAAAGACTTAAGAGCTTTTTATGTGATGGTCATACAAATAGGCTAATAGATTTGTCCATGTTTCAGAATTTGTTGTGGGTGTATGGGATGGCCTGGATGAGTGTGAGATTTCCCGGCCTGAAATTCTGTCCCAGTCCGCCCCTGGTTAGTAGAATGTCTAAAGTAGACTACTGAAATAAAGTGTAACCGAACAGGGTGTCCTTGAGAATAGTTCTACATTCCACTTTGCTTCCAGAGTTATCCAGGTTATATCAGATCGCCCACCCCTAAATGTCACAGAAAAAGATGAATCGTGCTTCTTTAAAAGTCACTTTAAATGTCGGTTAGATGAACCCTTCCTGACTAAGGGTACGTTTCACGACAACGATGCACTAAAAACAGAAACATTATTCCATTGCATCTTTGAAAAGTTTTGCGTACACACGGCAATGTTTTCAAAATGTTCCCTGTTCACACAGATCCATGAAAATGACTATAAACGCTGAATTATGCATCCCAGGCCAGTAGTTGGCAATGCCACTTTGTAAAGAAACACTCCTGTGCACATTCCTATGGACTGAATACGTAATACAAATGTGCATGACCTCACAGTATTTCACATTTTTGTAGTTTACATGTAGTTTTTTCAAAAACTTGCACTTTGAAACCTGTTTTTAAAAGTTAGCATTTTCATGCCACTCAACATACATGGAGGTCAACATGTGATTTTCATTGATAACCCAACAGATGTAGTTGTTTTGAAGAAGCGACGTACGCATTAGGGCCTTCTAAGGGCGTCAGAGGTGGTATTAACACTCCAACGCCGTTCCCCGCGTACCATCAGAAGCTAAATCCAGCGCTTTGCACTAGCAGCCAGTTAAATCTCCTCTCAGCCATCGCTTGACGACAATCATCTGTATCTGGAAGGAAGCTTTAAAACACTGCTAAAGCGCTTAATCAGCTTAGAGTGGATCATTATTCCTGTATTTCATTAAGCTATTAGAGGATAATGAAAGATTTCCACATGGTGACGGTAGAAACATATTCTCGCCCAGATAAAAGCCGCCCGTGCTCTGCCTGCCTGTCACGCCGCGGCGGCTTGTTTACTTTGAATGTCAAGGTTAGTTTTGCGCTTATAGCGGGATGACAGTCATCAGCACAGATTGGAATTCAGCTGCCAGTTCCTCCGGCTTGTTAATGAAAGCCATCTAGAAGCCGAAAGGGATTTTCAAAGGCTGCTGCGTTTGTGATTTATAAACCTGGGTCGAGGACATAATACCGTTCGGGCGATATTATATGCATTTAAGAGAGCTGTAAAAACATGTTTGCTCTCGGGCTTCAGATATTAGGCCAACATAACCTGTAGATTTTGACCTGTGACGTCGGGAAACGTTTCATGCTCAAATAAAGACGCATCTAAAAAAATAAATAAATAAAAAACCTTTCTACATGTACTGCATTAGGCTAACCAAGACTTGTCATAGCACTTGCATGTTGTTGCTCTTTTGTTGGTTTTGATTGCTTCTAATGTCCTCATTTGTAAGTCGCTTTGGATAAAAGCATCTGCTAAATAACTAAATGTAATGTAAATGTAATCTACAAGATGCCATAAAAGCCTCTGACCTGCTTTAGGAGGGACAGACACCTTGTTTATATATTGATGGGACTTTAGGAGTCTGGATGCGTGAGAAATGTGAGAAAGCTAGTTTTGGATTCATGGGGCTCTGCATATGTCCCAAGCATCTGGTGTCTCGCAAGCATACTGTTGAAAGGTCAGCCACCCCATGATACTGGCTGCTTTTCCCTCAGTGCACCTCAGTATTGATGCACACTGCTTGTTATGATAATACTGTTGTTGTTTTTGTTGTTGTCAACAAGATACTGTTGATGTTCTTGCCATAGACGCTTTTGGCCCTGTGAATTATTAGAAATAAATTCTCTTAAAACACATTTTTGACACTATTTGCCGGTATTTAATTTGACTATAGTAGTATAGTATACAGTGGATATACATGCATCACAGGAGGGGTTTTGTTTTGTTTTGTTTTGTTTTGAACACATCATTTCCACCAAGTATTTATTGTCTTTAATAACATTCTGTGGTGAAATAATATTTTAAACATTTCTGGAATAAAACTTATGTCTCCTTTGTCTTGCTTAAGCCAATTTCATAGCACTGTAAAAAACAAAAATACTTAAAAAATATAAAATCTTAAGTTCAATTGCTGCTCATATAGAAGTAAAATAAAAATAAAAACATAAGTTCCCATGACTTACTGATATGATCTGATTTGATTTTACAGTGTAGCATTTTATGCATCCTTATTGCGCATGATTAAATAATATTTTAACAATTCTTGTAAAATTTTGTAAAAAAAAAAAAAAGTTTTTTTTGCTTTATTTTGATATTATCTATTTATTTTCTTCACATTTTATCTCAATTTCTTCATTAACACTGCAATATCCAAGTACTAAAAGTACACTAAGCACCAAATACACACACACAAAAAAACGATTATACACAAAATTATTGGTCCTAATGGAAATGATGCCACAATTGTGGGACAGATGTGTACAGATGGATATAAATAATTTTAACAGTGTAAATATTTAGTTTTGATTATAATGGGTTTGAAAATGCAGTAAAATTTATGATGGATTTTCATAATTTAAAATAGATTATCTGGGTCTGGAACAAGAATAAAACAATAAAGTCTACACATAAAAGCATTTAAAAACAAAAAAAATAAACAAAATAATAATAATGGCATTATAAATAGTTTCCAGTTTTAATGTAACATGCATACAACAAAAAGTTAGTTTCAATACAAATCAATCCCTGGGGCATAATAAAGCAAAAACACCCAAACATTGCCTTGATGATGCTGCATTAATAGTCCTAACAGCATCTTTCAATATTCCTTGAATACGTTTGGCAAGATCTTAATAGAACCTTAATGAATGTTTTCTCTTTTTCAGCAATCGTTGTTTGTCACTTCTGTATTTGCGAATGTTCAAGCTGAAGAAGGATCATGCGATGAAGTATTCCCGCTCACTAATGGAGTATTTCAAGGTACGACCCCGTGCCTCTGTTTCTTTGTTTATTACAATTAAGTAACAGAGCTAGAAATCTTCATATTTGTTTGAATAGCTTGTTCTCATAAATTCTGCATGCCATTATTAAATCAATTTATTCATCAATTCTAACCATACATTGTCAAACTGTAAGATAATTATGATTAATAGCCTTTGCATGAGACCTAGCATGCTTGCATTTGGCGATTATGTGCTGTGTTTATAAATGATTTTTATTCCTGCTCCCTCAGAATTCTGCAAAAAGTTCCCAAGCACCTTCGCCGTGGGGAGCCAATGGAAAGTACGTGCATTTTCCTCTCTTTGTCCTTTTGTGTTTCTGCCAGCTTGTGAAAAGATTCCATCTTGCTTGAGAACAGCCCTCCTGAATCTTCTTCCCGCTGCCAAGTGGGAAAAAAATATAGTGTGAGATATGAAACCTCAGTCATGGTTACTTGACATCAGTGAAAGGACATGAAGAGATGAACTCTGGGAAAGCAGCATCGCTTCCATGTCAGCTCTATGGCAACCCAGTACCAATGGGGTGAGGCGGTGCGAGAGGCGCTGTGTTTGACTTTGTGTGTGTGTCTGATCCGGCCTCTAGCTGGACACTACCCAGGCCCGCTGTTCAGCCGCCAACCTGCCTGTCAAAAGCAATTAGCCTCACCGGCTCGGCCCCTGCAGCCACTACATTAGCAATAAAGAGCCAGCCGTACCTGCTGTAGCTGTGATCAACACATCCATCCTCAACCTCCTCCTCATCCTTTACCATCATGAATCTTTTTTTCGCCTCGGAGGGAGTTTATTTATTTTAGCTGAGCCCTGACACCCACTTCGAATAGGCCTGGCTGTTGACAGGGCGCATAATTTAGCCGGCCGAGGCTTGAGTATGTTTCCATTTATCAGCGGATTACAGGCCACTGAACCAGATTGTTTGGGGTGAAGCACTAAAGAGACCAATGAATATGTGTGCCGATAGTTGTCTGGAGGAACGCCGCTGTCTGCAGGTTACTGTTGATAATGTACTGAGATACTGATTAAAGGGTTGTTGGGTAAACAGAAAGAATCTCGTGGCTGGTAGTAATGGTTGTGAAAAAGAAGTGCACTTAACTGTACTGAATAGGCACTTATAGTGTACTTCAAATCTTAAATCTGTATGCAGATAAAATAATATTAATGAAAGAAAAGGCCACTTAGGAGGGTAATTTTTTTTTACTATGAAAAAAAACTTCTTAACACACAGTGCATTTTTAAAAAAATTTAATAATGTCAAATTAAAAGTTTTATTTTAACCTGTTAGCTGTCAGCGTTCCGTATTGAGAAGTCTAGTCTTGACAAAACACATATCATTGGAAAGGTCTCAATGTTTCATATTTGGTGGTTATTTCATGATAGAAGTAACATTGTGACAGAAATGTATACATTTGTGACAGAAAAAAAAATGCATTAAAAATATATTTTTCTCACAGGAATCTCACAGGAACCAAAATTTGTATAATATATAACTTCAAATTTGGAACATAACTTATTTAGACATATGGCTTTGATTTTATAGCAATTTTAGATTTCAAAATATTTTGTAAAATATTTATTTTATATAAAATAGAAAAGTATAGTACATTTTCTTTACAGTAAAATTCAAGTACATTTTAAATAATTAGGTTATGGTAATCTTATTTTGATGTTGATTAACATACTAAAGCATTTGTAAAGTACTCGATTATAGTTTTAATTGTAGTGTGTTATTTGATAATACATTGAAAGTTTTTTATTTATTTTTTTATTTTAAATGTTCTAAACTGCAACTGCATCATTACAAATATGCCTTTCAGATAAATGATATGCAAGTTTTAACAGAAATTACATTAAAATATATTTTATTTTACCATAAATGCTTGTCAGTATATTCAGCAGTACAACTATATTTAAAAGACCGTAATATTTTATGAAATTACATAAAAAGATGTACTAAAGTCCTATCTAAATGGGTCAAAAAGCACTGTTAAGTTTAACTAATTGTATTTAATATAAATTTAAACTATAAAACATTTTCAATATTAATTAATATAACACTATTAATGTCCACTTTACACATTATATGTACAGTACTTATTGTAGTAATAACAGTAAATAATGCTTAATTACATACAACTAACGTAAACCAGCCCTAATCCTAACTCGGTAACACTTTATTTTAAGGTGTCCTTGTTACACATATTACATGTACTTACTATTATAATAACAATTAATTACGCATAATTACATGCAAGTAACCCTAAACCAAACCCTAATCCTAATCCTAATCCTAACCATATAGTAAGTACATGTAGTTAATTAATATTACTCAGTACTTAAATGTATAACTACACTGTAACAAGGACACCTTAAAATAAAGTGTAACCCCTAACTCTAACCCTGTATATGTAATTAATCAATATTAATCAGTACGTAAATATATATTTTACATCGTAACAAGAACACCTTAAAATAAAGTGGAACTACAGTTTCATTTAATTGCAAAGAACAAGTAATTACATGTCTGAAAACATTACATTCAGTTTGGACTTAAGTATATATTTTCATGTATATAATTTCCATAATAAGTACTCATTTTACAAGTATGCTAAAGAGTACTTATTTTGCACAAGGGTAGTCATTACAGCCAATCAAGATGTATATGATTTTTATAAAGCTGTGTGGTGCAGGATATTGAGCCAATGAGATTTCACTGTGGGCGGGGCTGCTGAGCATAACATAAAATAAACAGAAACCAAGCAACAAACAAAATGTCTTTACATGCCCCGCTCGCCACTTACATTTGATAGATAGTAATGCACAAGATCCATTTTAAGGGTAAGGAAAGTGACGTGTCAGTTTTAAATGGTGCAGGAATACGGTGGATTGGATTTCTAAAATTCTCATTGGTCAGTATTTCATCTTTCTCCTAACAGGAGCACAGGTACCCCGTCTCCCATGTCCCTGAGTCCATCTCCTGTCAGTTCTGTCAGCAGCGGCACTGGAGTGATGGGCTCTTCCTCTGCCTCTGGAAGTGTGGCCATTCCCCAACGCATCCACCACATGGCAGCCAGTCATGTCAACATCACCAACAACATCCTGCGCAGCTATGAACACTGGGAAACCGCTGACAAGCTGGCACAGGAAAGTCAAGGTAGGATGGTTTTTGAGCTGTATTTCAGGTTTTATTGTTCAATAGACAGTTTGTACAAACACTTGTTTTTCTGTAGACTACATATAGCTGAGCGATAAACACATATATATGTATTTACAGTAATATTGTTGGTGATATTAAGTAACACTGTGAATATTGCATATATTTTAATTAACTTTTTATTTGGCCATGAAGTTTCCTAAAGACTGTGTAGTTTAATGAATTGGTTCAAAGCTCTGATTCAACAATTATATTTTTTTATCAAAACTTTATCTAATCTTGACAAAACACATTGTTTGAAAGGTCTATCTCAAGGTTCCATATTTGGTGGTTATTTTGTGACAGAAGAATTTTTTGACAGAAATGCATACATTTGTGACAAGAAAGTGCATAAAATATATTTAATAGAGTTTGGGTGCAACAGAGTGGCTGTTTTTGTTATAGCTCCTTAAAAATCTAACAGGAATCTGCATTTTTCTAATATCAACTTCAAATTTGGAACAGTAATTTATTTATGGCTTTATACATGGCTTTGATTTTATAGCAATTTTAGATTCCAAAATATTTAATAAAATATTTATTTTTCATAAAATATAAAAAATGTTTAGAACAGTACATTTCTTTACAGTAAACTCAAAGTGCATTTTAAATAATTAGATTTTAATATTTTTTTTTTACGTTTTTGTGTGCTTTAACAAGAATTTATTTTCAATCTAAAATGGTTCACAGAATTCTCATGATTTTTCATATATTGAAATGATTTGGTAAAATATTTGTAGGCAAATGTTGTTTTTTACTGTGAATTGTTGGTGTTTATAAAAGAAAATGATGCATCGTGACATACAGTTTGAAAGACATGCAAGATTATCGTAACACATTTTTCAAGAATGTACTATTTCAGTGTTTCTACTTCCAAAATATCTATATGTGTGTATACAGTATATATATATATATATATATATATATTATTGTCAAAGGTTTGTATCATTTTTAGCTATATCGTACATCAGTATTAGAGAGACAAAATTAGTACTTCGCCTAGCATTTTCGAGGCTTTTTTATCTTGCATCATGAAACAATCACTGAAGTAAAGAATGACTTTTTCCTAAATTCTCCCAAAATCTCTCTCCTGCGGATAAATCTCATTTGTCTTCGCTGTCATATATCTCAGCGTTATATAAGAAATTCACCTCTCGCACTTGCAGCGTTATCAGTGGCTCAACGTTTGATACGGCCCACCAGAGAAATGAAAAAGCCACTATGCTAATTGCATTTGAGATCTGATGTGGCTTGTAATTTCCTCTCTTTCTCTCTCTGTGTCCTCTGGAGGAGACTAATTAAAACGCTCTGAGACCCTGCGTGTTGTACGAGGTCTCCCCCGCCTCAGAAATCAGCTCTCTCAACTTCCCCTCCTCACTGTCTTTCCTAGAAATTAATGCAGTTAGGTGCTGGTGGGTACGGGCTTTGGTCAGAATGATAGCGGGATTGGGATTGGCTAATTATGACAGTATCAGTTCTGACTCTGTGGTCTGTTGTTGTCATCTGTTTGCTAATTGCTGCAGTCATTATTAGGAGGCAGTGATGTCATCAGATACCTCCGTTATCTTCAGGCTAAACTTAAGATTCACCTTGATGAAGGAAAATTTAGTTAAAGATGAATTGTTATATATATATATATATATACAGTATCTCACAAAAGTGAGTACACCCCTCACATTTCGGCAATCGATTTATTATATCTTTTCAAGGGACAATACTATAGAAATGAAACTTGGATATATTTTAGAGTAGTCAATGTGCAACTTGTATAGCAGTAAAGATTTACTGTCCTCTGAAAATAACTCAACATACAGCCATTATTGTCAAAAAAGCTGGCAACAAAACTGAGTACACCCTAAGTGATAACAGCTATACGTCGTTTAACCATGCAAAGCCACATGTCCTATTCATCATGTTCATGTTTTTGTCTGCTTGACAGGACCATATACATTTGTGTATCTTATTTTAGAGCAGTTAAAATTTGGTTCTTTGAGTACAAGTCTCTCATACTGACCACTGGATGTTCAACATGGCACCTCATGGCAAAGAACTCTCTGAGGATTTGAGAATTAGAATTATTGCTCTCCACAAAGATGGTCGAGGCTATAAGAAGTTCGGTAACAGCCTGGAACTGAGTTACAATACAGTGGCCAGGGTCATACAGAGGTTTTCCAAGACGGGTTTTACTCGGAACGTGATTATTTAAAGGAGTGACTTTTGTGTTCTTGGTCCTTCCCTCTCTCCCTCCCTTTTGATTGAACTTTTAGATGTTGAGTATGTGTCGCTGTTTTGTTTTGTTTTATTTTGGATATTATGTTGTGTTGTTTGTAAAAAAAAGAAAATAAAAAATTGGTCATGGTGGTGGTAGATCATGGTCTGGGGCTGCAAGAAGTTGAGTCCTTGTGCTGTGCGTCAGGTGCAGAAGCTGGCTTCAAAAAACAGACGTATGAGTGCATTATGGAGGAGTGGAAGAGGATGCCAGCATTGCTTTAGAGGCCCCTACAAAATATTGCAGAAGTGGAAGGTCAGCAATAATGGTTATATGTTGTCAGTGCTCAGACTACTCTAAAATATATCCAACCATACGAAATTATACTAATTTTTTTCACACACTGCAACAAGAGAAAAGTATTATATAGTCGGTTTGAATTATCATTCATACCTTCACAAAAATTCACATGGCCGTCGTCCCTGTTTTTTTTAAGAAAAGAAGGAAGCCTCTTCTGAAGCTGGGTTATTTTGAATATTTATTTTATTATGGCTCACAAAAAAGTCTGCAAACAGTTTGCTGAAGTCAACCATTGAATTTATTTGGGTATATGGTTTACAATATTACATACTTTTAAACTCATTTAACCAAGAGCATGAATAAATAGAGCCATTTTCTGTAATCACTTTTTACCGAAATAGTGCTAATTCTCGTGCTGGTGTGTCGCTGAAGTCTGAGCCGGTGAAGGGCTGCTGTTCGTGGGGGAACTGCGAACTTTAGACCGCAGCCTCGCGTTTCACTCGTAGCTGAGAGATGCCGCGACTGACTCCAAAACCTGCCCAAAAACAAACAGTACTGAGATTAGAGTACATATTTTAACATCAAATTAAATTACACTCAGTATTATATACATACATTATATAAATGTATACAAACCTTTATTTCCCCAAAAGAGTGCATCAAATCGGTGGCTGCGGTGCTGAGAACCGCTCTCTCCTGTGGACTCAAAAAGCCCTCTCTGACTGTAAGCAGCTGCATTGTTGAGAAGTTTCATCTGAGACAGGGTCAACCCAGCAATTAGGTAGAAAAAAATAACCCAGAGTTAAAATGACTCAGCACCTGGGTAAAAAATATTAAAAACAACACAATAAAATGACCCTACAGGCTGAACCCAGCATTTGGATTAAAAAAATAACCCAGCATTTTTTTTTAGAGTGTATCTGGTGTTATTGAGGTTTTTGCAGCAGACGCACTTTTCAGCTCTGAAAAACACCCCAAAAACACTATTTTTTATGATACCTGCAAATGACCTTAATAATCATAGTAATGTGCCATTTATTTTAAACAGTCTGTTGTTTCATTTGCCTCTTTCTTGCGCTCTGTCTGCAGTAAATGCATAGTTTTCAGTAAGGAAACAACATTTTGCAAGTGCTTTAAGACCTTCAAAATGCACAAATACAATTATTTTCAAGAGATATTTTTTTTCTGATATAAAAAATAAATGTTCGGCTCATTTTGGACTCGGATATGTATGGAGTAAAATAAGGTGTCAAAAATACTTTGTTAAATTATGTATGTAATTCTATAAGTGTCAAAATATATATATACATATACTCAGCCTTCTCCACATGTCTCACACACTAGGGACTGAATTTTGTGAATAAGTACGCTTGTTGACAAACCACTGCAGCATGAAAAATTGATCACTTTTTTATGTAAAAGTGAAAGTTTATGCAAGTAAAATTAATTTAATTTGTTTGAAAACTTTTCAGAGTAACATTTATGTTGTTCTGGGTTTCATAAATGTGGGCAATCAGGAGTTATAAATCAAACGAATTTAATTACACCCCATTCATTCCAATGGGGTAATTCTGGTAATTCTCAGATTATTATGCATGTATGTTCTTAATTTATTTTATTTTTTTAACAATGATATATTCAAATAGGATTTCTCATCAGAATTGAATATACATTTCAAAGAATTTCTCAATTTTGTAATTAAACCAAAATGCAGTAATAACAACATTTTTCACATTCACTCATTAATGAGAAGTTGCTAATCAGATACAGTATGGTTTTAGTTGAAAAAATATTAGGTTATGACTGTTTTATAAAACAACAAATCATAGAGTTGGACCTAGAATGTGAAAATCATACACAGATTTGTAATGCATTGTGAGGGTTAAGGGTTTATTTTTCTATGATTTTTAACAGCAGTCTTTTCTGGAATTCAAATTCTTCCTAAATTCTGTCTTCAGAACAATCTTAAAAAGATAAGAACATTTTTAATACAAAATATTCTTAATACTTTATACTTAATTTTGAAAATAAACAGAAAATCATTTTTTAATGAATAAAGGCAGGATTCAGTTTTCCACTTTTTAGATCACTCTAAAATACAATCACTGGCAAAACTATATTTTTTTTATGATTTGCAATGCATGTGTTGTTTTTAAACAACTGTATTTTCTCTGAATACATGACTACTTTTGAATGCCGTCAACGAACCCATTTTGGGGTCAAGATGTTGTAGTTAGTCTGCCAGCAAGTTGCATCTGCTTTATTGTTAGTTTTTGCTGTCAATGGCACATAAAAAAATGACACTCAGTGTTAAAAAGTTTAGCAACACCTGTTATATATAATTTACTGTAGTCATATGTAAAAAACAATGTTGGTCCCATGTTGCCAATCGCTCTGATTGTCTCTCTCTGTTCTGACAGAGTTCTTTCTGGAGCTGGACTCAGTGATGGAACCGTTGACGCAGCACAGCAGCATGACAGAACTGGTGCGCTACATACGCCAAGGATTGCACTGGCTTCGGCTGGAGGCCCATTTGTTATAGTGCTGGCACTTCCACTGTGCTCTTCCTTTCTCTCTGTCTTTCTCTCTCACTCTCTTCCCCACCGTTCATCACTACCTCCACCATCTTTGCCATCTACAACCCTCCGGAACCCTGAGGGAAGTCGGCAGTTAACCACTAGCGAGCCTCAGAACTGTGAGTTATTCCCTGGAGGGTTCCATGTCCTCGTTCCAGCTTGATTCCTGTAGAGTGCGTCAGGAAAGACTCGAGATGTCGTAGAAGGCGGAGCTGGAAGGACGGAGCGCTGCTGCATCGCATCACAGCACTACGGGAGGCCAAATGTATGCATCTGTTACAAAAACATGGTAGCAGTGGGCAAGTTAACAATGTTATTGAAGAAAACTTCAGCTAGTGACCTCTGTGATGTGGGCCAGGCAAATTTAATTTGCTCTGTAAGGCAGGAGAGGCCAGAAACACACTTTACGCAAGTACGTGAAGATACAGTAGGTATGAATGCTTGATCAACATATTGCAAGTGTGAAATACATATGAACATTCTTAAAGTGTGAAACTGTGTGTGGCACATAACCGCAATAGAGTTAACTTCAAATGTCTGTGGGTCAATGACATTAAGTTTTGCTCCTAATTTACTCACAAGATACATTGAAAATGCAATTTATACTTGAAGGGACATATTTAAATCAAAATTAATTTTGAGCAGAAATGTCAGGGTGATACAATTGTCCTTATTTATTAATGAAAAAAAGCATTATCATAAGAATGAAATTCTTTAAAATATATATATATTTTTTTTACTTTTGTAATACTTTTTTTTTAAATACTTTTTAATACTTTTATTCAACAAGGACACATTAAATTTATCAAAAGTCACAATAAAGACATTTATAATGTTACAAAGGATTGATATTTCCTGTTCCTGTTTTTGTTTTGAAAACTAGATTTTTTTATTTATTTTTTTCAAAATTATTTAAAATTATCAAAAGATACTAATATATGTATGTCATGGTTTCAACAAAAATATGAAGCAGCACAACTGTTTTTTTTATGATGCTGAAAATTCAGCTTTACCATCACAGGAATTAAAATTTGTAATTATATATTAAAATATATAAAAATAGAAAACAGTTATTCTAAATTGTAATAATATTCCAGACTAGTACAGTTTTTACTGTATTTTTGATCAAATAAATGTAGCCTTGTTGAACATAAGACACTTTAAAAAAAAAAACAATCAAAATCTTACCAACCCCGAACCTTTCAACGATCATGTATATATTTATACATTTGCTTCACTGCTTATTAACTCTTTCCCCGCCAGCATTTTTGAAAAAAGTTGTCAGCCACCGCCAGCGTTTTTGCTGATTTTCATTCAGATTTCATGGCCCCCAGAATGTTTCGCTGTGTGAATATCTGAACACGCAGTACATCAAAATAAAGATCAGACCCTCTACTTTCAAACAGAAAAAATCTGTTTTATTCTAGCTTCAAGCATTGTTTCTTATCAACACTTGAATGTAGGTAGGTTTCATAAAAAAAAGCAACATTTTGAGTAAAAAGCTGAAAAAATCGCATTTGTATCAAATACTACATCTGGATCATATTCAGTAATATTATCAAAGCAAAGATGCAGTAGATGGCTTCCATCGGTACTCCCAAAGCTTGCACAGGCCTTTACCACTTTCTGGACTGACATTTCACTCTGTAACATTAGGCAGTTTTCATTTATATGCGGTTAGTGTTGATGATTGCATTATTTTTCATATGCATTTGCTTACATATGAGATCACTCGTTTCTGTGTCTTCCTGGTCAGTGTTTTTGATCGGCACTTTCTAGACTCATTCAGGAGACGCGTGATAGCACCCCCTAGCGTTTAACAGTGAAAACACAGAAACCCTGAAAATTCCGTGTTTGGCAGGGAAGCGTTGTCTCATGAATAATTGAAAATTCCGTGTTTGATGGGGAAAGAGTTAATATTTGACGACAAAAAAAACATTAAAATAGGAAACAATATCACACAAAGAACCCTTCATCTCATTATTTAAATTGATATCTAAATACTTTCTTTACTAGATGATCATCAACTGATTATCTAAACCATGAGAGAAGTTTCCATTCCTTCTCCTGGAAGGCTCTGGAACAGGACTGGACATGTTTGGTTTACTCTGATAGCTGCTATAGCGCCCCTTGTGGCGTTGCTGAGAATTCACACACTGGCTGTTGAATTATGAGTTGTGCTTTGACAGCTTTCAGAACACGACACATGAATCCAACTCGTGTAGCTGCCGTTCATGTACTTGCGTAGAGTATATTTCAGGCCTTGCCTCTGTGAGATTGAGATACACAGGAATTAGAGTGCAGATAAATTAGCTGTTAACACTGAATTCATCTCAAACGCATATATTCACCCCATCTGGAGATTTTCACGTGTCCATTTGAAATCGTGCTTATGTGTCGAGGCTTTTGTGATGACTGTAAGGGACGGGTACGGTAGTCATCTATTCTCTCAAACATCACTGTCTTTCTATTTTACTGTGGCACCGTGACAGCTGGCGTCAGTGTGAGCAGTATGATAGGCTCGTTGGCTTCGCTCCAAAGCTGCGTTCTCTGAGACAGACTTCACGTCTTGTGTTCACAGCGTCAATGGCTGATGGGAGATTTCCCTGTGCAATTAACTTATACATATGCACATATGACAGATTGATATCTTCTGAAGGGGGTATCAGAGAATCTTAAAGATTTCTTTCCAATATGTACCATAATGACTGTGTTGTATATGACAGCTACTTTAACTGTTCGGTGTTTGTTCAATCTTGCATGTTAATGCAGAGAGGTAGAGGTAGAACTGAGAGACATCAGCGTATTTCATGAGCACTATGAAGAATCGATGTGTTTTGTCCAGTTTTTTTGGTTGATTCCAGCATCTTTAGGGCTGGCTTGATAACATTTAACATTAAGTTGTTATCTATAGAGAGTTTATTAATGCTTGTACTTTATTACATTACATTTTTCTATCTCCAGAGACACTCCCAAACAAGCAAGGTCAGAATTTTGTGGCCTAAATAATTGCATCATGTGATCCAATCACAAACCTTTTTTAATCAAATGTTAATTTTCCTTGCATAAACTCTTTACTGATGAATTTAATGTTAAATATCATGTGAAATTGTTTATAACCTATCAGTGAGATACAAGCTGTTTCTTCTTGCTGGTCTGTTCATAAATGTAGGTATTTGAGAATGTGTGTGTGTGTGTGTGTGTGTGCAGAGCAGATTTTCATTGGCAGGGTGTGTTCATTGTATTGTAAAGCTTCATATATATTCACATGAATGTCAGAATGTGAGCGAGAGATGGGATGTATGTGTGAAATAGACATTTCACTAAGATTATTCAAAAGTGCCTGCGTATCCAATGGAAATTTATTAGAGTCTATATTTAAGGATGACAATGGATCTGAGTGATTTTCCATACCATATTGGTATATCCAATTTTTCTGTTTTCATAACATGATTATTTATTTATTTTCTTTGTAAAAATGGCGGTGGTTGTGATACCTGTTTTTCGCTTTAATGTTCAAGTACATTTCAGATTTTCATTTTCTGCTCTGATGATGATAGAAAATGACTTAAAAGTGAATGACGTCTAAGTGCATTTGAATTCTTTACATATTGTACAGCTGAATATACAGTACATTACATCATATAAGTTTCTCATTACCTTATGTTTCCTAGGCAATTTTCACATAACGTAGCGAGAAATGCTTACTGTCCAATAACGGTTTATAGTGCAATACTCACTGTAGCACACCAATAGCAATACATCAGGATAAAGTATACAAAACATATTACAACAAAATTAATTACGGAGCAAAAGTAAGTCAGAGCAAGTTTGTTGGAAGCCTTTATTCACTTAATGGACTTCCTTTGATGCAAGGCAAAATTATCATTATGCAAATAGTGAAATTCTCCTTCCCATGAACAATATTACCAGCTGTTTTCTTACTTGTATAGAGTGGGTTTCTAAAATGTGTGTGGTTTCTGTCGCATCTGTTGCTGTGCTTGTTTGAGTTATGCCAGTCTGGCAAAGAAATCTGTGGCCCTCTGGCAGTTCTTCAGAAACCAGCAGCACTGACTCACTCTAGCAGTGAAGTAAACAACCTGCTCTGCCTATTAGATGCACCTCTAATGCCCCCAGTTTGTCTTGCAAAGAAAACAACAGTTGTATTCTTTCTGGAGCTTTTTGCTCGCTTTATATGCTCTTCCTGAATTTGGAATAAAGCAAGTGGGGAAATAAATTTGGTCCAATACTCTGCTAGTACCTGTTCAGGCTTGTTTTTTTTTGTTTTTTTTAAATGTTCTTTTTGATTTATTACATTGTTACAAATTAGTTATTACAATGTAATAATGAGAAAAATTCCACAGATGTTTCAAGGAGTTTATATTTCTTTTTAGTCTTATTAATAGAAGGTGGAAACATTACCGATATGACAGTTTACAGAGATATAATGCACTTCATATTATACAAATATCTCTTTATTGTTTTTGTTTTGTTTTGTTTTAACTTTAAATAAGGGCATTGAACAAATACTGACCAAACCAGGGCAAATAAATATTTATTGTAATCACGTATTCTAGAATATATACTATAATGAAAATGTTGTGGTTTTTACAAATTTTCATGATGAATGATGGTCTGAATATCTATACATACAGTATAGTTGCAATCAGAAGTCACATTCATTGGCCAAATGTACAGTATAGAGCCTAAATCATCAAGGATGTCCATAAAAGTGCCACAAAACTCATCTCAATACTGGGACACATAACATGCTTTTGCTAGGGATTTAAAAAATATGATGTTGCTTATATTGACCTTGGTAATATTTAATTTATTTTAGGACCTCACTGTATTATACTAATTTGAAACAAACATTTGAAACTATCTGAGAAACTTATTGACTATATCAGTTAAAAAGGGCCACAAACACAACTATGCTGTTTGATTTTATCATTTAGCCTTTACATTTGCTGCCGAACCATTCAGACCTCTGCTTTAACAAAGCTTGAAGGTGTTTACTTTTTTAAATAATGACAATGTATTAGCAATTACCCCGCGTCTTCCTAAGGTAGCATGAGGTCGCTTTGATTCTTTGTGCCTCTGAATGAGCTCTACAACGATGAAAAAGCCTATCAGGAGGAACAATCTCCAATTAAAGCAGGCTCAGCTGGAGGCTTTCTATTTGCTCTGCAAATTAAACATGTAAATCGCTCTTCGTTACCGTAAAACACCACATCATGTCGTCAATTAAAGATCTTCCAATTCCCATGCTGATTAACAGGCGGCATGTACCATGGTATGTTTAAAGGACTGACGGTGGCGCTTATAAACAAAATACATCCAAAAGCCTTGATTTGTATTAAACTTGAGCACTTACTTGAGCACTTCTCTGATTAAAACGTATGAATATTTCGTTATAACACAAGTTTACTGATTCCATTTATTGCCTATGGACCATAAAAATGGCTTTGTATTTAAACGAACGCGTTACAAAGTCAGTTTCTAACTTCATCAGAGATTTCTTTTTTAAATACCTTGTTGCAAATGCCTTGTTATACTAATGTAAACTGTAGAGAGTCAAAGAACAGTTATTTACAGTCTTGTTCTGTCCGTTTGTCTTTCTCTGTACAGTATAAGGTTGTGCACTATGATTTGTCTTCTTGAGATTGTAATTACATCAAGGTGTTGCATTTGACCCTGAAACCCATCCACAGCTTTGAATCTATGAAGATATGCAACATCTCTCATTGCTTCCATGTCATTTGAGTCTGCCTTTCTGCTACGTTTTACATTTTCAGTTAAATCACCAACTGGAGAATCTTATTGAATCAGAGTGTACAAATGGGTGACACTACAATGGGTTTCTCACAGAAGAAAGGTATTTACACAACAAGGCAATACTTACTTAGGGTGGATTGTTAGAAGCCATTGAAGTAACCAAATGAAAGGCAATGTATTTGAGTATATTGGTGGCATAGAAAGATGTATATGCCAGAACTTGTCTGGGTCACTACTGGCAAAATCTAAAACTGAAATTGGAGCAATGTCCCAAAGAGCAGTTAATCTCGATTGAGCCTTATGGGAAATGATAGCATTTCCTTTCCAGTGGTTTCAGAAATGCAGCCATCATACTGTTATTTAAGGAAAGTTTCAAGGTTTCATTTTGATAAAATATGCAAACTTATTTATGTGGAGAACAAAAAAACTTATGGCAAAGAAAAACAAGTTTCTTACGAGTTTTAATGCAGCATGACTCTTTCTACAAAGTAACTGTCATAATCAAAGTTGCGTTTAATTAATACTCAATTTCAAAGGCGTCAGTATTGTTATATGTTGTAGACATATTTAAACCTATCAGAAAGCAGTTCTGTGAAACTTGCGCTTTATAGAAATGCCTCAATGCTACCTATTGCCTAAAAGTATGTTGGTTTGACGTCAAGAAAGAGCAGGATTTCTACTTCAAGTAAAGGGCCTTTATCTTACAAAGGTACTGGCTGTTGGCAAAGTTGTACACATTACTTGCAATGACAGAAGATTTCAATGTTCTGGCATGCTGTAGAATTTAGGTTTTTGTTTTGTTCCTTTTTTTGTACAGAGCAGGTCACCTGCAGTGCTTTGAATTTATACATTGTATAGTTGTACGAATTCATTTTAAAATGCGTTATGTATCAAAAACCTTCCTGCCTGGTTAGCTTTGTATTTCCGATGTGTTGCACAAGTCCAGCGATTTTTTAATTATTCTTTTTTTTCTGGCTATTGTATGTTTATTTTATAATAAAACTGTCAAACGTAATGAACAAAACTGAGATGTAGTTATGTTGTTTTTAAATGTTTAATGTCTGTATAAAATTGATGAATAAAAATGGTATGAGCCAAATTCAAAAAAAAAAAAAAAAAGTTTCAAAGAATTTCTGACCAAACATGACTGAAGTTTTCCATCTCTTAAATGGTCATAAATGTCACAGAAACCTCCTCGACTTCTGAATAAACAAGACATGCATTAGCAAAGCATCATTGTAAGTGGAAGGAACGCATGACTCGTAATGGGAGATGAATTGCATGGAAATTAATTTTAAATGGTGAAATTGAACATCTTTTTATTTGTCAGCTTGTACTGTATGAGACATGAAATACTATTGGATATGACAGCTGACCACATTAACCTTAAACCACCCCAGTAAATAGAAATATGTTTCCCAGGACAGACCCAGTGAACTGAAAAATAGACCATGATGCAATGGCTTTGTTGGTGTTCACCATATGTAGGAGGAGAACATTTGAATTTATTGCATGTATTTCCCTCATAAACTAAATTCTAAAGATCATATATACATGACATATTTTCATTTAAATTAGACTGGTTACTGGGCCTCATAACAGCATTCTGCTTGAATATAATGCCCTCTTATTTATTCATCACTGGGAAAATTTGCGTGCTCAGACATGTCTTATTAATTTATGAGCCTCTTCGTGTGCGGGGAAGCGCTACAGTTCAGTAATTTAAGCCATAAGATAATACACCTTTAATATAATAATGTGCCTAATAAAATACACCTTTATTTCATATTTTTAGCCGTGGGTTCCTCCCATTAAATAATGCTCCAAATTATGTGTCAAAAGACTTTTATTTACTTAATATGAGCTTTTCATTTCTTCCTGGCACTGAGCCACCTCCTTGACAGTTAAGATTTATTGATTTAATTGCCTAAGGTAACCATGCAATAAAATCATTGCAAAGATAAATTTCCATGGCGCTGTGCACAATCAAGGTAATTTTTCAGACACTATGGCTACATGTCTTCAGGTTACAGGTGCAAATTTATAAGTCAGAGTCCCTCATTACCAAGGGACAGTTGTAGCGGTGAAAGGTGTCATAGTTTCCTGAGTGATTGTTTCCAAAACGGAGCATTTGCTAATTGACAGTTTCAGTGGCGAGGTAAATTTATAACATGAGCAAAAACTGATTGTGTTTATCTTTAGGATTTCATAAATGTGCTAGTTATGAGCAATTTTTGAGCTCTTGCAATTTGTTACAAACTATAAAAGCAAATTAGTCAGTTTGAGACATTTTCTGTCTCATTGACTTCAATCCTTTTGTTATATTTGGGGTCTGACTGATAAAAGGATAGATTAACCAAGAATGATAATTCATTCCACACCTGTATGAGTTTCTTCTGTGGAGTGCAAAAGATGTTTAGCTGAATGTCTGAGCTGCTCTCTTTCATAAAATGACAGTGGATGGGGACCAGCTTCATAAAGGAAAAAAAATCAATATTGCATTTAATTATTCTGCATATGCTTTTATACAAGATTCAAGATTTGTATTTGTCACATACATGATTGTATAGAGAATATATAACCAGCAGTGAAATGTGAGCAGTACAAAGTGGCATACAACTGAGGAACATCAACAGAAATGTATCATATGAGAGTCAACAATATTCTATGCAAGCCCATTTCTGCCACTGAATAAAAAAATAAATAAAAGGTAATTGCGAGTTTATTTCTCTCACAATTCCGATTTACTCGCAAGTCAGAGTTTATATAATCTAAGGTATATCAATTAACAATTCTGAGAAAAATTCTCAGAATTGCAAGTTTAATTAAATATCGCAATTGTGGGTTTTTTTTCTCATAATTGAGATATAAACTCACGTTGCAAGTTACAGTCTGTATTGTGTGATATAATCTCGCAATTGCAAGAAAAAAACTATTTTGCAATTGTGAGTTTGTATCTCACAATTCTGAGAAAAATTCAGAATTGCGAGATGTAAACTTGCAGTTGCGAGAAAGAAGACAGAATTGTAAAATAAATGTCGCAATTACCTTTTTAATTTTTTTATTCAGTGGCAGAAGCAGGCTTCCATAATATTCACAGTACTACAAATGCAAAGTAAGCTAATACGAGTATGACAGAGTGAGCTGTTCCTTTAATATCTTAGAAACAAACTAAAATTCTGTGTGCAACAGTCAATCACTGTTTGTGGATGCCATTGAAATGAATGAATGAATTGTCCATGACTTCTCTTATAAAACAGCATTATTGTGTGTATGTGAATATATATCAATCCAAACTGATGTTAATATCAAACATGATGAAGATTAATTTATTTTTAAGGCAAGAGCGGGTGTGGCCATTTGTACGGTAATTTGAATGTGCAAGACATCTAGTGTCATTAGATTCCAGTTATTTTAGCTTCTATACAAATCATATTACATATCATATTATTTAAACTAAACTACCTACAGATGCTTTAATCTTACGAAAGCTGATTATAAACCACATTTTAACTTGATAACAATCACAGGTCCATCATGATAAATGTTAAATTACTTCTGTTTCAGATTCTTTCAGACCCATTTATGCATTATATGTAAACCCTTGCCAGTATTTTATTTATTAGCTTTGTATTATATTATATTTTACTTATGTTGCTAGCATTTGTAATAGAGCATATCAGTGTTAAAGCTTCAATAATGTGATCAGATGGAATCAGTGAAGCATATTAAAATGATTTGATGTGAAAATAAAAGGTTACATTTAAATTTACTATGCATATTTATTTTTACACATAACCTAAAGCCTTTGAGATTCCAACCATAAAGACAGTAAAATCAATCTAAACACAACATCAGGGTTAAACGATTTAAACTAACTTGAAAGCTAAGGAAAGATTTGATCCTTAAGGGGTCAGTGAATTTTCACTTGCAATTTTATAGTTTTATTTCTGTTTTACACCTATCAGAACAGATGTTATTTTCATGAACTTCCTTAACCATCTTCAGTGCAGCAGGTGTAACAAGTCAATCCCAGTTATGTCACTTCATTGCCCAAAGGATCAGATAACAATATAGACCAGGTAGCTGTCAAGAAAACTTCACACATCAGAATTGTGCTGTTGCAGTGTTAAAGATGTTGTGCTTTTCTGTAGCACACAAACACCTTCAGCCATCCTCTCAAACGTGTGATACCTGGAGAAAAACAATGTTTTAAAGGAGTGAGTGCACTGTTTTACATCTCTTTCTCTTTTTCATCTCATTGTTTTTGTTGGTTCCCTAAATAAGATTCAGGCTGCTTGAGAACCATTTATTTTAAATTAGATCTTGCTCATTACCAATATCTGATTGTGAAATGTTTACTTTTTAAATTAGTTTTACTATTTGTATAAATGGGTTACTATAAAATCCATGAAAAAAAAACTATTATAACAATTGCCTGAGCGCTGAACTCCTACATGATTAGACTTTTTATCTCTTGAAGTCAGTTTATTTGACAGTCAACATATTTAGCAGACATTTTTAGAAATACTATCTACAATTATACGATTTTTCTTCCTTCCCGTCTTGCCGTGCTTCTGCTCAGCAGTATTGACTTAAGTGTGTTAGCTGCTTAATTAAATGATTCTTGATTAAAGCCAGAGCCTGGTGAGAACAGCACATCACATTTCACTGCTTTATAATTGGCTGCTTGTTACATACGCTCAGGCTGTGATGTGCAGAGGGCAAAATTTATTAGATTTCACTTGCATCTCTTAGTTGAGCAATTAGACAGAGTGTACATGCAATAGACTTTATGAGTTAGACCAAAGGAAACCATATCTCTTTTTTTTATGTGGAATGCTTTGGAAGGTGTTTGCAGAGTTTACAGCATTTATTTCCCAGGTATTCCACATGTAGAGAGTGCAAACACATGAATAAAGACTCTAATGTTTGCTCTAAAAGACAGTAATATAATTAAAATTGCATTTACAGTATTGCTCTTGACTTTATCTTATATTTATATATATATATCAACTGCTCTAATATAATGAATAAAGTGTCCTGCTTCAAGCATAACTACATGATTAAAATTACATTATAATCAAAAATGATTGATTCTAGTTAAAATGGTATAAAGCTACTCAAAAAGTCAATAAATGAAAAAATAATCCAGTCGCTAATTCATGCCGTTGCAAAACTGTCATTGTAAGAAAACAAATGTGATATTTTATGAAATCCAACTTTCTGTGTAGACAGCAATGCAACTGACATGTTCAAAGAAAGAAAGTCATATGGGTTTGGAACAACATGAGGTTCAACTGTTGAATAAAAACTTTATTCAAAAAAAAATAACAACTTTATTCAACAATTTCTTCTCTTTCCATATCAGTCTACAACACACGTTCACAAGAGTACCATGATGCATTCACACAAAAAAAGTATTCTCGTAGCTTCATAAAACACTTTAGACTCAAACTATTCAAGACAGCTAAAAGAAATTAATTCAGTGTAAAAAATAAATATTTTTTAAATATTAATAAGTATTAAAGCAATAAAAATGATTGCTTTCATTGTGCTCTTAATTTAGATGTAGTGGGTTTTAAGTGCTACAAATGCATCTGTAAGGGTTGGTCAGTATAATTATGTAGTGTTTTTCACTGTTGATATCTTATTGAAAAGTTATCACAATTTTGTTTTTATGTTTTAATTTTTGTCTGTATCAATTTTTGTATTTTTGCTCTTAAACTTTAAAATAATGTGCCCATGTTATAAATTTAGTTATTTAACATTCACAAATCTAATTATAATCAAGCTATGAAATATTACAGATGTCAAAGTACTGTTACTCTTTCTTCTGTATTAAATGCTCACACATACCTTTTTCTAAAAGATGACAGATTGAAAGCAGTCTGTGAGTTATGACGGAAAATTAGAATAATATTACTATTGTCTCCAGTCTCCCATAATTAATGTGTAATTACAGTATTCCTTGCTTGTTATTACTATAATAATTAATTGTAATAGCATGGTGTGTGACATTCTAATTGAATATCTTTGTCCTGCAGTAATACAATGCATGGCAACTGAAAGCAAACAGTTATATATAAGCACATCTTTTCAGTTCTGATGGATCATTTCCGTCCAATTGCTTCCCAGGAGTGAATCGGTGTTGTATGGACACATTTGGGTGAGATGGGAGGAATCTTCCCCGTGTGTTAAGAGGAAGCGGTTCAACACGCTCCAGTGACAGCACGTCTGTCACAATACAAACGGCCTCTGCCGTATATCAAGCAGGCAGCCTGACTTAAGGACGCGACTATCGTCTGGCTTTTATTACGCACTGCACTTGACAAAGAACAGCATTCTCCCCTGAAATTCACGGCCACCTCACTCCACAATATGTGTTGTGCTTCCCCAAGGTTATAATAAGAATTTATTCTCCCCCTCCCTCTGTTGATAGGTTGGAGGGAAGCCGATGATGTATGAGCCATCGTGTGTTATTTATTTGCCAAACTCTCCCAGATGTGGGGCTATCATTTATCTACTGACAAATCAAACCTTCTAAACAACCTCTGCTGTGACCCCAGCCGGAGCGGAGCAGTGCTGCTGGTACACACACACACACACACACACACACACACACTGATACCTCTGCTCTGACCCCAGCCAGCGGAGCAGTGCTGCACACACACACACACACACACACTGATACCTCTGCTGTGACCCCAGCCGGAGCGGAGCAGTGCTGCTGGTACACACACACACACACACACACACACACTGATACCTCTGCTGTGACCCCAGCCAGAGCAGAGCAGTGTTGCTGGTACACACACACACACACACACACACACACGCACACACACACTGATTCCTCTGCTGTGACCCCAGCCAGAGCGGAGCAGTGTTGCTGGTACACACACACACACACACACACACACACACGCACACACACACTGATTCCTCTGCTGTGACCCCAGCCAGAGCGGAGCATTGTTGCTGGTACACACACACATACACACACTGATACCTCTGTTGTGACCCCAGCCAGAGCACAGGCACCGGCTGGTCAGGTCACACACACACACACATATACGTCTCATGCTCATGCACAACAACAACAACATGCAATTTCAAACCTTCTTAAGATATATTGAAAACTGGAGCTAGCTGTCACATATTTTACTCCAGTGAATATGTACTGTATCAATGTAGTTTTATTTATGAAAATTAATTTCTGGAGAGGCACATACCTTACAGTCTTGATAGTCTGATATTGCTTGGGAAAACAGACACAGCTCATTGAACACATGTATCAGGCATGTTGCCACACAGTATAAAGTAAGCTGTCACATTGGAATTTATCAAATTTTACGACATCAAAATTACATAAAATTATAGGTTTTCCACAAAAAAATTCATAGTTAAACAATTATGAAACACAAAACCCTAAACATAAAATAACGCATATAAAAATGTCAATCTAATGCTCTGACCAAAAATAATAATAATGAAATTCAACTAAATGGACATTTAAAACAACTTGTCACAATAAATGTGACAATTTTACATCAACTGCTACAAAAATATGATGATACAACTTTATGATGTGAAAAATAAGTACATTTAAGCATATTTTAAAGAGAATATAGAAGATTGTGGAAATAATATATGTAAGATACAGTATTAATATTTATGGAAATAGTAATTATGTATTGTTCAGACAATTAGTGGCATGTTAAATTGAATTAAATTAATATTAATATTTGAAATATGGTTAAAATGTACTGCTGACAAGCATTTATGATGAACTAAAATATACTTTAATGTGAAGTCTAATGAAACTTGTGTCATGTTTTTAAATATATTTGTAATTAAACATTTATGTATATTTGTAATTAAACATAATGATGTTGTAATTTAAAATACCTTCAGTGTAATATCAAATAACACATTACAGTTAAAATTATGATCAAGTACTTTGCATATTATACTATATTGTTAGTCAACAGATCAAAATATATGTGCTTCTTTAAAGCATGACAAAAGATTATCAAAACATAATAAACAATTATTACGCAGTGCACTTTTTATTATTTTATTTATTTATGTTAAGAAGCGGTCATGAAGGTCTCCTCTTCACTCTGCTGACCCACGACTGCACACCGTCACACAGCTCCAACCTCTTCATTAAGTTTGCGGATGACACGACTGTGGTGGGTCTCATCAGCAACAGAGATGAGACAAACTACAGGAGCGAGGTGAGCTGCCTGGCCGGGTGGTGCAGGGACAACAATCTCTCTCTGAATGTGGAGAAGACGAAGGAGATTGTTGTTGACTTCAGGAGAGTGCACACTCTGCATGCTCCTCTGACCATCAATGGTGCGACCGTGGAGAGAGTGAGCAGCACCAAGTTCCTGGGTGTACACATCACAGAGGACCTCTCCTGGACTAACAACACTGCAGCACTGGCCAAGAAAGCACAACAGCGTCTCTACTTCCTCCGCAAACTCAGAAGAGCCAGAGCCCCGGCCCCCATCATGTGCACCTTCTACAGAGGCACCATCGAGAGCATTCTGACTAGCTGCATCACTGTGTGGTATGGCACCTGCAACGTGTCCTGCCGCAAGTCCCTTCAACGGATAGTGAGAGCAGCTGAGAAGATCGTTGGTGTCTCTCTCCCCTCCCTCCAGGACATTTACAGCACCCGTCTCACCCGCAAAGCCCTCTGCATTGCAGGTGATCCCACCCACCCGACACACAGCTTCTTCAGTCTGCTGCCATCAGGGAGGAGACTGCGGAGTCTCCAGGCGAGGACCAGCAGACTGAAGGACAGCTTCATCCATCAGACTGTCAGGAAGCTGAACTCCCTCCCGTCCTTGCCCCCCTCCCCTCTTTTACCCCACGCAACCACTGAACTCTGCCCCCCCCCCCCCCCCCCACACACACACACACCACACACCCACACACACACATACATACACACACACTGTGACCAGCACCAGTCACTTTGTACAGCATTGGACTGACCTCATTCAACTACCTCTTCTGACAGTCTGAATAAAGACTGCTCTTTGTCACTTTAAATAGAATAGACTTAATAAGTTCTTTGCACTACACCACTTATATTCTGCACTGTTTGTTTGTTTGTTTATCTCACTGGTTTGCACTCTATCTACCATGTGCCTTATGCCACTTTATCCATTTTTTATATTATTTTATTTTTTTCTACATGTCCTTATTTGCATATTTGTAATAGTTGCATTTTGTGTACGTATATATATATATATATGTATATATATTTGATTTGTACTTATCTGTATTTTTACGTTCTACTGTTTGTGTTTAGTGTTATCTGTATGCACCAGGGAGTAAGAGAGTAACGCAATTTCAATTCTCTGTATGTATGTACGGTACATGTGGCAGAATTGACAATAAAGCTGACTTTGACTTTGACTTTGACTTGACTTTTGAAAATGTACTCTTTTTAAGTGCGCTAGCATTTTTTATATATTAATTTAACATAACTGCAAGTAGCCTACAGTTTTTAAAAAGTATACTTTTAAGATTTGAAGTACTCTACGAGTCCACATTCAATAAAATTCAGCTCATTGTAATTATACTAAATATTCTAATTTTGTATAATTTCGAACTAAAAGCCAAAATATAAAACCATTGCAAAGCAAAATGAACATTTGTGTAATTGCTGCAAAATGTTATAATTACTTAAATTTAGCTCTTGTGACGACGTATACATCCCATACACAACACACACACACACACACACACACACACCCCTAACAGAGAGCTAAAGAGATCCAAACACACACTCATATGAATAAACCTTTATTGTATAACTTACAAGAAAAAAACAATTTTATAGATATTTTTAGAACACCATATTCCTTAATTTTACACTGCAGTCAGGCACAGTGAGCCACTCTGTGATTCTGTGCATTCATCTAACCGTAGTTATATTTGTGCTCAGTGTCGGCTTCGTCCCAGTCAGCATATCTCGGCAGGACATTAGGGTCCTCCCTGATGGGGTCTCCAGTGACCTCCGGTGCTTTGTGCTGATGGGGCAGGAAGAGACGGCTAGTCTGAGGAACAAACTCCAGCCCTGAGGGGTGAGAGACTGACGTCTGAGTGCTCTGAAGCAGAACCACACAGAACACTCTGAGCGTCTGCTGCAGACTCTGTCCGGCTCAGTCTGTTCTGGATTTGGTCTAATCATTTTGCAATTCTAAGTAAGCAGACTGCATTCTTCATTCTTCAAGCATAGTTCTGTCTCTGACTCCAGGAACAAGAAAAGAAGAGCGTGCCAGTAATGAAATGATCATATGTCTCTGTCATGCTTTGAATCTCTGATGAATGCCGTACTGTGATGATAAGCAGCACCCAGGCAGTGAAATAATGATCGATACGACTGTGCAGCGTGAAAGCCCAAAATAATAAACAGCTTTTAAACTCAATGGGCCGAACAGCAAGACAGCACAACAGAAAGAGGAAAAAAAGAGAAAGGTGCACGTGCCTACACATGCCTGCTACAGAATGATTGATTTTTGATTATATAATTAGTCGTAAACAATAATGAAATATCGTAAAAGATAAAAAAAAATGTTTTAAAAGAGTCAAAAATGGGTCTATAAAGATTCAAATGGGCCAGATGGTAATAGTCTAATAATAGACCATAAATAGTTCCAGTCCTGGCTTCTGATTGGTCAATATAGCATTCCAGTCATTCTGCCTGCTTCAATATAGTAAGATCTATGACTTGAAACACCTGTTCTCTGTATTACTGCGCAGCACACGTACTATAGCACATCATCATTTTTGTTCCATAACAAAATTCTGTTATGTCAGGGACTATATCTTCTACTGGTAGGATGCCACTTAAAGAACTTGCTTTATAAAATAAGGTTTAACTAATAATTTGCACTGTTAATAAATGTATTATGAATGTAATAAGGCACTTGAGGCAATACTGTATAAATAAAGATCAAATTAAAAAGATAAAAATAAAAACTTTGAAAATAAATAAAAATAATTGAACACAAAAATATACATATTCTTTTTTTCTCACCTGCATGTCAATGTGACCATTAACCAACATCAGTGAACTGTAGAAATGCAAATGTGTCGTTAATTTTTGAAATATTAACTACAAGTAAATATTTTATTTTAATAATAATATATATATATATATATATATATATATATATATATATATTATAAATAAATAAATATTATATTTTCCCTCAAATTCAGAAGCATGTTTTGCACATTTATTTTTACGACATTTGTGAATATAGTCAAAGCAAAATGGTATGACACAGTAGGATTTTAAGGGGAAAAATGAAAAGAGAATCAATAAATAGAATCAATAAATAATAATCATACCAATATTAAATTATTAATATTTAAATAATTTACTGCCCTTGTATGATTAATATGTAATCATGCAATCAATAAAAAAATTATTGTAATTTGATTATGAGCAATTTAAAATATAATCCTCTAATTACAAGTACTTAATTTTTGTAATCTGATTACATAATACGAGTTACAAGTAATCAGTTTCTACCCAGCACTGACTGTGAATGTACTTTTTTTTTTTTTTTACCTCATCAAGCATAGTGACCGGTATAATAATGAATAGATCCACATTTGTTTCTAACGACTTTAAGCTAAATGACTTAAGTAGTAATATTATCATTTTGGGCAGTTTAATTAAAATGTATCATCATTAAAATCATCATCAATGATTAATAAAAGTAGGCTTTTCTATATCAGATAGCTAGATAGATAGCTAGCTAGCTAGCTAGCTAGATAGCTAGATAGATAGATAGATAGATAGATAGATAGATAGATAGATAGATAGATAGATAGATGGATGGATGGAAGGGATGAATGATTTAATTGATTGATTGATTCATTCATTCATTCATTCATTGATTCATTCAGTTTATTTACTTGTACCAACCGGCTAAAAAGCATTTGACCAGACTTGTTTCTTGTAGGATGAATGTGATAATATGTGAGAAAGGGAAGTGTGAGTATCTGTAACTGTAACACTGCCCCCCACTGCTCACTTCATGCTCTCAAACCGGCCGTGATTGAGAAATCACATCAGCTTTACTCTTTACTCACAGCTTTTTATTTGCAGTTCTACAGTAGATCATAATATTCAAAGCCAATTATGTTGCAAACTGTTGCTGTGTATGCTTTCACTTAAGAAAAAAAAATGAATATTTTATTGACTGGCAATGGAATAAATAACATTTCTAATTAAACTGACAGTTCTTGAAGAATCATCTCTGATGCCAGTGACAGGCAACAAGAACATTTCAAATGACTCCAAAAGACCTGCGTCCAGCTGAACGAGTATCTGAACATAGCTACATGGCATCGAGGCTTTTTCTGTTGGTTTGTTAAAAGCAGGGGACCTCATGTACAACCAACATAAATAGATTCTGGTGTTCCAACTAGACTCAGAATACTCTTGGATGAAATATCGGCTTTGCACTAAAAACACAAACAAAACGACTGTTGCGCTTGCAGCCAAACTCAATATTTTTCTTTGGTGAATGCGAGTTCTACGATCAAATGTGACCCTGGAGTAACTGTAGCTCGCATCAGAGGCGAACAGCAGTTTTTCCTTTAATTTGTTGAAAGAGTGTGAAGCTCAAGGTCTTGTTTGTACCGCTGGAAAATATGAAGCGAAGGTCATCACCTGAGACTCTAGCGGAGAAGCTCAGAGATGATACTGAAGGATTTCACCTTAACGCCTCCTGAGAGCAGAGCGTGAAGCAATTACTACCAAATGTTAGAGCCATTGTTCTTACCGACAATCTCTTACGTTGCAAAGCCCTGGAGACTTGGTGCTGTGTGCGGCAGGTAGCCATAGCAACTAAATCTTCTACTTTATCTCTAAAAGTTTTAAGATCACAAATCTGTTTTTACTGGATGGAAAACGTATAAATGAGGTCTGTCGAAAAACATGCTGCCAGAGTTCAGAGAAACAGTGAACAGTTTCCATACAAGTTAGAGAGCAAAATGCAAGTAATGGATTTCATCATGTTTGGCACAGAAACATGTGACTAAACAGAAGAAAGAAATAACATCAGGTCTATTGGAATCAAAGCACTGGAGCTCCCTTCTCTTTCCACGACAGGAAAAATCGTATAATGGATATTGTTAGTTCAAGAATGTGATTGGCGTATAAATTCACTGCCTCTGATTGATGTCTTATTAAGACACGTCCAACACGGCTAATACGCAAAATCCCAACTGGCAAAGTCTCTGAATATCACATTACATTTTCAAATAATTTCTTCTGGCCTGCGAGCACAGCTTTGAATCAGTGTCAATATTTGTCAGGGGACAGTAAATGCCATTGCGGGGTAGTTATTCATCGGTAAGTGTCCCGCAGTGAATAACGTGTCCCGCCTCGGCTTTGTATCACTGTTCCAAACGCTCATCGCTGACAATGGATGTGTTGGCTGTATTAAGCTGTCACTCACCACATCCCTTGTTGAGACGCACAAGCAAGACTGACACAATTATATCCCGTCCTTCACAACTGAGAGCAACACAGTCAATATTTGGCTGGTGGAGAGCGCGCTTTTGATTTGTGATTACTGTAATTCATATGCAGCAGGATCAGAGCAACTCAATGGGATGTTATCCACACAAAGACAGGGCATTTAACATCGTTCAGTTTGATGGCTCACGCAGTGGAATTTGTGAACGGTGACGATACGTCTGCGTTCTGAAGCACATAATGGACTAAATGTGTGAGACAACTGATATCAGTCATTCATTATATAAAAAACCTTTTTACCAGTTCTTCACTTGCAGCCTAGTGAACTCATGTCAAACCAGTGGTTCCATAAAGAACCTTTAACATCCATGGAATATTTAAATTGCACAAAAGGTTCTTTATTGTGGAAAAGTGTTCTTTAGATTATTAAAAATGTTCTTCACACTATGAAAAGCATGGTTCTTATAATAACTGTTCAATGAAAGGTTCTTTGGGGAACTGAAAATGGTTCTTCTGTGTTATCACTAAAACTTCATGGGAACATGGATGCTATAGATTCAACCAAGTTTTCGGTCTGGATTTACAAAAATATTTTCGGGTTTAAGAAGTGATTCAACATTGCATCAACTACTGATGAACACATACATTTTTATTTGTATTATCACTCAGTGTGTTATTTACCCATGTATTACTGTCTTTGGAAGGCTTCTTTTTTTATACATATTAAAATGCAACAATTCAGGTTATTTCTTATTTACATGTAATGCAGGAAATATTAATAATGCAGGAATAATTAAGGATCACATTTGCATGTTCACCGCTTTAATTAATTATTAGTTCTCTGGCGTTGGTTAATGGTCACACGACTGTTACTTTACAAGTAAACAAATACATTTTTTTAGTTTTTTATTTTGATTGTTATTTTAAAATGATTTATTTTAATTTTAAATGTTTATGCTTTAATTAATTATTAGCTTTTCATTAAACTCACTAATGGTTAGAGACCATCTGCGTTACTTTACAAGCCCCAGTTTGGGAAACCTTGCAGGAATTGTAAGTAATGGGGCAGTCGTGGCCTAATGGTTAGAATACCAGACTCTGAGGTAATCGAAAGGTTGTGAGTGCCGCAGCATCGAGTGCCCACTCCAGTCCAGCAGGAATTGTAGGTGGGGGGAGTGAACTGTGCTGTGTGTCCAGCGCTGCACTTCCACCATCAATACCACGATGCAGAGCACAAATGCCCTTGAGCGAGACACCGAACCCCCAACTGCTCCCCAGGTGCCGCAGCATAAATACCATGCCCACTGCTCCGGGTGTGTGTTTGCTGTGTGTGTGCTCTTGGCCATGGGATAAATGCAGAGCACACTTTCACTTTCGTATTCCTGTATTTCCTGCTGTGAGAAACATACCATACTTGGCCATTAATGCACTTCAGTTTTTAACAACAACTTTCGTATGCTTATTTCCTGCTTGAGAATATATTTTCTTACTTTCTATTTTTATGCACTTATTTTGTTACAAGATTATCAATGAATGGAATATATTTTTTACTTTCTATGTTTGAATATCAGTATTCAAAAGATTATCTTGTAAAAGTTAAATCTGATTATATATACCACAAAAGTTAGTTCAAAAGTAATCTAAAAGTTGTCAGGTATATTTGTAGTACCACAAAAGCCAATAATACATAATGGGTAGCACAGGTATATTTGTAGATTTTTCTTTTAGCCAAAAATAATACAATTTTGTCATGTAATTTGGAATCAAAATGATGCCGGTGTCCAAATTTTTCTTTTAGCCAAAAATCGGTCAATTTTGTCATGAAAATGGTTATAAATATTTGGAATCAGTAAAAACAGAAACAAAAACTGCCGGGTCCAAATTCGAGCCCGGTCAAAACATGAAAATGGTTATAAATAGTACACCAAATAAAAACAGAAACAAAAACTTTGGCGTGCGTTGTATTAATACGCAAAACTTGACGTGTTTGGCGTGCATATATGATACGCAGTTTCCGTTTCCACGTACATATGATACGCATCTACCCCACAACCCTAATTCTACCCATTGCGTAGCATATACACGCCAAAGTCCATTTTTGCTTATAAATACCACGGGTTTTTGTTTTTATTTGGCGTACTATTTATATGCACTTTCATGAGATCGGATTGGCAAATTCTTAAGCATATATTTTATAGACTATTGATCACTGTTTCATAATCACAATGCATTAGTCAAGGGTTACAAGTCATTAGGATACAAGACACAATGATATCCATAATGCTATGCTGAGACAGCTAGTAAGTGTAAAGATATTGTGTTTATGTGTACGTTGTTCTAAAGCAGCCTAGACAAATACATTATAAAAAGGCTTATGCTAACTCTTCCAAGTAATGTGCCCTTACATTTATATTTATGCATTTGGCAGACCTGCTCTTTACAGTGATCCGCAGTATGCAGTGTATTCACACTATGTGTGTTCCCAGGGAATCAAACCCACTACTCTGGCATTGTTAGCACTGTGTTAAATGTTTATGAAGACATATATTAAACATGACAAAAACAAGAGGTTAACAGCAATCCACAAAGCCACAAAACAACTGACAACATTAAGATGTACAGTTTATGTCAAAGATATTTATGTGACTTCCCCAGATCTTCTCAGTGCATAATTACATCAGTTTCTGAATTAGCTTTGAAGACAAGCCAGTAATAACGAGTGCTGTTACTGGTTTGTCTTCAAAATAGTGAGCTGTTTATTTACTGATTGACTTCAAAACTACAGTCTAGATTGACAGCCAGTGTCAGGCAAAGGATGTGCAAAGGATCCCTGAAACATTTTATCATGAGTTGTATCGTGACTGATTTCACAACATTAACTGCAGCACAAGAATATTCAGATTAATATCATATACTTATTTTCTACAGTATGTCATATACAGTGAACATGCTAACATGATTTCCATAATCAGATTAAGCTTCCAATTTCGAGAAATCAGATGGCATATTTATATTTACAAAAGCAATAGATTATGTAGTTTCACATAAGCACATGAATATGATGGCCATAACCAGATTAAGCTAATATTCAGTTTAAGGTACAGTATCTTCTGTTACTGCACATTCATTCATATGCATGTCCAAACAAAGGTCATTCTGGGTGATATTATATTCAGATGGTTGGTGAAAAAAAAAAAGGTTTATTTTTCCTCTGGTTAAAAATGAACAAAAACTAAGCAAAAAACATTTAAAAAAAATCAGTATTCAAACCCCAATTCACAACGGATACTCTAATAATAGTAATTTATAATTGAGGCGGTAGGTTGGATTTTGCAGAAAATGTCAGTTTTAAGGTGTTGTCACATTTACCATTGTTCACTGAATGTTTAAGGGCTAAATCCAGTTATTTAAATAGTAATTCACATGATTGGGAATGTTGCATGAGGGCAAACAATATCCACACTTCATTTGTCACATGAATTCGCCAGGTTGACCAACAAAAAGCTTCTGTGTGAGCTGTGCTTCATAAATCACTACACTATTGACAATAAACAACAGACCTTTTTTGCTTGCAATATTTCACCAAAAATTAACTAATGTGATGCTGCTTTACAGTACATCATTCATCTTTTTGTGGTTATGTTTGTAATCAGAAAGAGGACAGACTATGTGTGGGTGGAAGTTCCTACATAAGTGCTTATGCAGTGCAATTACAATCGTTAATTTCAAAACATGTAATGAGTAATCCGAAGGCAATCAAGAGATTACATTACCAAGAAAGTGACATCTAGTTACAAGAAGTAATGCTGCCAACTATTTCTGAACTAAAGTTTAATAATAATATTTTTTGATGTATGACTTTTTCTGATCTGACTAAACAATATACTGTATATATGTTATTGTCAGTATCATGATTGATTGATTGATTGATTGATTGATTGATTGATTGATTGATTCATTCATTCATTGATTGTTATTAATATTTTTAGGTTTAAAACATTAAGATATGTATTTATTTGATGCATGTTACTATAATTTTTCTGTTTCAAGCATTTATTTATTTATTTTATTGCTTGCTTGATGCATGTTACTAGCATTTTTCCATTTCAAATGTTTGTTTGTTTGTTTGTATGTTTGTTTGATGTACCATTTTCTGTTTCAAACGTTTGTTTGTAAAACGAATGAAATGTTTGTTATTTATTTATTTATTTGTTTGTTTGTTTGTCTGTTTGTTTGATGCATGTTACTATCATTTATCCATTTCAAATGTTTGTTTGTTTGTTTGTTTGTTTGTTTGTTTGATGTATCATCTTCTGTTTCAAACGTTTGTTTATTTATTTAACATTTTTCTGTTACAAACATTTATTTATTTATTTATGTTGATGCATGTTACTAACATTTTTATGTTTTAAACAGAGATGGCATAAAAAGCCAAAGTTCTGTATATAGTGCACCTTTAAAGACATTGTCAAAAATAACTAAAAATGCAGCATAATGGCAAGAGTGAACATCTCCTGTTTCCAGGAGAAATTAATATGCATTATTCAGTATTCAGAATATGCTGGTTACTTTTATAGGCCTACACGTATTAAATAGCAGTGAATATGCAAACATGTCTTTTCTCAGAAAAAAAAAAGGACCTTTATCGGAAAATGATATGTATGTTAACACGGTCAATGTGATGTGAAAAGGAATCCATTTAAAATCTAAACATTATCATGAGTTTGCCAGTCCTTAGTGCATCTATTATGACAATCCAGTCATCTATTAAATATGACATTCATTAATCAACTATTTAACCCAGCTTTAAACAGCCTTAGAAGGAAGGAATATTAAATGTGCAACATAAACTTCAGTAAGAGCTGATGTCAGGCAACTGTTTTTCAGGAGGCTCAGAGACAGGGGGCTGTAATGGAAACAAATGAAGAGGTATAAGCATGGAGACAAATCCATATTTCTCTCCGTCTTGCTCCCTCTGGAACAGTGGCTCCCTTGATGTGTCTAATCAATCATAGGCAAGCTGCCGACATCATCAGTGCCAATCCAGTCTGTGGCAAAATTGCTGTGCCATTCACGATTAGCTGCATGCAAACAGTAGCTCTCATGTAGGTCAGCAGCTCTTTTGTGTTTCTACCCTTTCTATACATTACTTGTATTTGTTCATACATTCAGCCTCTTTTGTTCCTATTAAATACACACAAACCCTTAAGTTCACACATTCTACTCCTAGTATTAGACATTATTACCAGCTTTAGACAAGCATGTCATTAAATCTGCACTTTAAAATGCTTGACAAATGCAGTGCAGTAACCGAGCTCCACAGTCTTTTAAAATTAAAATTGCTCATAACATATTTTTTTTCCTCAGGAATTAAGGTGAACTGATAAATACAGTGATTAAAGACACCTTAGGAACCCTTAAAGTCAATTAAGGTTAGAACACCAATCAAGTGTAGAGAAAGCACACTGTTTTAAATTAGAGAATGTTAATTTGCCTCCTCCACCTCAGAACAATAAAAACACGAGGCTGTGCACTTTTAGTAAAAGAAGAAAGCTTTTTCTCGTGTTGCTATGGCAACACAGACCATACAACACACAATCTCTCGACTTCACAACATTCTCTACCACCAGAGCTAGTGCAGACCATCGGTATGTTGTAGTAAGACTGCAGCCCCAGAGGCTGAATTTCTCGTGCAATACCTCCCACCATACTCACCATTTCTCAGTTCTTTTCGGCATATTCAGCCCTTTGTGCGCATGCCTCTTGTGCACCTCATGTGATGAGATTGAGCAGGGATGGATGAAGGCGCTTCTTCCCTCGATGTCTGGCAAGGGAAGATAGCTGTGATGTTGACATACCTCTCTCTATCTCTGTATTATCTGTTACACACTTCCTTCAGACACTTTCAGAATCTGGAAATGATGACGCTACAAAAACTATTGCTTAAAATTATTAAACATCGGTCTAGTTATTTTAAGATTTGCTCTGTGCTTCCAGATCTCTCTTGTTTACTGTAGTGAAAAATAAAATAAAAAAATCCATTGCAACATTATTTATAAATTAAGTATTTGCATTATACATTTTGTATATTGATTTGAACAATCTGATCTTATACACTCTTAAAAATAAAGGTGCTTCACGATGCCATAAAGAATAACCTTTTTGTCTAAATGGTTCCAGTGTGTAGTTGGTTAAAACACCTTCTTAAAAATTCCATGAATGAAGTGTGTAAAACACCTTCTTAAAAGATTCCATAAAACACCTTCTTAAAATTTTGATTCAATAAAAACATCAACATCTGAAGTTTCGGTTGCAGTGCTTCACCTTTCAGGATATATGAGTTTCACAAAAGGTTCTTTGTGGTGAAAGAAGTTAAATATTTTGTTAAAACCAGACTAGTTTGAAAAATTGTGTGATTATAAAAAGGTAAGAAAGAGATGGTTTGGAAAAAACTTAAAGAACCTTTGACTGATGGTTCTTTGTGGAACCAAAAAATGTTCTTCTATGGCATCGCTTGAAGAACCTTTAGAAGAACCTTTATTTTTAAGAGTGTATCTTTAGTATAATTGAGATCTCTGTATACATTGAATATATTTTGCATTTTAATTGTTACAATTTTAGTAATTTATTACTTTAGTAGTTTTGCCATTTTTGTTGTCAACATTATTTATAAATTATTTTTTTTTTTTTACTGTAATAACCCTATCCCATGTATTGAAAAATCACAGATACTTTCACATTATTTGATATATTGATATGTTTAGAAAGAAAAATTATACAGTTTTTGCCCGTTGCTTGAACACATTTTGCAAAATTGCTCATTTGCCAAAACTCTAAACACAAGTAAACATGACACAACACTGGGAAATTACCATACATCTGTGCCAAATTGAAACTTACTCTCAAAATAAACTCTGCTATCAAAACCTAACATTCCTTTGTCAAAATGTAACTCTGTTGACAAAATGACACACGCATCATATGCAAACACTTTCAGATAGGGGGAACACACTAGTCTACTTTGTATAAAACCTGCAGTTTTGATTTTCATTGTTTATTCAGAAGGCAATTTTCAGGAGATACATTTTCAAACAACCAAAAAAGCAAATAGGCCTCAATATTGTACATAACTGTAACACCATGAATTTCAAAAAAAAAAAAAAAAAAAAAAAATTAAAAGATTCCATAAAACACCTCCTTAAAACATTAAACACAAAAAACATGACATAACGTGGGCTCAATCCCGCCGTCTGTTGGGGTCTGGCCACATCTCGACATCAACATGTCTTCTCTAGGCACCGGGGAAAATATCCTCTTGCATGTCGTTTCACATAAGGTTCTTTGTGGTGAAAGAAGGTTCATGGATTCAGATTATAAAAAGGTAAGAAAGATATGGTTCACCTTTCGCCGCACTGCCTGGTTCATTGCCTGCAGAAATGGTTCTTCTATGCGGGCATCGCTTGGTTAGAAGAACCTATATTTTTAAGAGTGCCATCTCCAAGGAAAAAAATTCCTCTATAGGGTTTAAAAATGGTGAGATACTATTAAGGGGGCAAGTATACCACTTCAAATTGATTGTGGTTGGTGAACCAGGCCTGGACCAGAGCAGCCCGATGGAAACTGACATTATCCCATATCACCACAAACCTGGGCTATCTGGTCTGTTCTGTACTACTTTATTAGTTTTGCCAGTCTATAGCATCTAGAAATGTGAGTTATATTATTATTATTATTATGTTGGCTATTGTACTGTAATAACCCTATCCCAGTTTTGATGAAAAATCACAGATACTTGCAGAAGCCGTCGAAGGCATTATTTGATATATTGATGGCGGCACATAATGTGCCCTCCACTAATATTTCCCCCACCTGCCCTGGGACGTGAGCAAAGGCACAATTGCCCTTTGCCAATTATCTGCATTGTTTATCCTTTTGATCTTTCACTCAAAAAATTCACAAAATTCTAACCTATCGTCTTGTTAAAACAATTGTCAGGTCGAAAAGCTTCATCATGATGAAATAAATGTTTTTCTCCAATGAATTCATGGCCACAATTGTGCAGCTTCTTATGAGTAAAATGGCCAAGATTCTCTGTAAAAAACTACAGTATATTCCCATTCATATTTACATTTTTTAGCACACCAGGGTGTACTACAGTGCTACACATATTGTCCAGAACCCTCACCCCATCACACAGGTACTTTCTGTTCCAGAGGATTATAGCTCTCAGAATGGTCAAATTCCCTTAATCATCCATGTGGTACTGATATGGTACTGATTGAAGAAAAAGAGCTGCTTGGATTTCACCAATAGTATTGTAAATGTAAAGGACAGTTACACTTACCCGTAAAACATATTCAGCTCGAATTTTGACCCTGTCACTGTTCCTCTCAAATGGGACTCTGTAGAGCTGTTCCAATCAACTAAATGGTGATGCTGTGTTTTCCCAAGATGCGTCTGAAAGAGGATGGTGGTATGCTCACATGGTTATGTGTTTTTGAACACTTGCCTGACTCTGCAAGTATTTTCTGTCGTGCAGAGCTGGTGGAGACGGATGGCATTGTCTGAAACCTACAAAAATATATACATCAGACAGCAGGTCCACAACGGCAAGTTTCTGCTGTTGTGTGAACATGTTGTTCGGGAGGGTTTGGCGACTCACTCATCCCCCAGAAGGTCTTCCAGAAAAGTCATTCAGACACGACTAGAGAAATACAACCACAATTGTGGCATCGGTTTGCTTATTTTTCTTACAGTACTTTACTGTATATATTTATCAGCAAACCCACCAGATCCACTGTACAACACTACAAACAGGGTACTTCAATATAAAAAAGTATCATGGTATGTTTCACAAAAACTACCACTTTGGATCTTTGCAAAAGGAGCATGTTGTGGGCCTGTTTTAGCACCCTGCAATACCCTGTGAACACTTGGCATATGGATTCTATCAAATACCAACATGTGATATAAAAAATCAAAACCTCGAACAGTGCTATAAAAACCATCTGAGTAGAGTAGAAGGTAGAGAGGTGAAGACATATGGGCCGTTTTTGGATTTCCACCAGGACAACAATCCAAAACAAACATAAAAATCGGAATGTCACGGAGCACTTATTACAGATGCCATTGCTGTCTCTGTGAAGTGGCTAGATGTGGGTGGACTCTCTGCCCAGCTTCCCTCATAGTCAGGCCATGGTTGAAGAGAAGAAGCATGACATGGTCCACCAAAGTTGCTCTTATATGAAGGATCAGAAATATGGGTCCGTATGGCCTCTTCGATGGTCTTCGACCTCCTCCTCCTCCTCCTCCTCCTCTTCCTCCTCCTCTTCCTCTTCCTCCTCCTCTTCCTCTTGCTCTCCCTCCATCCATGCTTGCAAAGTTCTTGAAATCAGGCATTATAGGAGAAAACTCAGAGGGCTTTTTGTAGTTGGCTAATTGGTGTTCAGTTTTGCAAGTGGGAAAAGGAGTGCAATAATTGGGTGCTTCAGGTGTGTATTTGAGTGGTTGCAATTACCCGATGTGTTTTGTATTTTGATAATGTGTTTTCCAAATGGCACAATGAGATTTCATTTTTGAACGAAGTGTCTTATGTATGAAATAGAGTGTAGTTGCAGGACCATGTGTGTTGCATAAAGGAGTAAGTGTGTTGCATAAAAAGGATTGATTTATTTTCACAGCCGCCTTTGGTAGATGCAAAGCAGCGCTTTTGTTTAAGGCCAATATTATGGAGGACACTGTACATGTTGAGGTATGGTAACAAAAGCTTCAAGTTGTGTTACTTTAGTCTAACTGGGTCTATAGTGTTCAAGCAACGGGCAAAAATTAAATGTATGTTTTTCTTTTATTTATTTATTAATTTGTTTGTTTGTTTGTTTGTTTAGTTAGTTAGTCATTTAGCAGACGCTTTATCAATGTCAGCACATTTCATTCATATTTCACATTCACAATATCATGTCCCCTTAATCTCCATTACATTTCAATGTTTTTTTTTTAAATATGTAAACAAACAAATAAAGCCTACCTTACTTTTGCTTTCACTGAAGTAAAAAATTTAAATATGATTATCAGTCTATGTACCAAATGCACTATAAAATGCTTCTACATAACATTGTTTTCAATGAATGCAATTTAAGTAAAAAAAGTTTAATGTAAACATTAACATGAATAGAATGTATTTGTTATGGCCCCCTGTGTGTGTGTGTGTGTGTGTGTGTGTGTGTGTGTGTGTGTGTGTGTGTGTGTGTGTGTGTGTGTGTGTGTGTGTGTGTGTGTGTGTGTGTGTGTGTGTGTGTGTGTGTGTGTGTGTGTGTGTGTGTGTGTGTGTGTGTGTGTGTGTGTCATAGATATATGCATAAGTTTATTCAGCCTTACCAAAATAGAAAAATAGTCACTCCCGCTCTCTTGTTTTTTTCATTTCTCATCTTCTTGAGAAAGCAATTCAAAATGTGTGTTTTTTTTTTTTTTTTCCCTCAGACATGGTGAATGTTTAATGCACACACCAGGCAGATGAGTGTCTCATTAGGGAGTGGAAGGCTAGTGTTGCTTTACGGTTCTGTTCTGACTCTGTTTTAATTACGCGGGGGGAAACAGTGTGGCTGGTGGCAGTTGAGTGATTAGGCTTGCGGGCAGGCAGAGCCCTGGGGCCTGTCATTATTATGCTCATTCAACTCAGCTCTAATGAAAAAGTCAACTCAACACCAGTTCTGTTCTCCAGAACAAGAGCTCATGGCAGGAGCGCTGTGTGTGTCTTGCTGGCTGCAGTCAGTGGGGTACATCGAATACTTAGGACTTTTATAGTAGTAGAATAGTAGGACTTTTTGCTTTTTACATTAACACACCAAAAGTAGTCATTACAAGCATGTAAGATAATAGTAACTATAATATTTTTCACATTCAAATCATAAAGGCAAAGAAGTAAATTTGTTACAATTGTTCTTATTTCAGGTAGAGTTCAAACACTCATCAATTATTAATTTGATTTCAGCTCTTCATTTTATTCCTGTTCTTTGTTATACACAGAGGTGGGTAAGTACCCAAAAACTGTACTCAAGTAAAAGTAAAAGTATTTATAGAAATATTTACTCAAGTAAATGTAAAAGTAATAGTCTGAATAGTTACTTGAGTAAGAGTAAAAAAGTATCGGATAAAAAAACTACTTAAGTAGTTAGTTACTAGTTACTTTGGATCATATACTATTTTTATTTGTATATCTATATGTGTGTGTTTGTGTGTGTGTGTGTGTGTGTATATAAATATATATCTGTATATTGTGACGGGAGGAGCAAACGACAGACACATTTTTATTTAGAAATAATAAAATATATAGATACATCTGGTGTCCTCGTCGTTTATGTAAGTGTTCTGGAAGGAAGGGTCCAGGTAAGGGGCGGAGTCCGGTGGCCGCACGCGCTCCCCACCTGGGCCCGGGGGCGCGAGGGCGGCGGCTTCGTCCTCCTATGGGCCCGCGGCGTGTGTACGGCCCGGCATCCTGTGTGTGTGCTCCCTTCCTGTGTGTGTGTGTGTGTGTGCCTCATATAAATATAAGCACCCCTCCTCTCTCACACACCCACTCCAGTCGGGAGCCTGGTGAAGGGCGGCGATTAAGGGACGGGGATATATAGGGGGGAGGCATATATATATATATATAATTTTTTTATGTATTTTATTTCAGTGATGCAAATCAGAATTTTCATCAGCCTTTACGCCAGTCTTCAGTGTCACATAATCCTTCAGAAATCATTCCAATATGTTGATTTATTATCAATGCTGTTCTTTTTAGCTTTCTATTCATCAAAGAATCCTGAACAAAATGTCACAGGTTCCAAAAAATATTAAGCAGCAAAACGTCTCGGTTACGTATGTAACCCTCGTTCCCTGAAGGAGGGAACGGAGACGTCACGTCGGGTGACCGACGAATTGGGATCTCGCTTAGAGAGACCAATCCACTTCGAGTGTAACTAAACGAGCCAATGCACATTGGCATGCGATTATTGCATCCAGCTGCTGCTGATCACAGCGTAAGTATAAGTAGGCAGCAGGTGCAGCACATATTCAGGTTTTCGCTGAGGAGCCGAGCCGGTGACCCGGCCGCTCAGCAGTGGTACAGCAGCCGTGGTGACGGGACGTGATCAGGGAACAGGGTTACATACGTGCAGTCGGTCACTCCGAGTCACGTCAGACGTACCAAAAACGGATACTGCCCCTTCCAGTGTCCTGTGGAAGCCTCCTGCGCCCGCTAAGTCAGGGCTTCACAAGAAGCAGTTACTGTTGCTATGGCACTCAGTAAGACTGGATAACACTGGGAAAACGTACCCGTTTTTGCTGTGGAAGCCCATCCTTCCCGAAGGAGGTTCAGAAGCACTTATGCATATGAACAACCCGTGATTGTAGCCTCCAGAATGGGGAAACATGGGCTCTGAGGCTATACCGTGGACTTTACACATATGAGATCCAATTAGGTCTCTACATATGGACCCCAGCCCTCTACCGGTTCTCACAGATTCATCGAGTGAGGGCGCCAGACGCTCCGCCACGTCTGGCTGCCGAGGGGACGGAGGAGCTCGACAGGGTCTACAGTACGGACTCTCTGGAGCAGTTTTAGCAAGCCGACCCGAAACCGGAGCCTCTCAGTGCTTCTACCCGTTTGAGGTGAGAACACAGGAGGAGACCGGTTCCACACGAAGGCTATAGAATCTAGCGAACGTGTTAGGGGTCGCCCAAACCGCAGCTCTACAAATATCTGCCAGCGAGGCGCCACGAGCCAACGCCCAGGAAGATGCAACACTTCTAGTAGAGTGGACTCTCAACCTGAATGGGCAGGGCACACCCTGTGCCTGATAAGCCAGGGTGATGGCGTCCACTATCCAGTGGGCCATCCCCTGCTTGGAGACGGCATTCCCTTCTGCCGGCCTCCGTGACAGATAAAGAGCTGGTCTGAGGCCTCTTGCTCTTCCGCTCACCGCCAGGTTTGACGGGGGCCAGGACGGGCGGGGCGGCCTGCCTACACCCAGCTCAACGGCACCACTTCTGGAGGCTGCTGCGGATTCCCTTCTGCCGGCCTCCGTGCGGGAGCGAGGACGGACGCAGGGGGCCGCCCTCGGCGACGAGTAGGCTGGGGCGCTGCAGCCAGCGGACGGGTGGAGGCACGGGCGGGGCGGCCTGCCTACAGCTGCCCGCTGGCTCAACGCAGGACGTTTTGGATCGCCTGGAGGCAGTCTGCTCCTAAGCAGCCGAGAACTGCTGGGCCATGTTCTGACGAGCAGGCAACTGCATCGCCGAAGAGGCCAGGGTCTGGGACACAGGGCCCTTGAGGAACCGAACTTTGTCGGCATCCCCATGTCGACCAGACACAGCCAGGTGACGCTCCTGGACCACAAGTGTGGACATCGCACGACCCAGAGACCACGCAATGACCTTCGTCGCTTGTAGCACGAGGCCAAAAGTGGTACAAAGCTCTTTCAGAACTTCTGGATCGTGACCACCCTCGTGCATGTCCCCCAGTGCTTTTAGCCTGAAGAACCTGCAGTAACGCCGTAGCGTAAGGCGGAGGCAGCTTCTCCATGGGTCACTTAAGCATCGCCGAACAGACCAGACGAGTACCTACAGGCCCGGAAGAGGAAGCACGGTTTACCCTGCCGGGTGGAGGCGGTATTAGGACACAACTGCATCGCAACCGACCGCTCCACCGGGGGGGCTCCGAAGCGAAAAGCTGAATATGCGCTGCACCTGCTGCCTACTTATACTTACGCTGTGATCAGCAGCAGCTGGATGCAATAATCGCATGCCAATGTGCATTGGCTCGTTTAGTTACACTCGGAGTGGATCGTTCTCTCTAAGCGAGATCCCAATTTGTCGGTCACCCAACGTGACTCGGAGTGACCGACTGATAGGGAACTGTTTCCAACACTGGTAATAAATCAATATATTAGAATGATTTCTGAAGGATCATATGACTCTTAAAACTGGAGTAACAGCTGATGAAAATTCTGATTTGCATCGCTGAATTTGGGGCAGTTGTGGCCTAATGGATAGCGAGTCGGACTTGTAAGCGGAAAGTTGTGGGTTTGAATCTCAGGTCCGGCAGGGATTGTTGGTGGGGGGAGTATCCTCCTTCAATACCACGACTGAGGTGTCCTTGAGCAAGGCACCGAACCCCCAACTGCTCCCCGGGCGCTGTAACATGGCTGCCCACTGCTCCAAATGTGTGTTCACTTAGGATGGGTTAAATGCAGAGAATACATTTCACTGCTGGTTATATACTCTCTATATAATCGTGTATGTGACAAATAAAAAAATAATCTTAATCTGAATTCAATTATATTTTAAAGTATATTAAGTATGTATTGTATATATATATAACCTCTGACACGGAGAAGAGTGAAAACTCCTCACATGGCTGCTACCGAACATCTGAACATAACGAAACAAATGCACATGACGGATCTTCTTCCGTCTGTTTTGCAAAATTTTAAACAAATGTATATTGTGAAAATAGGCATTCCTCCTGGAACAGGTCGCGCGCCGCCGCTACGCAGAGCTAACGCGGGTTTGGCGGGAGTTCATTTCATACTCTGTGACAGCTTATTTAATGTAGAAATTATACATTGTATTTAATGTATAAGGTACATGTACAACAAACTGGTAATGTCAAAGTGGTATCGTGTACTGTAATCGAATCTATACCTGTGGAACCGTAGACAGCACACGCAGTGTTCATCTAATAAAGATCTTCATAGCTAGCAACCAATAGTCTTTGCAGATTTGCTTTCAATTGACTGTAACTTTGATACAAAGCCACGTCTTCAACACTCTTGATGTTACAACTCTGAGTGAGAACCGCTTCAGACAACTCAGCGCGTGCGGCAGGGAACTGAACGAATCATTCAAACTGATTTGCAAACCGATTCACTGGTTTGATCAAGCCTTTGAACAGAATTGACTCAAAAGAATGAATCATTCGCGAATGGGCATCGCTCATTGCCCAAAGAAAAATAGACGGCGCGTTTGGAATAAATTGAAGCATTTTTAACTTGTATTGCATTAAGATAAAGTAACGAGAGGAACGTCGCCCACAGTAACGAAGTAAAAGTACAATTTTTTTCACTAAAAATGTAAGAGTAAAAGTACCCATCTTTAAATATACTCTAAAAGTATTAGTTACCCAAAAAAATTACTCAAGTAAATGTAACAAAGTAAATGGAACTCGTTACTACCCATCTCTGGAGGTGAGTGAATGCTTGTGTAACATAATTTTAGCTATATTATTGTTCATTTTAGCAGAATAGAGTAGAATTAGTTATGTTCTGTCATCGAACAGAACATTTTTCGAACTGTTTACCTCTCAAGTTTTCCATTTGATATGGTGGCCGTTGTGCTGTGCTGCATTAGCACTGCAGATTAGAATGTAACATTACAAGTCCCATTTAACAAAAATTTGTTTCTCCACCTGTTAAACATCGTTAAGATGGGCAATTTGAGCGATTATAGGTGTATTTTACCATTAAAGTGGCTTTGTTGAGCAGGAGAGGAATAGTGCACAGATCAGGCACCATTTATAAGTAAAAACAGTTCTAAACAAATATGTCAGTGGATTTTGTTGTAAGAGGACAACAGAGAATGGACTTTTTTCACTAGACAAAGTGTTATAACGGACTGGTATTTTGGCCAGAAGTGACGGTTGAAGTTATAATGCCTTAATCAAGGATTTGTTTGTTACAAACACACAGCTTTTTACATCACAAGATGTTAATTGATGGACTGGACTGGAGTGGTATGGATTGCTTGTGGATTGTTGTGATGTTTTTTATCAGCTGTTTGGACTCTCATTCTGATGGCACCCATTCACTTCAGATTATCCATTGGCGAGAAAGTGATGTAATGCTAAAATTATCCAAATCTAACCCGATGAAGCAACAAACTTATCTATCTAGGATGGCCTGAGGGTAAATTTTCAGCAAATTTTCATTTTTGGGTTACTTTAAATAGCCCACAGTTCAGTAAATCACTGAACAAGTTTGAGAGAGTGTAATGAATAATTAATCTGTAAAACGGCTAAAAACTTTTTAAAATTGAAAAAATAATAATAATGATGGCAATAATTTAGCAATTAAAAAATGTCTAGGGTTACTTACGTAACCCATGTTCTCTGAGTAGGGAACGAGACACTGAGTAGCTGACGTAATGGGAACACCCCCCAGGTGTGATGATTGTCTAAAGCCCGTATAGAATCATGCCAATTCATTGGCTAATGGTGCGAGATACCGCCCCTACGTCATACGTAACTGACATAGACTGGCGCTCGTGCCATTTTACCCCTCAGATTTTCCTGTCGTAGAAGCAGGTCGACAGCGTGAGGAGCTTGTCAGCGGACACAACGTCTCATTCCCTACTCAGAGAACATGGGTTACCTAAGTAAACCGAGACGTTCTCTTTCATAGGTTCACTCAATGCTGCGTTGCTGATGAAATGGGAACGATATACCACACAAGCCAAATTAACATGCTGCCAAGTCTGGCCCATTACAGACCAGAACACTAAAACACAGCTGGCTCAAACAGAAAGAACATGGGAGCCAGGAGCCGTGTTCACATCAAGGTTATAGAACCTCACAAAAGTATGGGGAGAGGACCAACCTGCCGCCATACAGATATCCTCCAGGGGAACCCCTCTAAACATAGCTTGGGAGAAGGCGATCCCCCTGGTGGAATGAGCCCTAATGTCTAGAGGTGAAGGCAGACCGTGCACCTCGTAGGCCATCGAAATAGCTTCCCTAACCCAGTGGAAAATCGTGTGCTTTGATGCCGCTAGCCCTCTGCGGCCTGCACCAAAAACACACCAGCAACTCTAGGAACTTACGCCACTGACTGGAACGGTCCACATACATCTTCAGAGCCCTGACATGGCAGAACAGATAAAGAATACTGTCCTCACTCGAAGAGGAGGGAGAGAAAGCCTGCAACAACACCACCCCACGCATAAAGGAGGAGACCAAACGATGTCTACCCAGCGGGACATCGTCTGAGTCCCTTCGAGCAGCAATAGCCGCGAAGTAGACTCTCAGGGTGGTAGTGACCGCTCCAGCCGAAAACTTATCTTGCAGGAACTCCAGCACTAAACCAACTGGGCAGCTGACTGGGTCCACAGCATGAGCCAAGCACTGGGATTCAAAACCCCTCCATTTGGAGGAATAGAGCCTCTTAGTGGATAGGGCCCTGGAACTATTAATGGTCTCACGGACTCCATCCGAGAGATCAAAGGCAATGGGCAACCCCTGATCGGCCATACCCACAACTTCCAGATCTCTGGACGTGGGTGCCAAATTCTGCCCTGGAGCTGACACAACAGGTCTTTCCTGATTGGAATCTCCCATGGATCGCCTTCCAGAAGGGAGACCAACTCCGAGAATCACGTCTGGGAAGGCCAGAATGGGGCTACTAAGAGAAGGTGGACTCCGCACGTCTTCACCCTGCACAAGACCACTGGGATGAGCTTTACTGGAGGGAAAGCATTTTATAGTTTAATGTCCGGCCAGAGGTGCGCTAGAGCATCCATCCCGAAAGAGGTAGGGTGAGAAAGGGAGAACATTGGGTCGACTCCTGAGACGCAAAGAGGTCCACCTCTGCCGCGCTGAATCGTTCCCAAATCTGAGCCACCGTCCGACAGTTCAGCATCCATTCCCCTGACCTGAGTTATTGTCTCAACAAAGTTGGCCGCTATGTTCAGGACCCCTGGGACATGGACCACTCTCAGGGATGAAAATTTTTCCTGTGCCCAAAGGAGGAGTGTCTAGGGTGCGCTACCGGGAGCCTCCATGGTGATTGATGTGTGACACCACCGCCATATTGTCCGTCCTGACGATGACATGAGAGTGTGCCAGGAACGGAAGAAAGTGAATGAGAGCCAGATGAACCACTCTCATTTCTAGGCTGTTTTTGTGCCAGGTGAGGTACTTGCCCGTCCAGCCACAGCAAGACTACTCCTATTTTCACTCCTTTCTGGAGAAAATCGGGGTCCTGCCACACTGAGAGGGCTTGGAGACAAGCACCTGACACTCTTATTCTAATGAAGCACAAGACGGCAAATCGAGTCATCATCCATGCGGGGAAGAATGATATTAGGAAAGAGTAGTCAGAATTCATTAAGAAGGATTTCAGTGAACACTTTGAAACACTTCAAAGACTTGAAGTTCAGTCATTCATCAGTGGACCACTCCCAGCAAGGGGAACTAACATGTTTTCACGGCTGCTTGGGCTGAATACATGGCTACAAAGAAACCTGCAGTATAAAAGGAGTCAACTTCATCGACAACTTCAATCTTTTCTGGGGCCATAGACAACTGTTTAAACTGGATGGCCTCCACCCAAACAAACTTGGTGCAAGAGTGCTAAAGGACAATATCTAAATCTCCCTCATCATCCTTCAGTAGTGTGTGTGAATCCACTCAACCTGAATGGCACACACACACCTGGACAGACACACACAACTGAAAACTGCAGTTGTTAAGCCCCTTCTGAAAAAGCCCAATCTTGATAACACCATATTGAGCAACTATAGACCAATATCAAATCTTCCTTTCATAGGTAAGATTGTACGAAGAATCCAGGGTGACACTCCCGGCAGGTCCCTCCAGGCATGGAGGAAGGCCGACAGAGCAAGCAGAGTGGAACAGTTCAAGGGGGATGCCAACATGGGGTCCCGCTCTGAACGTCCCTCTGAAGGGAGGGACATGCGTCCGGCCGAAGCAGAGGAAAGCTCACAGCGTCCTCGTGCACGGAGGCATGACCTGATGAGGCCGTAAAGGCAAAGGCAGGAGATGTTGACGCAGGGGGAAAGCGCTGGGTGTCCCTTGCCATGCGAACAATGCCTGCAGCTTGCAGCAATCCTCAGGGGAGAAAACCTGGAGTGTCTCCTACCTTCAACGATCGCCGAAGAGGGGAACCGGCCTGCACTCCTAGGCAGCTTTCTCCTCGCCGGGCGTGCTTCCAAAGCCACTGAGGAAATGCTTGTCAAGCTTAAATGACTGGCCTTGCGAGGCTCATCCGGCCTATCTAAGTTCAACTTCTCAGTGGCGCGCGCTAAAACGTCCACCAGCTCTGTATAGGCTGGGGAGGGCCACGCCTCCTGGCCGCTAGGCGGGAGAGCGTCAAGTGACGCACCTCTGAAATTCTCAGAGTCGGAGAACAAACAAAACATCCTCCATCCCAAAGGAAACGACTTCCCGTGCCTCTGGGCTGGGCGCAAGACAGCCGCGAGAAAACTAAGCCGGAGAATCCACACAGTGACGCTCGGGCAATGGAGTGGAAACTGTTCACTCTCCATAGCCTTGAGCTCCGCATTCGAACTCCAGGCCACGGCTTCGTGGAGGGAGGAGGCCTCCAGAGCAGCTAGGTGGGAGAGAACGGCGGATTCACGATCAAAAACCGAGAGTCTAGCGCACAAGGTTTTAAGAGTTAAATTCTCGCAGCACTTGCAGTTTGAAATGCCAAAGATAGTGTCTCAACACATAGGTGTTGAGTGAACCTATGAAAGAGAACAGCTCATCATACAACCGTAAAACAAAACAAATAACATTCACTCAGTAAGTGAGTAACTCACTCACTCATTCATATACTCTTTAATCAAATGTCTAGGCCTTGGCAGCACTGACACAATAGGATCCTACAGCAGGTAGAGTTGATAATATTTTAAATTACTAAGGAGCAATAAATAAATGGTGACACACACACAAACACATAGGAAATTACATTTATTTATATGATTGATTTTATCTGGCATGCACAACATGGAGTGATTGATTCGTGTTGAAGAGCTGCAAGTAATTTATTCACATAATGTTCTCTCTCTTAAAATGTAAGGACGTGTAAATGTCAACATTATCATATATGTCCAAATAAAGTTTGTGTAAAACAACATTATCAATAAAATATATGTTTTATTTCCACTCAGTTGGAGGCTTCTGTAAATATTTATAACAAGTAATGTTTCAAGCTTAATGGTGTTTGTCAGGTAAAACATGAGCTTAACACAGGCATTACACGGCAAACAGGATGGCAGGGGCAAAACAAGTCCGTAAAGCAAGCGTGGGTCGAAAGCGTCAATCAGCTCCAAGGGAACACGGGCAGTCAAACACGGGTAAACAAACTTAACAGGGAATTTAGACAACTCTCGGCAGAGAGTACAAAGTCAGAGTTTATATAGTGAGTGTGATTGGGTGAGTGATGGAGATTGTTTTCAGGTGTGTCGTGATGTAAAGCTGTGTTGGTATGAATGATGGGAAATAGTCCTTGAGTGATCTGTGACTGACTGTGTGGTGTGAAAGTATGTGTGGGTGAGTGACCAGAAGTTCATGGCTGGATTTGTGACAAATGGGGCAATGTGAAAATATTTAGAAGTGCATAAGTTGTAACTTAGTCCCTCTTTACATAACAACTAGGCTGAGTTGTAACTTGCATACATCTGGCGAACCGGCCCCTGGACTCCAGCTGCTGTCCTAGAGATGCTTCTACTAACTCCTTCCCTGCTAATATCCTCTACATGGACTGTGCCAAAAACCCCTGCAGCCAAACTCAACCAGTACAACTCAAGTCTGCCATCCCTAGTCCCTACAGTCCTGCGTCAGGGTTGGTATTTGACGGCTCTCATCTTAAAGGTCAACTCACAGCCCTCCACCCATGAGACTGTCAGGTCAACCAGGATGACCTTCTTTGCCTCTTCAGACCAGATAACTACACATGGCCTCAGGCTTGTGTGGGCAATCCATAGAAATGGCAGTATTTACCTCCGGTCAGCTCTCATTTGCCCTCATGCTTGGGTAGTCTGCATTATTTCTATCTAGGTCTGTTTAAATGGTTACATACGGTATCTCTTTTCAAAAAGAATTTTTAGAAAAATCGAATAAAAAATAATAATATTATGTGGATTTTGATAGTCTTGTATGGTTCCCATACTAGTCAAAAATTACCCAAATACATTATGAAGGTTAGGGTTTTAGGTTTCTCACCCCATGACAAATTGACTTTGGTCTGACATCAGTCAGCATTTATTCTGTCTCTTATTTTTCACATTGTTAGTGAATAACATGAGGACTATACCAAGTCTCCAACTGAGCATCCTTAGAGGTGAGCACTGTTTTATAGGTGCTTTCTCTTTCTCCATTTGTACATTTTGTGTTGGACTTAGGGCTATCAAAATGAAAGCGTTAATTGACAAAAGACCCCCCCCCCCCCCCCCCCCCTTAGTTACTGTTGGCAAACCATGGCGCTCTGTGGCATAGCAGATGGGCACGCACTGCGGGGGGCCCTGTGTGATAGGGGGCCCCTGCAATAACCTCTCCGTGCTGGGGTGCGTTGAGAATCGATGATCATAAATCAACGATAGCCAGAGATATTGTCAAAAGCATCAAATTTTGGCAAAATTAAGAGGATTTGTAGCCTATTACATTCTTCTTATTATTAGGCCTATTATTAGGTTATTGTTTTATAATAAAATTCATATTACAATTATTTTGCCCCGCAATAATTTCATAGCGCATCACCGCATAACTGACATGCTGTGAGGATAATAAAAGATTATGCTAGCCTAGCTTACCCCTCATTGAAAATGTTTTAAAACAGCTCTTTCAAAACAGGTTTATTATACAATAAATTACAGGCCTATAATTAAAATGATTAACAATGCAGTCATCAATGCAAATTAAGAGCAGCTTTATTTCAAGCACCGAGTTTTAAAAACAACCTGTTTAAGACGAAATATGTTTCTTCTCTTTTTTTCCCCACTATATGTTCAGGCCACAAGATAAATATTAAGGGAGTAAATTAAAACAGCTACACCATTATAAGCATATGAAGTAGATTTGTCTCGTGTCGTCTCTAAGAGAATATGAGAGCCGAAAGCTCTGTCAGTTTTTACTTTCACTTTCTGATGCATTGAGTGAGATTAAGACGCAGATTATATAACTTGGGATGTCCTGTCTTGTCCGCACCATTCCCAGTTGTAACCCAGTCCATGTCTATAGCAACTTTAGCATACTTCAGTCAGTGTTGCCAGTAATGCATCTGTGTCTAGTGAGACCAGCACTTTACTACTGCAGATGTTTCCATCAGTGAATATATTTATAATATATATAGCATCTATATAAGTCTTGGATTAAGTTCTCACTTTGAGTTGTTTCTTGGTTTTCTTTCATTTGTTACAGGCAACAGATGATGATGATGATACCATACATTGAAAAGAATGATTTTGACTGCTTGTTCATTTTACTCATTTTACTTAATAAAAATAAAACAACACACTTATTATACATTTTGTCCTAATTTAATTGTGTTTAATCCACTTAAATATAGGCTCCATTTGTGTTTATAGGCTCCAACACAAATCATTTTGTAGCATTAATTGAAACTGGGCAGTGCATTTTTAGTTCTCAGCAGGCTTTGCATGAGGCTGGATCAGGAGAGTATTTATTGGAATTAAGTGTTATTTCATGTGTTTTGGCGTGAAAGGAAAAAACAGTTAATGTTAAATGTTCAGCTATGTTGGATATTTAAAAGAGTTTCTGTTATGTTGAAGTTTTGTGGTTACCACTGTGCTGAAGAGTAGATCTTATGGTTTGGCTATGGGTACATATATTTTAATTGTAAAATTAAATTAAGATTATTAACTGCTTACCTTAACAAAAATATATAGCCTACATATTTTTCAGTGTACAGTGGTTCACTGTTAGTCTTGACTTTTCATTTCTAGCCACTTATGCATTTGCATTGCATGGCTGGAGATGTTGTGTTTGTGAGTTTGAGAGCTGTTGTAGCACTTCCCAAGGCATTTGAATTTATTGGATGACCTCTCCCTAAACTTTTTCTTTGTTTTTCTTCTCTGCTGTAATGAGGAGGTTTATTCCCGTAGTCAAAACAATTGGATAAATTCTGAAGCTTGTTATCCCCTTTTCCAAATCAAACTACTGAGTTCATTGTCTTAACATTTTATGCATTGGGCAGACTTTTTATTCCAAAGCAGCCGACATTGCATTACATAAATACATTATTGTTGTTAGTGTCATGCTTTACTGTTTGAGCTACATGCGTGTTGAGAGAAACTGTACAAGCTAAGTATTGATCGTTCCCTGGGTGTGATGGCAGTTGTGGTCCCTGCAAAGATTAGGTCATGTGGGATTGACCCGTTTGCCAGATCGACTGATCACTGCAAGGTCATTGTTATTTATGTTGACCTCCCAGATCATCAGGCTGAAGAGCGCTGGTGCGGTCAAGGCACAGTGGGATGTCACCTTTCTGAATAGAGGTGTCAATACGCCCATTCTCAGTCTTGAGGTCATCCTTTGAGCCATTACTGAGAAGATCTCGCTTTTCACACTGAGGGCTGAGATTGTTCTGAATCTATTGATCTCAAAGAGTCCTTCAACAGCAGCATGAAACAGCTCACAGCTCCTTTCATGTGAGATGAAGTGCTCCCATTTGGATGTATATTCAGAAACATCCATAATCTTCTGAGAAGGTTCAGGCTACTCAGTTCCTTATATATATATATATATATATATATATATATATCAGTGTGAACCACTTTGTCCTGTAGCAGATGCTGATTGAGATTTTTTTTTTTTACAACTACTAGCTATGTGTTTGTATATGTGTGCTTGCTCTGTCCATCTACCCATCTATCAGAGAAAAAAAATCACTTCTAACCAGGGTTGGTTATTATAGTTTACTAAAACTAAAAATTAAATAAAAAATTAAAAACATAAAAAAATAATCTTCATTACCTTAAATACAATAAATGTTCTATCTATAAAATGATGGATGGATGAAAATGGAAAATATAAAAATAAAAACTGATTCAAAATGTTAATAAAAACTATAATAATATTTCATTTTGATTCTAAAAAATCACTGCTTTCAACAGCTCAGAGGGTTGAATCCTCTTTTTTTGGCTCACTGTTGGCAGTTTTTCCATTTAAAAATGTTGTAGTTTGATCGAGTGCAATGGTACAATTAATTATAATTTAACTATATTTGTCAAGTCGTAACTAAAAATACACTAAGAAAAGGTCAAATTAATAACTTATCACATAGATTAAAGTTGCCTGATGTATTTTCTTGACATTGAATTAGTTTTTATCTTTAGTACCATAATCATCTCACAGGTAACACCTTAGACTTGTTATTGCCCTCTGCCGTGTGTGTGGTTAAATTTAGCTGAATCCTCACAAGTGAATCCACTTTACTGTTCAGACAAGAGCATAATAAGAAGCCACTTGTAATCAGACTGAAAGCAACACAAGTGTACATGGCCTGTATTGACCCTATTAAAAGAAAGAAAGAGAGCATTATGTGGTTGTAATTCACTGTTTTGTGTGGTCCTGTATGGATGATAAAGTTCCAATGTGCTGTTTGAGTCAATAGTGAAGCACAACACTGGTTCATACCATCAGCCTAATAGATTACAGAGAAAGTGACTGTGTGCAATAACAACGCTTCACCCCAGCAAACCTCCTGTCTTCCAGACCTCAAGGCTGGAGTGATCACTTAAGGAAATATTTTCCAGCAAACCCATCCAGCAATCACATAACATTTGAATCCAAAACAGGCAAAACAAAGCTGTTCCAACAGCTTGGTAACCCACAACCTCAAAACGTCAAAGCAATTACCCCTTAAAAAATATGGGAAATAGTCCTTGCACGACGCAGTCATATGGAGAATGGAAACTTAAAGGGTTTCAGGAGGTTATATATCACTGAAATTAATTACTGTAAACATGGACAAAATGATTTTTTAACATATCATATTTCCATTCCACACATCTTTTCCTGGTCCAAACCTTGTCAGAGCTCACTCATCCAGTGAATATGAGTCCACGAGGAATTTTTTAAGGTTCATTTCTTCTGGTTATTAATAACAAGTTCTGCGTCAACCCTCCAAAATATATTATGATTACAATTAGCACAGCTTTCTTTGATCTCAGCAAGGGCTTTAACATGACATGCCAAATAGCTTGAAACTGAGAGACTGCAGGATCTATCGAATGTAAAAATGCATACTTAGTGCATGATCACCTACTGTGATGATGATTCATATTTTTTTTTTAAATATAATAGATGTTACTTTTGGCCATTACTCTGCGGTTTTGAAACTATGCAGAATGTGTGTGTTTTAGTGATTTTGAAAAAAAGTTCAGTTGTTTATGTTCACCAAGGCTGCGTTTATTTAATAAAAAATTGTAATTGTTATTACTTATTTACTTGTTCTTTTTAATTCTTTTTATTATCTGTGTTTTTTGTTCTGTCACTGTCATTCTGTTGCGCTGCGGAAGCTTCTGTCATGAAAACAAATTCCTCGTATGTGTAAACATACCTGGCAATAAAGCTAATTCTGATTCTGAAAAATACAGTAAAAACTGTAATATTGTGAAATTACAATATTTTACAATTACACAATGTTTTCTATAGTAATATATTTTAAAATGTAATTTATTCCTGTGATGCAAATCTGAATTTTCAGCATCATTACTCCAGTCTTCAGTGTCCCTCAAAAATCATTATAATATACTGATTTTCTGCTCAAGAAACATCTATTATTATTAAATTACAGTTGTGATGCTTTTTTTAAACAATTTAAAAGTCTGTCACTTATGTAACTTAATGCTTAATGCCAAATAAAAGTGTTCATTTCTTCTGTCTTCAATCAAATAATTAGTTAATGATAAGACATGTACTATTACACGGGAAGTAGAAGTCATTTGGGGCTTTCCATGCATGCAAACATTTTCTATTCACATTATACATAAACACTGCAGGAATAGTGAAATAAAGAAATGTGCAATATTTTAGATATTTTAGACACAAAGCGCTAACACTTTGTTTGTCCAGTTTCAACGGGCTATTGCTTCTGTGCTTAACAAGATTAAGAAATGCTGGACAGAATCATGAAATATTAAGGACAGAAAGAAAAAGAGGTCCTAAGTGCAGAAAAGGAAAGGTCCCATCTCACCACTGGCAATTATATTTGCCAGAAAAGCCACTATGGGTCAATAACATCCACTGAGAGGAAGAGCTAATTAGCCAGCAATTAAACCCCCTCAAGAGGACAAAGAGAGACCCAGTCACCCAAAGTCTCCGGGCCCTTTTCATGTGCAGCTGAGTAATAAACAACCCTTTGCTCTATTGACCTGCGGGCACTTTGTCCAAATTCACTTTGATCACTACAGTGGAGTGGGACTCAATGAAGACTAACTTGTTACATAAAGATATTGAAGGCTTTGTAATTATTATTGTATTGCATGTCATATATAAAAAAAGTTTTTTAGTATACTTTATATAAAAAAAGTATACTTTTGCATGTTTAGTAGCCAATAACTTTTTTGTCTAGCAGATGTATTTGGGCTGTACTGTAAAAACAAAGTTAGGTCAGGAACTGTTAATAATTCATGGTTATTATGCATTAATCCACAGACAAACTCAAAACTTTTGCTCGTGGATATCATTTAGACATCTGATATAATGAACCTTGCAAACTTTATTAAAACCAGTAGGTCTTCCCCAGAAAACCAATCAAGGTTATTTTTAAATGCTGTGAAGCTTGACCTATGAAATAATGGTCAAGAATAAAAAGGTTTATTTTACAAAATATTTAAAAAGCAAGAAAGTTTGTGTATTGTGTTCTATATTGAGTATTATGGAAGACTGTTTCTGCCACTAAATAAAAAAGAAAAAAGAAAATTGCGCCTTTTTATCTCACAATTGCGAGTTGGGGTAAATTCACAATTACCTTTTTTATTGTGTTTATTTAGTGGCGGAAACAGGCTTTCATAATACTCAATAAAAACACAATATGCAAACCTTTTTTCATAATTTAATATTCAGAATTATAAAGTCAGAATTTGACTTTTTTTTCTCAGAATTGCATGATGTAAACTTGCAGTTATTATAAACTCGCAATTCTAAGAAATAAAGTCAGAACTGCAAGATGTAAAGTCAGAATTGTGAGATTCTGAGACACAATAAGTCACAATTGTGTAATATTCAGCAGTGAATATGGGCTTTGGAACATCAGGCTTTTATGGCTCACAAATGTGATACATTACACTGAGAATAAGAAGCTCAGACTCAATGAGAGAAAAAACACCTCAATCGAGCAAAAAAAACGCGTGTGTGTGTGTGTGTTTGTGTGTGTGTGTGTGTGTGTGTGTGCAATTTGGTGATAAACTATCAATCAGACATGTTGGTATTATAAATTTGCATATCAAATATTATATAGGCTTTATAAGGTTAAAGTGTCCAGTTCATTCAAACAGCAATGTAGAATAAAGGCACTGTAACATTAACGATGGAAAGTTGTTTAAAGAATTCACCTTCATCAAGCATTTTAACTGGTCATTATTGATTTCAATTATTCAGTTCATATTCAATCAGCCTGCAAAGCCTAATGATGTCCTATTAACACAATCAAATTAACAGGATGTTTCAGCATGTAACAATTTAATCCTTTTGTCGTCTTCATCACTCAATCTGCATGAAATACAAATGTTCTCTTTTAATCTTACACCTGTAGTCTTCCATTATTATAATCTGACTTTCAGTGCCAATTCATATTACACAACTCTCAGGGAACATTGTGTTTCTCGAAGATCATCAAATAGCTTTATTTCGATTAGTTCATTAGCTATTCATCCACTTTTTTATTTTGGAGTAAAATATATGAGGCATTTCAGCCAGTTTCATCATTGGGTTTCTACAATGCTGTAATTTTTACAACCCTTGTTTAAAGACAGAGAGGGTCATTGTGCCTTAAAAGCAAGTGATGTATGACTGTTTTATCACAGTTAACTCGCTCCAGTGCCTTAACGAATTGAACTATGCCCCATGGGAACAGTTACGCTAATTCCTCAGCCTCTTATTATCATTATCACCACGATTGCCATATTTTTTTCTTTTATCGTTTAGTGCTAGATGCTAGCGGTGTTCATTCCAAACTCCAAACCTCAGAGGTCATTACCAGTCCTGTTTTCCTCTCCTCCTCCACACCAAGGATACGGCCTGACTTGGAGACTAAACAGATGGCTGTGCACCATCCAAGATGACAGCCCATCAGAACAGATGGCAATCTAAAGGGCACCAACCTCAAGATCCACACAGTGAGAGAGAGCACTGCTGTCACCGGAGCGAGACTTTACACATGATACGCTGTAGCATCTCTGTACTGCAAATGATTGTGCTTTTGTTAACAGAGAGCCGCCCATTCGTAATGTGTCACGAGCAGTGTCACATCCAGCAGAAGACGTCAGTCCTCAAACAGCTGAGGTTAAAGGTTTGTTTCTGTTAAAAAGTATCTTTTCTTACAGCCACTTTCTATTTTGTGAAGCTCAACAATCTTGTTCTGTACATCAGAACTATGTTCTATGGTTTTTCTCCTTGTGATGGATGATTAAAGGAATTTGGCCTTTGTGTTCCTCATATTTATAATCCTGTGGAACAGGAAGTCATGACTGGACAATTTCATGCTCCTAGTCACCCTGGTGTGCTAAAAACTGTAAATAAGAAAGGGAATATACTTCAGAGATATTTTACTCGTAAGAATTTCAAGGGGTGCCAATAATTGTGGCCAATATGCATTGGGGAAAAATATTTACTTCATAATGTGAGTCCCCCCCCCACTTTCAGTTGTTTCACTTCAACGAAAGGTTAGAATTTTGTGAATTTTTTGAATGAGAGATCAAAAAGAGAAACAATGCAGATTTATTTTCACAGATGCCTTTGCTCATATTTACCAAGGGTGCCAATATTAGTGGAGGGCACTGTATCAACTTCAGAGTGGACAGTGTAGAGAGTATAGTAAAATTATTAAAAAGCAAAAATTATTATTTAATCATATGTATTTGTTTATTAATTTGTATGCATATTTATAATTTAATATTAATATTTTGTCTTATTGTCTTAAATGGAGAAAATACTTCATTTATTACTAACTTAATTAATTTCACCCTTAAAGGGATAGGTCACCCAAAAATGAAAATTTGATGTTTATCTGCTTACCCCCAGGGCATCCAAGATGTAGGTGACTTTGTTTCTTCAGCAGAACACAAACAAAGATTTTTTACTCCTTGAGTTGCAGTCAAAACCGTTGCAGTCTGTCAGTCATATAATGGCAGTCAATGGGACCCACATTTTTGAGAGTTAAAAAAAAAACCTTACTAAAAACTTTACTCTCAAAGCCGTGGGTCCCATTGACTGCCATTATATGACTGACAGACTGCAACGGTTTGAGTTAAAATCTTTGTTTGTGTTCTACTGAAGAAACAAAGTCACCTACATCTTGGATGTCCTGGGGGTAAGCAGATAAACATCACATTTTCATTTTTGGGTGAACTATCCCTTTACTGTTGCAAAAATGGTTAAATTGTTCGATTATTTCATTATTTTATTTAATATGAACATTATATGAAATTCTGTCACATTCTTTCCAAACTTGTATGACTTTGAAGATATTTTGAGAAATGTCTGTTTTTTTTTTCTTTTCTTTTTTTAATACAAGAGACGTCTGTTTGATTACCAAAATTCTTCAAAATAACCTATTTTGTGTTTCACAGAACACGGAAAGTCAGGTTTGATCAACGTAAGGGTGAGTAAATGACAGAATGTTATATCTTTGTGTGAACTATCACTTTAACTTTCCTATAATATTCATATAAAATCAGCACTCAAAATGTTTCACACAAATACTTGCATCTGAAAAACATGTTGATGTTAAGAAAATGTTGCTGATGAGATAATCATATTTCTTTCTTTATAGACACATCTCTGCACTAGATTACTTTATTTCAGTTTGCATACGTTATCTGCAATCCAAGACTGTATTTGTGTTTCCTTTCACTGTCTCCATGGAAATAATTGCGACAGAAATGCGACATATGCCAGCTGTCACTTGAAAAGGAGGTCAAAATAGATAAATACGCTTCTTTGAAGTTAGTGCTCATTAGACCAAGATGTTCCAAAACTGATGTAGAGAGGGAAAAAAAGCTGTTATTTCTGAAAAATGACCAGTAAATATGCTGTTTGAAATCATTTAGCCTCTCTTATTTTATACTAATGCGCAGAACGATTGCGAAAGAAGCTGGAAATATGGAGAAAGAGTTCCTGCAAAACTCCCAAGGAATTACTGTCACTTATAAAACCCTTTTCCGCTGTCAGACCGAGGGTGTGTCGGGCTAATTCAGTAGCAGCATGACTTTATGTCTGATGTCAGGTGGCATCATTGTCATTTCGGCTGAACCCCTGTACGGTCATTAGAATGACACTTTCTCACCGTTCCCCACACAATGCAAGTCCCACAAATGGGATGTATTAAGAAGATAATGAACATCCGTCTCCCCGAACACATATTTTGCTGATGCAAGCCAACTTGCCCTGTCTCTGCGGGCTTGCTTAGCCCGATCCAACCAAGACTCTGGCTTGTGGAGTGACATTCCTAAATGCCAGCATGGTGCCATGGGAGCATCAGGGGGAAATAATGATGGAGTACCCATGCCTGCAGGTCGGAGCTAGCTTGCCGCTGGAGTCGCTCCCTGGCTGCGCCAGATGGAGGACATCAGATCCTGGACTATTATGTGCATCACTCTGTCTCCTCGCTTTTTTTTCTTCTTTTCTTCTTGTGCTTTTTCTCTTTCTCTTGTCTGCTCATTTCCCAGTGGAGCTGCACAGTCATTAGCAGGCGCTCAGCTGCCAAACATTGAGCATGTGGCGGCTCCAACTTTGCAGTTCCTACAGGAAATGGCACTAGCTATGACAACATCCTAATGTAGGTATGTGTGGTGTTGGGATGCTGTGTTGCAATGTGATGATTGCGCAAATATATTGTGTTATGTGTTATTTTGTCCTCATCTTATTGTGCATGATTCATTGGAACACGTTATTCCAAGTAATAAAATGGTTGTCTTTATTATCTATTGTAAAAATGCTTTTGAAATTACTTTCTTTTTGATCAAGAACAACGTGGTCTTGAATACATTAGTAGTCCTATTTATCTCAATAGCAGTTGCTTGGCTGGCACATAACCCCTATAACTATACAATTCTGCAATTTTTGATTATAGAAGCCACAGAAGGTTTTCAGCCAATCATCTTAAATGCATGTGAATAATCACTCTTGAGCATCAGCAGAATGTCCATGACACTATATACACTATACTTTATAGACAGAGATTTTTTAAAATAAATTAATTTTATTCAGCAAGGGTTCATTAAATTCAACAAAAGTGACAATAACGTCATTTATAATGTTATAAAAGATTTCCATTTCAAATAAATGCTGTTGTGTCTATTAATCACAGGATCCTGAAAAAAATGTTTTATCACAGTTTCCACAAAAAAAAAATTAAACAGCACAACTGTTTTCAACATTGATACTAAGTTGTTGTTTTTTTGAGCAGCAAATCAGCATACAGAATAATTTCTGAAGGATCATGTGACACTGAAGTAATGCTGAAAATCCAGATTTGCATCACAGGAATAAATTGCATCTTAAATGCAGTTTAAATTGTTATTCTTTTTCACAATATTACTGTTTTTATTGTATTTTTCATCAAATAAATTATAGAGAACATGACTCTTGGTGAGTATAAGAGATCTCTTTCAAAAAAAAAAAAAACATTACCAACCCCCAATGTTTTGATGGTAGTGTACAGGTGCATCTCAATAAATTAGAATGTCGTGGAAAAGTTCATTTATTTCAGTAATTCAACTGAAATTGTGAAACTCGTGTATTAAATAAATTCAATGCACACAGACTGAAGTAGTTTAAGTCTTTGGTTCTTTTAATTGTGATGATTTAGGCTCACATTTAACAAAAACCCACCAATTCTCAACAAATTAGAATATGGTGACATGCCAATCAGCTAATCAACTCAAAACACCTGCAAAGGTTTCCTGAGCCTTCAAAATGTTCTCTCAGTTTGGTTCACTAGGCTACACAATCATGGGGAAGACTGCTGATCTGACAGTTGTCCAGAAGACAATCATTGACACCCTTCACAAGGAGGGTAAGCCACAAACATTAATTGCCAAAGAAGCTGGCTGTTCACAGAGTGCTGTATCCAAGCATGTTAACAGAAACTGTGAAAAAGTGTGGAAGAAAAAGATGCACAACCAACCGAGAGAACCGCAGCCTTATGAGGATTGTCAAGCAAAATCGATTCAAGAATTTGGGTGAACTTCACAAGGAATGAACTGAGGCTGGGGTCAAGGCATCAAGAGCCACCACACACAGACGTGTCAAGGAATTTGGCTACAGTTGTCGTATTCCTCTTGTTAAGCCACTCCTGAACCACAGACAATGTCAGAGGCATTTTACCTGGGCTAAGAAGAAGAAGAACTGGACTGTTGCCCAGTGGTCCAAAGTCCTCTTTTCAGATGAGAGCAAGTTTTGTATTTCATTTGGAAACCAAGGTCCTAGAGTCTGGAGGAAGGGTGGAGAAGCTCATAGCCCAAGTTGCATGAAGTCCAGTGTTAAGTTTCCACAGTCTGTGATGATTTGGGGTGCAATGTCATCTGCTGGTGTTGGTCCATTGTGTTTTTTGAAAACCAACGTCACTGCAGCCGTTTACCAAGAAATTTTAGAGCACTTCATGCTTTCTTCTGCTGACCAGCTTTTTAAAGATGCTGATTTCATTTTTCAGCAGGATTTGGCACCTGCCCACACTGCCAAAAGCACCAAAAGTTGGTTAAATGACCATGGTGTTGGTGTGCTTGACTGGCCAGCAAACTCACCAGACCTATGGGGTATTGTCAAGAGGAAAATGAAAAACAAGAGACCAAAAAATACAGATGAGCTGAAGGCCACTGTCAAAGAAACCTGGGCTTCCATACCACCTCAGCAGAGCCACAAACTGATCACCTCCATGCCACGCCAAATTGAGGCAGTAATTAAAGCAAAAGGAGCCCCTACCAAGTATTGATAGTTTTCAGTCACGTGACCGGCTCGAAGACCTGGAGGGTAAAACATCCATAGAACTTCTGCACAAGCATGTCAATTTTTCATCTGTTTCCCAGCCGCAAATATTTATATCACCTCTCAAAAGAATAAAACAAAGGTATTTCTGAACAAAATGCAAGTTTTGGCCATTTGCAATCCATATTAAGCACCCGCGGCAATATTTCAGTCATAAACAGTGTGACAAAATGTTGTAAAAACACTTAAAGTGCCTTAATATATTTAGAACAGTAATATTAAAAGATCAAATTCAGTAATCACCACATTAATGGTGAATAGTTTACACAGGCAAGCAGATGAGGCCGGAATATGAACGCAGTCCGCTTAACGGTTCAGTGTTTTCCTTATAATGGTTTTCTATGGGAAGCCATTTAATGTGAAACTTTGCACTTTGCGTTTATATTCTGGCTTCATCCTCTTGCCTGTACAAAATATACATCATCAATAAGGTGTCCAATGAATCTCGCCTTTTAATATCTGTGTTTTACTACATTATTACTTGATGCAATCTGCGTAAAAATAACTGGCGGTCAGTGGAGCAAAGCTTCGTTTTGCCAGCCAGGTGGGCGTTCCTATAAGGGTGTGACGTCACGTGAAAACTATCAATTGAGTACATATACAGTAAATGAACATACTTTCCAGAAGGCCAACAATTCACTAAAAAAAATTGTTTTATTGGTCTTATGAAGTATTCTAATTTGTTGAGATAGTGAATTGGTGGGTTTTTGTTAAATGTGAGCCTAAATCATAATTAAAAGAACCAAAGACTTAAACTACTTCAGTCTGTGTGCACTGAATTTATTTAATACACAAGTTTCACAATTTGAGTTGAATTACTGAAATAAACGAACTTTTCCACGACATTCTAATTTATTGAGATACACCTGTATATATCTAGTTAATTCATGAAGCTGCAGATGGCACAGGCTGATCCTTTAGGTCTTGTGCATGCTATCTGTTAGCAATCACATAATGTACTACATGCACAATCTGATTGGCCTCTGCTGATTCTACAACCAGTGAGAGTGCTTCATAAACATTTGTTCACTGTAAGCTGGTCCTGCAGCATGCAGAGTTCCTCCAAATCCTCCCACCTTCCCCAGCTCCACCTGTCTAGATCTGCTACAGAATGCCTATTTACACAGCAGCAGCGTATCTTATATGCTCACAGCAGTGTGTCTGTGTATCTTTTGGCAGTAGTAAAATACATACATCCATAACATATCTAGTCCACCAGAACCAAATACATTATCAATAGCCGTGTTTCCATTACCCTTCAAATTTCGCATTTTGAAATTGAAAATTGAAAATACGCCCATGGAAGCATGTCAATTTCGCAAAAAAATCCAATATATCGCAAAAACGTTTTTACACTTGCATGAGGTGGGTTTTCAGGCAATTTGAAAAATGAATATTTCGCAGAACTGCAATGGAAGTTTTTTCACATTTACAGGTCACCTGGTGTACATGAAAGTCACATGATCATTCTTTAATTCACTATAACCTTCAAGAAACATCTCATACGTGGCCGCTTTCAAGTTTAAGGGGCTTTCCTTGCCATTAATGCTTGGATAACCCCTTATTTACACTGCACACATCTGCAGCGCATTACGGCTCCAACTCAGGCACTCTAGTCTAGTCAATGCTTGTGTTTATACCAGACACGCCACAGCACGTTCAGAAGTGTCCCAGAAGCGCATCTTCGTGTTGCTTTGCTAAAGATATACGCCTACGTCTCTTTCTAATAAAAATATTGGCTAGTGCAGTGGCTGCGATATATGTAAACCTACCAACATTTGTCGCCATGTTTTATCGCAAGAGGAAAATTTATAAAATGTATAAAATATCGCTAAAGTTTTGCCCAAATCTGTAATTGAAGCGCAGCTCGTGTAAGCAAGTTAACATGCTAAAATGATTTAAATAGTTGTCTTGATTGAAATATATATTAAGTTAAATGTGAAAGTCGTTTTGATGCTTTTTCCTGTTGTTGTTGTTTTTTTTTAACTGTGATATTTTCATACCCATTTTTATAATTTTATTGATATATCTGAGGTTTTTAATGTTTATTTTTCTCATTTTGCCTTTTTGGACAGGAAGCAAATAATAGAGAGGGATTGGATCAGAAAGGAACATTAGATGGGACTTTTTATCTCGTTGAATATCCTGTTTCAGTATGTAATACATCAGATTACAGAAGTATAATTGGTTGTGAATGGTATTCCACATTGATTTTAAAGCTAGGGTTTGGTAGCAAGATTTTTGGTGAGCTCCCATCTGTTTACACATGCCAGAGCGCAGCACACAGTACGATATGATCTGGGCACATAATAGGGGTGGCACTGGCCCTGAGGGCGGACATCACTGAGCCAGCCAGCAACAGCTTCCCCACCAAGACACTTAGACCTCAGGGCCAAGAAATCTGGCCCCAATCTGACTGGCACCATTAAACTCATCTGAGACACAGAGACTGTGTGTGACCCCTAAAGCACAATCAGCCAAAGTGCACAAGATGAGAATATAGTAGCTGTTAGCGCAGTTTGATACAGACATGCACATGCATGAACAGACTGTTAAACCTTATAAAGCCTACTGTATCATGTATGATAAATACATTTCTAAAGCCTCTGAATTATCAACATGATAAAAATGACTTTATGGTTATATAAATATCAACATCAACAACCAAATTGCATATATTTGCTCAGTTTGTGCCTGTGTGTGTGTGTGTGTGTGTGTGCGTGCGTGCGTGTGTGTGTGTGTGTGTGTGCGTGTGTGTGCGTGTGCAATGTTCCATTGTTTTAAAAAGTAGATTTTTCTGACTATTATTACAGGGTTAATATAAAGCCATAACTGCGTACAAATATTTAACTTCATACAACTTCATACACATATATTTAATACAAATGTATTTTTAGAATTATAAACTGCAAAAGCTGCATATTCTATTTTTAGTTTCAAAAATAATTTTATCACACGACACATTATAAGAACCATAACGTTGAAAATGTCATAATAAAAATGAACAACTTAATATGAATAATATTCAATAGCAATAATAATAATACAATTATAATAAATAAATACATTATATATTTTAATATAATGTATATTTTAATATAATTTATAATAATAATTTTTAATTATTATTATTAATATTAATAATATTAATATTATTTAATTTATAGTGTAGAAATGTAACAGCACACCTCTTTTCAACAAGCCGCATGATCTGAGTCATTATAATGTGTCATACACTGAATTTAAATGTGTTTAATGGTTTGTTAAAATCTTTAACCCCAGTGTGAGCAAGAGTAATTGTTATTTCTGCAAACACCACTAACGATGAGTTATATTATAACTGTTAACTATGTTCTCATGTTTTATCTTTGGTGGGATTAATTCAGTTCAGTCTGTCCCCTCTGACCCTGAGCTGATAAACATCATTAAACAGTTCCAAGTAAGCAAATGAGGTTCTCTGATTCTGAGGTTCTTGTAAATCAGTTTGTTTTGCTGGCTGTTTGTGAGTCTTGTCAGAACATCAGATCTCTGGAGACAGTCCTCTAAAGAATCTCCAAGTTCATTACAAAAGCGCTCATATGCACAAATCTAATTGCAAAAGTAATAGGTCACAGACTGTTTCATAATACAGTCCAGCTGTCTTTTATTGCTCCCATGTCAGAGCTACAGCAAGCATGGCATGGTTACTTTTCATCCCGGACCATGCGGTTAGGGATGGATTTCCAACAAGTCTGGTTGTTTCCAGAGGTCATGGTGGGAGCTTTAACTTCATCAAACTGGCATCACTCTTGTTAAAGTGAATGCTATGTTGGTACTTGTAAAACAACAGGTACAACAGTGAGTGCCACTTAAGAAATAATTATTTCAATCTGTTGATTCAAATACAAAAATGTGTAGAATAGAATAAAATAGAATTTACATTTTTATTTTTTAATTAATCAATTGATTACTATCTTTTTAACAGCAAACAACTGAACTTGTGATTATGGTGTACTAGAGCGCACTTAAAAATGAATCATTGTATATAAAATATATATATATATATATATATATATATATATAATATAATATAATATATGCACTGATAAATAAATGAACAGGTTAAAAATGTATTTAATTCATATTTCGAATTTAAATATAATAAAAAATTCAACATTTGTTAATTTATACACATTTTATGCAACAGCAAACAGCAGAATTTGTGATTATGGGGTACTAAGAGTGCCACTTAAAATAATCAATATAATATAATATAATATAATATAATATAAAAATTGACTAACCAAAAGAACTTATTAATTTTCATCAGTTGGCCAGGTATGCTCTTTTCCACAACTTTTGTCAATTTTCGCAACAATTTATCCACCATCAAACACTATTATCATCAGGCATAATTACTCACATTACTCTGCTTATGGAAATCAATGTTTATTATTGATCCCAAACCATGTGTGCATTGATTCTGTGTTTGAAATCACCCAACATAATGGAGCTGTTTCAAAAGATAGTCTTATGTTTGTTAAAATAGGACAACGTTTAATGTTAGTTAGCAGTTAAATTGTCTGTTATTGTTTTTTCATTGACAGTACATAACTCCTCTTACGCCACTGTGACATTAATGTTGCAGCCAGCAATTAATCACAGAACTGAAAATCGCAACAAACAATTTAACACAATGTAATATCACTGAGCTCCAAATTCAGAAACAGCCTCAACCATTATCATTTGTAATTACTCACATTCACACTCTATATTATGGAAATCAATGTTTATTATCACAGGTCAGCAATGTACCATGTGTGCATTGATTCTGTGTTTGAAATCACCCAACATAATGGAGTATAATACAAACCATTTATCATACCCTCTCTAATTCTGTTTGCAAAATGTTTAGTGTTTTTGTGATAGTGTATAGGGAACCAGTGAACAGATAGGCACAACGTTTAATGTTAGTTAGCATACAACAATGCCATAACATGTTCAAATTCCATGTTATTTGTTTTTTCATTGACAGTACATAACTCCTCTTGAAAACGCTAAATTAGGGCTATATGTAGAATTTAGAACGCCTCAATTTGTGACATTATGTGTGCAGCACTCAAACTGCAGCCAGCAATTAATGTGTTTGGATTGTGTGAAGGTGATTCAGTGTCCCGACAACCAATCTTTTGTTTGCTATCTTTGCTTATGTAGTAAAAAGAAGTTAAAAATACATTTGCGATAGAACACTCTAAAGGTACAAGTGTGGCTGACAGCATAGTTGTTGAAATAATTACTAGAGCTCCAAATTCACAACTCAGCTGCCTATAGCCTCACGGCGACCCGAGTTCGATTCCCATCTCGAGGTCCTTTGTTAATCCAGCTCTCCTCTCTCCACCCAATGCTTTCCTGCCGTGTCTCTACTGTCCTATCCTAATAAAAAGCCCATAAAAATAGTTTCTCCCACCCTCTCTGCCTCACACTTGACGCTCACGCAGGCAAATTGTAGACACGCAAAAAGAAAGAGCGCATTTGACAATGGATGGCGACAAGCATTACACTAATGATTTATCCATGTTGTAATATGCCACTGATCAGCTTTTAGATGGATGTTGAGGCTTTTAGGGTCAGGTAGAATCTACAATCTCTGACCCAGTTCGTTTGCAGGCTTCTATGGCTACAATACGCTGTGTTTTTCACCAACTGGCAACCCAGGGTGTCAAAATACCATTGGTTAAATTTGGCAGTAGGTGGAATCAAACGATCAAAACAAAAACAGACATTCAGACACAGAATGCACATTTCAATGTGAAATAACTGTCTGCAGCATTGTTTTGTGGAGAAAATATGTGAACTAGCTGCAAGCATATTATGGTATTTACAACCCCAAATCAGAAAAAGTCGGGACAGTATGGAAAACGCAAATAAAAAAAGAAAGTAGTGATTTCTAAATTTACTTTGACTTGTATTTCATTGCAGACAATATGAACACAAAATATTTCATGTTTTGTCTGGTCAACTTCATGTCATTTGTAAATATACATCCTTTCCTGTCATTCAGACCTGCAACACATTCCAAAAAACGTTGGGACAGTAAAGCATTTACCACTTTGTAATGTTGCCATTCCTTTTCACAACACTTAAAAGACGTTTAGGGACTGAAGACACCAAGTGATGAAGTGTTTCAGGTGTAATTTTGTCCCATTCTTCCTGCAAACAAGTCTTAAGGTGGGCAACAGTACGGGGTCTTCGTTGTCGCATTTTGCGCTTCAAAATGCGCCACACATTCTCTATTGGAGACAGGTCGGGACTGCAGGCAGGCCAGTCAAGTACCCGTACCCTCTTCCTCCGCAGCCAGGACTTTGTAATGTGTGCAGAATGTGGTTTTGCATTGTCTTGTTGAAATATGCATGGACGTCCCTGGAAAAGATGTCTTCTCGAAGGCAGCGTATTGTGCTCCAAAATCTCTATGTACTTTTCAGCATTAATGGTGCCATCACAGAAGTGCAAGTTACCTTTGCCAAGGGCACAGACACAACCCCATACCATGACAGACCCTCGCTTTTGGACTTGTTGCTGGTAACAGTCTGGATGATCCTTTTCTTCTTTGGTCCGGAGCACACGGCGTCCATTCCTCCCAAAAAATACCTGAAATACTGATTCATCTGACCACAGTACACGTTTCCACTGTGTGATGGTCCATCCCAGATGCCTCCGAGCCCAGAGAAGTCGACGGCGCTTCTGGACACTGTTAACATAGGGCTTCCTTTTGGCACAGTACAGTTTTAACTGGCATTTGTGGATGTAACTACGTATTGTGGTACTTGACAAAGGTTTGCCAAAGTAGTCCTGAGCCCATGTGGTGATATCGCTTATAGATGAATGACGATTCTTGATGCAGTGCCGCCTGAGGGATCGGAGATCACGGTTGTTCAGCTTAGGCTTGCGCCCTTGTCCTTTACACACTGAAATTCCTCCAGATTCCTTGAATCTTTTAATTATGTTATGCACTGTTGAAGGTGAAATATCCAAATCTCTTCCTATCTTTCTTTGAGGAACATTGTTTTTAAACATTTCAATAATTTTCTCACGTATTTGTTGGCAAACTGGCGATCCTCGGCCCATCTTTGCTCCTAAAGGACTAGACCTTTCTTGGATGCTGCTTTTGTACCAAATCATAATTACAATCATTGTTGACATCAACTGTTTCAAATCACATCATTATTTAACCAATTTACCTCATTACTAGCCCTAAATTGCTCCTGTCCCAACTTTTTTTGGAATGTGTTGCAGGTCTGAATGACAGGAAAGGATGTATATTTACAAATTACATGAAGTTGACCAGACAAAACATGAAATATTTTGTGTTCATATTGTCTGCAATGAAATACAAGTCAAAGTAAATTTAGAAATCACTACTTTCTTTTTTTATTTGCGTTTTCCATACTGTCCCAACTTTTTCTGATTTGGGGTTGTACATGCTTTAGTTCAGACAAAAAAAAAACACATATATACATACAGAACCTTTAACGAAAATCCAGACACTGTCCACGCTGATCATAGCAACCTTTAGATGAATATGTAAATATGTACTGCACCCTTTGCTCTAAATAACAAAATAAACCCACAACATTAGAGAAAACAGCAGTTAGGAAAGCATCTAAACAATGTGAATATGTTCTGCAATTCACCGGTATCATGTCGACTGATGTAACAGGTATTGAAAATCACACTGTTATGATAGTTTGATTATAAAGTATATTTGAGACCTTATACAACAGTTCTTTGTTGTCCTCAAATCTGATTGGCTGAGAGGAGTGCGATATATTTTCGTGTTAACAGAGCTCCAACTGTTTCACCGTTTGTATCACTCCACAGCGAGTGTCATCGCGGATGACCAAATCCACTAGAATTTTAGGAATAATAGGCCTACTGTTTTTGTGTCATGGAATGTAGTTTTAAGAGGTTTTTTTAGGCAAGAATGTACTTGTTTAGACTTCAAATATGCAGTTTGTTAAATATTATAGGCCCTATTTTAATGATCTAAGCACATGGTCTGAAGTGCACGGAGCAGATGCACTTTGGGCATGTCCGAATCCACTTTTGATAGTTTAACGATGAAAAAAAACGGTAGGTGCACCAAGCGCATAGTCCAAAATGTTTGTACCTATTCTCTTAATGAGTCATGAGTGTGTTTTGGGCGTAACGTGCAATAAACCAACCAGAGTGTCATGTCCCATTAAGAGATTTAATGGGAGCTATCTACATGACGGTATTTGCAAGAGCAAAGACAAAACGTGTCTCCAGAGAGCAAATGGATCTTGCTGGTGCGCGAGGTTAAAGCGTACACAATAATAATCTTTTGCATTGTAATCCTTTCAATTTTTAATATTTGACATGTTTTGTGATGCTGCACATCCCTCTGTGTAATAAGCTGAGTGTACGCGCGTTGTGCATCCGCCTATAGGCACATAGCCTATTACTAACTCGCTCTTTAAATAAATGTAAAAAATAAATAAATACTGCGCCATTGACTTTAGACCAGGGGCCTCATTTATAAAGCGTGCGTACGCTCAGATTTGGGGCCTCATTTATAAAATGTTGCGCAGAAACCATCCTATAATTGATCTTATGATAATTTCTCAAATATGCATACGTGTGATTCATAAAATTAACGTACGTACAGAAAAGGCACATAGGCGTCTCTTTCAGATGTAAAATCTATGAATCGCATTATCTTGAACTTGCGTGCAAATGAATGGTTTCAGCTCTCTGCCTTGCAAACGACTCATGATTAATGTCGTTAACATGTAAAAGATCGCCAGTCATCATCCAAATTCTTTCATTTAGAACAGCGTGCTGCAAGAACAGCTTACATTTCCAAAAACCTGCAGTACTCCAACAAGAAAAAGTGTGTACATCTGCTCGGACCCTGACGTGACGCTAAGCATTTTTCCACCACAAAGACAGTTTTTACAAATATGAGCGTTGGCGTGGATTTAAGCGTGCGCACACTCTACGATCAAATCTGAGCGTACGCACGCTTTATAAATGAGGCCCCTGATCTTAGAGAGTGCGTACGCTTAAATCCATGCCAACACTCATATTTGTATATAAAATTTGCTTAGACATTTTTCGGGGGGGTGTGCTTCAGGGCGTCAGCAGCCGTTCAGCGCTCATTAGTATTTAGTATAGGTAAACGTGTGTGTTCGTGGTGGTTATTAGTTACATTGTTCTGCCATAATACAGTGAGCTTTTAATACAGTAGCTTTCAATGAAGCAACTCAACGCTCCTTTGTTCTAATTCTAAAGTGACGTTATCGAATTAGTAACGGAGACATGGGCTCAGCTGTTAAACGAATTAGTCAAACTGAGACTGTTAAATCCGTGGCAGAAGGAAGTATTTCTGCACAAGAGGGCTTTTAAAGACACTCCGTTGCACAAGATTGCTTTTAAAGAACGTTATTGCAATGTCACACTCGTCACAGCCGTGCAATATGGCTGTATATCTGCACACTGTGATTAACTGCGGCCGAATCACAGCCGTGCCGATATACAGGCATATCTCACAGCTACTCGTGTGATATTGCTCATATAGACAATATAGATCTGGCTGTACAAGACTACAGTTTCAATGAATCCCTTTTCTTTGATATAACATTACAGAATGGTTCTTTCGGCATTAATTTGAACATTGTATACGCATGTATTTCATGAAACGTTCCTTCACAGAAAAATCAGTCTACAGGATTTCAAGACAAGTCAGTCAGTAAAAGTCTTGTTTTTTTTATTTTATTGCAAACTGTGTTGACAAAAAGTGATTAATACATGGAAATTCTTACATGTAGCCCCTTTAAGAGTTACATTTCTTGATTGTTTTTATTAGGTAAAGACTTTGCAAGCAACACAATCAGCTGGTAGACAAAAGCAAAGCTACTTTATTATAAGCAATTAAAATATCAGCTTCAATCAGCCTGTAGATCCTTCTCCGACTGCCCTGACCTTGCTTTTAGTCGACAAAAAAAAAAAAAAGAGACAGCAGTGGAATTTTCCAGACCAGCTGGCAATGAAGCCTGTCTGCTGAAGCTGAATATATTGGCGGTCCCAAAGGATCCCCTCACTATAACACTCCTGCTGCACTCTTATAAGAACACACTTGAAAAGGGACACACACAGACACACAAATGATGCGCTTGCTTTGTTTTGTTGTTTTTCCTTTTGAGAGAAAGCGAGAAAATATATTTATGTTGCCACATAAATATTGAATATATTCCTTCAAAAATAATTCATACTCTGCAGGAGTAAACAACGTGGCATCCAACGCGAAAGAGTGCGTCGAATCCAAAATAAACCTGAAAAGAGAAAGCAGGTAGGAGTGTTTAAAATGCAGACTCGTGGCATGAAATGAGTCTGGGGAGCAAACGCGGCCTGACGTCACAGCGTGCGAGCAGCAGAAGATGCTGCAGCAGTCGCTTCCCCTTTTTTAACGTTGGCTAAAACATTCATCAATGTTAAAGTATTCTCTGAGGTGTATCCGGGCAACATCATTTGCAAGTTTTCACATTTAAGCATCTAATTACCTTGGCAACGTTGCAGTGGGAGCGCATGACTTGAAATTCTATATTTAAGTTGATTTTCATCACGCTGCCTGGGAAAACAAGAGCTTAGCGCTGGCAGAGTCTCCATCGGCCTCCAAGACAAAATACAATTACGACTTAGTGACCTGATAAATTGCTAAAGCAGAGTGTTGTCTGAGCAGAGCTTTCTGTTTCTCGGAGACTTAAATTAAACTCGTTTCTCACTTAAGTTGACGTTACATCATTTCCACGTATCACGTTCTGAAGGGAATAAGGAAATTAAGTCAATGGACTCATATTGTTTTAGAATACTACCTCAAATATACTCAATAAGAGTGCTAAGAGTTACAGAGAAATAAGAGTTACAGTATGTGAAAACATCCCTTTTTATTCTTTTAAAGAAAAGTGCTGTGCAAATTTATACCATTAGAGCATTATGAGGTGCATGATTCATTATTAGAGAATGCAAGATTATGAGAATTGTGAGGTAGTTATAATGACAATACGTCAGAATGCCAAAAAAAATCCTAAAATAGGCTTTAAGCAAAATGTAACTTTTTAAGTCTTCCTGTCAGTTTTTGATGAAGTATGACCAGACATGTATTTTTGAATTTGTAACATTCATTCATGTTCATGAATCATGGCAAACTAAAATCACAGAATCCCTTTTGATTTCAACCCGCTGCTGATATACATTATATGATGCTTTAAACTCTCTGTCCATGACGGCAGCATGCCGAGCTTACGCAATACTGTAGCGCGGTCGAATTCATCAAACATGTTATTGTCCTCTCCCGGATCTTCAGCCAAGAGGTACATTTCTCCCGTGTGGATGTCCGTCATGTTAGGCTGACAGCGGACGGGGTCAAAGCCCACCCATAAGGTGTAGCGGTAGTCAATGGAGCGAATGGAGTAGCCCATGATGTGGATGTCTGCGAGGTCGGGCAGGTCCGAGTTCTCCTGGATGGAGTCGGAGGGTCGAGGGTACTGGCTGAATGAGTAGGCTTCTCTGTTGAGCTCTATCTCTGGGTTGCGGATAAGATTTGCCCGGTTTGAGCCTTCGGTGCAGAGCTCGATCTTAAAGGATGAGGACGGGCAGTGGTGCAGAGGAAGCAACCCAGCCAGGTTCGACAGCGTGGGGAAGATGTCCACCAGCTCCACCACTCTCTCAACTCCTCGACCTGAAAGATGTAAAGAAAGAATGATGGAAAACTGAGATACAGAAACATTAGAGAACCAATACTGCATCTAAAGCTGCAATGTTTAGCATCATATACAGGTGCATCTCAATAAATTAGAATGTCGTGGAAAAGTTTTTCATTTATTTCAGTAATTCAACTCAAATTGTGAAACTCGTGTATTAAATAAATTCAATGCACACAGACTGAAGTAGTTTAAGTCTTTGGTTCTTTTAATTGTGATGATTTAGGCTCACATTTAACAAAAACCCACTAATTCACTATCTCAACAAATTAGAATATGGTGACATGCCAATCAGCTAATCAACTCAAAACACCTGCAAAGGTTTCCTGAGCCTTCAAAATGGTCTCAATAGGCTACACAATCATGGGGAAGACTGCTGATCTGACAGTTGTCCAGAAGACAATCATTGACACCCTTCACAAGGAGGGTAAGCCACAAACATTCATTGCCAAAGAAGCTGGCTGTTCACAGAGTGCTGTATCCAAGCATGTTAACAGAAAGTTAAAGGAAAAAGTGGAAAAAGTGTGGAAGAAAAAGATGCACAACCAACCGAGAGAACTGCAGCCTTATGAGGATTGTCAAGCAAAATCGATTCAAGAATTTGGGTGAACTTCACAAGGAATGGACTGAGGCTGGGGTCAAGGCATCAAGAGCCACCACACACAGACGTGTCAAGGAATTTGGCTAGTTGTCATATTCCTCTTGTTAAGCCACTCCTGAACCACAGACAACGTCAGAGGCGTCTTACCTGGGCTAAGAAGAAGAACTGGACTGTTGCCCAGTGGTCCAAAGTCCTCTTTTCAGATGAGAGCAAGTTTTGTATTTCATTTGGAAACCAAGGTCCTAGAGTCTGGAGGAAGGGTGGAGAAGCTCATAGCCCAAGTTGCATGAAGTCCAGTGTTAAGTTTCCACAGTCTGTGATGATTTGGGGTGCAATGTCATCTGCTGGTGTTGGTCCATTGTGTTTTTTGAAAACCAACGTCACTGCACCCATTTACCAAGAAATTTTAGAGCACTTCATGCTTCCTTCTGCTGACCAGCTTTTTAAAGATGCTGATTTCATTTTCCAGCAGGATTTGGCACCTGCCCACACTGCCAAAAGCACCAAAAGTTGGTTAAATGACCATGGTGTTGGTGTGCTTGACTGGTCAGCAAACTCTCCAGACCTGAACCCCATAGAGAATCTATGGGGTATTGTCAAGAGGAAAATGAGAAACAAGAGACCAAAAAATGCAGATGAGCTGAAGGTCACTGTCAAAGAAACCTGGGTTTCCATACCACCTCAGCAGTGCCACAAACTGATCACCTCCATGCCACGCTGAATTGAGGCAGTAATTAAAGCAAAAGGAGCCCCTACCAAGTATTGAGTACATATACAGTAAATGAACATACTTTCCAGAAGGCCAACAATTCACTAAAAATGTTTTTTTTTTTTATTGGTCTTATGAAGTATTCTAATTTGTTGAGATAGTGAATTGGTGGGTTTTTGTTAAATGTGAGCCTAAATCATCACATTTAAAAGGACCAAAGACTTAAATTCAATGCACACAGACTGAAGTAGTTTATTTAATACACGAGTTTCACAATTTGAGTTGAATTACTTAAATAAATGAACTTTTCCATGACATTCTAATTTATTGAGATGCACCTGTGTGTATATGTGTATATATATATATATGTATATATATATATATATATATATATATATATATAATATAATATATAATATATATATAATAATAATAATAATGTGAATGGTTTCTGTACCATAATATTTCCAAACATTTTACACATGTTGTTTAACTGCATCACACTTGGTGTAACCAGAGCTTTTGCTTGGCTGGCTCTTTTTTTTCTTCAAAAACTTGCTATTCTATAGAGCATAACAGTGACCACCCACACTGCAGCCTTTTTTTTTTTTAAATGTATTTTCCCATTCGTTTTCAATATAGGCATTTGAATACAATCTTCAATAAACATTTTAAAGCCAGAAACTAAATCGACCAGTTTCAAAATGAAACATAGCCTTTAAAAAATGGAAAATACAAAGAGAGTATACAAGACTGTTTACCAAACTTTTATGAGGGAATGAACTACTTGTCTCATAAAGCACTGATGCCGTTAAATCTGAAACTACAGTACAATATAAAACCATGCATATGAAATCAATGACTTCATTTTTATGTCTAATTTATTTATAACTTTATGCTTATCATTGATATTTGTAGAGATTTCAGATAAGATTAGTTTTTTAAGAAGTCTCTTATGCTTATTTATTTGATAAAACTTGCGATAAAAACTAATATTTAAATATTATTACAATTTCAAAAATCTTTTTTCTATTACAATATATTTTAAAATGAAATTTATTCCTGTGATGCAAAGCTGAATTTTCAGCATCATTACTCCAGTCTTCAGTGTCACATGATCCTTCAGAAATCATTCTAATATGCTGATTTGCTGCTCAAGAAACATTTCTTATTATCTATGCTGAAAATGGTTGTGCTGCTTAATATTTTTATGAAATCTTTTTTTTTTCATGATTCTTTGATAAACAATGTTCAAAAGAAGAGCACTTATTTTTCCATGTTTCCCGGGTCTATGGTGAGAGTGACTCTTCTGATTGGTGAATCACTGTAAATTGTGCTATTAAAACAAAATGAAGCTGAAATCATGGTGGTCAGATGGTATATACTTTCACAGAAGCCACATTATATATATATATATATATAAGGAGCTCATAGCAGGTCTGTTTTAAAACTTTATACATTATTAGTGCTAAAACAAGTCTGCATGGAGTAAATTCATGTTTTTATTTTAAATGGAATCCAAGTGTTGCTCTAACATACACCATAAAATACAAACAAAAGAGCATGAAACCCTCACCCTGAATTTAGCCACTATTCTCTTAGGTAAAAGGCCCCAGTTCTGAAATTTACTGATACGCTTACTGAATATAGCACAGTTCATTAGAGCAACAACAAGCAACAATACAGAGCCCACTGTGAGAGCAATAACTCTTAGGACTTATTAGTTTCTCTATGCTGTGGCATTATCATTACAGTCGTTACTCTGGCTGCTTATGCTGGGTGTTTTCTAAAGATTGCCACAAATGTGCACTTGAGAGCTGAAAGAAAGAAAACCATCAGCAGATGCATGTGCTCACGGTACACTCTCAGCCAACCCTTCACATTGCACAAAAAACACTGAAGCAAAATAAGAATCAAAGCTCTAAATGGGCCGATACTTTAGCCATAACATATTTTCCAGAAAGTTGATATCACACGCTTGAGTGACTTCGGTTGGAGTCTCAGAATCTCGTGAAGGATCCTGCGGTCTTTGCGTGTTGACGGCTGCTCTGAGTAACATTACCTTTGCCAAACTGCTCCCGTGTGCCCTGAAACACATCGATGAAGGGGAACGTCTTCTCCCCAGGCCGAGGGAAAGGTGAGGTCACACCTGGCTTGTACACGATCAATGGCACTCGGGTGGCCACATCAAAGTTGCTGTATTTGGCCCACTCGCCGTGTTCTCCTAATGACCAACCTAAGAGAGAAAAAGAGAGTGTAAACCGTGAGAAAACTACCCAGAATCACACTGAATAATCATTTCAGAAAGTCTTTGCTGGCAGTTTCTTTGATTTAAGGCATAATGTAAATGTGACCTAATGAAGAAACTTTGAAGGGAGCAAGTACAATGCAGAACTGTAATTTAAGAAACTTAACCAAGTAGTTAAAAAAAATAAAAAATGTTATCATACAAGATTGGGGTATTATATATAGAGAGAGCAATATTCAATAATAAATCATTGAAATATTTAAAATAGCGCCAATGATCTTAAATATTAATTTTATTTAAGATTAATTTTATTATTTTTAATTGTGTTAATTAAATTTATTTAATTACAATATTAATTTTATTATTATTTAGTTTTATAGTTTATACTGTAATTATTATAATATAATTTATATATCTTTCTTATTGAGCAAATAATGAGCAGCTGCTCATTTTAGTAATATAATACTGTATTTCAATAAATGAATGTAATAAATGAATGTTATATATATATATATATATATATAGAGAGAGAGAGAGAGAGAGAGAGAGAGAGAGAGTATTATATATATATATATATATATATATATATATGTATGTGTACGTGTACGTGTGTGTATATATATATATATATATATATATATATACACACACAAAATTGGGACCATTTCAATACAAATTCATCATGCATCAAAAGTGAGCATGTTAATATATTTTTATATACAGTATGAAATCTTAAATAATACATTATACATATATTTTGGAGAGGTTATCGGTTTTCGTTCTTGTTGCCAGTGTTACATTTCTTTTGAATTGCAATTTAATAAATTAAATAAATTTCTCTTCCTGTCATTTCAATTCCAGTTCAGCATTCTCTGCGATGGAGCCAAAATTCCTCATGCAATAAAAGAGAGCATATTAATATATTTTTTTATGTATAAGAGCCCCTTAATGCACTGCATGAATGTTTGCATTATAACGAGAAAAAAACACGTGAGCTATGGCACAATCTTAACTGACAATTCAAAATGCAATTATGCTAAATGAAACAAAAAAAGTGACAGCATCATTTCTGAGAACTTTACATGATGTGAATTCAGAATTATATGAAAACCCACAGAACACTGAAAACCTGAGCTACAATATAAACCAATGCTTCAATACTGCCACCTAATGGATGTTATATTTAATAACAGGCTGAATGGACAGAACTCTATTGAACAAACCGTGATCTGAGCTGAACACCACTATAGTGTCGTTGGCGAGGCCCAAATCATCAAGGGCTTGCAGAATTTTTCCCACTTGAGCATCCACATATGATACAGATGCAAAGTAGTGCTGTCGGATCTGCAGCTGAAAGATGAGGGGAAAACATATTTGATTTTACAAGAAATGGGATTTGAGGTCCTTTTCGGTAGGACCAAACTTAAATGATAACTTCACTCAAAGGCTTCACATTATCCAGAACAAACCAAATGTAAATGGTATACTAGTACAAAATCTCTAAGTATGAACATTGTATTTTTTCAGGTACCTGAAAGTCTTTAGGAATGGGGCCGTAAGGAAAGCTCAGATTTAACGCCTGAACATCTTCCCTCTTGCGGATATCAGTCCAAGGGTTGTAGGCCACATTAGGAAGTTTCTTAGGAACATCTGGGTCTGGAGCCGGCGTCATACTCTCGATAGGATACAGCTTTAGGTACTCCTATAAAAACACAGCATTTCCCAGATTTACTGATTTAACAGGTGCTCATACGCTCCATTGAGAAGCACTTACCCGTGGGATTCTGAAAGGAATATGTGGCTTATAGAAGCCAACAGCCAGGAAGAATGGATGGTGAGAGTCCTTCACAGACTTCAGGAGTCGGATGGCCTCTGCTGTGTTCTCTATGTCAGGAAGGGTTCCTAAAGGCATCTCAGACACATCCACGGCACACAGTAAATTACTGTGCAGTGTGCCATCTTTATCTTTGCAAACCTAACAGATGAACATGAGATACTGGAAATAAACATTACAGTCATTTAGAAATCTACTTGTACTTTACTCATGTTATTTACTCAATGTAACTTACTTTCTTTCCCTTTTTAAACATTAAATATTATTTGTTTATTTATATTTAATTTAAAATGTGGGTAATATTTCTATATTAAATATTTTACTTGGAAAATTATCCACGCTTTAACTTAGTTTAACTTTTTTATTATTATTTTATTACCTTATTTTGCAAATCAGCTTTTGGAAACACAAGAAGCTCTCAAATAATTATGAGACAGATTAACCAGCAGGTGTCAGAGTTGTATAAAGTGTGAGAGATCAGACAGTACAGAATGGTTTACAGATGTGGTTCTCATGAGGGCCGCAGGATGACTTAATTTTTGTTATAAAAATAATATAAAATGTAATTATTATTAATATATTAAAACAATCTAGATTAATATAAAAAGGTATGCAATCAAAATGTAAACTGAAAAAAAAAATAGTTTTTAAGAACATACAGTTCTTGAAATTTGAATTGAATTATGGTTAATTATAAATTAATATAAAACCTGTAAAAATAAATGCAAATATTTAAATATAAAATATATAAATAAAATGTATTTATATATAAACATAAATATTTGTTATTTAACGTCTCATTTTAGGTTCAGATTATAATAGACCAAACTCAAACCACGATCACAATCTAAATCAGCAATTATATATATATACTGTATATATTAGGGGTGGCACGGTACACACGGTTCGGATCGGGGGTCACGGTTCGATACGATTTCGGTAAAACAGGGGGGAAAAAAATACTATGCTCGGTTTCTTTTCATTTATTTTGAACAGACAGTAGTACAAATTACTATTTTTTCCACCTAGATGTGAAAATACTAAATATTATTACATTATGTTATATAGCCTATATAAAATCTGCTGTAGCCTACATATATATATACATACAAGGAATAAATTCTTTAAATATATTTGATTTAGTAAACAGATAAACAAGGGGATAAAAACAGTGCGACACGTACCAGACTATTTATGCTGAGTTTCAGTTCATTTTTGTGACAGGCTTAATGTGTTCACAGAAAGGAAACTCAAATGGCAGAAAGTGATCCTATTCGTTCTTTTTTTTTTTCATTGTGAGTGTACACAAATAAAAGCAGACCTTTATACAGTGATGCATTATTAAGACAATAAGAGTTTAAAGTTGATTCTGCTGGAATAAGGACACAGTTGAAGTGATCGCGTCACACACACACACACACACATATCAGTTCCAGCATTGCTAACTTGACAGCACAGTTGGTAGTTTATCAAAATAAAATACAGTGAACCAAACATCAGCGCGCCCTCCTCTGTGTCACTGCTGGAATGCGACTGAAGTACAAAGCCTATAATTTACATAATAAATAATAGTTTCGCAATCAGATACGTTACATCGCAAATATGGAAATATTATGGAATATTTAGATTTGTGCCGAATGAGAGAGGTAGGATACACGAGCACAAAGCTCCATTTCGCAAACAGTTGAGCGCGCAAGCCTTTAAAGTATACTCCTTTGTCAGTCTATGAGAGACGCATTCAGAATCAGCACATGGTCACTGTGTAGGGGGCTTTGTTTTGAAGCGTGCAACTCACAGCATTCGCTGTTGTTCTTCTGCTGGTGGTTATCAAACAGCGTTGCATTACTGCGGGCGCCCCCTTCTGGATTGGGGTGAATTGCCTGTATTCATTGTAAGGCATCGAACCGAGATGTCCGTATCGGTTCGGTACGAATATGTACCGTGCCACCCCTAATATATATATATATATATATATATATATATATATATATATATATATATACTGCAAATATTAACAAAATTACAATATGATGTTGAAAATTCAGCTTTGCCAAAACAGGAATAACTTGCATTTTAAAATATATTCAAATAGAACACAGTTATTTTAAATTGTAAAAATATTTCACAATATTACTGTTTTTTTCTGTATTTTTGATCAAATAAATTCAGCCTTGGTCAGCAGAAGAAACTTCTTTTAAAAGCATTAAAAACATACCATCTAAAACTTTTAAACAGTAGTGCATATACATTGTAGTTATACTTCTGGTAATATCATATTATATAAATGGCCTTTGAATATTGTGTTGGACATTGGTTTACTAGTTTAGAATTGTCTATGATGATCTGAACCTAAAATTAAATCAAAATTCTAACCTCCAAATAAATCCCAAAACCAAATTAGTTCATCTGATTGCTAGGACTGGTGTGGCTTTACCAAGTGACATTTAAACAACACAGCACAGGTCTGAAAGCACATACACACATCCACACAAACTCACACACTGACCTTCCTCTTTTCATATTTAAAAGAGGGTGGATGATACGGCGGTACAGACCAGCTGTACGGGTAATCATCCGAGTGGTTGGAGGCAATGCCTTGAGGACGAGCACGTGAAAGAGAAACATTATTAGTTCAAACATCAAACAAGACAGTTAACACAGGAAAGGATTATAGGGCAATCAAAAGTAAATGCCCAGGCCATCTTTCACATCAAAATTAAAAGGGAAAAAAATGAAGGCATAGCAAGGTTTTTAGGATTTTTTAGCATTGTGACATGATTATGCATACATCAGGTAGACTAGTTACCAGGATGGAAGACTTTGCCAACTGATAAAGTGGTGTATCCATTAGACTTGAAGTACTGAGGAAGTGTAGTGTAGTTCCCTGCATGAACTCTCCAGTAGGAGTTAAAATCATACAGCTTTGTGGTGTCTGGTCTTCGACTTGTTAGGAAAGACACCCGACTAGGTCCACAAACAGCTTGCTTTAAAAGAACATAACAGCAGTGTGCTCCTGTAACTTAAATGTACACTACCAATAACGCTTTATACAGTATGTATCATGCATGTTAATGTTTTTGATGAGCAACATACCTGTGCATAGGCGTTATGAAACACTGTGCTCACTGATGCAAGCTGGTCGATGTTTGGTGACTTGACCACTGGATCAGAGTAGCAGCCTAAAGTTGGTCTCAAATCATCTGCAATTAAGTACAAAATGTTGACCTGTTTGCTATCTACTGCAAAAACACCTGCTTCCAAAACGTGTAAAATCAAAAGAAACAACCACATCCGAGTATTTACAAACATTATGTTCTTGCGGAATATAGTTTAAATTCAGTATTATCCCATCAGCATCTTTACTTTATGTTGTCCATGTAAAGCTACTTCCAGTGTTTCGCTTCCTGGTTTTCAGACTGGCTGTGATTAGGTGGGTTTGACCTTAAAGACACAGTACACTTTTTCTCTTGTCTGTCTACTGTACGTAGCGCTGCTGACAGTGCGAACCCAAAAAAACAACAACTCTTTTGACTTGGCTCCAGTGAATAATAAATATACAGCGATACCAGTGTACTCCGATTGCCAAAACAAATGATTCTTATGAGTCGGTTCTTATTAGTGAATCAACTCAAACGGTGTATAGTTCGATTCCCGAATGAATCACTCTTAGGAGTCGATTCTTTTCACTGAACCGATTACCGAACAAATGACAGTTATGAGCAGTAGCCTACTTTCCGTGATTATAAGCACTTATCAATCAGCTGCAACGGTTACTGAATTAATGTGACTCACTTACTGAGCTTCTGTAACTCAAATGCTTGACCGTTGTTTATTATATGACCAAAGCACAGAAGTTCCCAAATTTCGTAACGTCTAGTTATGACAACAATGAACATGACGATTTTGTCCCTCCTTAAGGAAGAAGTGAGAAAGAGAAAGAGAAACCAGTTCCACTGCCATCACAACTTCACACATTCAGCGGGCTGAAGTCACAACTTGAGTACAGTGTTTTTGGTTTGAGTCATCATGGGTAAGATGATTATTATCCTGAGCTAAATAATACCTTATTTAACAGGATACTGTGATAGTGATTGAAATAAATTATTTACAGACTTTTTTAAAGGCCTTCAGACGATACTTACCATGTATTTTCTAGCATGCATTTATGGAGACATCATGAAAATAGACACCACCGGAGCATCAGAGGTGACAGCAAAACAGGACAAATTAACCGTAAAGGGTAGGCCTAACTTATATGACTGTTTAACTGGTGTGTCCATTAACTTAAGTTACATGCATTGCGATTTATATCAACAATTTGCATTCAAAGGCGTCGAGGCTTCCAAAAAACTGGCTGAGCATGATCTGGCACGAATGGAGCAGTATAAGAGTAAGATCATCAAAGTTGGTACAGCAAAGCAGATGGACCCGGCTGTGATTGCTGCCATCATATCCAGAGAGTCCAGAGCCGGAGCTGCTCTAAAGGATGGATGGGGCGACCATGGCAATGGCTTTGGCCTCATGCAGGTTAGTCAGAAGAACTGATTTACTCTATTTGAAAAGACAATGCAACAATTAAGACACATATAAGATGATAGGCTGTTTAGTCTAAATCTGGACTTTAAATAGACACACTAATCATAGATGATCCATGCAAAACATTTCTGTCACTGAGAAAACATTAAATTTGTATATTGTTTTGCATAGGTAACCTAAACATTATAATGAGCATTATTTTTGCAAACAGGGACAGTTAATGACACAGAATGCTATAAATAGGATAGTAGGGAGGGATCAAGAAATTACACAAGCCAGTTTCAAACCGATAAACTACATGAATGCAACATGTCAAAGCGTGTTCACTGCAAGCCATGCCTCCATACAATGTGCAAATCTGAAAACTTGTTTGTGTCACATTAAAAGAAGATGCCGTTCTTTTTCCAGGTTTCATACATGTGTAAACTGGATTTTTCTCAACTTCCCTTTTCAAAGCACAAGTTCTCCTGATTTACAGCACTTGCTTTAACTAGCTGAAGGTTAATCCAACCTAATAAGCTGTTTAATATTAAATTGTTCTTTTTGTTCTTCATTGCTTATGTTTCTTTTCAGGTTGACAAACGCTACCACAAGCTGGTCAGCCAAGCACAAGGTACATGGGACAGTGAGGAACATCTCACACAAGGGACTGAGATACTCATTGGCTTTATTAAGGAACAACTTGATGATGTCAGACTCTCTCTTTTCTTGCTTTAGAAAGTTTCCTTTACCTTAAGGAAGTAAGGAAAAGGTCCAACACCGTGGTAAATGAGCAATGCTTTGGAGGAAAACAAAAAAGGTATTTCGTAAGTTGGCGGGAAAGTACCCTATACAGAAAACTAAAAACTCAGAGATTACTTTTCGTCTCTTTTAGAACAAAACAAATAACCCCAGGTATTTACAATCAGTGGCAAAATAACAAAAAATAAGACAACAGGTGTTGAATCCCAACAGCACAGCAGTATGACTTTATGAACTATTTTACTTCCAAAATTGATACTATTAGAGACAAATTGTAACCATGCAGCCGTCAGCTATATTATCACATCAAAATGTACTATAGATCCCCTGAGGAACAATTCCACTCATTCTCTACTATAGGAGAGGAAGAATTGTATAAACTTGTTAAATCATCTAAACCAACAACATGTATGTTAGACCCTATTCCATTAAACTATAAAAGAGGTGCTTCCAGAAGTCATAGATCCTCTTTTGCTATTATTAACTCGTATTGTCATTAGGATATGTCCCCAAAAACTTTAAATTGGCTGTTATTAAGCCTCTCATTTAAAAACCACAACTTGACCCCAAAATCTAGTTAATTACAGACCGATCTCGAATCTCCCTTTTCTTCAAAGATATTAGAAAAGGTTGTTCCTCACAATTATATTCCTTCTTAGAGAAAAATGATATCTGTGAGGATTTCCATCAGGATTTAGTCCGTATCATAGTACTGAGACTGCTCTCATTAGAGTTACAAATGACCTGCTCTTATCATCTGATCGTAGTTGTATCTCTCTATTAGTTCTATGATCTTAGCGCTGCGTTCGACACTGTCACAAATTCTTTTGAATAGACTAGAAAACTTTGTTGGCATTAGTGGAAGTGCATTAGCATGGTTCAAATCGTACTTATCTGACCGCCATCAATTCGTAGCAGTGAATGAAGAGGTATCATATCGATCACAAGTGCAGTATGGAGTTCCTCAAGGCTCAGTACTAGGGCCGTTACTTTTCACGCTTTATATGTTACCCTTGGGAAATATCATTAGGAAACACGGGGTTAGCTTTCACTGTTATGCTGATGATACTCAGCTCTATATTTCTTCACTGCCTGGTGAAACACACCAAATTGAGAAACTTATGGAATGCATAGTCGATATAAAAAACTGGATGACGAGTAATTTCTTACTGCTAAATTCTGAAAAAACAGAGGTGTTAATTATCGGACCTAAAACCCCCACAAGTAATAACCTAGAACACTGTCTAACACTTGATGGCTGCTCTGTAAATTCTTCGTCATCAGTCAGGAACCTAGGTGTGCTATTTAATAGTAATCTCTCCTTTGACAGCCACGTTTCTAGCATTTGTAAAACTGCATTTTTTCATCTTAAAAATATATCTAAACTGAGACCTATGCTCTCAATGTCAAATGCAGAAATATTAATTCATGCGTTTATGACCTCAAGGTTAGATTATTGTAATGCTTTATTGGGTGGTTGTTCTGCACGCTTAATAAACAAATTACAGATGGTTCAAAATGCAGCAGCTAGAGTTCTTACTAGAACAGGAAGTATGACCACATTAGCCCGGTTCTGTCAACACTGCACTGGCTCCCTACTAACACGTATAGATTTTAAAATCTTGTTAATTAACTTATAAAGCCCTGAATGGTTTAGCTCCTCAGTACTTGAGCGAGCTCTTATCGCATTATAGTCCTTCACGTCCGCTGTGTTCTCAAAACTCTGGCCATTTGATAATACCTAGAATATCAAAATCAACTGCGGGCGGCAGATCTTTTTCCTATTTAGCACCCAAACTCTGGAACAATCTACCAAACACTGTTCGGGAGGCAGACACACTCTGTCAGTTTAAATCTAGATTAAAGACCCATCTCTTTAACCTGGCGTACACATAACACACTAATACACTTCTATTATCAAATCCGTTAAAGGATTGTTAGGCTGCATTAATTAGATCAACCGGAACCGGGAACACTTCCCATAACACATGATGTACTTGTTACATCGTAAAAAGATTGACATCTAAGCTAATATTAGTCTGTTTCTTTCTTATTCTGAGGTCACTGCATTTACCAGATCAGATGGTGGATCAGCACCTAGAGACGACCTCTACAGCCCTGAACGTCAGCGGAGACCAGGACACCTAGATGAGCCCCAGAGACAGACCCCCAGTGAGGACCCCGTCACCTAGACAGCCATCAGGAAAAGACCTCGGGAACCAGTTGAGCCCTCCAATCTGATTTGCAGCAGTTGGAATTGAACTGCTGTGTCGTCTGGCACAGAGGAGAAATGGCCCCCCGATGAGCCTGGTTTCTCCCAAGTTTTTTTTCTCCGTTCTGTCACCAATGGAGTTTTGGTTCCTTGCCGCTGTCGCCTCTGGCTTGCTTAGTTGGGGACACTTCATTTCCAGCAATATCGTCAACTTGATTGAACAGAAACTTTTTGAACTGAACTGAGCTGGACGATGCCATCACTGAATTCAATAATGAAATGCCTTTAACTGAAAATTGAGTGTTTAGTCTTGTCATTTTACATTATTGACACTATTTTCCCATTTTGATACTGTGCAGTTGCTTTGTCACAATTTGTATTGTTAAAAGCGCTATATAAATAAAGGTGACTTGACTTGACTTGACTAGCCGGCACTATCATTTATGCCTTAATTGCTTATAACTCACAAACCATACAGACTAGAATTGAGTCATCAAATTCAGTCTATATAATTAATATATTGTGTATTCCTTTTATATCACTACTTTAAATTTGTCTGGTTTTGTTTGTTTATTGTTTTATAAGAAAAGTTGAAATTTGGCATGCTTTTACAATAGTACAAGTGTTAAGATTTCCCACAAACTTTCATTTTATTTCTCTTCACTTCCTTATTTGCCTGCACCTGCAAAGTTAGGGCTTTCACTTCCATATAGTAGAATCATCAAAAGATATGGATAACATTTTTGAGGTGTATGAACTATGAAGCACCTGATAAACCTGTTCACTTATCATTTACTAGCTAGGGTGTGCTCTGATAATAAGACATAAACAAAAAAGGAAATTCCAAATTTGAGAAGTGGTGTGCACCCTTTCAGCCAGAGCTGGGCATGTGTGGCAGTGATGGCACAGTATGGATCATGGCAAACAACATAAGGGCACATTATTGGTGGGAGGAGTGTGACCCAGATGAATCCAGTGATCATGTGGCCCAAATCAGGCTTGTGACCTGACAGCATATTATGTGACTCATGGTTAACAAAATAGATAAAATATTGCATGATAATTTGTTAAATGATCATCTCTCTCTCTCTCTCACTCTCTCTCTCTCTCTCTCTGTGTGTGTCTGTGTGTGTGTGTGTGTGTGTGTGTGTGTGTGTAAGGATTCTAAGATTATTTGTACTGAGAATAATAATTTATAATTAAGTGCAGTTTAATGCAGTTAACTTAACTGATTTACTGATTTGCTGGATTTTGAAATGATAATGTTTCATTCTGGTTTGACTTGCCTATTCAAAGATTAAATTTAAACAATACTACACTTGGTTGAAATTTCTGTAAACTGTACATATCTTGCCATATTCACATTAAAAATACCTAATTTATTGTTACTGGCTTTCAGTCACATGACTGGCATAGAGGCCTACAGAGCAAAACATCCACAGAACTGCTGGCCTGCCAAATTTCCATCCATTTCATGTCATGAATATTTAGATCACCACTCAAAAGGAGAAAAACAAATATGTGTGAATAAAACAGCGAGACACTCTAAAACTCTTAACATGAGAAAACACATAATGCCCTAACATACAAAGACATATTAAAATATCAAATTCTGTATACACCTAATTAAGATGCATACAGGCAATCAGATGAGGCCAGAATATGAACGCAATATGGTCTTCTATGGTAAAAGCGCTTTACGTGAAACTTTGTGCATTGCATTCATTTTTTGGTTTTATTTGTTTGCCTGTAAATTGCACATGTTTCTACAGACACACCCAAAAGCAGAACAGCTCTAGTGTTTTCAGCAGCACTGATTACAACATGATTACAGCTGGAGAGATGCAAGCTTTGTTTCCAAATGTCCATAGTGAGATACGGTGTCAATGCCGAAACTGTTAGACGCTTCTTCTAATGCAATGTCTTGTTCCCTTTATTTCAGGTATCCAGAAATTATATCTGTAATTGTCTTTAAACAGGAGTCAACTGCAGTTTTTGTACTGGAAATGTAATTATTACTGATATTGAAATGAGCTTTTTTTTTTTTTAAATGATGCCATTGCTTATAACAAGTATTATTACTTTTACAAGTGTTGATATCTTTACAGTAATTCTCATTCTGTGTGATTAAATGTGACATAGCTTGCCATATCCATATGGCTCTCTTGTCTGCAGGCCCTGAATGCAGCTGCAAAACTTCTTGATAAAGTTTGTGGTTCTCGATGATAGAGGGCGATGTTGAGCCTCTTCCTGCACTCACATATGACACTGTGTAGACAGAATGTCACTAGTAAAAAAGTATTAGTAAAAACAAAAAAATAAAAATTCTTCACATTAACGTTTTGTTCATTCTAACCATTGTTCACTGTTCTGCATTTTGTTTCTGTTTTTTTTTTATTATTTGGGGGGGGGGGGTATGAAATAAAACTCATTTATTCACTCACATCATGTGTGTTTCAATTGTAACTCATACAATATACAGTGCAGCTTGAAAGTTTATGAACCCTTTAGAATTTTCTATATTTCTGCATACAGTAGATATGACCCAAAACATAGGCTACTTTTGCACAAGTGCTGAAAGTAGACAAAGAGAACCCAATCAAACAAATGAGACAAAAAAAATCTGTTGTCATTTATTTATTCAGGAAAGATTATCCAATTTTACATATCTGTGAGTGGCAAAAGTATACTGTATGAATCTCTAGGATTACTTTACGATCACCAGCTGGAGTGCATGAGCTCTGCAAGAGGGCACTCCATCCCTTACCGTTACCACCAGCAATAAGATTCACCCATCTTTGTCAAGATAATCAGTCCCTTGAGGATCACATCCAGGACTTTCTAAATGTTGCTTATCACTCTGACTTCCTGGACTTGCACTCATAGATTTATTTTGTAATGGACTAAAACGAACCGGTTAAGAACTGAATTAATCTGTCATGGTCTTTCGAGGCTCGCTATGTCCGTTTTTGGATTATGGCCTGCTGTTATGTGGATCCCCCTTCACCCTGGTAGAAGCATAGGACTGTAAAACCCCTAATAGTTTTTGGAGGGACCAACATCGGCAAGCTCCACCCTTACGCAAAGAAAATATATTTCCTAATATATAAATGATCATTATATTAAACAACATAACGATATATTAGAAATTATACAGAATAATATATTGTGTAAATATATTAAAATATATTGAATAATATATAAGAAATTGCCGCTTTTCATATATTGAAAAATATGTGACAATATATTTACTTATATATCATAATATATGTAATTTTATATTCAGTAATACACTTTATAATATATAGATAAGATATGATACTGCATGTGTAAAATATATTAAACATATATTTGCTCATGCAGTATATACACATATATGGAAATAGGCTATATATTTCTTATATTTAACATTTATGATACATGTTTCATATTTTAAAATATAGCTAGCTTACAATAGCATAAGCACATCTGCTCATACTAAACACTTAGTGAACAAACTATCACTGTGCTGAAAATTGCACAGCCGTTACTTTTTAAATAAAGTAACATATAATCTAATGGCATTTGTCCAGTCGTCATCTAACCACAGGCTCTACTCTTCTACACAATGGTGACCCCACAAACTTACACATACCACAAACACTTTTACAATTTTCAATATATTTTTTACAAATTTCAATATAATACAACATTAAACACTAACAGATCTCCCCCTATATTAATATTGAGAAAAACACATGAAATAACACTTAATTTTTAAATTTTTACTTTTCTTTAACAGTCAGAAGCAAAGCATGCTGGGAATTAAAAATCTGCTGTTACTCATTCAGTGAATGTATATATGCGTGTACATACATTCACATTTATATGGGAGCATCTATGTGCAATATATACTCAATAAAGTATCAAACAATGAATATTTATTTATTTATTTCTAAATATATTTGTATGTATCAATATATAGCCATATATTGTCAATGCCTATATTGCTGCATATTGAAAAATATAAGCACTAGTTTCCAATATATGGAAATGTATTATGTAATATATCGCATTATATGTTGCAGTAAATTTGCATATATTTTTGTTTGTACTACCGAGTCTGCTCCAGTCCCTGTGCCCTATCCAGAACCCGTCAGTACTGAGTCCACTCCAGAGCTCGCTCCAGTCCCTGAATCCTACTCCAGAAGCCCGCTCCAATCCCTGAGTCCGCTCCAGAGCCCGCTCCAGTCCCTGAGTCCACTCCCGAGCCTGCTTCAGTCCCCAGAGTCCGCTCCAGCTCCCCCAGAGGTGGCAACTTCCATTACAGAACCATCCATGGCAGTGACATCCTCTTTAGCTCCTCCCGAGAAAGCGGCGGCACTCTTCCCCGAGCTCTCTGTGTTCCCTGTCAGCTCTGTACCGACCACGGACACTATTTTTGAACTATTTCTGAACATTCTGTGTCTATTAAAGCTCCTGTTACTACTGCTCCTCCAAGGGGGTGGCTCCCACTGCAGAACCTCCAGAGGTGGCAGCATTCACTGCAGAAACTTCAGAGGCAGCGGTACCCACTGCAGAACCTCCAGAGGTGGCGGCGTTCACTGCAGAACCTCCAGAAGTGCAACTTCCGCTGCAGAACCTCCCAAGGTGGCTGTCCACTTCAGCTTCTCAGGGCATTGACACCCACTTCAGAACTCTCAGTTTATCCTTTCATGGCTAAGGAGGCTGTTTCTGAACTGTCAGTTTGTCCTGTCACCACTAAGGAGGCCAATTCTGAACTCTTGTCCTGTCACAGCCAAGGAGGCCATCAATAAACTGATAAACAGGCCACCTATGAACCCTCTGACATTCCAGCCACAGCCATGGAGGCTGTCTGTGAACTTTGACTGTCCTGTCATGGCCATGGAGGCTGTCTGTGAACTTTCTGACTGCCCTAGCTACAGCCATGAAGGTTGACACCTGTGAACAATCTGCTTGCCCTGTTAAGGCCAATGATTCCTTCTCAGAACTGTCTGCCTGTCCTGTTACAGCCGCTGAGCCGCTGTTAACATCTCTGTGCTTTTTGTTCCAGTTATGCCTGATCCGCTTTGGTGGTCACCTGCTCCACCATGTTTACTTGGTTTTTCCGATTGTTTTGCTGCCTGTTCCTGAACACTTGCCTGTTTACGGATTACTCTTTTGTCTTTGCCTGGATATTACTGTTTGCTGATACTGGACCCTGCCTGTCTGACCACGTTTACCAATAAAGCCTGCATTTGGATCCACAATTGCGTTGTCACGGTCTACATCTTTTAAACGTTCACAGATTAGCTGTTAATTTGAACGTTGAAATTAGAGTCCATCTGTTCAAAGGTGTTTTCGAAGTTGGAGTGAGAGAGGGGGGACAGGATCGGGAAAGGTCCACGAGCCGGGACTCGAACACGGGACACCCAAAGCGCAATGGAGCTACATGTCAACGCACTGCCCACGAGGCTATCTGTGATGACAACAAAGCCATCTCTAAAGAGTTTGGACTCCACAAATCCACAGTTAGACAGACTGTGTACAAATTGAGGAAATTCAAGACCACTGTTACCCTCCCCAGGAGTGGTTGACCAACAAAGATCACTCTAAAAGCAAGACGTGCAATTAGTTTGCAAGGTTGCAAAGGAACCCAGGGTAACTTCTAAGCAACTAAAGGCCTTTCTCACATTGGCTAATTTTAATGTTCATGAGTCCATCATCAGGAGAACACTGAACAACCATGGTGTGCATGGCATGAGTTGCAAGGAAGAAAGAACAGTAAGAACATTGCTGCCCATCTGCAGTTTGCTAAAGATCATGTGGACAAGCCAGAGGACTATTGGAGGAAGGTTTAATGGTAAGGATGACACCAAATTATGAACTTTTTGTTTTAAATGTGAAGCATTATATTTGGAGAAAGGAAAACACTGCATTCCAGCATAAGAAGTCTTATTCCCATCTGTAAAACATGGAGGTGAGAGTATCATGTTTGGGCATGTTTTGCTGCTTCTGGGCCAGGACGGCTTGCCATCATTGATAGAACAATGAATTCTGAATTATACCAGCAAATTCTAAAGGAAAATGTCAGGAACATCTGTCAAAGAACTGAGTCTCAAGAGAAAGTGGATCATGCAGCAAGACAATGACCCAAGCACACAAGTCGTCCTACCAAAGAATGGTTAAAGAAGAACAAAGCTGATGTTTTAGAATAGCCAAGTCAAAGTCCAGACCTTACTCCAATTGAAATGTTTGAAGGATCTGAAGCAAGCAGTCATAGGAGAAAACCCACCAACATCACAGAGTTGAAGTGGTTAGGTACTGAGGAAAGGGCTACAATTCCTACAAGCTGTTGTGCAGACTGATCAGCAGTTACAAGAATCATACCTGTAATACCAGTTATTTTTGCAAAATGGGGTCAACCAGATACAGAAACAAAGTTTCACATTCTTTTGCCACTCACAGATAGTAACAATAGATCATTTTTCTCAATAAATAAATGACAAAGTATTTATTGTGTCTATTTGTTTGATTGGGTTCTCTTTGTTTACTTTCAGAACTTGTGTGAAAATCTGATGCTGTTTTGGGTCATATTTATACAGAAATATAGAAAATTCTAAAGGGTTCACAATCTTTCAAGCAGCACTGTATCTGCTGAATAATCTTTCCATACTTATATATTACAATTGTTTAAAGCACAAACAAATCAGATTTGGATGGTCTCATATCTTACCTAATACTCAGCCGAGCGCAAGGACAACTTCCTGTTACTAGCAGGCACTGTAATGTGTAAATGTATGCCTATTTGCTTATAACTCACAAACAAAGAGTAGAATTAAGCCATTGAATTCAGTCAAATCATATATTGTTTATTCTTTTATATTTTTATACTGTAAATGTGTCTGCAATTTCATTGAAAGTGCTTTTCAGAGGATAACTGCCAAAATATTATGTTCAGATAAAAGAAGTAAAATTTGGCATGCTTTTACCCTGGTACAAGTGCTAAGATTTCCCACAAACTTTTTTTCCCACGAAAATTTGTATTTCTTCTTCACTTCCTGCACCTGCAATGTTAGGGTTTTCCCTAGAATCTAGCTGATTCATCAAGAATGATGCTAAATGTTTTTAAAGTGTATGAAGCACCTTATAAACCAGCTCATTCATCATTAATGGCTAGGGTTTGCTCTAATAATAAGACATAAACAAACCAGGAAATTCAAAATTTTGTAACCTTTTGTAACAATTTCTCCACACCTTAGAGGAAGAACATCTGAGATAAACAAAGAAACCACTCCCTCTGCGATCATGTATATAATCCGACCCTGCTGAGGTCTGATTTAGTGAAAAGGTTTATCAGAATCAGTGACTTGCTCTTTCACAGCAGCTCTACATCAACATCATGGGTAAGTCATATAATATCAGGTGCTGACTGTTATTATACGATATTGCCTCAATAATGAGGAGCAATTTGTGATAGTGTAACACTGCTTGAATATTCTGTATAAATAATTATTTATTGACTTGAAAGGGCTTGATATTTTCCATGTTGTTTTTAGCATACATTTATGGAGACATCATGAAAATAGACACCACCGGTGCATCAGAGAAGACAGCAAAACAAGACAAATTAACCATTAAGGGTGAGAATGCATGACTGCATAAAAATCACTTATGACACTTTTGTTTCATTTGCCAATATATGCAATGAGCACCATGTTACAATATGTATTAAAAATTATTTAAATTTGTCATAGGGGTTGAAGCCTCTAAAAAAACTGGCTGAGCATGATCTGGCCCGGGTGGAGAAATACAAGAATATGATCACTAAAGTTGGCAAAGCGAAGAAGATTGATCCGGCTGTGATTGCTGCCATCGTATCCAGAGAGTCCAGAGCAGGAGCCGCCCTGAAGGATGGGTGGGAATCCCGCACGCAATGGCTTTGGCCTTATGCAGGTTCATTACAATTAGCGGTGTAGATCTACTCTATTTAAAATTAAATTAGACTTAAGATGCAGGTTTATACATGAATGAGCCGTGTACCCACTAAAATAAGGTTCAAGGATGTTCCGTAAGTTGTACCCACTAAATCATTCATGCAAAGTGTTACTGTTAAGATGTATGAAATGAATTATGCAAACTGGTTTTTCAACATCTAGTCCTCACCTCGGTCAGAAGGTTTTTGATCGGCAAAGATCTGCCTCTGACAAGCTGCTGCTGCTTCAAGCAGATGATTTATTTCACGAATCAGCTTGTTACATGTAGGTGTGTGTGTGTGTGGTTTCTGAAATAAAAGAATAGCAATGAATAAATTAAATAAACTTTCCAAACAACACACAATGCTCGTAAATATATTACAATAAATAAAGCAACACTGAAAAATTAATGCTTAAGGTTGATTGAGTATTAGGCTACTCTTAAGTGAAAAAGAAAATCCCACACACAACATCGGAGCAAGTGACAAAGTAGATCAGTCTTTTATTAACTGAATGAATGTACCCCGTTGTAACAAATAAATAAAAGCGTCTTTCACACTGGATTTTCCCCTCTGGACATCAAAGATAGTTTGGCTCATTATTATTACTCAATACCTGACCTGGTCTATATTAAATATGATCTTTTATTAAAAATAAATAAGGGAAATATGTTAGCTTTACTTGTAACAGCAAATAAATAAAGGATTTCCCCTTTCTTTAAAAAGTATGCAATTATTTGCCTATTAATTTAACTGACTGAAAAAAAAGTAAATGAGGGGAGTTGAAACATCTAATTTCTTATATAAATGAATAAGACTATCCTGTATAAGGCTCCCTCTAGTGGACTGCAGTTGTCCTCTGAGATGTCATTTTTGCTCAGCCAATAAAAAGTCTATAGGAAACTAGCTAATAACTTCAGTAACATTAGTGTGGTGGATCGGTGAATGTGGGCCCATCCACTTAGAAGGGGAGAGATAACACAGATACTGTGTATGTGTGTGTCTATGTGTACAGCAAAAAAATCAAAAAAAGTCAAAGTGAAAAGTCAGGCTAGGGTATTTAAAAACAGGCACTCTTCGCCAACAAAACACAACATTTGTGCATTGAAACCATTGCCAGCTGATAAAACCTGTGCACCGGGATTTTTTATAGCTGGGACCGCTCCATCTTTCAGTATTAACGATAATCCATGTCGAACTGGCTGAGTTGAATGATTCAACACTAAACAGTAGAAAATCAGTCCAGTCTCCCCAGCTGTAAATGTCCATTGGCTGTTAAAGTCTTCTGGGTTGCTTATAATAAATTGAGATGCTGATATCACATAAGCAGTTATCTTTTTCAGAATGCTCTCAAAAACACACTTCTTTAGAGACATTCTTCCCGAGCGTGTCCCCTGCTGCCAGCCTGCCGATTGAAGCCCGTTGATGGGCGTGCTCTCGCTCTCACTCTGGTCGATGCGTGTACGGGCGCGTTCTTCCGGGAGAAATGCCCATATAAGGAGTTCCACCGTCGTTTACGTCATCAAGAACAACGATCGAAAAAAACTCTCTGAAGACTTGTACGAACCCAGAACTGAGATTTTTGGCACAACTATAGATCTACTCTGTTATACGTCCAAAAAAAATTTTTTAAACTTTGTCCATGCTTAGCATGAGAATCCAACTCTTTAACAGTGTAAACAACTCTGAATGCATGAAACAGTATTGTACCCCCCCTTTAAACATTTCTGGCCTCGCCCCTGCCGCCCACATGTGATGTCACCGAGTACTTCAAAATAAGAGTTCAACAGGGATTTTCCATACAAAGTGTTACTAAATATTTATGTTGTTTCAAAGCTTTTTTTTTTTTTTTTTCCAGGTTGACACACAGCACCACGATAAAGTCGGTGAATGGGACAGTGAGCAGCATATCGAACAAGCTACAGAGATACTCATTAGATTCATTAAAGAAATTAAAGTAAAATTTCCCAAGTGGACACAAGAGCAATGCTTTAAAGGTAGTGCACTTCCACTCCCAGAAACCACAAATGTGTCTTGTTTCAGAAACTACGCTCATTAGATTCTCAGAGAACAGAGAAGTGCAAGAATGATGATTTGAAAGATGAATTTTTATGAATTAATTAATTAATCTTAAATTGTCTATAAAAAGTTAAATGTAAATAGAATGTTATCAGTCTGATTGAGGTTTTCGTGTCTGTTTCAGGGGGAATAGCAGCCTATAACAAAGGTGTGAGTAGAGTCACTTCGTATGAGACTATCGATGCCAAAACCACAGGACTAGACTACTCCAATGATGTTGTTACCAGAGCCCAGTGGTTCAGAAGCAAGGGTTACTGAAGAACAGCAGTTACTGAGCTGTTAAACTCTTGTGAAATATATGCAATGTATCAACTTCACTGAATTACTCCTCATTACTGAAGTTACTGTATTTGTGTCACTTCAACATAGCTTCTGTGTAATACAATCCCTTTTAATATCTTTGTTTTCTGTATCTTTTGATTCAGTAAGTAATCCAATAACTAAGAGCTAAAGTACATGTCACTGCATATGATATGACGAAATAAACTTTTTTTTTTCACTCAAATTGTCCGTCTTATCAAACAGTCTTGCCATATCCACATTAAAATGACCTCATATTCTACATTGTTCCTGGTTTTCAGTCACATGACTTGCACGGAGACCTGCAGAGAACTGATGGCCTGACAATTTTCCATCTATTTCATGTCATAAACATTTAGATCTCCTCTTAAATGAAGAAAAAAGATGTGTAAATAAAATTCAAGTTTTGGGCACTGGCGATCCATATAAAGCACCCACCACTGTATCTCAATCACTAAAAACAGCGAGACATTCTAAAACACTTAACATGAGAAAACACATAATGCTCTAACATATTGAGACAGTGATATTAAAAGATCAAATTCAGTATACACCTAGTTGATGATGCATACCATATACAGGCAAACAGATGAGGCCAGAATATGAACGCAATGTGCTGTTTATAATAGCATGGGAAAATGCTTAATGTGAAACCTCATGCACTGGACTCATATTTGGGTTCATTTGTTTGCCTGTAAATTGCACATGTTTCTACAGACACACCCAAAAGCAGAACAGCTCTAGTGTTTTCAGCAGCACTGATTACAACATGATTACAGCTGGAGAGATGCAAGCTTTGTTTCCAAATGTATATACGGTGTCAATGGCAAAACTTTTAGTTTCTTCTTAATGTCTTGTTCCCTTGGTGATATCTGCAATTGTTGTTGAACAGGAGTCAATTGCAATTTTTAAATGTAATTACTGATATAAAAAATAGAATTTTTTTAAGAAGGTCATTGCTGATAACAAAACTTATTACTTTTAAAAGTGAAGACTGAAGGTTTGATATCCTTACAGTAGTTATAACCCTGTGTGCGGCTAATGAACTGAAGTCTTGAACAGACAAAAGTCTTTCTTTCCAAGAAACCTGAATTTAATAGGGTGAATCAGCCAAAGTGGGCCGTTTAACCTTGATTGTAAAGTGCTCAAAGGGTTAATACTTTCAGATCATAACAACAGTCCTTAATTCTTAATTAAAGGGACACTACTTCTCTAAATGATCAAATAGTTTTGGTTGATGCAATATGACACTGGTGGGTGTGGCCACACTTCAAAGGAGGACTGTGTCATAGTGAAAACCCTTTAACATAAGATTTTTATCGGTAACTTATAAGGTTGCTCACTAAATGTAAACAAACAGTATTGTGACAGTTCCTGATTTATTTGATACTATCATTGACATTCAAATTTGTTAGCTTTCTTGTAAGGTGTTTAAATATTGCTGGCCCACTTTGGCTGAATGTGTGGGCCTGAGGGATTCAGGTAAAGTGGGCTGACCTTTAAGCTTCAGTAATTATACCCAAATTCATTAAATAAATTGACATTCACTGGTTATTTTATAGTTGCCATAATTAAATTTTTTATAAAACAGAAATGAGACTGCAGTCAGGAAATTTAAGTCAGAGATGGAAGAGAGGAAAGAGAGAATGGAGTGAAGAAAGGATGAGAGGAGAAAATGATAGATGCAGAATATAGCCTAAAGATTTATAATATGGACACAATTAAAAATAGTTTCAAGTGTTTAAAGAGCATAGACATAAAAGCATTTTTACGGTTACCATTTTAAATGTTCTTTTTATTTATTGTTTGCCTATTTGTTATAGTCACATCTTTAATATATTGTAGAGTTAATTTTTTTATCAATATTCTGATTTGAAACTGTATATATAAACTGTATTCAAATTGAAATATTATAGCTGGACCTTAAAGTTTACAAAAATACTAAAGAAAGGGAAAGAAAAACCATCTAGATTGCATGTTTTACAAAAAGTGTCCCCCTTTATCTGAGTTCACCCTATAGAATATACTGAAATAAATTAGGTTAAATATTTCAAGAGGGTTATCAATGGGTACAGTATGTTTAGGGTAAGGATAATTAAGGATAATTCCTTAAAAATATTAATATACAGAATTGAATAGCAAGTGTTATAAAAGAGTATGAGCAGCTAATACATCTTAAACTGCAGCCTATACTCTATAAGACTTCTTTCTTGATTCAGCTTGTGGTTCTCTATGAAAAAAATAACTTGTTAAAGTAGGCTATATGACTCGATATCTCTAGTAATTTCTTTTCTTTTTTTATTTATTTATTCACTCACATCATGTGTCTTTCATGTAACTCATAAATCTAATGAATAGTCTTTTTGGAGTTCCCCATGCGCTCCAATAAACAGCCTCCTATTGGTGGTCTATCTCGACCCGCCGCTGCTCCTGAATGACCAGTAACATAGTGACTGAGTGCAGATCTACGATGTAAGTAAGAGATTCATTTCCTACTTTCATTAATTATAAGCGGAGTTTTTTGAGAATGTTTGATCTCGCGCTAGACTGTCATAATGTTCTTTGATAATAAATTATTTGCTCGGTTTAATTTATTACTGCTTCAATAACCGTGGAAAGGAAAGGAAGGTTATTAGCTAATAAATTACAATGTTTAATTAAATTGTGGTCATGTTAAGTAAAAATTCAATCGTATTAAAATTGTTTTATGACATGACACCCATTTCTGGTAGGGTACTTGCCTAAAATAACGGGTTTGTGATGTGCGTTGTATTTAACAATAGGCTACTTTTAGGGCCTTGGTTTTCCACTCTCCGCCTGTCCCTGAATAATTAAACTAAATCAATCTATTACAGATGTCACGAATAAAGTTAAAGTGAAAATGAAATGAAAAGTGTAGATTAAACTAAATCTAGCCTATTACGCTGTGTCGAATAAAGTGAAAGTGAAAATTAAAGAAAAAGTGAATTGTATTATGGCTGTGTCGAATAAAGTGAAAGTGAAAATGAAATGAAAACTGTCGATTAAACTAAACCTATTACGGCTGTGTTGCGCATCATAATTAATCACATGCGATTCCGTTGAGTTTATGAATGCAGTAGCCAATCAGAGGCGTTCAGATGAGTCATCGCTGACTAAATTCTGAGCTCTTGTGAATTATCTCATCAAAGACAAGAGCAGATGTAGACCTACGTACGATGTACTGCTGTAAGTAACATTCATTTAACAGTGTACACAGCTTCGTTGATTATAACAGAGTAGTTAACAGATTACACTATAGGCTGATTTTAGCCTTTTTAGTTTGGTTCACCCTCCGCCTGGCTGCTATGCATATAGACTAGAATTAAATAATTCATAACATTATTTATTTATTTGTTTGAAAATACTGTAGGCTATACATAATTTCAGTATTAATACAATTGCAGACAGTATAAACATATATTACAAAATGTTTGTAATTGCCTCATAAAAATAAAAAAAAAATTGTTATAAATAAAATATATAGAGGGGAAACTTCAGAGATTCAAACTCTGATAAACTTTTGGATATTGGGGCCCATAACTAAAAAGTCCTACAACCATTTGATCAGAAAAGTCTAAATTTGGCATGAATTTACACTGGTACAAGTGCTAAGATTTCCTTTTTTTTTTTTTTTTTACTTTCAACAAAAGTCATTATTCAGTTGGAAGAACATCTGGAAAAAAAAGATAAACCACTCCTTCTGCAATCATATACTGTGTAAAATCACGTCCTGATTTAGTGACAAGGCTCATCAAGCTCAGATTTGCTCTTTCACAGCAGTTCTAAGTCAACATCATGGGTAAGTTATATAATAATTTATATAATGTAATACATCAGACTGTTTTTATATGATATTTGTCTGAATAATGAGGAGGAATTTGTGATAGTGTAATGCTGTATAAATATTCTGTATAAAATAATTTACTTACTTGATATTTTCCATGTTTTTTTCTAGCATGCATTTATGGAAACATTATGAAAATAGACACCACCGGTGCATCACAGGCAACAGCTAATCAAGACAGATTAAACATAAATGGTGAGAATGCATGACTGCATTCAAATTATAGCAATATATTGGAATATGTAATATAATTATAACAATGATTTAATCTTAAAAAGGTGTTGAAGCCTCCAGAAAACTGGCTGAGACTGATCTGGCCCGGATGGAGAACTACAAAAGTGTGATCACCAAAGTTGCCAGAGCAAAGCAGATGGACCGGGCTGTGATTGCTGCCATCATATCCAGAGAGTCCAGAGCCGGAGCCGCTCTGGAGGGTGGATGGGGTGACCATGACAATGCCTTTGGCCTCATGCAGGTTGGTTAGAGGAACAGATCTACTCTATTTCAAAATATAATTAAAATAAATAAATACAATTTCAGGTATTGAGAATAAATTCAAGCTGACTCCTAATTGGAAATTGTCACAGATGTATCATGCAAAACAAGGAGAAATTGCAAAGAATGCAAAAAAAGTATACATAAACATTTTGAAATTTCTAGTTATTCTCTTCTTTGATGGTGTTTCTTTTAGGTCGAACACGCTACCACACTCCAGCTGGTGCATGGGACAGTGAGCAGCATATCGCACAAGCTACTGAGATACTCATTAGCTTCATTAAAGAAATTAAAGCCAGATTTCCCATGTGGTCCCAAGAGCAATGCTTTAAAGGTAGGTTTACAATAACATTTACGATAAATAAATAAACATAAATAGTATAAAACATAAAAAAGAGATTAAAAAAATTATCGCTTAATTTTCCTGTCTCAGTTGTATTATAATGTCTGTTTCAGGGGGAATATCAGCCTACAACGCAGGTGTGAGTACAGTCAGTTCATATGAGAATATCGATGCCAGAACCACAGGAAAAGACTACTCCAATGATGTTGTTGCCAGAGCCCAGTGGTTCAAAAGCAAGGGTTACTGAAGAACAGCAGTTATGAACCTGTAAAACACTTAAATTAGTATAATGAGTACAACAACTCAAGATTATAAGTCTTCATTTTTTAAATTAGGCCTATTGTAATATGCTTAGTTAAATATAGATATTAGATTGCTTTCCAAACCATTTAAGAGTTTGTATTTTCAAAATTGACCATTTTAATAACATACAGAGCTGCAGTGAATTTCCTGTAATGTAATCTTATTAAATAAAATAAAATATTTACTCAAATCATGTGTGTATTATTTATCACAATGATCTTAGGAACAGTCCTTCCAAATTCACAATAAAATAACCTAATGTATTACTCCTGAAAGTAGCCAAGTGGATGCAAACACATCTTGAAACAACTTGTTGTTCTCCACGACAGAGTTGTGTTGAGCCTAATCCTGCACCCACACCTGACACTGTAGTACAGGGATCCTCAAATCTGGCTCGCGAGATACACTTTCCTGCAGAGTTTAGCTCTAACCCCAATCAAACACACATGAGCATGCTAATCAATGTCTTCAGGATCAACAGAAAATCACAGGTAGGTAAGTTTGATCAGTGTTGGAGCTAAACTCTGCTGGAAAGTGGATCTCACGAGCCAGATTTGAGGATCCCTGCTGTAGTAGAACAACGTTTCTCAGAGAACATTGCATTTAGGGAACATTGGGGGGCGCTGGAAGCAATATTTTGGAAAGGGGGCCTGTGTTTAAGGTGAGTTTACACCAAAGATTCTCAAAAAGATGAGCTGAAATATTGTAACTACTTGCAAACGAATATGTCTGTAGAGTTCACCTTGCTGTATTGCACCTATCTGTTGCCTTGCATGCTGCAGGCAACAGAGGGAAATGGTTGGGTTCTTTGTTGCCAATAAAAAAGTCAAACAATAACAAACTTGTCTCAACATCAGGGCTCCCTGTCATCAGACGGTGACCTGCCTCTGACACATCACAAAGTGCTACAACCTCTCTTTTGTAATGTGAGCATGTCCACCAGTGTCAGAGTGGGTGGTGAACATGAACAGGAGTGCTTATACACTTCAGTTTGCACACAGAATGCCCCACTTTCCAGATCGGGACACACCCATATTGCAAGCAGAGATCCACTCCTCCACTCTAGGCATACTAGAAACGTCTAGACAGGTGTATTGAGGCAAGCTGGAGCTAAACGCTGGAGGACACCGGCCCTCCAGGTCCGAGTTTTGAGACCCCTGTTCTAGAGCTTTTGAAGTGTCAAGGGCAGAACAGCATGCTTTATTCAGAGCATCACATTCTTGGGTATGATCCTAGACTCGAGAGCAATACAAGCTCATTTTGCCCACTGTTCTTTGGATGAGTGTACCACTGGAAGGGGATGAGCTGTCAAGGTAATGGCCAAAAAAGCATAAAAAAGCTTTTACCCCGTTCAAGATCATGCTGTTGGTGCTGCACAAGATCAGGAGACTGTACTTCTGGTTGCGCTGAATTGGCCCAACCAGCCGTGATTTGACAACAGAGTTGAAAGTGCTCTCATTTAAGTCGATGCTTTTACTTGCTTTAGCATGTGTGAAGAAAGTGGGTGATTTACATGTACTTTTTATGGATACTGCTTGTTTGGAATTTGGTAAGCATGACTGCATGGATAGACTGCAACCCGGACGTGGCTACGTGCCTAAAGTGCTTTCTACATCATTCAGAGCACAGGTCCCATTTGTGCTTTGCGTGCTTATCCAGAGCAGTCTAGTCATTTTAGACTGTCTGAGCAGCCTATTGTCTGTTTCGGAGGTCACAATGCTGGTTTTCAAACAGTGGTTGTCTCATTGGATTGTGGAACCAATAGCGTTGGCATATGCTTCTAAATGGGAGACCTGTACTTTTGGAGTTCACCCTCACTCTACTAGGGGCATGGTTTCTTCATGGGCTTGGGCTAAAGGAAAGTCAACTCAATCTATCCGGCAGCAAAAATGTGCTTCAGAAAACCTTTGCTAGATTTTAAAATCTCGAAATCCCTTTTGCACCAAATGTTTTGTCTGTGCAGTAAGGTGACAACTGACGTTCTATTGGTCAATTTCCACATATGGCTACGCCCCTTGCAAGCAGGTTCGGTTGGGGGGTCTAGGTCTATTTCAGGGGGAATATCATGAGCGCATGGACATGGGCCCAGTTGGTGGTGACTATGCTAATAATGTTGTTGCCAGAGCCCAGTGGTTCAAAAGCAAGGGTTACTTGAAGAACACTGTTTTTTGTTCATTCTAATAGATGTTCACTGTTCTTTATTTTGCCTTCTATTTGTTGGGATGCAATAAAACACTTTTATTCACTCAAATCATGTGTCTTTCATGTGTCTTCCCATATCCATATTAAAATGATCTTGTTAGGGGTCCAGGCAGAATAGCAGTTTTAGCCTTCTTTGCTTTCATGTACTTCTTAGTTGCCATATTATTTTTCTGTCCTAAATGTACAAGGGCAACAGTAACTGTAAAGCACAAACAAATCAGAATTGGATGGTCCCATATCTCAACTATTACTCAGCCAAGTGCAACGAAAACTGCCTGACACTAGTTGGCAGTATACTTTTATGCTTATTTGCTTATAACTCACAAACCATAAAAACTAATAATATAATCTAATCATCAAGTCATATATTATTATTTTACATTTTATAACTGCTGTTTAATTTTACGTTTATTTATTATTTTGATATAAAATACTGTACAATTGCAATATTATATTGTGATGGAAATATTTTATGTAACGGCCTCAGAAGGAGTCAAAAGGACATACTCAATTCAGAAAAGTGCAGACTAAGGATGCTCAGATCAAAGACTGTGTCTCTATGATTAAATAATCTATACTTACCCAAAAAGTGCTTAAAATAGTAGGTGCTTAAAATAGTAGAACTAACAGTCATATGACAAACCAATGACCAGATCAGTATAACCAATTACAGTGAAGAATTGAGTGACATTGATTTTACTCAACTACAAGGTATAAATGTTCATGTATCCTTCTGTTCAGGGAGTCTCTCTTGGTTGTTGTGACCAGTGGGCTCCCGGCCGTGAATAAACTTTCATTCCAAAGAGCAACTTGGGAGTGGTGTCTGGTATATGCTGCGCAGATGAGGAATAAAAGTACTAAAGATTATATGCTCAAAAGACCACCATAAAGACAGTGATAGTGTTGGAAGACTATAGAGCCGTCATCGGTCTGAGGCTGTGATACTCGGAGTTAGTATTAAAGATCCTGTGTCGGACCAGCGTACAGCTGAGAAGGGCAGTGAGAGTGTATAGATGCTAAAGACCTGTGTGCTCATGTGTGATTGAGGTAGTGATGGTAGCTTCTTGACGGGACGCCGTCACCATATTTCAGGGAAGTATTTTAAGTATTCAGGGAATTAGCTCAAGATACTGTAGTTATTATATTAACAACTGCGAGTTGTTTGAATTGTCTGTGGTGAAGTCAGATTAGTATTGGGAATTTCCATGACAATATAAGAAAATTGCAGACTGTATATGTTTGTAATGGAGTTGCATCATATAAATAAATGAATAGATATATTAAAAGTGGAAAGAGTTTAAACAATATTTAGTTTGACCTCCTGAGGCTGACAATGTTTTCTGAGGTTTAAACACCTACCTTCACTGATGCTTTGCTACAAAAGTTAACATTTAATCAAGGAGGTTTTGGAATGGCAGATTTGGCATGTTTTTTTCACTGGTACAAGTGCTAACATATCCAAAAAAAATAAAAAAAAATCCTTTCCCACAGTTTTATTTTAATTTGTCATTAACTACATTCATTAAAAGTGGTTATACCTTTTTGAGGTTTATGAAGCCTCCACCTGATAAATCTCCCCACTTATGATTCATTTGATTGGGTGTGATCTAATAATATGATCAAATAAAAAAATACAAAAAATCTGGGAAAAAAGAGAAACCACTCCCTCTGCGATCACATATAATAAGGCCCTGCTGAGGTCTGATTTAGTGACAAAGCTCATCAAACTCAGTGACTTGCTCTTATCACAGCAGCTCTACATCAACATCATGGGTAAGTCATATAATATCAGCTGCTGACTGTTATTATACGATATAGTATTCTCATTTTGTGATAGTTTAGCACTGCATACATTTTCTGCATAAATAATTATTCAAGGGTTTCAGGTGATATTTTCCATGTTGTTTCTAGCATGCCTTTATGGAGACATCCTGAAAATAGACACCACCGGTGCATCAGAGAAGACAGCAAAACTAGACAAATTAACCATAAAGGGTGAGAATGCATGACTGCATACAAATCACATATGACTCTTTTGTTTCATTTGCCAATATATGCAAAGTGCGCCATGTTACAGTATGTATTAATATTTCCAATTTGTCATAGGGGTTGAAGCCTCCATAAAACTGGCTGAGACTGATCTAGTCCGGATAGAGAAATACAAGAGTTTAATTATCAATGTTGCCAGAGCAAAGCAGATGGAACCGGCTGTGATTGCTGCCATCGTATCCAGAGAGTCCAGAGCCGGAGCCATCCTGAAGGATGGGTGGTGTGACCATGGCCATTGCTTTGGCCTCATGCAGGTAGGTCAGAAGAACTGATTTCTCTATTTCGAAATATCACAAGTCATGAGATTAAGGTGGTGAGTACTACTAAACAAAAGCTTACTCGTAAATGTAAGTTGTAGATATCCCATGCAAGACATTTTTATACCAGATAAGCAGAGTACATTAATATTTCTGAACATTTTAAATCATTCTCTTTTGATTATGTTTCTTACAGGTTGACAAACGCTACCACACTCCAACAGGTACATGGGACAGTGAGCTGCATATCATACAAGCTACTGAGATACTCATTACCTTCATTACAGAAATTAAAGTAAAATTCCCCAAGTGGACACAAGAGCAATGCTTTAAAGGTAGGTTGGGTTTACACTGAGAGATAAATAAACATAAATAGCATAAAAAAGTAAATTAGATGCAAATAGAAGTTGATCACTTAACTTTCAAGTCTCAGTTGTAGTATAATGTCTGTTTCAGGGGGAATATCAGCCTACAACGCAGGTGTGAAGAACGTCAAAACGTATGAGCGCATGGACATCGGCACCACAGGAGATGATTACGCCAATGATATTGTTGCCAGAGCCCAGTGGTTCAAAAGCAAGGGTTACTGAAGAAAAACAGCAGCAAAACCCTTACATTAGTGCACTGAGAACCACCAGTCCTGATCCTTAATATTAGGCCTGCTGTATTGCTATGGTTAGTTAAAAATAGTTATTAGATGCTGGTGTATTCTTTCTCTTTTATGAGTTTGTGGTGTTTTCAAAATGAAACTACACAGTGCATTTCTTGTGATGATAGTATTGAATATCTGATTAAATAAAGATCATTTATTTACTCCAATCATGTGTTTACTGTTTATCACAACGTCCTTATGGAGTCTTTCCAAATCTGCATTAAATTAGCCTCATATGTAGGCTATTCTTCATTGCTCATGGAAGTAACTTTTTGAAAGAGTGTGTTATTGTCGACAGAGGGCGATGTCGAGCTCATCCTGCACTCACACACATGCCACTGGAGAATGTCATTAGTACAAATCTCTGTTTCGCTCGCTTAAGGATGACCAGATATCTCTAGGATTTTCTTCACTTTGTAAGTACATGTCTGCGTTAACGCATTAATGAGCGAATTTTGTTCTGTTGAGGCTTTTTGTCGGTTTTTAGCTGACTGCGCTGCACAAAGCGGTTGTTTGGGAAGTTTGGGAAGCGAACATCTCCATCACTTTTCGCTAAATCCAGTGAATAATGTTCCGCGGACTCGTTTGCTGAGTTGTAACTAACGATTTGTTATTCGGTTGTTTATTAGTAGTATGGGTTTTTAAATAGTGTTTTGTAATGACTGCTGTAAAAGAGGATAACTTCAGAACATGTAACAGTGCTCTAATAATGTAAATATTCAGAGCATCGAGCTGACATCAATGCCTGAAAATCTGCGACGTTTTACGTATTTACTTTTTTTTTTTAAACGAACAATACCTTTTTGTACCTTTTTTAGTTAAAAGTTTTCAAACGTTTTAGTTGTTAATGTTGTTGTTTCTAAGTCATGTGTGCCTAATATCTTTGTTTTCTTGTATTGTTTTAAAAATTGAAAACCACAAAACTACGATTCAGAGTTATTGACTGATTGGATATCTTTTGGGAGAAAAAAACATTAGCTATTAGGCTACTTATATAAATAGAATAAATATAATCAATCAATGCTGCATGTAAATCTATGTCATTTTTTAACAGTATGATCTAACCACAAACATAGCTAGAAAATTAGTTTTAAACTTTTCAAGGCCTGTAAGAGTAAACTGTTAAACGAGACAAAAGAAGTGTATTCTAGATACTGAATTGCAGGTTTTTCTGTTCTTTAGGGAAAGTGCCCTATCTGCTCAGAGCAGATCAAATGACTCTTTTCTTGCTCTCAGCGGTGTGTTTGATGATTACTGTACAGACAGTCTCATGATCAATGTCCTTCTCCATATGTTCAGTTAGTATTTGGAGAAGTTGACATGAAATTTCAGGCAGTTTTAGAGAAGGCTGCTGTGCTGTGACATGTTATAATTCATCTTAAAATATTTAAATCGACTGTTTTTTTCTAAATTGACTTGCAACAATAAGGCTGTTCTTAACTTGATGATAATTCTATATTTTCATGCCGTTTTATGACCTCGTAATAATTGAGAGACTACATTTATATATTGGTTCTTTTAAAATTGTTTTTATCAAATTGCAAAGCTATACAAAATTATCTACTGAAGATATAAAAGCAGGGTTATTACAGTTAACTATAACTAAAACATTTTTTAAAAAATCCTTAGTTTAAATAAAATAAACATTAACTGAAATTAAATAAAATATATAAAAACTTAAACCTATTTCAGCTAGTTGCCAAGGCAATAACTGAAAAACTAAAATATGAATGAATAAAATTGTGTATATATTAAAAATAAACTAATGAAAATGATAAACACACAACAAAATTGGCAAAATTTTAACATTAAAATGAAAACAGAAAATATAAAAATAAGAACTAATTCAAAGTATTAATAAAACTGTAATAGTATCTAGTAATAGTGATACTAAAATAATACTGCATAAAGGTGATTTTAAAAGTGGATTGTTTTTCAATAAAAGGTCACTAGTTACTGGACCCAAAATGTAAACAATTCTTTAAAATAAAATAAGCTTAAAAAAAAATATATATATATATATATATATATATATATATATATATATATATATATATATATTAGGGCTGCCTGTCAGTTGATTAAATTTTTTAATCTAATTAATTACAGGGTGCTGCGATTTATTAATCTAATTAATCGCAAATTAAATTTGGCAGTGAAAATAGCCCCAAAAGATAATGTAAAGCTATTATTGTGTTAAATGTTTAGGCTACAACGGCCTAACATAAAGTATGCAACATAAAAGAAGATAATTTGAGAAACAACTTGTTCATGCAATGAAAGTCACTGGTAACCAAAACAGCTTTTTTACCAACAGTTTTCAAACTACCTTATTTTATTTTGTGTAAGAAAGTAGGCTAAGTCATTCAGGTTTGATACAACATGAGGGTGAGTAGCCTAAATGATGACAGAATTTTTAATTTTTAATTTTTTTTTAATAAATGAAATTATACTCTAAAGAAGAAACTAAAACCCCAATATATTGAATTTTAGGGCATAACTGCATTTATGGAGTTGTTGCCCTGTATCATATTTGTCAACAGTCAACTGTATGAGATGTAAGATGATGTCCAGGTTTGGGGCGGGGCCAGTGCATTAACTGCGTTAAAATATTTTAATCGTGTTATTTTTTCATAACTAATTAATTAAGTTAACGCGCTAAACTGACAGCCCTTATATATATATATATATATATATATTAGTGCTGTCAAACGATTAATTGCGATTAATCACGTCCAAAATAAAAGTTTTTGTTTACATAATATGTGTGTACTGTATACATAAATTATGTATATATAAATACACACTGCATGTATATATTTCAGAAAGATATGTTCTGTTTATATATTAAATATATTTATTTATAATATAAATTATATGAATATAATATAGACTTGTAAATACATGTAAATATTTTCAAAATATATACTGTATGTGTGTATTTATATATATATATACATAATAAATATACACAGAACACACACATATATTATGCAAACAAAAACTTTTATCTTGTATGCGATTAATCGCAATTAATCATTTGACAGCACTAATATACAGGTGCTGGTCATATAATTAGAATATCATCAAAAAGTTGATTTATTTCCCTAATTCCATTCAAAAAGTGAAACTTGTATAATGTATACATTCATTCCACACAGACTGATATATTTCAAGTGTTTATTTCTTTTAATTTTGATGATTATAACTGACAACTAATGAAAACCCCAAATTCAGTATCTCAGAAAATTAGAATATTACTTAAGACCAATACAAAGAAAGGATTTTTAGAAATCTTGGCCAACTGAAAAGTATGAACATGAAAAGTATGAGCATGTACAGCAATCAATACTTAGCTGGGGCTCCTTTTGCCTGAATTACTGCAGCAATGCGGCGTGGCATGTGGCACTGCTCAGGTGTTATGAGAGCCCAGGTTGCTCTGATAGTGGCCTTCAGCTCTTCTGCATTGTTGGGTCTGGCATATCGCATCTTCCTCTTCACAATACCCCATAGATTTTCTATGGGGTTAAGGTCAGGCGAGTTTGCTGGCCAATTACGAACAGGGATACCATGGTCCTTAAACCAGGTACTGGTAGCTTTGGCACTGTGTGCAGGTGCCAAGTCCTGTTGGAAAATGAAATCTTGAAATCTTGGTTCTTGAAGCACTGACTCCAGCTGCAGTCCACTCTTTGTGAATCTCCCCCACATTTTTGAATGGGTTTTGCTTCACAATCCTCTCCAGGGTGCGGTTATCCCTATTGCTTGTACACTTTTTTCTACCACATCTTTTCCTTCCCTTCGCCTCTCTATTAATGTGCTTGGACACAGAGCTCTGTGAACAGCCAGCCTCTTTTGCAATGACCTTTTGTGTCTTGCTCTCCTTGTGCAAGGTGTCAATGGTCGTCTTTTGGACAACTGTCAAGTCAGCAGTCTTCCCCATGATTGTGTAGCCTACAGAACTAGACTGAGAGACCATTTAAAGGCCTTTGCAGGTGTTTTGAGTTAATTAGCTGATTAGAGTGTGGCACCAGGTGTCTTCAATATTGAACCTTTTCACAATATTCTAATTTTCTGAGATACTGAATTTGGGGTTTTCATTAGTTGTCACTTATAATCATCAAAATTAAAAGAAATAAACACTTGAAATATATCAGTCTGTGTAATGAATGTATACATTATACAAGTTTCACTTTTTGAATGGAATTAGTGAAATAAATCAACTTTTTGATGATATTCTAATTATATGACCAGCACCTGTATATATAATGTCAGGTGACTTTGTTTAATAAAAAAAAGGAAAGGTTTTCTACCTTGTAGAAAACAAGAGATGGCACATCACACAACATCTGTATTTAAATTACAACACTCATTAAGTTTCTGTGTATTTCTCATGAGTCGTTTAAACGGGCAAATAGCTGAATTGTATTTTCATTAGTTAATTAAACCCCTCTGAGCATGTGCTAACAGAGACTGTTGTCCTGTAAAGTATCTTTTGATGATGAGCCAGGTTAATTGTCCTGTTGTGTCTGTAAAGGAACTTTGGAAACCCAGGGTGCAATTATTTCATTATCATCATCTCATTAAACTATTAAAATACTCCATTTGGAAACCTCTCTCCAGAAACGCCACACACCGAGATTTAAAGAGCCTGGAAAACAGGGATACAAAGTTAACTGGTCACAGATAGAGGAAAAGAGCAGCTGAATGGGTTGTGCTCAATGGTCAAGCTGTGTGGAACCAGCTGGATGCTTTTTATTGTAAGAGTAAAGGACTTAACGGACACATGGAGGGCTCATGGCTTTGTTTTTCTCAGGAGAGGATAGACTTTGCATGATGACAGGAACTTGTATATTCATCTTATAAGTTATTTCGAACCATCTCAATCTGCACCGTCCCGCTTTTCGGGCCTCTGAGCTGAGGGGTATCATTTCTTGGGTTATTTACAGTTTGGCATGCATGGCCTTAATTAGAGTGTGGGGTAGAGCGCTGCCTCAGAAGATGTGTTCCAGATGTGGGCTGGAATTCCGAGAGCTTTGTAAAGAAAAGAAACAGTGCTCTGCAGGAGATGCCTAAAGAAACTCGAGTCAGTGAAGACTGTTGAAGGGATTGACAGAGTTGAATTGGGGGGCGGGGGTTTCTGGATCTTTTCAGGGTTAAATATTCATGACTGTGTCTGGGTCTTTAAAATAATGTAGTCTGATTTGTTCTGGCTGATTCTGTGCTGTAGGTGATTGATCTGATTGAGTGATGGTTAATGTTACAGCTCTATCACCTGTGATAATGCACTTATGAGTTCGAGCATGTGTATCATATCATATAAAATCAGCATCAGGAACAACAACAACAACAACAAAAAACAGGTTGGAGCATGATACCAGCAACACCAAGGTCATGGGTTAAATTCCAAGGGAATGCAAAACCTGTATACCTTGAATGCAAGTGTCTGCCAAATGCATACTGTAAATGTTTAACTAATGATTTGGGGTTAAAACTCACATACATGCATATTGAAAAAAATATATACTGTTTACGTTTGGGGTCGGTAAGATTTAAAAAAAAAAAAATGTTTTTGAAAGAAGTCTCTTATGCTCACCAACACTGCATTTATTTAATCAAAAATACACTAAAAACAGTAATATTCTAAAATATTACAATTTAAAATAATTGTTTTCTATGGAAGCCCGTTTACCCCACTAAATAAAAAATTAAAAAAGGTTATTGCGACTTTTTATCTCACAATTCGGACTTTATTTCTCAGAATTGCGAGTTTATATCTCACAATTATGACTTTTTAACTTGCCATTGCATGTTTGTATCACGCAATTATGAGAAAAAAAGTCAGAATTGTGAGATAAAAAGTTGCAATTACCTTTTTTATTTTTTATTCAGTGGCGGAAACGGGCTTCCATAGTTTTCTATTTGAATATATTTTAAAATATAATTTATTCCTGTGATGCAAATCATAATTTTCAGCATCATTACTCCAATCTTCAGTGTCACACGATCCTTCAGAAATCATTCTAATAAGCTGATTCGTTGCTCAAGAAACATTTCTTATTATTGTTAATGTTGAAAACAGTGCTGCTTAATATTTTTGTGGAAACTGTGATACATTTTTCAGAATTCTTTGATAAATAGACAGTTCAAAAGAACAGCATTAATTCGATTTTTTTATGTAACATTGTAAACGTCTTTACTTTAAGTGCTGATGAAATGAATGTTATGCTCAATTAATTTTATTAACTTTAATCTTTAAACAAATAAAGTCCTACTGAACCTAAACTTTTGAACCGCTTAAGTGTATATCTTAGTATATATACATATCTTAACTTTCTTATAAATTTGAATTGCCGTTTTGCGTTCATTTTAAGTGGTCGTACATTTGTAAATAAAAACAAGTGAATTTATTAAAGGGGTCCTATTATGCTCTTTTACAAAGTCTTGATTTTGTTTTGGGGGTGTACTAGAACATGCTCTCATTCTTGGTGGTTCGAAAATCACATTATTTTTCACATAATCTACATTATTACAATACCTTTTTACCCAGCCTCACAGAAAAAGCTCGATTAGTTCCAGGTTTGATGAAGGCCCGCCTTCCGAAAAACGAAATGTGTTGTGATTGGTTAGCTGTCCCAGTGCGTTGTGATTGGCGAACAGCTTAGACGTGTTTTAGACGGCAAATTAATTCTCTGCCAGCGGGAGGCGCTGTTGGAGCGGGAGAGCTCGAGGTTTCCATGGTAACGCTGTATACAAAACAGAGCTCCTCTCACAAACGCTGCTTTATCAGACATTACATGCAAGATGAAATGAAAATGACATCTATAATTTTCTGAAAACAGTTGGTTTCCATCAGAAATACAGTGATATAAAAACACCAGCACCGGGTTTCGATTTTGAAGCGTGCAGTGCTCAACCAAGCGTTCTCCCCACCCCCCACCCAGCCCCCAAACCATTCAAATTTCCGTAGGCGGGATTTACAATTTGTGATGTCACAAATACAGGAAAACAACTTTGTAGTCCAAACGAGCTGTCAACTCAAGTTGTGAAACTCGTGTATTAAATAATGCACACCGACTGAAGTAGTTTAAGTCTTTGGTTCTTTTAATTGTGATGATTTAGGCTCACATTTAACAAAAACCCACCAATTCACTATCTCAACCAATTAGAATACTTCATAAAACATTTTTAGTGAATTGTTGGCCTTCTGGAAAGTATGTTCATTTACTGTATATGTACTCAATACTTGGTAGGGGCTCCTTTTGCTTTAATTACTGCCTCAATTCTGCGTGGCATGGAGGTGATCAGTTTGTGGCATTGCTGAGGTGGTATGGAAGCCCAGGTTTCTTTGACAGTGGCCTTCAGCTCATCTGCATTGTTGGGTCTGGTGTCTTTCATCTTCCTCTTGACAATACCCAATAGATTCTCTATGGAGTTCAGGTCAGGCGAGTTTGCTGGCCAATCAAGCACAGTAACACTATGGTCATTGAACCAGCTTTTGGTACCTTTGGCAGTGTGGGCAGGTGCCAAGTCCTGTTGGAAAATGAAATCAGCATCTCCATAAAGCTTGTCAGCAGAAGGAAGCATGGAGTGCTCTAAAATTGCCTGGTAGATGGCTGCGTTGACTGTGGACTTCAGAAAACGCAGTGGACCAACACCAGCAGATGACATGGCAGCCCAAATCATCACTGACTGTGGAAACTTCACACTGGACCTCAAGCAACATGGATTCTGTGCCTCTCCACTCTTCCTCCAGACTCTGGGACCTTGATTTCCAAATGAAATGCAAAATTTACTTTCATCTGAAAAGAGGACTTTGGACCACTGAGCAACAGTCCAGTTCTTTTTCCTCCACAGCCCAGGTAAGATGCTTCTGGCATTGTCTCTGGTTCAGAAGTGGCTTGGTAGCCCTTTTCCTGAAGACGTCTGAGCGTGGTGACTCTTGATGCACTGACTCCAGCTTCAGTCCACTCCTTGTGAAGCCCTCCCAAGTGTTTGAATCAGCTTTGCTTGACTGTATTCTCAAGCTTGCGGTCATCCCTGTTGCTTGTGCACCTTTTCCTACCCAAATTCTTCCATCCAGTCAACTTTGCATTTAATATGCTTTGATACAGCACTCTGTAAACAGCCACACCTTTCAGTAATGACCTTCTGTGACCGACCCTCTTTGTGGAGGGTGTCAATGTTCGTCTTCTGGATCATTGCCAAGTCAGCAGTCTTCCCCTTTATTGTGGTTTTAAAGAACAAGAGATACCCAGAATTGATACTGTATTGGATGATCATTTATTGAAACTCAAATGTAAATATTCTAATATTTTGAGATACTGATTTTTGACTTTCATGAGCTGTAAGCTCTAATCATCAAAATTAAAACAAAAAAAACTTTTGAAATGTTTTACTTTACATGTAATGAATCTAAAATATATGAAAGTTTCACTTTTTGAAATAAGTTACAAGAAAAAATGTACTTTTTCACGACATTCTAATTTATTGAGATACACCTGTATATAGTATGAAATCTTAAACAATACATTATACATATATTTTGGAGAGGTTATCGGTTTTCGTTCATGTTGCCAGTGTTAAATTTCTTTGAATTGCAATTTAATAAATTCAATACATTTCTCTTCCTGTCATTTCAATTCCAGTTCAGCATTCTCAAATCAAATCAAATCACTTTTATTGTCACATCACCACAGCACGAGTGCCTTGGTGAGTGAAATTCTTGAGAGCGTGCTCCAGACAGTGCAAAAAGACAAAACAATTTACATATAGACAGTACATATTTACAGACTGTACAGAAGACAATGTGCAAAATACACATACTCAATACACACAGTATACTATAAAGACAGTCTTGGTTACCAATACACTATGTACACATTTTACATTATGTACACATCTATACATAGTATTATGTTAAGGTGCAACAGATTATAGATTTACAACAGAGTAGTTGTGCAATAGATAGTTGTGCAAAGGTGCAACAGATTATACATATGCAATGTCGTGGATGTGGATTGTATGGTATCCAGTGATAGCAGATAGGTTGTATTATTGCAGTGTGTGCGTGTAGTCCAGTAGAACGGCGGTAAAGTGCAGTGCATGGCATGATGTGTGAGTGGGAGTGTGATGTAGGGTGAATTAGTTCTGTCTGTTCATTAGCCTGATAGCCTGAGGGAAAAAGCTGTCCTTCAGTCGGCTAGTGCGGGATCGGATGCTGCAGAGACGTCTCCCTGAGGGCAGCAGAGAGAACAGTCCGTGGGATGGATGGCTGGAGTCCTTGATGATCCTCCTGGCTTTCCTTATACACCGCCTGGTGTAGATGTCCTGGAGGGAGGGAAGCTCACCTCCAACAATGTGGCGGGCAGTTCGCACGACCCTTTGCAGAGCTTTGCGGTTGCCAGCAGTGCTGTTTCCAAACCAGGCGGTGATGCACCGGTCAGGATGCTCTCCACAGTGCAGGTGTAGAAGGATCTGAGGATGCTGGGTCTCATTCCAAACTTCCTCAGCCGTCTCAGGAAGAAGAGGCGCTGATGTGCCTTCTTCAGCACTGCATCTGTGTGAGTGGACCATGTGAGATCCTCGGTGATGTGAACGCCGAGGAACTTAAAGCTGTTTACCCGCTCCACAGGTGTCTTGTCGATGGAGATGGGTGTGTGTTCTCTGCTCTGTTTCCTGAAATCCACCACCAGCTCCTTGGTCTTGTCGATGTTGAGTGAGAGGTGGTTCTCCTGACACCATTTAGTCAGGGTACTCACCTCCTCTCTGTAGGCCGTCTCATCGTTGTCGGTGATCAGGCCTATCACCGTTGTGTCATTGGCGAATTTGATGATGACGTTGGAGCTGTGTGTAGCTGTACAGTCGTGTGTGTACAGGGAGTACAGGAGCGGGCTGAGAACGCAGCCCTGCGGAGCACCAGTGTTGAGGGTCAGCGGAGATGAAGTGTTGTTGCCCATTCTGACCACCTGACTTCTGCCTGTCAGGAAGTCCAGGATCCAGCTGCACAGAGATCTGTTCAGTCCCAGAGTCTGGAGCTTCTCGACCAGTGTGGCAGGCACTATGGTGTTGAATGCTGAACTATAATCCACGAACAGCATCCTTACATAGGTGTTCTTATTTTCCAGGTGGGAGAGAGCAGTGTGCAGGGTGAAGGCAATAGCGTCGTCTGTGGAACGGTTTCTGCGGTATGCAAATTGTAGTGGGTCCAGTGAGGCAGGCAGCACAGAGCAGATGTGGTCTCTGATGAGCTTCTCAAAACACTTGCTGAAGATGGGTGTCAGAGCAACGGGCCTCCAGTCGTTCAAGCATGTGATTTTATTTTTCTTAGGTATGGGCACAATGGTGGATTTTTTGAAGCATGAGGGAACCACAGACAGAGAGAGGGACAGATTGAAGATGTCTGTAAAAACCCCAGCTAGTTGGTAAGCGCATGCTTTGAGCACACGGCCTGGGATGCCATCCGGGCCCACAGCTTTGCGGATGTTCACCCGTTTGAAAGATCGAGTTTGAAAGATCGAGTTTTGGCTCTGCGATGGAGCCAAAATTCCTCATGCAATAAAAGAGAGCATATTAATATATTTTTTTATGTATAAGAGCCCCTTAATGCACTGCATGAATGTTTGCATTATAACGAGAAAAAAACACGTGAGCTATAGCACAATCTTAACTGACAATTCAAAATGCAATTATGCTAAATGAAACAAAAAAGTGACAGCATCATTTCTGAGAACTTTACATGATGTGAATTCAGAATTATATGAAAACCCACAGAACACTGAAAACCTGAGCTACAATATAAACCAATGCTTCAATACTGCCACCTAATGGATGTTATATTTAATAACAGGCTGAATGGACAGAACTCTATTGAACAAACCATGATCTGAGCTGAACACCACTATAGTGTCCTTGGCGAGGCCCAAATCATCAAGGGCTTACAGAATTTTTCCCACTTGAGCATCCACATATGATACAGATGCAAAGTAGTGCTGTCGGATCTGCAGCTGAAAGATGAGGGGAAAACGTATTTGATTTTACAAGAAATGGGATTTGAGGTCCTTTTAGGTAGGACCAGACTTAACAACTAAAACCAAATTATAACTTCACTCAAAGGCTTCACATTATCCAGAACAACCAAATGTAAATGGTATACTAGTACAAAATCTCTAAGTATTGTAAGAAAAGTGATGAGGACTTTGAAGATCTTGATGAAGATGTTTATTGCAGCATAGCAGTGACAAAGCACAAGTAGTAGGCTACTTAGGGTCCAACGGAGTTGAAATGAACCCAGAACATCCTAAGTTCAAACCTTTTATACATTTTCAGTTTACTACCCTTCATGTAAATGAAGTCGCTCCCTAACAGCTGTAGTCTGTATGTTAATTAAGTTCTAGGTGACCCACACCTGTTCCCATTCTACAATTGTGACTATTTGCTCAGGATGTGAGCATCCCAAATGGTCTACAGTCAACAGTTCTGTTGACTTTCTTCTTCTCTATAATAATTAAACCATTTTGGGAAATGAGCATGATAAAACATGTTGTGGAGTGGAAGCTGGGTCGAGGCAGACTATAGATTCTTACAGTCCCCTCTCTGATGCTCTTGGCCCAAAAGAAGCATCACATCCACTCCCTTCAACAGATTACACCTCCCTTCTTGGACAGGTGCCCAGTAGCGGTGAAGCCCTGCCTTAGGTTGTCCCCTCTGGCCAAAGGAGAATCTTACCCGTCATTGGGTCGACACCTCATGCACACTGATTATTGCTCCATCCAATCAGGCAAAATTTATCATAGAGACTTTTTCTCAAATTTGGCAAAATTACATACAAATATTTTTTTGGGGGGAGAGGAGCACTTGAGAACCACACCAGCAAAAGGAATTTTCTAAATGTACTAAACATTATGACAGTACTAACAGCCAACAGCCAAAGAAGCAAAAACATCAATCAACAGGCAACATTGTGTGTGTGTGTGTGTGCGTGTGTGCGTGTGTGCGTGTGTGCGTGCGTGCGTGCGTGCGTGCGTGCGTGCGTGCGTGCGTGCGGGTTTATGTGGTTTATGAGGACACAAATTTGTATAATGACATGGGTATGACAGAGGTATTACAATTTGAAGGTGGTTTATGAGGACACTGCCTATGTCCCCGTAATTCAAAAGGCTTAAAAAACATACTAAATGGTGTTTTTTTGAAAATCTAAAAATGCACAAAGTCTCCTGTGAGGGCTAAGTTTAGGTGTAGGGTTGGTGTAGGGCAATAGCACACACAGTTTGTTCAGTATAAAAACCATTACGCCTATGGAGAGTCCCCATAAACCACAAAAACCAACGTGTGTGTGCGTGTGTGCGTGTGTGTGTGCGTGTGTGCGTGTGCGTGTACTGTGTTTTCTTCACGTGTGTTCTGTCCCTTTTATCAATGTGAACATCCTTTGTCCACGTGTGCATTCAATAGACAATAATATATTTTCTGCATTTGAGTATGCATATATTTGTGTCTTTCTAGTGTCATGTGCAGGGAGTCTGTGTCTTTGTGCATTTCTTTGTGTGGGTATGTCCTTTGCCCACTTGTTTTCCCTCTTGGTGGAACGACTGCTGTCCATAGTCTCTGAAATGGTTTGATCTCTCCATGTTTCTCTTTTCCATTGTCCATTCATTTTGATTTGGAAAAGTTCTTCTAGAAGAAACAGTTATTGCTGTTGCTGCAGTTTGTGAAGTTCCATCAGGTCCATCCATGCCATGGTGGGTCTCAGGGGTTCTAGATCTTTTAAGCTTGGAGTTCTGAATCTCGCATGTCTGGAAATCTGTGAATGTCCAGTTCTGATGATCACTCTGTTCTTTAACAAGCTTGTTTTTTCTTGTGGAAGTCCCCTGGCTCCACTAGTTCTGCTGGCTTTCTTGTCCTTCAGATGACCGGATCATCATTCTCCAGGAGGTTACACCTTTCAAGCAAACATCTCAATGCTTATACCTGAAACAAGATCAAAAAGAAGTGGTTGCCCCCCCCTTTCCCCCACAAGAATCTTTTCACATTTAAAACATCATTGTTACAGAAATGTAATCACAGAATGCAAATAAATCATTTCTCATACATTATATTTAAATATCAATGCCATTAACTCATTTATTATAATTTTTAAAGAATCACCAATATCAATGCCATTAACATTTATTATAAATTATAAAGAATCACCCCCCTTTTGATAGTAAACATATTTTTCTAAAATATAATACTATCATAAAAACAATTCCTCCAATTCACATCAGCATCTGCTTGTGACTGGACTACAGTCATGTTCATGCAGTGTTGTGTCTGGCAAGGTGTGAATGGCTTCTTCCTTATTTCCTTTCAACAGTGCCAACTGGGTTTCTAAACTGCCTATCTTCTTAATCAAATCACGGTATCCCATCCTTCTTTTGTGTGAAAAGTGACACTGTTTTGCCTTGTGTCCCATCCTTCCACAAACATGACAAACAAAGCTTTGATGAGGTCTCTCATTGTCTTGACAATGCCTGGCAATGTGACCAATTTTTCTGCATGCATAACAGAGAGTAACACCTTCTGAATTTACTCTTTCAAATCTCCATGGTCTCTGACTGAAACCATTAGATAATCTAGAACATTTTCTCTTGCCAAAGGCAGCGACTGTATGTCTAGATTCTGCAGCTTTCATTGGAATTCTTGCATTGAAATGCTGTGTCATTTTGGAAATGATTTGCTCGTATGGTTTATTTACATCTACATGTAGAGCAATGGCTTCTCGCATGTGTGAACTGCTCTGTGCAATTAATGCAGATTTAAACATGAGATTTTGTTTAGTTGCATTGGGCAAACCACTGTAACAGCTAAACATTTCCCACAACCTGGACGCAAATGCTAGAGGATGCTCTCCAATTTTCATTGTCACCTCAGTTATCTTTCTCAAGTTAACCAAATCAGTCCCAGCAAGTCTAAGTAGAGTTTCCCTCCTTGCCCCCTCTGTCTGCTCTTTTGTCACAAACGTCCTGTGAGAGAACACTAGTTAATGAGTGAGGAATGCAGATCATAAGAATTCTACAAACATCTTCGTCTGACACATTATAAACATCCACTACCTTCTCCAGTTTTGACAAGAACTCTACAGGATCCATGTTATCAGGGTCAAAAGTACCCACTGCTGTAACAAGACTTTGAAAGTCCATAAAAGACAGCTGTCTAACAGCTTGGCCATTTTCAGTTCTTTGATCAAGAACCCTCTCATTTCTATTTCCAGTCTGTCTTGTTCGCACTGGTGCTATTGGGAACCTCACAGAATCATCTGAAGAATTATATCGTGGACTAAAGACTTCCTTGCAGTTATTTTCGCAATATTTAGAATTGGATTGGGCATGTACCAACTGTCTAGCTGTCCCTTCATACAAACATTTAAATGTTTGTATAAAAATCCTTTTTAAACACATTAAATGTTATTTGTTTATTTATATTTAATTTAAAATGTGGGTAATATTTCTATATTAAATATTTTACTTGGAAAATTATCCACGCTTTAACTTAGTATACTGTCTTACAATATGTTTTATTATATATTTAATATTTTAATATATATATATTTACAATATTATTCTTTATTTTATTTATTTTTTACTAACTTATTTTGCAAATCAGATTTTGGAAACAAGAAGCTCTCAAATAATTATGAGACAGATTAACCAGCAGGTGTCAGAGTTGTATAAAGTGTTAGAGACAGTACATAATGGTTTACAGATGTGGTTCTCATGGGGGCCGCAGGGTGACTTAATTATTGTTAATATAAACAATAATAAAATAAAATTAAATTCTTATTAATATATTAAAACAATCTAGCTTAATTAAAAAAACAACAACTTGCAATCAAAATGTAAATTTAATTTTCCCCCCTCAAAAATATTGTTTTTAAGAACATACAGTTCTTGAAATTTGAAATGAATTATGGTTAATTATATATTAACATAAAACCTGTAAAAATAAATAAATTTAAGCATAGGACTGTAAAACCCCTAATAGTTTTTGGAGGGACCAACATCGGCAAGCTCCACCCTTACACAAAGAAAATATATTTCCTAATATATGAATGAGCAATATATTAAACAACATAACGATATATTAGAAATTATACAGCATAATATATTGTGTAAATATATAGAAAATATATTGAAAAATATGTGACAATATATTTACTTATATATCATAATATATGTAATTTTATATTCAGTAATGCACTTTATAATGTATAGATAAGATATGGTACTGCATGTGTAAAATATATTAAACATATATTTACTCATGCAGTATATACACACATATATGGAAATAGGCTATATCTTATATTTATCATTTATGATACATGTTTCATGTTTTAAAATATAGCTAGCTTACAATAGCATAAGCACATCTGCTCATACTTTTCATATACTTAGTAAACAAACTATCACTGTACTGAAAATTGCACAGCCATTACGCTTTAAATAAAGTAGCATATAATCTAATGGCATTTGTCCAGTCGTCATCTAACCACAGGCTCTACTCTTCTGCACAATAATGACCCCACAAACTTACACCACAAACACTTTTACAATTTTCAATATAATTTTTACAAATTTCAATATAATACAACATTAAACACTAACAGATCTCCCCCTATATTAATTTTGAGCAAAAACACATGAAATAACACTTTTTTTTTTTACTTTCCTTTAACAGTCAGAAGCAAAGCATGATGGGAATTAGAAATCTGCTGTTACTCATTCAGTGAATGTGTGTATATATGCGTGTACATACATTCACATTTATATGGGAGCGTCTATGTGCAATATATACTCAATAAAGTATCAAACAATGAATATTTATTTCTTTATTTCTAAATATATTTGTATGTATCAATATATAGCCATATATTGTTAATGCATATATTGCTGCATATTGAAAAATATAGGCACTAGTTTCCAATATATGGAAATGTATTATGTAATATATCTAATTATATGTTGCAGTATATTCCCATATATTTTTGCTTGTACTCCCGAGTCCGCTCCAGTCCCTGTGCCCTATCCAGAACCCGTTACAGTCCACTCCAGAGCTCGCTCCAGTCCCTGAATCCACTCCAGAGTCCGCTCCAGCTCCCCCAGAGGTGGCAACTTCCGTTACAGAACCATCCATGGCAGTGACATCCACTTTAGCTCCTCCCGAGAAAGCGGCGGCACTCTTCCCCGAGCTCTCTGTGTTCCCTGTCAGCTCTGTTCCAACCACGGACACTATTTTTGAACTCTCCCTCTTTCCTGATGCCTCTGTTATGGCCGCGAGTGCCGTTTCTGAACATTCTGTGTCTATTAAAGCTCATGTTACTACTGCTCCTCCCGAGGGGGTGGCTCCCACTGCAGAACCTCCAGAGGTGGCGGTGTATACACTTCAGCTTCTCTCAGGGCATTGACACCCACTTCAGAACTCTCAGTTTATCCTTTCATGGCTAAGGAGGCTGTTTCTGAACTCTTGTCCAGCCACGGCCATGGAGGCTGTCTGTGAACTTTGACTGTCCTGTCATGGCCTTGGAGGCTGTCTGTGAACTTTCTGACTGCCCAGCTACAGCCATGAAGGCCGCCTGTGAACAATCTGCTTGCCCTGTTACGGCCCTGCAGTGGCAACAGCAAAACAAGACAAATTAACCATTAAGGGTGAGGATGCATGACTGCATACAAATCACTTATGGCACTTTTGTTTAATTTGCCAATATATGCAATGAGCACCATGTTACAATATGTTTAAAAAATGATTGAAGCCTCTAAAAAACTGGCTGCGCATGATCTGGCCAGGGTGGAGAAATACAAGAGTATGATCACTAAAGTTGGCAAAGCAAAGAAGATTGATCCGGCTGTGATTGCTGCCATCGTATCCAGAGAGTCCTGAAGAATGGATGGGAACCCGAAGCAATGGCTTTGGCCTTATGCAGGTTCATTACAACTATAGATCTACTCTATTTAAAATTTAAATAGACCTAAGATGAGGCTTATACATGTATGAGTGTGCACATAAAATAAGGTTCAAGGTGTTTAAGTTGTCACAATAATCATCCATGCAAAGTGTTACTAAATATTTCTGCTGTTTCAAAGCTTCAATTTTTTTTCCAGGTTGACAAACGCCACCACACTCCAGTTGGTGCATGGGACAGTGAGCAGCATGTCACACAAGCTACAGAGATACTCATTAGCTTCATTAAAAAAAATCAAGTAAATTTTCCCAAGTGGACACAAGAGCAATGCTTTAAAGGTAATAAACTTCCACTCCCAGAAACCACAAATGTGTCTTGTTTCAGAAACTATGCACATTAGAGTCAACAGAGAACAGAGAAGTGCAAGAATGATGATTTGAAAGATGAATTTTGATGAATTAATTAATTAATAAATCTTAAATTGTCTAAAAAAAGTTAAATGTAAATAGAATGTTATCAGTCTGATTGAGGTTTTCGTGTCTGTTTCAGGGGGAATTGCAGCCTATAACAAAGGTGTGAGTAGAGTCACTTCGTATGAGACTATCGATGCCAAAACCACAGGACTAGACTACTCCAATGATGTTGTTACCAGAGCCCAGTGGTTCAGAAGCAAGAGTTACTGAAGAACAGCAGTTACTGAGCTGTTAAACTCTTGTGAAATATATGCAATGTATTAACTTCACTGAATTACTCCTCATTACTGAAGTTACTGTATTTGTGTTACTTAAACATAGCTTCTGTGTAATACAATCCCTTTTAATATCTTTGTTTTCTGTATCTTTTGATTCAGTAAGTAATCCAATAACTAAGAGCTAAATTACATGTCACTGCATATGATATGACAAAATATTTATTTTCACTCAAATTGTCCGTCTTATCAAACAGTCTTGCCATATTCACATTAAAATGACCTCATATTCTACATTGTTCCTGGTTTTCAGTAATGTCTTGTTCCCTTGGTGATATCTGCAATTGTTGTTGAACAGGAGTCAATTGCAATTTTTAAATGTAATTACTGATATAAAAAATAGATTTTTTTTAAGAAGGCCATTGCTGATAACAAAACTTATTACTTTTAAAAGTGAAGTCTGAAGGTTTGATATCCTTACAGTACTTATTACCCTGTGTGCGGCTAATGAACTGAAGTCTTGAACAGACAAAAGTATTTCATTCCAAGAAACCTGAATTTAATAGGGTGAATCAGCCAAAGTGGGCCGTTTAACCTTGATTGTAAAGTGCTCAAAGGGTTAATACTTTCAGATCATAACAACAGTCCTTAATCCTTAATTAAAGGGACACTACTTCTCTAAATGATCAAATAGTTTTGGTTGATGCAATATGACTCTGGTGGGTGTGGCCACACTTCAAAGGAGGACTGTGTCATAGTGAAAACCCTTTAACATAAGATTTTTATCGGTAACTTATAAGGTTGCTCACTAAATGTAAACAAACAGTATTGTGACAGTTCCTGATTTATTTGATACTATCATTGACATTCAAATTTGTTAGCTTTCTTGTAAGGTGTTTAAATATTGCTGGCCCACTTTGGCTGAATGTGTGGGCCTGAGGGATTCAGGTAAAGTGGGCTGGCCTTTAAGCTTCAGTAATTATACCCAAATTCATTAAATAAATTGACATTCACTGGTTATTTTATAGTTGCCATAATTAACTTTTTTATAAAACAGAAATGAGACTGCAGTCAGGAAATTTAAGTCAGAGATAGAAGAGAGGAAAGAGAATGGAGTGAAGAAAGGATGAGAGGAGAAAATGATAGATGCAGAATATAGCCTAAAGATTTATAATATGGACACAATTAAAAATAGTTTCAAGTGTTTAAAGAGCATAGACATAAAAGCATTTTTACGGTTACCATTTTAAATGTTCTTTTTATTTATTGTTTGCCTATTTGTTATAGTCACATCTTTAATATATTGTAGAGTTATTTTTTTTATCAATATTCTGATTTGAAACTGTATATATAAACTGTATTCAAATTGAAATATTATAGCTGGACATTACAAAAAGTTGTAATGTAAAAAAGTTTACAAAAATACTAAAGAAAGGAGATCACGTGACCCTTCGACCTCGATGCACGCGTAGTCTTTCGCTCTGCTGACTTTGCCAAACATTTTATTATCCTGTCAGTAAATTTCAAAACATTTTGCATCGGACTCATCATGAATACTTCGACAGTCAAGGGCGATCGGAAAAGAGAGATTGGGCAATCGCCAATAAAGAAAAAATTCAGGGATGCCACCATCTCCAGAGAGGATATAGACGAGGCTATTGCTAACGGTATCCCAGCTAACCATAATACGTGATTGTTACGCAACTGCAACGTAATTTGACGACCAAACTTTCGTTGTGGCAGCGTAACTAGTTATGTTGTGACAACTGGAAAAGTGAAATTCCCGGATACGTTGCTACAACGTAACTTCGTGACGTTGCCAGTTGGTAATCACGATGTTGTGACAACGTCGTGTGCTGGTACATAGTTGGTCATTTTCAGGGCGGACAGTTTGTGTCCTCATTTGCCCAATAAAGACAAAATATTTTATGAATGATGGACTCATACTCAAAATTAGGCAAATCCAGTTTATTTATTTTGTTTTTGAAAACAGTACACATTAAAATTATATCACCTCAGAATTTTAAATGATGTAACTGTTGTGTTGTGTTTGTTAGAAAGAAAGAGTAAAAAAAAATAAACATTTGGAACTCCAAAAAAAAAAAAAAAAACCTTTTCTCTGTGACTTTAAATGTACCACCTGTAATACGCATGTGTGACTATTCTTTACAACTACAAATTCCACTGTCACAGGTGCTCAGTTTTGCTATAATAATACCTTAGAACATAATACTAATAATACCATAGAACATGGTAGTAGTCAGCCACCTATGCAAAAGCAGAGAGGTCAGTGTGGTGTACTGTAGATACAGCTCCAGGCCAACATCTGATGTACTGATGTCTTCAACTGGGAATCCAGAAAACCTGAATTCAAAATCCATCATACATAACCAATATAACAGGACTGCCTGATCCTGTTCCTGGAGATCTACCCACCTGCAGAATTCAGATCTAACTCTGATTCAACACACCCATCTGTAATTGTCAAACTGCTTTCATTGATGCGCTGTGAGGTAGATTTGTTGACAAGTTCCTCCCTAAAAGTACATTGATAAAACAGTATTTTCATAGTGGGTCATTTAATGAAGTCACTATATTGCTTTTTTAAATGATCTCATTAATAACTTCGCTAAATAATATTATTGTTATAATAAAGAACATTGCTAACCTTATGAGAAAGGCATGTAACAGCTTTTTTAGGTTAATTTACAGTCATTTACATTTGCATCATAAATACATACTCAGTCCCAAAGGGATCTTTAGTAAATGTGGTAAAAAGATTTCCAAACTGATTAATAATTTAATAGTAGTAGTATATAAAAAACCGAATAAAATAGGGAGAAGGGAGAAACACAGCTAAACCCTCCATCTAAATCTTCTCAAACAAGTCAAAGGAGTATTAGTTCCTGTTCAAAAGTTATGGTACACAGGACAAAGAAATGAGACATACAATCACCCCTAACCTTTTGCATCATCTGGCAGAGTTTTGCTTACAAATAAATGTGACCAGTGCTGGCAAAATGAGTCGGAATGCACATGAGCTAATTTCGAGTTACAGGCAAAAGAAGTGAAAGATGTTGATTTTAGTCGAATTTGAGGTTTTCACAAAAATGAGTTCATTAAGCCCTCTTCTAGAGATCCCAATGCTCCAAATAGTATTTAAACATCTAAATATATCTTTATTTGCATGTTTTCTGAGAGGAGTACCTTTTCTCCGCTCGCTTCTCGCACTGACTGTCATCCGAAGCGAACGCATAACGGCGCTTCTGACGGTGTGCGATCCCAATAAATATACACAGAATTACAGTATTTAAGTATTCACGCAAACATAATCTGTTATGTCTTAAGTGAACGTTTGAGAAAATGTTGGGTAAAAATAGGGATGTCCAGATCCGATCACGTGATCGGAAATCGGGCCCGATCACGTGGTTTCAGACTCGATCGGAATCGGACGTTACCTCCCGATCAGGACTCGGATATATATGTATATATATTCTTATTATTTTTTAACACATCTATAGTTATGCGGTGGCACAGAGTTAGACCTCTTGACTCCACACAGAAACAGCAACGCGTGCGGCATGACATCACTTTGTTGCAGAGACGCTATTGGTTAAATGCGGCAAAGTAGAACATGGAAGCAGCTTGAAGCGGAAAGCGCGAGTATGTCTGCGGTCTGGAGGTATTATAAAGTTGATGACAACAACATTGCCATAGCAAACTGTGAGATATGTAAACTTGGGATTGCAAGAGGTGGAAAGGAATAGGCTACATTTAACACAACAAACCTGATACGGCACCTCAAAAACAAACACCCGACACAATACAGCGAGTTTACCCAGGCAACCCAGCCAAAGACGAGTCAGCTCACGCTGCAGGAGAGTTTGAAGAGGAGAGAAAAAATGCCCCGTGACAGCACGAAGGCGCAGGACATCACAGCCAAGATAGCACAAATGATCGCAATGAGTGACCTGCCATTCGCCTTTGTAGAGAACCCTGGATTTCTTACGCTTATGGAGCACGTAGAACCTCGATTTGAAATGCCGTCTCGCCACTATTTCACCGAGAAAGCTCTGCCAGCCCTTTATAAGAAGATTTATGACAAACTACTTGTCCTGTTATCAGATGTACCCCATGTTTCGTTCACCACAGACATCTGGAGTTCGTCCGTAGCTCCCATGTCTCTACTAAGCCTTACCGCACAATGGATTGACTCAAGTTTTGTTTTACGCCGTGTGATCCTACATGTCCAGGAATTTCGCGGATCGCACACCGCAGAGCGCATCCAGCAATCGATGGAAAAGATGCTAAACAACTGGGGAATTGACAAGCAACGGGTCCACGTAATTTTGCGTGACAACGCGGCAAATATGAAGAAAGCTATGAGGGATATGGGGGTGCCGAGTGTGGGCTGTGTCGCCCATTCCTGTCAACTCTGTGTGCATGAGGGCCTGCTGTCTCGATTCGATTGCTTCAGTCTGTTGTGCTGCTGTGCGGTTTGTGATTGTAGCTCTGCTTTTTTATTGAATCTTTACCTTACTTTCACTCTGTTGTTTAAAGTGATAATATATAACTTAATTCCCACCATATTTCTGGTATTATCTATCAAACTAATCTGATCGTTCGCTTTTAAAACCGCGAGTGCAGCGCGTTAGCGTTCGCTAGCCGGATAGCTTGTCACTCGCGGTTCCATTCGCGTTGCTATTCGCGCCTATTATTGTTTTCTTTTTTCTCGCTCGGTTTTCATTTCTCTCTCGCTCCGTTTTTCACGAGTTCATCAAACAACAGTGGTGAGTGGTAAGTGGTAAGTTAAGTTGGTATCATTCATCAATCACGGTGAGTAATGGCTTCTTCTCCTGCTATTGTTATTTGCACTGTCTGCCACATGTATAGTTTATCTATCTCTGTCGGCGATGAGGGATTCACATGTGATAAATGCAGGGAAATAGTTAGGCTGACAGAGAAGGTTTTAGAACTAGAGACACGCATCCAAACTTTAGTTGAGGATAGTAAGAATGTGAGGGCTGTAGATACTGCTTTGGATGTGACTAGCTCAGGGACTCCTGTACATTGTTCGGTTCCGGTAGAGCCTGTGCAGCAGGGCAACTGGGTGACTGTGAGGCAGCATAGTCGCCGGTCAAAACACCGCTCTTCCGTTCCGATCAGAACATCAAACAGGTTCTCCCCACTCAGTGACTCACCCACTGAGAAACCTGGTGAAAGTGCTCTAGTTATTGGCGATTCTATTGTACGGAACGTGAAAATAGAGACACCAGCCACCATAGTCCATTGTTTACCGGGAGCCAGAGCGCCTGACATCTTGGCAAATTTAAAAGTGCTGGCTAATGCTAAACGTAAATTCAGTAAGATTGTTATCCACGCCGGCGCTAATGATGTTCGACTTCGCCAGTCGGAGATCACTAAAAATAATGTTAAAGAGGTGTGTGAACTTGCAAGTACGATGTCAGACACTGTAATATGCTCTGGCCCCCTCCCTGCTTACCGGGGTGATGAGATTCATAGCAGACTGTCATCATTAAATGGCTGGATGTCTAAGTGGTGCCCGCAAAACAACATAGGTTTTATAGACAATTGGACGAGTTTTTGGGGCAGACCTGACCTGTTGAAAAGAGATGGTGTTCATCCCTCCTGGGGTGGTGCCGCTATTCTCTCTAGAAATTTGGCACATAGTCTTAGAGTTCATACTTGACTAACTGGAGCCCAGGTCAGGAAGCAGACAGACTGGCTAAACCGACCGTCTGCTAGCCGCCTCACGTCACAGAAGTCAGTTAATTCTCAGCACATAGAGACTCCTTCACCTAGATATCACACTATAGAGACTGTGTCTGTTCCCCGAGCTAGAAGATACAGAAAACGTCAAAAACTATTTATGAGTAACCATTTAATTGATGTTCAACAAATAAAAAATGTTTACAATACACAGAAACAATTGATAAAACTTGGTTTACTGAATATCAGGTCCCTTTCTACAAAAGCACTTTTTGTAAATGATTTGATTAATGATCATAACCTAGATTTGCTCTGTTTGACAGAAACATGGCTAAAACCAGATGAATACATTATTTTAAATGAGTCCACCCCCCAAGATTACTGTTACAAAAATGAGCCGCGTCCAAAAGGCAAAGGGGGAGGTGTTGCTACAATTTATAACAATATTCTCAGTATTTCTCAGAAGACAGGCTTTAAGTATAACTCCTTTGAAGTAATGGTGCTTCATATAAAATTATCTAGAGAAAAAAGTATTAATGATAAATCCCCCGTGACGTTTGTACTGGCTACTGTATACAGGCCACCAGGGCACCATACAGACTTTATTAAAGAATTTGCTGATTTTCTATCAGAGTTAGTGCTGGCTGCAGATAAAGTCTTAATTGTTGGCGATTTTAATATCCATGTTGATAATGAAAAAGATGCATTAGGATCAGCATTCATAGGACATTCTGAACTCTATTGGGGTTAGACAACACGTTTCAGGACCTACTCATAGTCGAAATCATACTCTAGATTTAATACTGTCACATGGAATTGATGTTAATGGTGTTGAAATTCTGCAGCAAAGCGATGATATATCAGATCATTATCTAGTCTTGTGTAAACTCCATATAGTTAAAGCTGTAAATTCAACTCCTTCTTATAAATATGGTAGAACGATCACTTCTACCACAAAAGACTGCTTTGTAAGTAATCTTCCTGATTTATCTCAATTCCTCAGCATATCCAACAGCTCAGAACAACTTGATGATGTAACAGAAACTATGAACTCTCTCTTTTCTAGCACTTTAGATACAATTGCTCCTTTACGCTTAAGGAAGATTAAGGAAAAGAGTCCAACACCGTGGTATAATGAGCACACTCGCACTCTAAAGAGAGCAGCCCGGAAAATGGAGCGCAGCTGGAGGAAAACAAAACTAGAGGTATTTCGTTTAGCCTGGCGGGAAAGTACCCTATCCTACAGGAAAGCTTTAAAAACTGCTAGATCTGATTACTTTTCGTCTCTTTTAGAACAAAACAAACATAACCCCAGGTATTTATTCAATACAGTGGCAAAATTAACAAAAAATAAAGCATCAACAGGTGTTGACATTTCCCAACAGCACAGCAGTAATGATTTTATGAACTACTTTACTTCCAAGATTGATACTATTAGAGATCAAATTGTAACCATGCAGCCGTCAGCTATATTATCACATCAAATAGTGTACTATAGATCCCCTGAGGAACAATTCCACACATTCTCTACTATAGGAGAGGAAGAATTGTATAAACTTGTTAATTCATCTAAACCAACAACATGTATGTTAGACCCTATTCCATCTAAACTACTAAAAGAGGTGCTTCCAGAAGTCATAGATCCTCTTTTGGCTATTATTAATTCGTCATTGTCATTAGGATATGTCCCCAAAAACTTTAAATTGGCTGTTATTAAGCCTCTCATTAAAAAACCACAACTTGACCCCAAAGATCTAGTTAATTACAGACCGATCTCGAATCTCCCTTTTCTGTCAAAGATATTAGAGAAGATTGTATCCTCACAATTATATTCCTTCTTAGAGAAAAATGATATCTGTGAGGATTTCCAGTCAGGATTTAGACCGTATCATAGTACTGAGACAGCTCTCATTAGAGTTACAAATGACCTACTCTTATCATCTGATCGTGGTTGTATCTCTCTATTAGTTCTACTGGATCTTAGCGCTGCGTTCGACACTATCGATCACAACATTCTTTTGAATAGACTAGAAAACTTTGTTGGCATTAGTGGAAGTGCATTAGCATGGTTCAAATCGTACTTATCTGACCGCCATCAATTCGTAGCAGTGAATGAAGAGGTATCATATCGATCACAAGTGCAGTATGGAGTTCCTCAAGGCTCAGTACTAGGGCCGTTACTTTTCACGCTTTACATGTTACCCTTGGGAAATATCATTAGGAAACACGGGGTTAGCTTTCACTGTTATGCTGATGATACTCAGCTCTATATTTCTTCACGGCCTGGTGAAACACACCAAATTGAGAAACTTATGGAATGCATAGTCGATATAAAAAACTGGATGACGAGTAATTTCTTACTGCTAAATTCTGAAAAAACAGAGGTGTTACTTATCGGACCTAAAACCCCCACAAGTAATAACCTAGAACATTGTCTAACACTTGATGGCTGCTCTGTGAATTCTTCGTCATCAGTCAGGAACCTAGGTGTGCTATTTAATAGTAATCTCTCCTTTGACAGCCACGTTTCTAGCATTTGTAGAACTGCATTTTTTCATCTTAAAAATATATCTAAACTGAGACCTATGCTCTCAATGTCAAATGCAGAAATATTAATTCATGCGTTTATGACCTCAAGGTTAGATTATTGTAATGCTTTATTGGGTGGTTGTTCTGCACGCATAATAAACAAATTACAGATGGTTCAAAATGCAGCAGCTAGAGTTCTTACTAGAACCAGGAAGTATGAGCACATTAGTCCGGTTCTGTCAACACTGCACTGGCTCCCTACTAAACATCGTATAGATTTTAAAATCTTGTTAATTACTTATAAAGCCCTGAATGGTTTAGCTCCTCAGTACTTGAGCGAGCTCTTATCGCATTATAGTCCTTCACGTCCGCTGCGTTCTCAAAACTCTGGCCATTTGATAATACCTAGAATATCAAAATCAACTGCGGGCGGCAGATCCTTTTCCTATTTAGCTCCCAAACTCTGGAACAATCTACCAAACACTGTTCGGGAGGCAGACACACTCTGTCAGTTTAAATCTAGATTAAAGACCCATCTCTTTAACCTGGCGTACACATAACACACTACTACACTTCTATTATTCAAATCCGTTAAAGGATTGTTAGGCTGCATTAATTAGATCAACCGGAACCGGGAACACTCCCCATAACACATGATGTACTTGTTACATCATAAAAATATTGACATCTACGCTAATATTAGTCTGTTTCTTTCTTATTCTGTTTCTCAGTCCGTGTCTGGATCAGATGGTGGATTGGCGCCGGGAGATGATGTCTGCGGCCCAGATTGTCGGCGGAGGCCGGACCCCTGGATGAGCCCCGGGGACATAATCCCAGTGAAGACCTCGACTTAAAATACAATAAAACTAAAAATAAAACAAATAACTAAAAATATAATAAAATACCTAACTACATAATACTATTATTGTTAGAAATTGCAACAATATTAAAATAGAAATATAAAACATTTAAAGTCTTAAATAAAACAATAAATAAACAATAATATCCTGGCCAGAGGAGAACTGGCCCCCCGACTGAGCCTGGTTTCTCCCAAGGTTTTTTTCTCCATTCTGTCTCAGAGGGAGTTTTGGTTCCTTGCCGCTGTCGCCTCTGGCTTGCTCAGTTGGGGATACTTAATTTCTAGCGATTATCGTCAATTGGATTTCACAGATACTATTTAAACTATACTGAGCTAGACAATGACATCTCTGAATTCAATAATGAAATGCCTTTAACTGAAAATTGAGTGTTTAATCTTATTATTATACATTACTGACACTCTATCCTCCAACTTGATACTGTTAAGTGCTTTGACACAATCTGTATTGTTAAAAGCGCTATATAAATAAAGGTGACTTGACTTGACTTGACTTGACTGTCTCAGCGCAGCGTGACAGAGATCCTGGCCAACGCAAGGAAGATTGTAGGCCATTTTAAACACTCCCAGTTGGCGCACTCTACCAGCAACACTGACAGCTCACCAGTGGGAGCTGATGAGTAAGACTGCTGATGTGCTATCCCCCTTTGAAGAGCTGACCAGGGATGTGAGCAGGGAGACTGCAACTGCAGCTGATGTGATCCCTGCCATAACAGGTAATTTGTATTTGTATTTATTACTTTATACTGTAACATTTATTGATGTTGTTTGAAACAAACTATAATCCCATGCATTCATTAAGTCATTCATTCACTCATTAGTCCTCAGACGTGTTCTGTCTCGGGAGGATGATGATGACCAGGGAATAAAAACAATGAAGAGGACTCTGCTGGAGGCAGTGGAGAAGCGCTTTGCTGATGTTGAAACTGAGCCACTCTTCTACATCGCCACTCTTCTAGATCCCAGATACAAAGATGGGCAAGTATAGTAAAATTAAAATGCACCTTTTGTACATCATGTTTATATAAAGTCAAGTCATCACCAGACACCAGTATTAAGCCAATTTATTTTTTACTTCCTTTTTAATTTAGTTTTGGGTAATTTAGTTCTAAGGTTAGATTTTTTTTTTATTGTTTATTAATTGAGTACATGTGTAGGCAGTTGCCTAACTGAAGAGCTGTGCTATGTGGTGTCTCTTGTCTTATTGTTTTGAATTGTGTGTTACTTTTATCTGTTTCTAGCTTTTTCACAAAGTCAGCCAACCTGTTGCTTGCAAAGGAACACCTTATCCAGGAGGTGGCAAAGACAGAAGGGAGGAGGGCTGTCAGTGCAGTGCCAGAGGAAAATGAGGCTGCAGCAGAGCCAGTGAGAAAGGCACCACATCATGAAGCATGTAGCAGCCTGGACATTGCCTTTGAGGAAATCTTACAAGAGAGGCAGTCACAGGGAAGGTCCGTGAGTACCACATCAGCAGAAACTCAAGTGCAGACCTACCTCTCAGAAAAAAACACCCCTAAGAAAAGCGACCCACTTCAGTACTGGAAAGAACATGCTAATCAGTTTCCCTCTATGGCTGCTGTTGCAACCCAGTATCTCAGTGCCCCCTGCAGCTCCGTGGACAGTGAGAGATTTTTAGTGCCGTTGCAAACGTCCTTGATGAGAACAGAAACAGGCTCAAACCTGACAAGGTAGAGATGTTAGTTTTCATTAAGAAAAACATACATTTCCTTCTGTGAAACTTACTACTGTGATGACAGTAAGAGTTAGGAGTGCAGTTCCTAAAAGCACATTACTGGCTTTGCAAACACTGTGGCACTTTTATTTTTTTATTTTGTTTACATGCCTGCCGGGTTGAGGTGCTATATGTTTTTATATTAAACTTTTTTTTATATTTACTGTTGCACTAAAGTCCAAAAGTGACGAATTTGTTATTTATTACTTGATTGTTCAAGCTACCTCACAGAAGTGCTCTGTTTGTTAACAGAGTTGTTGAATGTTAAAATAAGGTGAATTAAATAAAAAATAAGGAACATCCTGGATCTGTTTCTTCGCTCTTCTTTATTCTTTTTTTAAGTATTATAGAAGTATCGGATCGGGACTCGGTATCGGTAGATACTCAAAATCAAATGACTCGGACTCGAGGGCAAAAAAACCTGATCGGGACATCCCTAGGTAAAAACATTGGATGTGACATTATATTAGATCCGTGCAGTACAGTAGGTCTAATATATAGGCCGTCTGTCTCAATGTTAATCTAATAATAAAAGAAAAGAGGGAATCACTCGCTGCTCTTGATTGAACTGCTTTTGTAATCAATTTATTCATAATGAACACACTAAAGTGAATTTTACATTTGATTATTTGTTTTACTTACTTGAATGCTTTTGTTTAGATGTAAAATGAAAAAAGTAATACATTACTTTAGAGCTGTCGCGATTCGTCGATTTTAGTCGACTAGTAGATTTGGAAAAATCATCTACTTTTGGTCATTTTGCTCGTGTCGACTAATCGGCAAAATACCGGAAGTGCCGCATTTCACAGACTAGAATCCATAAAACACATTATTAGACTATTTTCCAAGGCTGCATGATATTAAACCAATTTAAAAATCATAATTAAGCATAATTGTGAATTCACAAACTAGGGCTGCACGATATTGGAAAAAACCCACATTGCGATATTTTGTTTTTCTGCAATATATATTGCGATATGAAGAAAAAAAAAAAACAGATGATTTTAATATCTCTGTTTCGAGAAAAAAAATCAATGATTGGGGTGATTTTATAGGTGAGTAAATCAGCATAGAAAATAAACAAATTATAACCATAGCATCTGCGTGGCTCTTACCTTGTCTACACCTTACGCGCGCGACGCCACAAAATACTGTAGAACCCATAATCAGTGATGCTGTCTGTCTACACTGGATGCATGCGCGGCGCGACAAATTCCCGCTCTAATCCCCGGTCTAAATCCCCGCTCTAACTGATGCCTCGCTCTATTTATGATGTACTGACACAAAAGTTCAAATGATTTGTAACAGTAGCTTTGTCGCGTCCAGTGTAGACAGACTTTGGGGCCATAGGCCGTTCACATGTCGTGGCTAAAAACACCAGCCGCACTGCTTTCTCCTTCTTTCCAAAGCGCTCTGGAGCTTGCGCTTTCGTGGCTTCTGCCGTTGCTAAGCAACAGTGATCAGCGCGCTCCTCGACAACGCGGAAGTTTCAGCAAAGGATAAATGGATTTCCAGCACTGAAATCTTGCAGTAGCTCTGCTACTAAATCTATTTAAAAATGGATATCTCTGTACAGCTGTCGCATCTGGTGTAGATGCAGTGTCTGTGTGTGAGCAAAGAAAACAATCAGTATATATATAACGAAAAGTATAGGCCTACTAAACATCGCACATCCTGCGATGTGACTATTGCGGATGCGCACATCGCGATATCGATGTTGAAACAATATATCGTGCAGCCCTATCACAAACGCTATGATTTAATTAAATAATTATATGCGATGCAGTTCTAACACAGTATATGCGCTTTAATTATTTACATGCATGTAGGTTAAGTATGTGGGTCACACAGCGGCTCCGTTCACAGTAGTTCCACAGAAACTGTTATCATTTACATGTGGAGCGTCTCAAACTCATCTCTGCTCTGCATCTGGGAACGCAACGTGCGCTATTTCATTAGATTTGTAAAGTAAATCATTTATAAACCTGTGCAAACACAGGAGAATATATCGTGATTTCAAAATAAAAGCTCAAACACTCACTCTACACGTTTTGATGTCCACATATTCATTTAATTACAGTGGCTATAGCATTTCTGTCCTAAATAAATGGCCAAATATTAAAGATTAAGTGGACATTTGAATTAAATGCTGCTTGGTCAATATTAAACAAGGATTAGATCGCGCAGTAATGTTTAAAAATAATCATCAGGCCGTCGGCGCCCCCTGCAGGCCTTTGTTGTTATGCGTTATCTACATTAGCTCCATTGTTTATAATACATTATGTATTTTAACAGTTTTGTTCAATAAAACCATATGATTTCTTGCTTTTGATACTTTATTTGAACTAGTTATTATTGCATCATTGCTATTATATATGTATTTTAAGTCATTTTAAAAGCTATTGTTCACTTACATCTATTTTTATAACCACAAAAAAAAACTATTATAATTATAGGGCCCTATGAAATCCGTTTTATTTCCAAATTCATTTTTTTCTGTTTTAATTTTTCTATACTCTGTTTTAATGGTTAAATTAAATTTTATTAATCAAAAAGCCTGTCTAATTAATTGAGTTTTACAGTTTTATCTGTACCAGATTCTGTTTTCCATTATTTTCTGGATTCCATTTTAATGGTTCCATTAATTTTTTTTTTTAATTTTTTTTTTCTTTTTCAGAAATACTGCACATTTACATTTTTCTCCTAAATAAATTCTGGTAAATAACATTTCTGGTAAATACTCCTTTATTTAAAATACTGATTATAATTGTATTATTAGACTAGATCACGTGGATATGTTGTCTTTCTTACACTATAATACTAACTGATTTCAGTGATTTGGACTGAGATGAGATGGACACTTGTTTCTTGCACTCTATGTTGCACTTTACTTTTGCTTTAAAAAAGGATTTCATAGAAATTTGGATTTAATTTGGTTTAATAAAATATTCTTAAGGAAAATTGTTGATTTTTGGTGGGAAATTAATCGTTTAGATTAATCGACAAATTAGCCGATAGATTAATCGAAATAAAAATAGTCGTTAGTGGCAGCCCTACATTACTTGTTTCTTTCCTGTATATATATATTTTGCATTGGTTCATATTAATAACAACAAAGATAGAATAAAAAAATTGCTAAATTGTGATTATTAATCTAGTAATGATTATTAAGAAAAGAATTGGGTGGAAAGAATTAATGTTGCTAGGTGATTTTGCTTTGGAACCTTCAGAAAACTTTAAATCAGTTTTTCTCAAAATGGTCTTTGCTGACTTTATCAACTTCAAACGGGAGTAGCTGTCATTTTTCGTCCGATTCTAACAACTCATATCATTTTGAAGGTCTTTTATTGGAGAATGTAATAATAAAAAAAGTGACTCATTTTTGAAAATTTGTTCATTTTGACTCATTTTGCCAGCACAGGTCACAAATGGTGAAATCTCTATACAAGTAATTCAGAGAACAGGTAAACCTTGTTCATTTACATACTGTATATTACCAACACTGTAACAATACAAAGCTGGTTGAAAATCTGCAAACTTACCTTTTAGGGCAATGATTACAATATAAGGATTATTTGGCAGCTTTGTATGTTCATCTAGTTGCCATCATCTGAAGTCTTTGTGAGTGTTGGCGTCTTCTGAAGTCTTCACATGCCATGCTGGACCCAACTGGAACTGGTGTAATCTCTAATAACCTTGGGATGGACATCCCGAGATATAAACAGGAAACCAAAAGGAGAAAGATTAGAATAGCTGCTGTTTGTATTATTTCAGACAAAAGACTATTTATTTCATCACATATAACTGAAGTGCAAGGTTATGAGATGTTTTCTGTGTGAATATGTTAAAATGTAATTTGGAGTTGTGTCACTGGTGTTACCGTTTAACAAAAATAATTTATTTTGAAATAAAAATCACACTGATGACATCACTTGACTTCCTTCTTCCTATTTCCTGAAGATCTATGAAGAAAGGCCCATGATAAGTCCACTGTATCTTTTCAGTTATCAGAAATTTTCTCATTTATCTCATGATTTCATATGAAGCTTTTAGTTGAAGTCACTTGACCTACTTTATTGCTAGGGAATTGTAAAAAACTAGAATACAAATGGATTAAACTACTTAATTTAGTGAGTGAGTATACCATGATTGACAATAAGTGGTTTGATACCTTGCAGCAGACATTTTGAAAAATGCATTTTTCATGAAATCTGTCACTGGTGTTACTGTCACTAGTGTTACCTTCTTTATGGGTAACACCAGTGAAGATCAGTTTACATTTGTTCTTTTACTAACTGCTTTCACTAATTGCCAAATGTATGCCGAATGTAATAATTTAGTCTCATCTATTAATTATAGCTGAAGAATAAGGATCTTTGGTCTAATGTATGTCACTGGTGTTACCGTGTTTTTTTTTTTTCTGTCACATTATATAAAATGTGTCAGATGTGGCATGATAATAATTTTACATCCATTGAATTCTGCTTCACTCAAGAGTTAAGATTTAAAGGATTGCATCATTACTTGTTTATAACGGGGTTTTTTTCCAAAATATTTTCATTGTTATAGCAAATAGGGGAAGTCGTGGCCTAATGGTTAGAGAGTAGGACTCGTAATCCAAAGGTTGCGAGTTCGAGTCTCAGGCCGGCAGGGATTGTAGGTGGGAGGAGTGAATGTACTTCCACCCTCAATACCACGACTGAGGTGCCTTTGAGCAAGGCACCGAACCCCCAACTGCTCCCCAGCATAAATGGCTGCCCACTGCTCCGGGTGTGTGTTCACGGTGTGAGTGTGTGTGTGTTCACTGCTGTGTGTGTGCACTTTGGATGGGTTAAATGCAGAGCACAAATTCCGAGTATGGGTCACCATACTTGGCCGTATGTCACGTCACTTTCACTTTTTTTTCACTTTCAAATACATGGTTGCGCAAATGTACTAACATCATTCAATCACACTTTTAAGAAACCTGATTAAAATAAATAAAACTTAATCTCCTTATTCGTCACATTATCATTGTTTTTCTGTAACTCTGACTACATGTGCTGAAAAAAAATCGAGAAATAATATTTCATAAAAACCTCTAAAATTGTTAAAGAAGGTAACACCAGTGACAACAATTTTTTTACATGTGGTCTTTAAATAAATGCACAAAAAATATAAAATATAATTTAGCTGTCATTTATGTGTATTCATAAAGTCAAAAGGTAATTTAATAATGTGGTCTAAGTTTAAATGTTAAAAAAAGAAATACATTTTAAGACATCTTGCCATACCAGAAGTGGATGTTTCTGTAGAATGACCCAAATATATATAAAAAAAACTGTGCTGAGTATTTTTGTGTGAATGTTTTAACTGTAAAGTTTTTTTTTTTTTTTTTAAGGAAATTCTTATTTTATTCAGCAAGGATGCATTAAATTGATCAAAAATTTGTGTAAAGTTTTCTGTTTCAACTAATGCTGTTCTTTTGAAATTTCTATTCAGAATCCTGAAAATAAAAACACACGCACAAAAATATTCTGCAGCACAACTGTTTTCAACATTGATAATAATCAGAAATGTTTCTTGAGCAGCAAATCAGCATATTAGAATAATTTCTGAAGGATCATGTGACTCTGAAGACTGTAATGATGCTGAAAATTCAGATTTGATCACAGAAATAAATGACATTTTACAACATATTCACACAGAAAACAGCTATTTTAATTTGTAATAATATTTCACAGTATTACTGTTTTTTAAAATCTGCATTTTTTTATAAATTCAGCCTTTGTGAGCATAAGATACTTTTCAAAAAGTATTTTACTGAATTTTGAACATTAGTGTATGTTTGAGGTTAGCTTACTAGCCATATGGTTCATTTTGCCTGGGAGATGTTGTCCGACAGGAGGTCCGCTCTAAGTCTGGGGTGCAGGCCATCAACATGAATGAATGTAGGAACATAAACAATTTGTCACAGAGCCAACAATATTTAGTATACAATGCCAGCCAGGTTTATTACAAGGAACCAAGCTAGAGCAGGTGAAATGTAGAAAAGAGAGAAGAATATACAGAAAATATTTTTTTTAACATAATTTGCTTCTAGGTTTGCTTAATATTGCTCATACTTCTTACTTGTGGATGTCAAAGCCCTCTTAAAATTAAGAAGCTTCACCTGTACACTTGTGTTCCTTCTCTGTCGGTGGCTCCCTTCAGAAATTGTGAAATCTTGGAGACTCCCATGTTGCAGTGTTTTTTTTTCTTCTTCTGAAATCACAGAACAGTTTTTTTTTATCAATATTTGTTTACCATGAGAGATCAAAATACGTTTGAACTAGATTTAGTTAATTGTCCCGCTGATGTAAGTGACGTCACCGATTAACGGTAACAGTGTAGGCTGTATGTTTAGGTTAAATAAATGAACCTATTTCCAATCACCCACTGAAAAATTACCAGCTAAACTTTTACATAACTGTCAAAACCTCTCATCTACACATTTATGTGTGATTAAAATCCCAAACTTTCAAAAAGAGCTCAGTCTATGGAGTTAGCCTAACTTACTTCCTCTGAAAACGACTAAGATGCTAACGGACTTGTAAGAAGACACTAAACCATTTCTATGAACTAATTTCACCAGAAGCGAGTCAAATACAAGCAAGAGAGGTGTCAGGAATAGTTGTATTTAATATTTGTGAGATTTTAGGGACTAAACTTACCGAAAACAGTAAAAACAGCAGCGAGAAACGGAGCTTCCTGCTTGTCAGTCGTTGTGTTGCCTCTCCGTTTCCATGACAACTCCCGCCGCTCCAGTGTTCAGCTCCGTTTCCATGACAACTCCCGCCGCTCCAGTGTTCAGCTCCGTTTCCATGACAACTCCCGCCGCTCCAGTGTTCAGCTCCGTTTCCATGACAACTCCCGCCGCTCCAGTGTTCAGCTCCGTTTCCATAACAACTCCCGCCGCTCCAGTGTTCAGCTCCGTTTCCATAACAACTCCAGCCGCTCCAGTGTTCAGCTCCGTTTCCATGACAACTCCCGCCGCTCCAGTGTTCAGCTCCGTTTCCATGACAACTCCCGCCGCTCCAGTGTTCAGGCGCACGCATTAAAACACGTCACAGTCACGCAGAATTAAATAAATAATCATATAAAATTAGAACATTACATAAATAAATAACTTAATCTAATGAAATTATTATTAAATCATACATTTAATTTATTTAAATGTAGTTCTATGACACTCTGCACGTGATCGTCGGATAAAGCAGCACTTTTATAGTTTAAGGTTGTTCTTTTATTTTTATTTTTAAATGAACACTCAACCACCTTATTTCATTAGAAAGCCTGCTTGCATATAGACCAGGGGTCGGCAATTAATTTTCCTAAGGGGCCACAAGAGAAACTTGGGCAGTTTAGAGGGCATTAATACACCTAACTCGGTTCTTTATTTTAAAAAATTAAATAAAAATTAATAAATAAAACTGTAAATGAATGAAAATGTGAAGCACAATATTTTATGAACGTTCACAAAAACAGTTTTGAAATTGTGCAATTTTTTTTGCAGTGTTTCAAAAACTAGCATCACAACTTTGGACAAAAAAGCAAGTACCGGTATTTCAAAGACCAGCATCACATTAGATTAGAGCAATTCCAGAATTATTGACATTACATTCGCAATCAAAACATAAATTTAATATGAATTAGGTCTCGAATTTTGTGTCATTTCTATTCTTGGGCCATGATTGTCCCTTGAACTTGAATATTTGTATTCATTTTGGGTTTGTTTTCTGTTTTTCACCTCTGTCCTTTTAATACATATTAATTGATAATGTCCTCTACTGCTGTAGTATTTAGGCTGTAGTATTTTAGTATTTTGAGAATTACATATCACAAATCAGTGACTATACTTTGAGTTTTTTTTTCTTTCAGTTTTGTGGTGTGAAGAACTAGATGTGTTATGGTAAATTAAATATGTTAATAAGAGGGTTTCTGTGTCTTATGCACCATTTCTGTATGAAACAGGTAAACTTAATTTAAACATTTAAACATTATTGCATATACAATGAACTTCGTTTATAAGTGATAAGCCGATACCTATACATTTAAAAGTAGTCAATAACTGAATTTGGTTATTGTCTCAATACAGTGTGCAAATGTTTAATCGGGTTGAAAAACCATAGATAGAATTGTGATCACTTGTAGATATAATACATAAGGACAGTTATGCACTTGTTTTGTCTTAATACTGCATTTTACAAATGGGAAAAAAAACTTTATATTCTTTGACCAATAGTGTATGGACACTTACCTGTGATGATCATAAATGACTTAAAAATAGTATGAGCTTTTTTACAAAGCACTAGACAACTGCTGCAGGTGGGTGTTGAATATGCTGAAAGCTTTAGATGTCTGATACATGAAGTCTAAAAGTGTGTGTTTTGTCTTTATCCTATCTTGCACATAGCAAATTTATTGTATTAATTTTTCATTGTACATTTATGAAATGTGCGGGGATGTCTCCCTCTAAGGAGGATTTTTCTCCCAGAAATGAATTTGATAAAAAGTCAAAATTGTTTATAGCAAATGGATAAATATTTGTTCCTTTTTGTAAAATTATGTTTTCTCACAAACGTACCGCATAGCAATAAAATATTTAAAAGAAATGCAGTTTAATTAAATTATGGCGTACGACCTTGCAGACTAAAAACGCACACACACTGGCGACATGTTCTGGTAATGAAATTACGGGCTAGTGACGTTGCAGTTACGTTTCCAGTAAGTCATGAAATTACCAAATTATTACGAATAGAGGACCTGTCTGGGACGTTTTTGGTTATCTTGTTACGTTATGAGGACGTACTGACGACGTTGTGAGTTGGTAATGGAATTACGAGCATACGACGTTGTGGTAACGTTGTCTGTTGGTAAGTCACGAAATTACCAAAAATTACGAATACGTTACGTAACTGTTACGTCGTGTGTTAGCTGGGATCAAGCTTGCATTTAAAGAACAACAAAGCATTTTGAATTCGATCGTGACTTCGGCAGTGAAAGCTGCTGTGGACTCTGTGCTGATTCCAGCATTACGTGAACTGAGTGAGGACTTACAAGCGACTAACAATTCTGTTAAAGAGCTAAGAGAGGAGTTTGAGGCCATGGCTGCCGCGGCGAAGCAGACACGTGACCGCGTTGATTCTGTGCAGGCAACTACACGTGAGGACAGGAGAGCGACTCACCGAGAAGATGACGGATATGGAGGATAAAGCAGGAGAAATAACATACGGCATGTGGGCTTACCAGAGGGGATGGAGGGATCCGATGTGGCTGGTTTCCTGAGAATTAATCTTTCCAAGTGGATTCCTTCTCTGAAGGGTCGTAACATCGAGATTGACCGAGCTCACCGCGTGTATGATGGAAGGAAAAACTCCGATCGGCCGCGTACTCTCATCTTCCGTGTACTGAGGTGGCATGACAGACTGAGGTGGCATGACAGATTGGAGATTCTGAAGGGTGCTCGGCAGGCTTATTCGGTGAAGTGCACGCAGGAAAATGTCACTCTACTATTTTTTCCTGACTTTAGTCCAGTTACAGCCGCCAAGAGAAAAAGCTTGGTTCCGGTTTTGAGGTCGATGACGGCGCTTGGTCTCCAGCCCTTCCTCGCTTATCCTGCGGTAATTAAACTACGGCACGAGGGTGAACAGAGATGCTTCAACTCTATTCGGAAAGCGGAGGATTTTGTCGGCTCCCTGTCACAGAGTGGGACATTTGCTGCGGATCCACAGGGCAGCGGCTGCCCTTTCTTCGATCCGACGGGAGGGGCTTGGTGACCGGTAGCCTATGGAGGAGATGGTGACGGGAGAGATATGGATGGTCGCTAGATCAATTTCTTATTTATTTTTTTCTTTCCTCTCTCCTCATGGGATAGTATTTTTTATTTTTATGCGATACAATCGTCCCTTTGCTGACTAAACCCCCCCCCCCCCCCCCCTTTTTTGTCTTTTTTTCTGGAGGGGACTAATGGAGAGTAGGTTTCATTACAATAATGTTTTGGTAATGTGAGCCTTTTGGGAGGCTCGTTGTGGGCTGAAGTGGATCGGTCACGGATCGTCACAGGTTTTTTGTTGTTCAATCAGACCTATGTTCTCGGTAACGTGCGGCCTGAATTGTTTTTTTTTTGTCTATAATTGTCGGTTGGTTATTTCTGTCTGTGTTGTTTTTATTTTTTACAACAGATATTCATACTTTTATTTACTTTACCTTCTTTCTAAAAGGATTTTTCATCTAGGTGTTTTGATATCTAGAACGCACTCTAACGTTTGCATGTCATTTGCAGAGTGGGAGTGCTTTTGCTTTTTTTCGTTTATTGAATACAATTTTGGGTTTGTGAATATTCAATGCATACTCTAGATATTTTGTAACTGAATGAGAATGGTTTGGATTCTGCCGTTGAATGGGCCCAGGTGTTAGAATGTTTGCACCGTGGATCTATTTCCTGTGCCCTGATACAAGAGACATATTTAATATGCGGGATTGGATTGCGCCATCTTCTGGAATTACCTGTTTGGGTTTTCTTTGTCTCTCAGCTCTCTCTATTCCTTTTGACTGGACTCTTGAAATATTGAGTATGTGTCTGTTGTTTTGTTTTGTTTTGTTTTGTTTGTTTGATGTTGTTGTGTGTGAAAAATAAATAAAAAATGTTAATCACAAAAAAAAAAAAATACTAAAGAAAAGGAAAGAAAAAACATCTAGATTGCACATATCTAAATTACACGTTTTACAAAAAGTGTCCCCCTTTATCTGAGTTCACCCTATAGAATATATTGAAATAAATTAGGTTAAATATTTCAAGAGGGTTATCAATGGGTACAGTATGTTTAGGGTAAGGATAATTAAGGATAATTCCTTAAAAATATTAATATACAGAATTGAATAGCAAGTGCTATAAAAGAGTATGAGCAGCTAATACATAGGCTACATACAAAAAAAAATGTAAAAAAAACTGTAGGATCCAAAAAGCGTCTTAAACTGCAGCCTATACTCTATAAGACTTCTTTCTTGATTCAGCTTGTGGTTCTCTATGAAAAAAATAACTTGTTAAAGTAGGCTATATGACTCGATATCTCTAGTAATTTCTTTTCTTTTTATTTATTCACTCACATCATGTGTCTTTCATGTAACTCATAAATCTAATGAATAGTCTTTTTGGAGTTCCCCATGCGCTCCAATAAACAGCCTCCTATGGGTGGTCTATCTCGATCGGCCCACCCCTGTCCACCGTGAAAGCCCCGCTGCTCCTGAATGACCAGTAACATAGTGACTGAGTGCAGATCTACGATGTAAGTAAGAGATTCATTTCCTACTTTCATTAATTATAAGCGGAGTTTTTTGAGAATGTTTGATCTCGCGCTAGACTGTCATAATGTTCTTTGATAATACATTATTTGCTCGGTTTAATTTATTACTGCTTGAATAACCGTGGAAAGGAAAGGAAGGTTATAGCTTAATTAGCTAATAAATTACAATGTTTAATTAAATTGTGGTCATGTTAAATAAAAATTCAATCGTATTAAAATAGTTTTCTGGTAGGGTACTTGCCTAAAATAACGGGTTTGTGATGTGCGTTGTATTTAACAATAGGCTACTTTTAGGGCCTTGGTTTTCCACTCTCCGCCTGTCCCTGAATAATTAAACTAAATCAATCTATTACAGATGTCACGAATAAAGTTAAAGTGAAAATGAAATGAAAAGTGTAGATTAAACTAAATCTAGCCTATTACGCTGTCTCGAATAAAGTGAAATTGAAAATTAAAGAAAAAGTGAATTGTGTTATGGCTGTGTCGAATAACGTTAAAGTGAAAATGAAATGAAGACTGTCGATTAAACTAAACCTATAACGGCTGTGTTGCGCATCATAATTAATCACATGCGATTCCGTTGAGTTTATGAATGCAGTAGCCAATCAGAGGCGTTCAGATGAGTCATCGCTGACTAAATTCTGAGCTTTTGTGAATTATCTCATCAAAGACAAGAGCAGATGTAGGCCTACGTACGATGTACTGCTGTAAGTAACATTCATTTAACAGTGTACACAGCTTCATTGATTATAACAGATTAGTTAACAGATTACACTATAGGCTGATTTTAGCCTTTTTAGTTTGGTTCACCCTCCGCCTGGCTGCTATGCATATAGACTAGAATTAAATAATTCATAAAATGATTTATTTATTTGTTTGAAAATATTGTAGGCTGTACATAATTTCAGTATTAATACAACTGTAGACAGTATAAACATATATTACAAAATGTCTGTAATGGACTTGCCTCATATAAATATTTATATATATATATATATATATATATATATATATATATATATATATATATATATATATATATATATATATATATAATATAGAGGGGAAACTTCAGAGATTCAAACTCGGTCAAATTTGATTACATTTTGGATATTGGGGCCCATAACTAAAAAGTCCTACAACCATTTGATCAGAAAAGTTTAAATTTGGCATGCATTTACACTGGTACAAGTGCTAAGATTTCCTTTTTTTAACATTCAGCAAAAATGGTTATTAATTTCTTCACACTATAGTTGGAAGAACATCTGGAAAAAAAGAGAAACCATTCCTTCTGCAATCATATACTGTATAATCACGTCCTGATTTAGTGACAAGGCTCATCAAGCTCAGATTTGCTCTTTCACAGCAGTTCTAGCAACATCATGGGTAAGTTATATAATAAGTTATATAATGTAATACATCAGGTGCTGACTGTTTTTATATGATATTTGTCTGAGTAATGAGGAGGAATTTGTGATAGTGTAATGCTATATAAATAATCTTTATAAAATAATTTACTAACTTGATATTTTCCATGTTTTTTTCTAGCATGCATTTATGGAAACATTATGAAAATAGACACCACCGGTGCATCACAGGCAACAGCTAATCAAGACAGATTAAACATAAATGGTGAGAATGCATGACTGCATACAAATTATAGCAATATATAGCAATATGTAATATAATTATATCAAGGATTTAATCTTAAAAAGGTGTTGAAGCCTCCAGAAAACTGGCTGAGACTGATCTGGCCCGGATGGAGAACTACAAAAGTGTGATCACCAAAGTTGCCAGAGCAAAGCAGATGGACCGGGCTGTGATTGCTGCCATCATATCCAGAGAGTCCAGAGCCGGAGCCGCTCTGGAGGGTGGATGGGGTGACCATGACAATGCATTTGGCCTCATGCAGGTAGGTTAGAGGAACAGATCTACTCTATTTCAAAATATAATTAAAATAAATAAATAAATAAAATTTCAGGTATTGAGAATAAATTCAATAAAATTTGCAAAGTATGCAAAAATAAGTATGGTACATTAAACATTTCTGAACATTTCTAGTTATTCTCTTCTTTGATGGTGTTTCTTTTAGGTCGACAGACGCTACCACACTCCAGCTGGTGCATGGGACAGTGAGCAGCATATCGCACAAGCTACTGAGATACTCATTAGCTTCATTAAAGAAATTAAAGCCAGATTTCCCATGTGGTCCCAAGAGCAATGCTTTAAAGGTAAGTTTACAATAACATTTACGGTAAATAAATAAACATAAATAGCATAAAATAAACAAAGAAAAGAGATAAATAAAGGCAAACATAAGTTTATCGCTTAATTTTCCTGTCTCAGTTGTATTATAATGTCTGTTTCAGGGGGAATATCAGCCTACAACGCAGGTGTGAGTACAGTCAGTTCATATGAGAATATCGATGCCAGAACCACAGGAAAAGACTACTCCAATGATGTTGTTGCCAGAGCCCAGTGGTTTAAAAGCAAGGGTTACTGAAGAACAGCTGTTATGAACCTGTAAAACGCTTAAATTAGTATAATGAGTACAACAACTCAAGATTATAAGTCTTCATTTTTTTAAATTAGGCCTATTGTAGTATGCTTAGTTAAATATAGATATTAGATTGCTAATATAATCTTTCCGAACCATTTAGGAGTTTGCATTTTCAAAATATGACCATTTTAATGATATACAGAGCTGCAGTGAATTTCCTGTAATGATAGTAATCTTATTAAATAAAATAAAATATTTACTCAAATCATGTGTGTATTATTTATCACAATGATCTTAGGAACAGTCCTTCCAAATTCACAATTAAATAACCTAATTTATTACTCCTGAAAGTAGCCAAGTGGATGCAAACACATCTTGAAACAACTTGTTGTTCTCCACGACAGAGGGCGATGTTGAGCCTAATCCTGCACCCACACATGACACTGTAGTACAGGGATCCTCAAATCTGGCTCGCGAGATACACTTTCCTGCAGAGTTTAGCTCTAACCCCAATCAAACACACATGAGCATGCTAATCAATGTCTTCAGGATCAACAGAAAATCACAGGTAGGTGAGTTTGTTCAGGGTTGGAGCTAAACTCTGCAGGAATGTAGATCTCACGAGCCAGATTTGAGGATCCCTGCTGTAGTAGAACAACTTTTCTCAGAGAACATTGCATTTAGGGAACATTGGGGGGCGCTGGAAGCAATATTTTGGAAAGGGGGCCTGTGTTTAAGGTGAGTTTACACCAAAGATTCACAAAAGGATGAGCTGAAACATTGTAACTACTTGCAAACGAATATGTTTGTAGAGTTCACCTTGCTGTGTTGCAACAGAGGGAAATGTTTGGGTTCTTTGTTGCCAATAAAAAAGTCGAACAAAACCAAACATGTCTCAACATCAGGGCTTTTTTCCAATTCACTCTTACTCTCATTCGAACATTATGCGCAGAGCGGTGTTTTGCAGGGTGTAGACAGGTGTGTTGAGGCAAGTTGGAGCTAAACTCTGGAGGACACCGGCCCTCCAGGTCCGAGTTTTGAGACCCCTGTTCTAGACCTTTTGAAGTGTCAAGGGCAGAACAGCATGCTTTATCCCACACAGAGCATCACATTCTTGGGTATGACCCTAGACTCGAGAGCAATGCAAGCTCATTTTGCCCACTGTTCTTCAGATGAGTGTACCACTGGAAGGAGATGAGCTGTCAAGGTACTGGCCAAAAAAGCATAAAAAAGCTTTTACCCCATTCAAGATCATGCTGTTGGTGCTGCACAAGATCAGGAGACTGTACTTCTGGTTGCGCTGAATTGGCCCAACCAGCCGTGATTTGACAACAGCATTGAAAGTGCTCTCATTTAAGTCGATGCTTTTACTTGCTTTGGCATATTTGAAGAAAGTGGGTGATTTACATGTACTTTTTATGGATACTGCTTGTTTGGAATTTGGTAAGCATGACTGCATGGATAGACTGCAACCCGGACGTGGCTACGTGCCTAAAGCGCTTTCTACATCGTTCAGAGCACAGGTCCCATTTGCGCTTTGCGTGCTTATCTAGAGCAGTCTAGTCATTTTAGACTGTCTGAGCAGCCTATTGTCTGTTTCGGAGGTCACAATGCTGGTTTTCAAACAGTGGTTGTCTCATTGGATTGTGGAACCAATAGCGTTGGCATATGCTTCTAAATGGGAGACCTGTTCTTTTGGAGTTCTCCCTCACTTTACTAGCGCCATGGTTTCTTCATGGGCTTGGGCTAAAGGAAAGTCAACTCCATCTATCCAGCAGCAAGTATGTGCTTCTCAGAAAACCTTTGCTAGATTTTACAATCTCTAAATCCCTTCTTATGCACCAAATGTTTTGTCTGTGCAGTAAGGTGACAACTGACGTTCTATTGATCAATTTCCACATATGGCTACACCCCTTGCAAGCAGGTTCGGTTGGGGGGTTCTAGGTCCTTCGTCTAGGTCTATTTCAGGGGGAATATCATGAGCGCATGGACGTGGGTCCAGTAGGTGGTGACTTTGCTAATAATGTTATTGCCAGAGCCCAGTGGTTCAAAAGCAAGGGTTACTTGAAGAACACTGTTTTTTGTTCATTCTAATAGATGTTCACTGTTCTTTACTTTGCTTTCTATTGTTGGGATGCAATAAACACTTTTATTCACTCAAATCATGTCTTTCATGCGTCTTCCCATATCCATATTAAAATGATCTTGTTAGGGGTCCAGGCAGAATAGCAGTTTTAGCCTTCTTTGCTTTCATGTACTTCTTAGTTGCCATATTATTTTGCTGTCCTAAATGTACATGGGCAACAGTAACTGTAAAGCACAAACAAACCAGAATTGGATGGTCCCATATCTCAACTATTACTCAGCCAAGTGCAATGAAAACTGCCTGACACTAGTTGGCAGTATACTTTTATGCTTATTTGCTTATAACTCACAAACCATACAAACTAATAATATATAATCTAATCAAGTCATATATTATTATTTTACATTTTATAACTGCTGTTTAATTTTACGTTTATTTATTTTGATAGAAAATACTGTACAATTGCAATATTATATTGTGATGGAAATATTTTATGTAACGGCCTCAGAAGGAGTCAAAAGGACATACTCAATTCAGAAAAGTGCAGACTAAGGATGCTCAGATCAAAGACTGTGTCTCTATGATTAAATAATCCATACTTACCCAAAAAGTGCTTAAAATAGTAGAACTAACAGTCATATGACAAACCAATGACCAGATCAGTATAACCAATTACAGTGAAGAATTGAGTGACATTGATTTTACTCAACTACAAGGTATAAATGTTCATGTATCCTTCTGTTCAGGGAGTCTCTCTTGGTTGTTGTGACCAGTGGGCTCCCGGCCGTGAATAAACTTTCATTCCTGCAAAGAGCAACTTGGGAGTGGTGTCTGGTATATGCTGCACAGCTGAGGAATAAAAGTACTAAAGATTCTATGCTCAAAAGACCACCGCAGAGACAGTGATAGTGTTGGAAGACTATAGAGCCGTCCTCGGTCTGAGGCTGTGATACTCGGAGTTAGTATTAAAGATCCTGTGTCGGACCAGCGTACAGCTGAGAAGGGCAGTGAGAGTGTATAGATGCTAAAGACCTGTGTGCTCATGTGTGATTGAGGTAGTGATGGTAGCTTCTTGACGGGACGCCGTCACCATACTTCAGGGAAGTATTTTAAGTATTCAGGGAATTCAGGGAATTAACTCAAGATACTGTAGTTATTATATTAACAACTGCTAGTTGTTTGAATTGTCTGTGGTGAAGTCAGATTAGTATTGGGAATTTCCATGACAATATAATAAAATTGCAGACTGTATATGCAGACTACTCACTGGTAGATCACACGGTAGCAGACCTTGGAACGGAAACGACGACGACACAAATGATCAGCAAGACAGTTGACGGACTAACAGCACTGGCAGGACACAAACTACAAAGCTGTATCTGTGGCTGGAATAAGATTACATCGGAGAAGGGTCTCAAGATCCACCAGGGCAGGAAAAAGTGCCTAAAAGAGTATACCAAGGGACCCCGCATTGACCACTAATTCCTCAGAGGTAGGGGAAATCAGTCGGATGAAGCCCAGTGGCAGGATACTCACCACAGTCCACAGGGTATCAGCACCCCAGGCGAAGCTCTATCAAGCACAGCTCCACTAACGGACCTTAGCCCAGACCCTATCCAGACACAGCCAGTGGTAGAGAGAAAAATGAATGGACGAAAGCCTCAAATTCTGTGGCCTAAATCCTGCCAGAAAAAGGAGTGGGGAGCTATCGACGTAGATGGAAATTGGAGAAGATAGGAGAGATCATCTACAGCTACGGCACAGAGAGGTTCGGAGTGAAACGCAAGGACCACAGTACTCAGAAGGAACCTTCAGCCCATCTTAAGTCCAGAAGGCAGCAAGAGATTAATCGACTTGTGAAAGAGAGAAGATGCCTGAGAAGACAGTGGAAGAAGGCCACAGAAGTGGAAAGGGAAGGAATTGAGGTGTTGCAGGGCGATAGCAAGTGGCGCCTTGCAACGCTACGAAGAGCAGAATGTTTGAGAAAGCAACATAAGAAGAAAGAGAGAACAAGGACTGCCTTCTATAGAAATCCCTATAAGTTCGCCAAAGACCTCTTTGTCAAGGAGAAAACCGGGACTCTCAAAGTACCTGTGAGGGAACTGGAGGAGTACCTGAGAAAGACCTACTCCGACAATCAGAGGCATGTGCCAGCTACCATCCCCGATGACATGCCACCAATCCAACCTCCTGAGCACCAGTTGGACACAAGACCCCCAACATGGAGCGAAGTTGAGAACACAGTAAAGCGGGCAAGAACAGCATCAGCCCCTGGGCCCAACGGTGTTCCATATAGGCTCTATAAGAACACACCGGGTGTCTTGAAGGTCCTCTGGAAGCTAATGAAGGTGACATGGGAAAAGGGCATTGTATAAAAGGCTCCTGGAGAAAGATAGACTTTTGTTGAAACACTTCTATTTTGATAGTTTGAGGGGTGCAGTTCCTGATGCCTCCAGTAGGAGGCATTGTCGTTATAGTTGGCTGCCTGCTGCGTCATTATATTACTGCGTTATCAGCTGTTTCTTCCTGCCTGTAATTTGGATGTTTGTTGGTGTTTTGTGGTTCAAAGTGTCAGTACATGACCCTAAAGTAAGTTTGCTTTGATACATTTTACGCTATGTTTGAAGTGTACTATTTAACTTTGTACATTTGTATGGACATGCACGGACATGTAACGACTCACGTGTGATCGCTTGATAATCGAGATGTGCAATGCAATTTATGCTAAATACAGAGTGGTTTACATTATGATAGATCTGTTAACTTTTGATGCTGCATGCAGATTATCCATTATTATTGCTCCTTCGATAATGTTATTTGACAACTTGCATTGTTTGTTAATGCACCTGGTGCATTTAGTAATATCTTTCCCCACCATTTAAAAGTAATTTAATCTGACCAAACCAATAGTTATATAATCTTCAATTGCACATCTCCTGCATATTTAGAGCTTTGACTGTTATTTAGAGACACTAAATGTGTACCCATTTATTTTTATACTAATGTTATGTTCTTGTTATTTTTAGACTAATATTCAATACACTTTGGAAAGAAGTTCCTGTCTCCTCATTCTTTGTGTCCTGACCGACACCTCAGGAGTGTATACTGTTGTATAGTTAGAGCCAGAGCCTAGCAGACTCTTTTCCTTTCCAACAACTGGTCCTTCGAGCCGGATAAGTGTTCATTCCTGAAACCATGGAGTCCGATGAGGAGATCATTGGGGCAACCAGACCAAAACGCCAAACACGTCCACCAGCCTGACTCCAAGACTTTGAAGTACAGTATGTAAGGGGCAGACCTGGAACTGAATATGCTAGCTCACCTTCCTGGGAGGTACCTCCTCATATGACCCCTCGCCAATCATCACGGGACAATCCTGACTACCTCGATGATGATGCTGCTCCTCGCACATTCCCTCGGTTAAGACCAAGCCTCAGTTATACAGATCACCGGGAAACCCTGCCTCAGTCATTCACGTCAGCCCAGCGGCCCAGTTACCCTGAGCCTGAATCCTATAATGAGCTCCAAGCTATTCGCAGAGAGAATGCACAACTGTTGCAGTCACAACAAGCCTTCCGTGCTGACCTGATGGAGTTGAAAGCAGTTCGTACTGAGTTGAAAGAACTTGTTCAAGTTGCCCAAACTCTGAGAGCAGACCTCAGCCCAAGTAAAAGCCATCACAGTCCTCCAGTGCGACCAGTACCCCAATTGCCATCTGATTCTCCCGGCCACATAGATCAGTCAGATCAGATATCAGCTGATTTAGAAGAGTGTCTTGAGCTTCCCCCTTGGCCTGAGCCCGAGCCAGAACTGAGAAGAGGTATGGAGACTTTAAAGTTATCGAAACCTAGGACCGCTACCTACGAACCAGAGGTACCAAAGTATACCAAGGTTTCCCAGGCTCCCCTTTCACAACCATATCGACCTTCTCAGTATTATTCTCAAAGCCCAGATGTGCCACCTCCGCCTCCAACACCTGAAGATCTCAGAGAGTTGTTATCCTCAGCTGCACCGCCCTCATATTGGAAACCCTCACGGGCCCAAATTCCAGTTCCCTCTTCCCGACATGGGGCCATACCAGGTCAGTCAAGTCTTCCAGCAACTGCAGTTAAGGTAGAGTCAAACATACCACTTTTAACCCACCCCTCAAGCACAGAGTATGTCTATAGAGGGCCTACCCCTTCTATCCCCAAGTTCAGCCGGCCAGATCCAAGCGAGTTCGCCAGACTTCGAATAGCTTTGGAGAATCTGCTTCCGCCAGATGGGACTGAACTTTTTAAATATCAAATACTCGTAGACCACTTAAAGTTGGATGAAGCTAAGCTGATTGCAGATGCATTCCTGAATTCCCCTACCCCCTTTACTGACACCATGGTGGCCCTCCATGAGAAGTTTGGTCAGCCTCACCAACTAGCATTGAGGAAAATTGCCAGTGTCCTGGAAGCCCCTGATGTGAGGCGTGGGGATACCATAGCATTTCAGAAATTCGCTCTTCAAGTACAGTCGTTGGTAGGGTTGTTAAAAACTTTAGGACCTGAAGGTGACATTGAGCTGAATTGTGGGTCACATGTTGCCCGTCTTTTGAGCAAACTTCCTTCTGATCAGCGAGCTGAGTTCCGCCGTCACATGTTCCGGCAACCTGGAACTATACCTACTCTGCATGACCTCTCAAACTGGCTCCGCTATGAAGCATGGTGCCATGACTTTGATGTTGAGATTGCCTCACGAGGATTTCAAGACCGACAGCCTTCTCGACCTGTACAGAATAAAAGGACTGTAGCCGTTCTTCATGGGGTTGGAGAGACTCAAAATTTAACTTTCCAGTCCCCTCAGAAGGGTACCGCTCAAAAGACAAAACCGATTGAAGTGAAACGGTTCTGTCCCTTCTGTGATAGTACAGAGCATTATTTAAGTCAGTGCAAAGAATTTGCTAAACTTACCACTGACCAGGCCAAGGACTGGATTCGAGACAATAATCGCTGTTGGCGCTGTGCCAGGACTCATCATGCTGCTCAGTGTGACCTGAAGAAGCCCTGCAACCTGTGTCAAGGCAAACACCTTCGTCCTCTTCACAAGGTAAACGTCAGATCCTCCCAAGATGATACAGTCAGTGCTGATAGGACCTGCCTTACCAATTCCTCTCCAGACAGATTTTACCTGGACAAACCCGTTGTGGGGAACCGTGTCATGCTTAAGTTTGTACCTGTACATGTTCATTATGAAGACCGTACTTTAGATACCTTTGCGCTTCTGGATGACGGCTCTGAGAGAACCATCTTGCTCCCCACTGCGGCCAAAGCCCTCGGCATACAGGGCACACCTGAAGATCTTCCCTTGCACACTGTGCGACAAGACATTGAAGTTCTTCATGGATCGTCTATTTCCTTCCAAATATCCCCAACCTACAAACCGCAAACCCTGTACAAAATTGAACATGCCTTCACTGCAGATCGCCTCAATTTGTCTCGGCAGTCTTATCCTGTGGATCAGCTGCAGAAGAAGTATCAACACTTACGTGGTCTTCCCATCCTGCCGGTGAAAGATGCTCAGCCTCTACTTTTGATTGGATCAGATCAGCCACATCTCATTACCCCGATTGAACCTGTCAGATTAGGATCTCCAGGTGGACCTGCTGCTGTCCGCACACGCCTGGGATGGACCCTCCAGGGTCCTGCATCATTCATGGGGCGGCCTGCATCCTCCCAACAATGCCTGCTGACATCTGTCCCTCCAACACAAGATGAGCTCTTTAAGAACGTCCAAAGACTCTGGCAGATAGAAGCTGTTCCCCACAGGGATGATAAAGCGGTGACTCGATCCAAACAAGATCAGGAGGCTTTAAAGCTACTTGAAGCCAAGACCACCCGCACAGAAGTGAACAGCATTCTTCGACTGGCAACACCCTTACTACGGCAGAAGGATATGCCTCAGTTGCATGCCCCTAAGGAGTCAGTCATGCCTAACCTGCGCAGTATTGAGAAACGTTTGTTGAAGGATCCAGTGAAAGCAGAGACCTACAGAGCAGAGATGGAGAAGCTCCAGCAGACAGGAGCTGTCCAGGAAGTAAATAAAGAGACAACAGACTCTGATGAATGTTGGTATATACCTCACCACATCGTCAGCCATAATGGGAAATCTCGTGTTGTTTTCAACTGTTCCCACCAATATCATGGGCAGAATCTCAACCAGTATCTGCTGCCTGGCCCTACACTTGGCACATCATTGCTAGGAGTGCTCATCCGATTTAGGGAGCATCCAGTCGCAGTAAGTGGTGACATCAAGGCGATGTTCCATCAGGTCCGCCTCCTTCCTGAAGATCGTCCCCTACTGCGTTTCCTCTGGCGTGATCTGAAAGTGGATGAGCCCCCTAAAGTCTTCGAATGGCAGGTGTTACCATTTGGCACTACATGCAGTCCTTGCTGTGCCACTTATGCTCTGCAGCGCCATGTGATCGAGCACAGCATGGCTGATGAGTCCATTAGGTTCTCAGTAGAGAAATGGTTTATGTAGACAACTGCCTTCAGAGTTTAGGCACCCCTGAGGCGGCAAGGCACTTGGTTGACGGACTGAGAGAGATGCTTTCCAAAGCTGGATTTGAGATAAGACAGTGGGCCAGCAATGTCCCCGGGGTTCTGAGTCACTTACCCACAGAAGCTCAAGCTGAGAGCTTGGAACTTTGGTTAGCTCAAGACAAGACTGACATATCAGAGTCAACCTTAGGCCTACGCTGGAACTGGCAGACAGATACCCTGGCATTCAAGCACCGACCTGTAGTATATGAGACTCCCACCCTCAGGAACATTTACAAGGTCCTAGCTACTCAATACGACCCTCTGGGACTTCTTTTGCCCTACACCACGTGAGCAAAGGTCATAATCAAGCAGCTATGGAATAAACAGAGGGGTTGGGATGACCCAAACTTACCACCAGAGCTCCTGCGGTCATGGCACATTTGGGAGAATGAACTTCAGTACCTGCCAAACATCACCCTACCTAGGACTTATGTCCCTCCTGAGGTGGAGAAGGATGGTGCCTCCCATGAAGTCCACATATTTTCAGATGCTTCAGAACAGGCATATGGAGCTGTGGCATACTTGAGGACCGCTGACAAGAGAGGCCAAGTGTACCTGTCATTCATGGTAGCTCGATCCCGTGTGGCCCCCAAACGTTCTCATTCAATTCCTCGATTGGAACTTTGTGGAGCTCTTGTGGCCGCGCAATTAGCTAAATTGCTTCAGAAAGAACTGACTTTGCAAATAGAGACCACAGTGTTATGGACAGACTCTTCCACTGTCCTCACCTGGCTGAGCTCTGAATCCTGCCACTACAAAGTCTTTGTTGGCAATAGAGTTGCCGAAATCCAGGAACTAACAGAAAACTGTTCCTGGCGCTATGTGGATTCTGCTAGCAATCCCGCAGAAGACCTCACCAGAGGCAAACCGCTGAATGTCCTTACCGAGATGAATAGATGGTCTCAAGGACCTCCTTTCTTACTCCAAGATCCAGCCAACTGGCCAGTGATGCCAGGTACAGACCCGACAGATGACCCCACCGAGCTACGGAAGTCTGTCTTCTGCGGCACCACGGCAGTACCACCCCAATCCAGTATACCTGATGCTTTGGACTGTCATACTTGGCAAGAACTCCTGGATGCCACTGCCAAGGAAATTCAGGTGAACCCTACCTCTGCTTCCTTTCCTGATGCAGACGATTATCGTCGAGCAGAGATCCTTATTCTTAAGCGGGTTCAACAGGAGTCATTCCCCAATGACTATGAACGTTTAGAGAAAGGGACACCAGTGTCTTCTGACAGTCGCCTTCTTACCTTGGCACCTGAACTGGACAAATCTAGTAGTTTAATCCGAGTGGGAGGTCGCTTGAGGAGAGCTGAGTCCATCGATGAATCCACCTTACACCCCATTGTTTTGGACGCTCATCATCCAGTCACACAGCTACTAATTAAGCAGTATGATTGCAAGCTACACCATCCAGGAGCTGAGCGTGTGTTTGCCGAAATCCGGCGCCAATATTGGATTATCCGTGGCCGTGAAGCCATTCGTCGTCACCAGCATAAGTGCTTTGAGTGTCAGCGTTGGAGAGCACAGCCAACTATTCCCAAGATGGCAGACTTGCCTTCTGCCCGTCTCCGTCTCCACAAACCTGCCTTTCACTCATGTGGTGTAGACTGCTTTGGGCCAATGGTGATTAAGATTGGGAGACGCACAGAAAAACGCTGGGGGATTATCTTCAAGTGTTTAACCACTAGAGCGGTACACTTGGACCTCCTCAATAGCATGAATTCTGATTCCTTCCTAATGGCCCTTAGGCGATTTATAGCACGAAGGGGAACACCAGCAGAACTGTGGTCAGACCAAGGAACAAATTTTAAAGGAGGTGAAAGAGAACTGAGAGAAGCCTTTGCTGAAATGGATCCCGAGTTACAGAAACAGCTTTCTCGTAAAGGATCCAGTTTCAGTTCAATCCTCCAGCAGCCCCACATTTTGGAGGAGTGTGGGAGAGAGAAGTACGATCTGTAAAATCAGCCCTTTATGCCACCGTAGGAACTCAATCAGTTCCAGAAGAAGTCCTGCTGACCGTCCTTCTTGAAGTGGAAGCAATTCTGAACTCAAAGCCTCTGGGTTACGTGTCATCTGAGTGCGGACATTGACCCAGTGACACCAAACAGCCTGCTCATGGGGCGGCCAGACGGCTCTGCCCCAGGTAATCTACCCAGAGTCTGAATTGTTGAGTCGAAGCCTGGAGGCATTCGCAGGTTCTAGTGATACTTCTGGTCCAGGTTCATCGAAATTACCTTCCAGGCCTCCAGACACGGCAAAATGGCAGTCCTTCCCCCGGACATAACGGAAAATGGTCGTCATGATTGTTGATCCCCAGATGCCAGGGCCCTCTGGCCTGTGACATGTCACAAGACAACCACAGTTCGGATGGACATGTCAGGCTCTGATGTGATATTAAGGGCAAGTCTACACTCGACCCGTAGACGTTTAGGATCCTCCAACTCTGCCAGAGAACGGAACCTGTCCTACCAGGTTACCCTAATTTAAGTCCCTTTTAGTAGAACAAAGTGCGCAGCACCTTTGGGGGCGGCTGTATAAAAGGCTCCTGGAGAAAGTAGACTTTTGTTGAAAACTTCTTTGTTGATCAGCTTCTGGTTTGTTTACTTCCATCTTTAACGAGTCCCTTGCTACCCTGGATTCCCACCTCATTCAAGAAATCTGTCATCATCCCTTGCCTAAGAACAGTAAACCCTCTTGCCTGAATGACTATCGTCCAGTTGCCCTCACATCAAAGTCATGAAGGTTTTTGAGAGACTAAAGAAACACATATGCTCCTCCATCCCTGCACCTTGGACCCTCTTCAGTTTGCCTATCGCCCAAAAGGTCTATGATATGCCTTCCAGTACTGCACTCTTCCCTCACCATATTGACAGCAAAAATGGCAACATGTCGACTGTTATTCATTGACTAAGCTCAGCTTTCAACACTATGTCCCTCCAAGCAGCTGTCAAACTCTCAGACCTCGGCTAAACACCCCCTGTGACTGGATCCAGGACTTCCTCACCGGCAGACCACAAGTGGTGAAAATGGGCCAGTTCACCTCCAACTCCATCACCCTGAACGTAGGAGCCCCGCAGGGCTGCGTTCTGATCCCCTGCTCTACTCTCTTACACACACGACTGTGTGTCCCCAGCTCCACTTCTATGCAAATTTGCTGATGATACTGTGGTTCTGGGCCCATTTCCAACAATGATGAGACCGCATACTGTTGGACATGTCATCAAGACACACCACAGTTCGGATGGACATGTCAGGACCTGACTGCTGCACACATTCAAACACAGGTCAAGAAAGCCAGGCAAAGACTGTACCATCTGCGACAGCTGAGGAAATTCAGGGTCTCACCAGCAATCCTGAAAACTTTCTATTCAGGGGCCATAGAAAGTGTATTGACTCAGTGATCTCAGTGTGGTATAGTAACGCCACAAATCAGGACTGCAGGCCCTGCAGAGAGTTGTGCGCTTAGTGAGCGCATCTCTGGGTCTGCCCTCCCCTCTGCAGGACATCTACTCAAACGCTGCAGAAGCAGAGCTGCAAAAATAACAAGGACTCATATCACCCCTAACCGTCTTTTCATCACACTTCCTCGGGCAAGCGCTTCAGAAGTGTATGGCAAAAACTGAGAGACTGAGAAGGAGCTTCTACCCTCAGATATCAGTCTAAACTCAGTCTCATAAACATTACAGACTCATTTAATTACTGGACACCCATCATTCTCCATCATCCGCATTGCTGCTATTGTACATACCCGTACACCTGTTTGCACATTCATCTGCACATCCCTGGTTATATTAATATTTATTAAACCCTCAGTTGACTGTATTGCACATTTTAGTTCATTGCACATTTTACTCCTTATTTTATTTCTTGTTTGTACTATTATTATTATTATATTACCTTTATTTTTATCTTATTCCTACCTAATTTAAGACATGCTCCTGTGTTATGTATAATCTTTTATTTTTTATTTTTATTTTTATTTTTTGACTGTCCATTGAGCGGACCCGTCCTGATCTACATTTCATACTGATTATACCCTGTATGATTGTGTTTGACAAATAAACAAGAACCTTGAACCTTGAACTTGTAACTTCTATTTTGATAGTTTGAGGGGTGCAGTTCCTGATGCCTCCAGTAGGAGGCATTGTCGTTATAGTTGGCTGCCTGCTGCGTCATTATATTACTGCGTTATCAGCTGTTTCTTCCTGCCTGTAATTTGGATGTTTGTTGGTGTTTTGTGGTTCAAAGTGTCAGTACATGACCCTAAAGTAAGTTTGCTTTGATACATTTTACGCTATGTTTGAAGTGTACTATTTAACTTTGTACATTTGTATGGACATGCACGGACATGTAACGACTCACGTGTGATCGCTTGATAATCGAGATGTGCAATGCAATTTATGCTAAATACAGAGTGGTTTACATTATGATAGATCTGTTAACTTTTGATGCTGCATGCAGATTATCCATTATTATTGCTCCTTCGATAATGTTATTTGACAACTTGCATTGTTTGTTAATGCACCTGGTGCATTTAGTAATATCTTTCCCCACCATTTAAAAGTAATTTAATCTGACCAAACCAATAGTTATATAATCTTCAATTGCACATCTCCTGCATATTTAGAGCTCTGACTGTTATTTAGAGACACTAAATGTGTACCCATTTATTTTTATACTAATGTTATGTTCTTGTTATTTTTAGACTAATATTCAATACACTTTGGAAAGAAGTTCCTGTCTCCTCATTCTTTGTGTCCTGACCGACACCTCAGGAGTGTATACTGTTGTATAGTTAGAGCCAGAGCCTAGCAGACTCTTTTCCTTTCCAACAGGCATCATACTTAAGGCATGGAGAAGAGCAGGAGGGATTCTGATTCCCAAAGAGAAGAACTCCTCAACCATCCACCAATTCTGCCAGATCAGTTTACTGAATGTGGAAGGAAAAAATTTCTTCAGTGTTGTGGCCCAAAGACTTTCAGCATTCCTGCAAAATAACAATTGTTGACACCTCAGTGCAGAAGGCAGGGATAAGTGGTTTCTCAGGATGCTTGGAACATGCAAATGTCATCTGGCACCAGGTACAAACGGCCAAGAAGGAAAAGAAAGACTTGCATGTGGTTTTTTTAGATCTTGCCAATGCATTTGGGTCAGTGCCTCATGAGGTGCTGTGGACAGCCTTCAACTTCTTCCAAGTCCCAGAGGGCATCACAAGGCTGGTCAAAGCCTATTTCCAGGACCTCCAGTTCTGCGTTACAACTCAGGATAGTACAACTGCCTGGCAGCACTTGGAGATAGGCATAATGGCAGGCTGCACCATTTCCCCACTGGCCTTCACCATGGCAATTGGGTTAATAATTCGGGCATCTCGCTGGGTGGTTGGAGGGGAACGTCTGAAGAGTGGACTGCGGCTTCCTCCAATCAGGGCGTATATGGATGACATGACGACCATAACAATGACTAACGCATGCACCAAACGACTGTTGTACAAACTCCAGGGAAACATCAGATGGGCATGAATGGAGATTAAACCCAGCAAATCCCGCAGTATCTCCATTGTAAATGAGAAGTTCCTCATTAATGGTGAGCCGATACGACTATCCTGGAGAAGCCCATAAAAAGCCTTGGTCGGTGGTACAACACAGATCTCAAAGACGCCGAACAGGTGGAACAACTAAAGCAGGATACCATCAGTGGCCTGAAGCAGATCAACAGCACTGCTCTTCCAGGAAAGCTGAAGCTCTGGTGCTTTCAGTTCGGACTGCTGCCCCGCCTCATGTGGCCAATTTCCATCTATGAGGTCACTCTATCTCACGCCAATCGACTGGAGCGATTGGTGAATGTGCAAGTGAGAAAGTGGCTTGGACTACCCAGATGCCTCAGCAGCATAGGTCTGTACGGCAATGGAGCCCTCTCTCTTCCAATCTCAAGCCTGGTGGAGGAATACAAGTGCTCTAAAGCAAGGCTCGAAATGACCCTCACAGAATCCTGGGATCCCTTCGTCAGAGGGGCCGCTCCCGCCTTAGCCACAGGGAGGAGGTGGAGGCCAGGTGTAGCAGTGGCACAGGCAAAGTCCACTCTGAGACACCGGGACATAGTGGGCCAAGTTCAACAAGGCAGAGGGGGCCTAGGGCTGGGAGCAACAACACCCACATGGCAGAAGGCTACTCCAGCTGAACGCCGGCGCCTGGTGGTTGAGGAGGTGCGCCACCAGGAAGAAGTGGACAGGTGTGCCAGAGCGGTGTCCCAAGCCAAGCAAGGCCGCTGGATGAGGTGGGAAGGTGTGGAGAGGAGGAAGATCACTTGGAGCGAGCTATGGAACATAGAGTCCAATATGCTGAGCTTTACTATCAGAGCCACATATGATGTCCTGCCCTCTCCAACCAACCTACATCTCTGGTTTGGAGAGGATCCGGCCTGTCTCCAGTGTCTTGCCCCAGCAACCCTGAAACACATCCTGGTGGGTTGTAAGACCAGCCTTATGCAAGGCAGATACACCTGGCGCCACAACCAAGTGCTGAAGTGCCTGGCTGCAACACTGGAGAGTAAGAGGGTGACCGTTAATGCCATGCCCCTGGAAGCCCAGACTACCTGCCGCCAACCAACATCCTTCGTCCGGGAAGGGGAGAAACATTCGATCAATCGATCGCCTCTAGACTCATGCCCACTGAACGCAGCCCCGGGACTGGGAAATGCGGGTAGACATAAATCAGAGGCTCACCTTCCCACCCGAAATTGCAGCGACCAACCTGCGCCCAGACCTAGTCCTCTGGTCCAAATCCTGTCGACATGTCTTTATAGTGGAACTGACAGTCCCGTGGGAGGAAGCTATCGGTGAGGCATTTGAAAGGAAAAGATTGCGATATGCAGATTTGGCTGCCGAAGCAGAGGACCAGGGATGGAAGGTAAATGTGCGTCCAGTGGAAGTGGGCTGCAGGGGCTTTGTAGCTAGTTCCACCACAAGGCTGCTAAAGGAGGTTGGAATCAGAGGACAGACTCAGCGGAAGACCATCAAAGATCTTGCAACTGCTACTGAAAGAAGCAGTTACTGGCTGTGGCTGAAGCGGAAGGAGGCTGTATGGGCTCCCAAGTGACCTCATGGAGCCCCCGGTGCGACACACACACCCAGGTCTGATCAGCCTGTGGTGGGCCAGCCTCGGGTGAGGGTGTATTGTGATAAAGGCCGAAACACCCAATGATGCCGGGGTGCACAACTGATGATGTGTCGTATTGGAGGCACCAGGCGGTCATCCCCCAATCCAACGCCAATCAAGAGGCATCTCCAACAACAGTGCTTGCTGAATGTCAAGGATTTTAACATCTAGTCCTAGTAAATATATTGTTTGTAATGGAGTTGCATCATATAAAATAAATGAATAGATATATTAAAAGTGGAAAGAGTTTAAACAATATTTAGTTTGACCTCTTGAGGTTGACAATGTTTTCTGAGGTTTAAACACCTACCTTCACTGATGCTTTGCTACAAAAGTTAACATTTAATCAAGGAAGTTTTGGAATGGCAGATTTGGCATGTGTTTTTCACTGGTACAAGTGCTAACATTTCCAAAAAAAAAAAAAAAATCCTTTCCCACGGTTTACTATTCATTTGTCATTAACTTCATTCATCAAAAGTTGTTATACCTGTTCCCACTTATGATTCATTTGACTGGGTGTGATCCAATAATATGATCACATAAAGAGAAAAAAGAGAAACCACTCCCTCTGCGATCATATATAATAAGGCCCTGCTGCGGTCTGATTTAGTGACAAAGCTCATCAAACTCAGTGACTTGCTCTTTCATAGCAGTTCTACATCAACATCATGGGTAAGTCATATAATATCAGCTGCTGACTGTTATTTAACGATATAGTATACTCATATTTTGTGATAGTTTAGCACTGCATACATTTTTTGCAGAAATAATTATTCAAGGGTTTCAGGTGATATTTTCCATGTTGTTTCTAGCATGCCTTTATGGAGACATCCTGAAAATAGACACCACCGGTGCATCAGAGAAGACAGCAAAACAAGACAAATTAACCATAAAGGGTGAGAATGCATGACTGGATACAAATCACATATGACTCTTTTGTTTCATTTGCTAATATATGCAAAGTGCACCATGTTACAGTATGTATTAATACTTCCAGTTTGTCATAGGGGTTGAAGCCTCCAAAAAACTGGCTGAGACTGATCTAGTCCGGATGGAGAAATTCAAGAGTATAATTATCAAAGTTGGCAGAGCAAAGCAGATGGACCCAGCTGTGATTGCTGCCATCGTATCCAGAGAGTCCAGAGCCGGAGCTGTCCTGAAGGATGGGTGGGGTGACCATGGCAATGGATTTGGCCTCATGCAGGTAGGTCAGAAGAACTGATTTCTCTATTTCGAAATATCACGAGTCATGAGATAAGATTTAAGGTGGTGAGTACTACTAAACTAAAGCTGACTCCTAAATGTAAGTTGTAGATATCCCATGCAAGACATTTTTATACCAGCAAGAAATAAGCAGAGTACATTCAATATTTCTGAACATTTTAAATCATTCTCTTTTGATTATGTTTCTTATAGGTTGACAAACGCTACCACGCTCCAACAGGTACATGGGACAGTGAGCTGCATATCATACAAGCTACTGAGATACTCATTACCTTCATTAAAGAAATTAAAGTAAAATTCCCCAAGTGGACACAAGAGCAATGCTTTAAAGGTAGGTTGGGTTTACACTGAGAAATAAATAAACATAACTAGCATAAAAAAGAAAATTAGATGCAAATAGAAGTTCATCACTTAACTTTCAAGTCTCAGTTGTAGTATAATGTCTGTTTCAGGGGGAATATCAGCCTACAACGCAGATGTGAAGAACGTCAAAACGTATGAGCGCATGGACATCGGCACCACAGGAGATGATTACGCCAGTGATGTTGTTGCCAGAGCCCAGTGGTTCAAAAGCAAGGGTTACTGAAGAAAAACAGCAGTAAAACCCTTACATTAGTGCACTGAGAACCACCAGTCCTGATCCTCAACATTAGGCCTGCTGTATTGCTATGGTTAGTTAAAAATAGTTATTAGATGCTGGTGTATTCTTTCTCTTTTATGAGTTTGTGGTGTTTTCAAAATGAAACTACACAGTGCATTTCTTGTGATGATAGTAATGAATATCTGTTTAAATAAAGATCATTTATTTACTCCAATCATGTGTTTACTATTTAAAATAGGCCTTATGAAGTCTTCCAAATCTTGCATTAAATTAGCCTCATAATTAGGCTATTCTTCATTGCTCATGGAAGTAACTTTTTGAAAGAGTGTGTTATTGTCGACAGAGGGCGATGTGAGCTCATCCTGCACTCACACACATGCCACTGGAGAATGTCATTAGTACAAATCTCTGTTTCGCTCGCTTAAGGATGACCAGATATCTCTAGGATTTTCTTCACTTTGTAAGTACATGTCTGCGTTAACGCATTAATGAGCGAATTCGGTTCTGTTGAGGCTTTTTGTCGGTTTTTAGCTGACTGCGCTGCACAAAGCGGTTGTTTGGGAAGTTTGGGAAGCGAACATCTCCATCACTTTCCGCTAAATCCAGTGAATAATGTTTGCTGAGTTGTAACTAACGATTTGTTACTCGGTTGTTTATTAGTAGTATGGGTTTTTAAATAGTGTTTTGTAATGACTGCTGTAAAAGAGGATAACTTCAGAACATTTAACAGTGCTCTAATAATGTAAATATTCAGAGCATCGAGCTGACATCAATGCCTGAAAATCTGCGACGTTTTACGTATTTACTTTTTTTTTTAAAACGAACAACTAGTACCTTTTATTAGTTAAAAGTTTTCAAACGTTTTAGTTGTTAATGTTGTTGTTTCTAAGTCATGTGTACCTAATATCTTTGTTTTCTTGTATTGTTTTAAAAAATGAGAACCACAAAACTACGATTCAGAGTTATTGACTGATTGAATATCTTTTGGGAGATATAAGAAGAAAAAAAAATTAGCTATTAGGCTACTTATAGATTACATACGTTTTGGGATTAATAAGTAGCCATATATAATCAATGCTGCATGTAAATCTATGTAATTTTTTAACAGTATGATCTAACCACCAACATAGCTAGAAAATTAGTTTTAAACTTTTCAAGGCCTGTAAGAGTAAACTGTTAAACGAGACAAAAGAAGTGTATTCTAGATACTGAATTGCAGGTTTTTCTGTTCTTTAGGGAAAGTGCCCTATCTGCTCAGAGCAGATCAAATGACTCTTTTCTTGCTCTCAGCGGTGTGTTTGATGATTACTGTACAGACAGTCTCATGATCAATGTCCTTCTCCATATGTTCAGTTAGTATTTGGAGAAGTTGACATGAAATTTCAGGCAGTTTTAGAGAAGGCTGCTGTGCTGTGACATGTTATAATTCATCTTAAAATATTTAAATCGACTGTTTTTTTTCTAAATTGACTTGCAACAATAAGGCTGTTCTTAACTTGATGATAATTCTATATTTTCATGCCGTTTTATGACCTCGTAATAATTGAGAGACTACATTTATATATTGGTTCTTTTAAAATTGTTTTTATCAAATTGCAAAGCTATACAAAATATCTACTGAAGATATAAAAGCAGGGTATTACAGTTAACTATAACTAAAACATTTTTTAAAAAATCCTTAGTTTAAATAAAATAAACATTAACTGAAATTAAATAAAATATATAAAAACTTAAACCTATTTCAGCTAGTTGCCAAGGCAATAACTGAAAAACTAAAATATGAATGAATAAAATTGTGTATATATTAAAAATAAACTAATGAAAATGATAAACACACAACAAAATTGGCAAAATTTTAACATTAAAATGAAAACAGAAAATATAAAAATAAGAACTAATTCAAAGTATTAATAAAACTGTAATAGTATCTAGTAATAGTGATACAAAAATAATACTGCATAAAGGTGATTTAAAAGTGGATTGTTTTTCAATAAAAGGTCACTAGTTACTGGACCCAAAATGTAAACAATTCTTTAAATAAAAAAAGCTTAAAAAAAAAATATAATATAATATCTATATATATATATATATAATAATAAATATAATAAAGCTATATATATATATATATATAATAGGGCTGCCTGTCAGTTGATTAAATTTTTAATCTAATTAATTACAGGTGCTGCGATTTATTATCTAATTAATCGCAAATTAAATA